>OZ010799.1:187165524-188365524 GCA_963932465.1 Maratus speciosus
GAGATTCGAGTTTTTTTTTTTTCTTGGGAGTCAATTCGAGTTCGCCAAATTTTTCCAAAGAAAAGTCCAGATTATTGTTTCAAATTATAAAAAAAAAAATACTTGTATATGAATGAGTATTCATTTACATATTCATATGCATTCATTTTTCGAAATATAAAATTGATTGTAGAGATATGATTGAAGACTATTTTCCTGAATTATTTTAAATTATGGATTGATTTTTTTTTCATTTCATCATTTCATGTCGATTTCGGGTCGGGCATAACTCGAACCGTGCAGGGTTGTAATTAACAATTCGTGTTTAGGGTCGTAGGTTCGTATTTAGGAATTTAAAAAAATCGTGTAAATCAGAATAGCGACTTTACTTGATAATTTAAACTTGATTGTATTATTAGACTGAAAGATTTTAATTAATAACTTTAAAAGTTCGGCCCGATATATAAGCTAAAAGTTCGCCCCGAGCCTGGCCCGACAAACAGTTAAAATCTCGGCCCGAGTCCGACCCAGCCCGACAGAATTTCTACAAAACATGTATTTTTACTTTGATTTTGTTAAAAGGAAGAGTTCTGACCAAAAATACTTATTTTAGCTTTTTTTTTTCATGTTTATAATCTTCATTTTTAAAGATGCGCAAAAGGTTGCGATATACATTTTTTAAATGAATCTCTATTTGTATGTAAATGTTTCAGCTATTATTAATATCGTTAATCAAAAAATTATGTATTGAAGACTTAAAATCTGAAAAATGCTATACTGTAAAATCTAGTAAGACGGAATCGTCTCGGAAAGAAAAAAAATGCGTTATAAACAAGTTTCCTTCTTAGCAGGTGTAAATGTATTATATTTTTTTCTCATGTATTAGTATATTAATTTTGCATGGATCAATGAATTTTTCCGTGTAAGACAGGATTCCGTGATAGGCTGGTTCATTTTCACACGTTTTATTGTATTTTAATATTATTACCTAGAAATCTACTATTCTTTAAAACGAATAAATTTTAATGTTTAATTGTAGAATGTCGATTTAAAAATATATATACTTTTTGCAATTTTTTTTGGGCAGGGCCAAATTTTACTGATTTTTGCACGGACCAGGCTATGCTGAGACAATGATTTTCATATGGGCTAGATCTAGACCGGGACTGAAAATATCGGCTTATGAAGACCTAGGAAGAATGAAACCTGTCCCGTCTCGGTACGGGAAAAAGAAGTTAGGTCCGGCCCGATCCTTCAGAAAAAAGTAGGGCCCGAGCCCGGCCCGGAAAGAGTAGTTACTGGGCCCGGGTACCATGAATGAAAATAGGCCCGGCCCGTGCAGACCTCTAAAATTTGGCTGTATCAAAATAAGCATAAAGTTTTTTTTTTTTTTTTTTTTTTTTTTTTTTACACATCAACAAGATTTTGTTTTATGCTTGAGCTGATAAAAAATAATGAACTGTTACCTTCTAAGCTATTTAAAAGTTTTCCTTTAGCTTACATTTTTCTTGAGAATTTTGCATTTCAGTTTTAGTCTCAGATTTAAATTCTGTATCTTATCAGAAGTTAGAGGACCACGCTGGCTGGTTTCGATCAATATACACTCTAAAAAAAAATACGTGAGTTGCAGGTGTTTCTTCAATTGCTTTTATTGTTATTAATATTGAAACACGAAAATTCCTGTTTTGATTTGCCAATTTCCCCCCAAAATACAGAAAAATCATTAATCTAACGTAAAAATTACCTGAAGTTGCATTTTCGTCAAATCACAGGGGTGTTTCCGTAACTGTGCTGCATGTTACTTGTTACTGATCGTAATTAAAATCTCCCGTACGAGGGCGCTGTGTCAGCGCCGTAATTTTATTTATTATTCCAATCGTCTGCGTGTTGACGATAGATTGTAATTTAGTTACTAGTGAGTGGAAACACTGAATTTTTTGTTGTTGTTGTTATTGAGATAATGGAATGTTTGATTTGGAAACGGCCAGAGAGACTGTTTCACTCTTAACAATTATTGTTTTAAAATAAAGAAATATACAGTTCACTGCGAAGAGTTCCTTAAAAATGGTGTCATTGAGTAACCTTTGTTTTATTCTTAACATAAATTGGTCCTTCGAGGCCAAAGTAAACGGATTTATCGTTTGCTTTTAGAGTCAAGAATCAGCGACGAGACTTGGTTTCTTCGAATAAGGTAGGACTTTTTCTTTAACATGTCTACTGAATTAAAAAATATTTTGACAAAAAAAAGAGTTTTAAAATGTAAAATTACTAAATTTGTGAGTGAAATTAAATTAAGTGACTCTGATGAATGTTCTTTAGAACTTGTAAATACGAAATGTGATCAATTCAATACAGAATTGAAAGAAATTTTTGATAAAATTTATTCATTGTGCGATGAGGAGGAAATTGATAAATATATCGATGAACAATCATCGATTGAAAAAGAGTTAGATGAAACTTGGTTAAAAATTAAAAGAGCGAAACAAAAACAAATAAATGTTCTTAATGAATCAAAGCCGAAACAAGAGAATAGTGTAACGGAAGTTCGACTTCCCACGATTAATCTACCTTCTTTTAGTGGAAACGTACAGGATTGGATATATTTTAGTGATCTTTTTAAATCTAGCGTTCACAATAATAGCGCACTTTCGGGTGCTCAAAAGTTATCATATTTGAAATCTTCGCTTCATTCTGAAGCTGCAAAAGTTGTACAAAGTATAACGATTTCAGATGATAATTATCAAACAGCGTGGTCCTTATTAGAGGAAAGATATTCCAATAAAAGACAACAAGTGTTTGCTCACATTAAAAAATTAATGTCCATTAATTCAATACAAAGTGAAACACCTAGTGCCATTCTTAATTTAGCAGATACCGCCAGTGAATGTATCAGATCTCTAGAAATTCTCGATCAAAAAATTGAAGGGTTTGCGGATACAATAATAACTTATATATTGTGGCAGAAATTAGATGGGTCCACAAAATTATGGTTTGAACGTGAACAAAAAAAAGACGAGCTACCAAAATTAAAAGAATTAATCGAGTTTTTAAAAAGACAAGCGAGAACACTGCAAGTTTCCAAACCTCTTATAAATAATGTAACTCCTAAACGCAATGCTCAACAACGAATCACTAGTATGGTATCTACATCTAATGGTAAAAACTCAAAAACATTTAAATGTGTTAAGTGTCAGAGTAATGAATTCCACGGTTTGTACAAATGTCCAGAATTCTTAAATCTTTCAGTAGCTTCTAGATATGAATTCGTAAAGAAAAATAATATTTGTTTTAACTGTTTAAAATTCCACTCGGTTAGAAATTGTAAATCTACTTATTCTTGTCGGAAATGTATGAAAAAACATTCGAGTTTACTGCATTTCGAGAATGAAAATGAAAAGCAAATTCAAAACAGCGATAGAAAAAATGAATTTATTTCAAAACCCGAGGTCAGTGATTGCAATATCCAAAACCAGAATCAAATCATAGCGCATTCAAATCTAGACCCGAATGCTGCAACATTTCACATTTCTAACGAAAGAGTATTTTCAGGTACATCTGTTTGTGAGATGAATTATTTAAGTTCTGGCATCTTATCAACTGTCATTGTTTATATTAAAAATAAATTTGGTGAATTTAAGCCGTTAAGAGGTTTGATTGATGTTGGATCAATGAGTAATTTCATTACGATTCAGTGTGCTGATTATTTAGGAATTAAGAAAGAAAAAATAAAAGTTGCGGTTTCAGGATTAAATGGCATCTCCGTGAATATTAACTCCAAGGTAAAAGCATTAATTTCGAACAATTCGAATTTTAAGGCGGAAATAGAACTTCTTTGTGTACCAAAAATATCGGATACTATTCCAGTAAATCGGATTAACGTTCCAACAGAACAATACCTTAATAACATTAAATTAGCGGATCCAGAATTTTACAAACCTGATAAAATTCATGTTCTTTTGGGAGCTCAAATATTTTATGATCTTTTAGAAGTCGGTCGAATTGAAGTCCCCAATTCTAATTTAAAATTCCAAAACTCGGTATTTGGATTCATTGCCTGTGGAAGCGTATTAAATCCTGACAATCAAATCACGCAAAATACTCATTGTGGGCTTGTTTGTAACTATGAAGATTTGACAAAAGAAGTTCAAAAATTCTTTCAGTTAGAAACATTAGGGATAAAAGATGATCCCACATGTACTGACGAAGATAGAGCATTAGAAATATTCGAAAAATCTGTATCTTATAAAAATAAACGTTACGAAGTTACCTTACCATGGAAAAAAGATTGGCGAGAAATGAACGACAATCTCAAAATAGCCAATAATAGACTAAACTGTCTTAAAGTGAAAATGAAGCGAAAATTAGAGCTTCGTGCTCAATATTGTGAGACTTTGAAAGATTATGAAAATAAAGGAATCATAGAAAAAATAACGGAAACGCACAAGCCAGTGGAGAAACCACTTTTTTATCTTCCACATCAACCTGTCTTTAGACAAAGCCTGACAACAAAAATGAGAGTAGTCTTCGATGCCAGCTCACACGATGTTGGCGAATTATCGTTAAATGATTGTCTTTGGCCAGGTCCAAATCTAAATCCAAACATATTCGATCTACTTATCAATTTTAGATTAAACAAAATAGCATTGATAGGTGATATAGAAAAAGCCTTTCTGCAGATATCCCTAGCGGAGAAAGACAGAGATGCAGTGAGGTTTTTATGGATTGGAGATAGAGGTATAGAAATATATCGCTTCAACCGAGTTCTTTTTGGTATGAATGCTTCCCCGTTTCTTCTTGCTGCTACTCTAAGAAAACATATCAAGAAATTTCAAGTTAGATATCCTACAACAACAAAGTTATTAGATAGGTGCCTCTACGTTGATGATTTCATCGCTGGTGCTGACAACTTGCAAGATGCGTTAGAAATCTCTCGAAATGCTGTTTATATTATGAGCGAGGCAAGTATGAAACTCAGAAAATGGTCAACTAATGATAACGATTTGATGGAGCGATGGAAACAAGAAGGGTTTGATACTCAGCCTCTACACAACCCAATTGAATTAGGATTTGACTCAACAAAGGTTCTAGGAATGTCTTGGCATACGAGTGAAGATTGCTTTATCGTAGATGTAAAAGGCTTATTAGAAATGTTATCAAAAAATGAAAACACCAAGCGCTTCATCCTGCGTGCTATTGGAAAAATATTCGACCCTCTTGGCTTGCTCACTCCTTATACTATTCGCATGAAATGCCTATTTCAAGATCTGTGGTTGAGGAAAATTGCTTGGGATGAAGATCTACCAATAGATGTTAAAGAAAAGTGGCTTCAATGGTGTTCTGAGATCCCACGCCTCTCCGACCTAAAAATTCCAAGAATTGTGCTAAATTCAACGAAAGAAGAAAATTCAGATGTGGTAGAGATTCACTGTTTTTGCGATGCTAGTAAGAAAGCCTTCGGCACTGTCATATACCTCAGAATTGTAAAAGAAAATGCTATTGAAGTTAACCTTGTGACTTCAAAAAGTAGAGTTACACCTCTTAAAAAAATCACTTTACCAAGATTAGAGCTATTGGGAGCTTTACTTGCTGCCCGACTAGGTAATGCAGTCAAGAAAATAGTAGATCATAAGAAGCCATCAGATGTGTTCTTCTGGACAGACTCGAAAATCACTTTGTACTGGATTAGAGGTTCTAGTAAAAGATGGAAATCATTCATAGCGAATCGTGTCAACGAGATTCAATCTTTGACTGACTCCAATTCGTGGTTTCATTGTCCGGGAAAGTCTAATCCAGCCGACCTCCTTACCAGAGGCGTCAGTGTTGATATGCTCTTAGAAAAGGATTTGTGGTTTAAAGGTCCCCCCTTTTTGAGAGAAACTGTTCTCCCAACTAATGACTGCAACATCCAAAATTCGCCAGATGACTATTCTGATGAACTAAAGAAAACAGTTAAATGTGAAAATGATAACTCTTTAGTTACTCTAGCTATTTATGATCAAAATTATTTATTAGATTATATTATTAGTGTTAGTAATAATTATATAACTATCATTCGTATTTTATGTTATGTGCTTAGATTTATTCATAACCTTCGAAATGTTAATAGAGTGAAAGATCATCTTACTTCTAAAGAATTGAATGCTGCAGAATTATCACTGATAAAGATGGTTCAACAAAGTGAGTATCAGGAAGAAATAAAATGTCTTCAGAAAGGTAATTCGGTACCAAATAAAAGTAAACTAAATTCTTTAAATTGTTTCTTAGATGAAAGTAATATTTTAAGAGTTGGGGGTAGATTGGGTAACTCATATTTGACAACAAATGAAAAACATCCTATGGTTCTGCCAAGTAAGCATCCCCTTACTTTAATTATTGTAAGATATTTTCATTTGAAGTATTTACATGTAGGATCACAAACATTGTTGTACCATATTCGTCGTAAATTTTGGATAACTAATGGTAGAAACATCTGTCGCAAAATAACATATGAATGTGTCACTTGTTTTAAAAACAAGCCTGTATTAGCGAGTCAAGTCATGGGTGACTTGCCCAAAGAGCGTGTTACACCTTCATTTCCATTTTCCATTATTGGAACTGATTATTGTGGCCCTTTTTACATTAAATTCAAAAATCAAAGGAAAGGTACATATAATAAAGTGTATGTATGTATATTCGTTTGTCTCTGCACCAAAGCTATTCATCTAGATTTCGTTTCAGATCTCACTTCTGCAGCCTTCATTGCTTGTTTTAAGCGCTTTGTTAGCAGAAGGGGAAAGTGTTCAAAAATATTTTCTGACAATGCAAAAAACTTTGTAGGGGCAAACTTAGAATTGAAAAGGCTTCACAATTTGGTTAGACACCCAGATGAAGCATTAGCTGATTATTTTGCAAGGGAAAATATCGAATGGAATTTTATTCCTCCGAAAGCGCCGAACTTCGGTGGCCTTTGGGAGGCAGGGGTTAAATCATTCAAATTCCATCTAAAATGTGTAATTGGTAACGCGCACCTCACTTTAGAGGAATTTCTGACAGTAATTCTAGAAATTGAAAGTGTTTTGAACTCAAGACCTCTGTTCCCATTGTCATCAGATTTCGACGATTTCGAGACTCTGTCACCGGGTCATTTTCTTATAGGTAGGCCCTTAACGTCTATTATTGAACCCCAGCTCACTGAAATTTCGGAAAACAAACTTAGCAACTGGCAAAAAATAACAAAATATAGCCAGCAAATATGGAAATTATGGAAGCGAGACTATCTGAACACCTTGCAGCAACGTAATAAATGGCAAATAAATAAAAACAATATAAATGTTGGTTCTCTCGTATTGATCAAAGATGAAAATATGCTCAGCACAAAATGGGCAACAGGTAGGATTTCCGAGATATTTCTCGGTAAGGACAAAAAAGTTCGAGTAGTGAACATTCGTCTACCTAACGGTAGAATAATAAAGAGAGATGTGAGAAGTATTTGTCCCCTTCCAATTAATGGAAACTAATTTCTTTAATGTATATATTTGGTATATTTTGAATATATTTTGTTGTTTAATTTCTATAGTATGTTTTATTGTATTCAAATGTAAAGTAATTTAGCCATTTTTCCTTTGTTATTAATTATATCTTTGCATTGTTATATGTAGTATTATGTAATTTTATATTATATATTAGAGTAGTTTTGAAACCTGCAGGTTTCAACGGTCGGGAGTATGTTACTGATCGTAATTAAAATCTCCCGTACGAGGGCGCTGTGTCAGCGCCGTAATTTTATTTATTATTCCAATCGTCTGCGTGTTGACGATAGATTGTAATTTAGTTACTAGTGAGTGGAAACACTGAATTTTTTGTTGTTGTTGTTATTGAGATAATGGAATGTTTGATTTGGAAACGGCCAGAGAGACTGTTTCACTCTTAACAATTATTGTTTTAAAATAAAGAAATATACAGTTCACTGCGAAGAGTTCCTTAAAAATGGTGTCATTGAGTAACCTTTGTTTTATTCTTAACATTACTTTTTTGTGTTAGAAACTGATTTTTTACATATGTCTCATTTGCTCCAAAACACAAAAAGTTCGCGAACTGAAGCTCAATTTTTTTCAAATAATAGAAACTTGTTGCCTGTGCTTTTTATGTTTGACGAAATGTTTTCTTGAGAGTGTACGCAATAAATACGTAGTGTAGTTTTTCGAAAACGACTGAAATGCAAAATAACGAAAAAAAAATAAATAAAACGCGGTATTTATAAAGTGAGCATTATTGTCATAAAATTACTGTTAATTATTTAAAAAACTCTAGTTCGACTAATTAATTTCACACCATTCCTCTATGGATAAAGTACAATTCACATACATTCAATACGAAGAAAGGAAACTATTTAATACAGCAACCTGTTAAAATGGAACGATAAAGAATCGGGAGAACTTTCCAATTTAGACAGGTTTTGATCTTAGAAAGTACATTATTCCGTTATAATTGCATAGTACTGTTTTAGCGACATCGCGAAAATTGTCAATTTAAAGCATTATTCCATTACACTGGTTCCTTTTTTAACAGGTTTTATTGTAGTGTTTAGGATGTCCCGATTTTCAAGCGCCTCTCCCCCTTATTTACTCTCCCTGTCCCGCTTTTTTGCGATACTAGACCTGACAACACTACTTACGAGCCAAGTTCAAGTTAGCCAGTGTTGTAATCATAAAAAAAGCAGAGAGTATACGGTATAGGCAGAGGGTATACGCTGACATCATGAACGTTCATAGCTAGGGTATACGCTAATGCTTTATTTGAGAAACAGAGGGAATACGGAGCTTCTTAATTCTTAAAAAAATCCGCTTAAAAAAACCGCTTTAAATGTTTATTTTCTACATAAAAGACAGAATTCATATTAGAGATATGATTGCAGACTATTTTTTCATAACTGTATTACGTTATATATCTTTTTTGTGTCGAGTCGGGTTCGGGTTGAAGTGTTTCGGTTTAGGGTCAATAGAAAATTTGTTGTCGGGTACAGGTCGGATTTTGGGTCAACGGAAATTTTATGGTAGGTTTCGGATTGACTTTATGTTGAATATTTGGGTCCGGTATAACACAACCTGCGCAGGAATCTATTTCAGATGAAAAACTACACGTATTTGAATACACTATATGGCCAAAGGTGACCGGTCACTTGCGATTTTTGACGTTTTGTTAAATATCTAGAAAAATACATGAAGAATTAACCTGAAATTGCAGGTGTGTAAACAGTATAGTATATAGGTCATATATTTCCGCGAAGATTTTTCGCCGAAACCCCATAAGGGACCGTCAAAAAATTGAAAAAGAACGAATATCTTTTGGATACCCCTGTAAAAAATAATGTAGCAAAAGCGTTTAAACTCGAGATTATTAATAAGTGACTTATTGTAATACACTGTGTTCATTTTTATGAGGATAGCATGTATACTCGTAGAGAAATTAAGGTTTTTATAAAAACAGTCCCAAATTTCGCCAAGTTTTTTGCTTATAATTTGCAGAGTTCTTAATATATAAAAAAAGTTCTTTTCAGAAAATATGACGAACAACATTGTACACAATACCCCGCAATCAGAATGAAAAAATAATAAAAATTGGATGAAAAATGAGCAGGTTTACTAAAAAATGTTTTACTATGCATGCACGAAATCAATCAAAATATGATGCGCATAATATGTTAGCTAAATGTATAGAGCAACTTTTGTAAAAGTCTCAAAAACATAGTTTGAAAAGTCTGATAATAATCGTTTATAGAATAAGCTCAAAATCCGTTGTTCCCAAAATGAAGCAAAAACATAAGGAATTGTATCCATATATCCATTGATTAGTGCCAATTTAGCATACACAATATTGCATGTAATACTGTATTTGGATACAATCCCTCATTATTTTGGGAACAACGGATTTTGAGCTTATTCTATAAACGATTATTATCAGAATTTTCAAACTATGTTTTTGAGACTTTTACAAAAATTACTCTATACATTTAAAGCTAACACATTATGCACATTATATTTTCATTGCATTCGCGCATGCGTAGTGAAACATTTTTTTGTAAACCTGCTCATTTTTCATCCAATTTTTATTATTTTTTCATTCTGATTGCGGGGTATTGTGTATAATGTTCTTTGTCATATTTTCTGAAAAGAACCTTTTTTATATTAAGAACTCTGCAAATTATAAGCAAAAAACTTGGGGAAATTTGGGACTGTTTTTATAAAAACCTTAATTTCTCTACGAGTATACATGCTATCCTCATAAAAATGAACACAGTATATTAGAATAAGCCATTTATTAATAATCTTGAGTTTAAACGCTTTTGCTCCATTAGTTTTTACAGGGTTATCCAAAAGATTTTCGTTCTTTTTTAATTTTTTGACGGTCCTCTATGGGGTTTCGGGAAAAAATATTCGCGGAAATATATGAGCTATATTATACTGTTTACACACCTGCAATTTCAAGTTAATTCCTCATGTATTTTTCTAGATATTTAACAAAACGTCAAAAATCGCAAGTGACCGGTCACCTTTGGCCATACAGTATATGAATGACTTCTTACATGTTTATTTTTCTACATAAAAGGTAACATTAATATTGGAGATATGATTACAGACTATTTTTCTATAATTGCATTATATTTTTGATCAATTTTCTCTGATTCCGGGTTTCAGGTTGGGTTTGGAATTATTTTGGGTTCGATCGGGTTGCGAGTGGACGGAATATTTTTGATTGGGTTCGGTTCGGGTTGCAGATTGGTTTTAAATAAAATTTGTAGGATTGCAAATTTTATTTGTTACCCGGGACGGACCCTAGTTAGGTGTAACGTTTAACTGCTAGTTTTCACGATGATACTTTCACTAAAAAATTTAAATATTTATAAATTAATTGTTGATCACTTCATGCGTTTTCGATATAGATTTGTTTGCTGATTTTTTTTTCAGTTACGCCCGCCATTAAAATACATGGTCAACCCGGCCTGAACACGAACCGCGTTTTAAAAAAAATTGGTTACCGCCTTACCTGATGTGGGACTCTTTGTTTCTAGACCTTTGCATTTTCTTAAGGGGCGGGTGGTCCGCAGTGGTTCGACTCATAACCGGAGAACTGTTTCATACTTTATCGCTCACACACTGCTGTGTATGTGCCATATATGTGCAAGTAAAATCTGTAATATTGAATGATCTCTTATTGGGATATTGCTGGGTGGAAGATGAAGAAGAGTACGAAGCAGAGTTTTTCCTTTCGGGTAATACTCGAAAGTGTGGAAACTTTCTCTTGCGGATTCGTCCGCCTATAAAGATTAGGTGACTAGTGAGGTGCTTTAAAAATAACTTTAAAAGCTTTTTTTCACTTTATTTATCTACAATATTCTTTGACAGGCTTCGAAATTCATATTTCGAATAAAAATCTTTTGTCCCTCTGGAATTCATCTCTAATTTAAATCACACTGTGAGTGTTAGAGATCTGCGTGTTTCAGGATATGCCAAAACGCGAGAATTTTATGTTTTTCTCGTGATTAACCAACGTATTCCATCTGTTATTTACAAAACGGAAAAAAAGAAATGTTTTATTGTTCATTTACTCCACTAATAGAGGAGAAAAGTTACCACGACATTACCGTGCGGAAAAAAATTCTGAAGTCCAGTGAATACAGCCCGGTTCGTCCCGAATCTACAGAAAAAATTTAAGACCCGGATATGACCCGCGAAGAATGAAGTTCAGGCCCGGACCAACTTTTTAAAAGCTAAAATTTAGCCCGAGCTCGTGCCGAGTTTTCAATTAAAATTAAGCCCGGCCCGAGTTTAATGAAATAAACTTTTACCAATCTCGGGCTTAGGGACCAGTGTTGAATTCAGGGGATGGCCCGGGGGGTGGACATTCCCCCTCAGAACAATGAGATCCCCCCGGAAGATTTGAGATTTTGTGTTTTTAATGGTCAAAAAAGTGCACCCCCCCCCCCCCCGGAGCTACAGAAATCCCCCACGGAGAAAAGTGCCTAAATTTAACACTGTTCGGGACAGGTCCGGGCTCGTGGAGACCTCTAATATATATTATGAATTCGGCCCCCCTGTCGGGGATACTGTGCCCCCCCGTCGGGCAAGTTCTGGCGCCGCCCCTGTATTCCAAATAAATTCATTATGCATTCTTATATAGAATTGCTCCTTAGTTATATATCTAATAGAATATATAGTTTTTTATGCTTTGTCTTATTACATAAACACCACTGTAGCAGGATTTCAGAAAGACAGTTTTTTTATTAACATCATTCACGGAGGTGAACTTTAGCTCACCTCCGTCATCAATGATGTTAATAAAAAAACTGTCTTTCTGAAATCCTGTACCTGTTTTTTCTTTCTTATCTTCTTTTAGTCATTACCATAACCAGTTTAAAAAATAATATTACTACTTGAATATTTTCCCAAATATACATGTGAATATAGGAGATGGAATGTGTTCGCTAAGCACTTAGCAATATCTATAAAGATATAAGTCCATGAAGACAGTCCGACTCAGCAAATTTCTTTGTAATAAACATACCTAGAGTAATCTTAAAAATAGAGTAAGCTTACCAATTCTGTCATGCCAGAATTGTAGGTTGTTCAACAGAATTTTCCTGTTACAGTGTAGCAGACTTAGCTATTATTTTTGTATAAATAGTGATGAGCAAGTACAGTAGAACCTCGATTATCCAAAGTAATTGGGACCGACCATCTTTCGGGAAATCGAAATTTTTGGATAATCGAGAATGCTTTAATTTTAAGATTAATGAGAAATATATGCGCTATTTCTTATTATGGTAACAAGCGCTTAATAAAAATAAAAGAATAACAAAATAGAAACAAGAATAAATTACCTGAATTGTAATTTTGAAATTAAGTACCTTTTACATATTTCACAAAGGCTTGAAACAATGTTTTGTTTGTCGCAGTTTCGATTGTCGTTGCTTTGAAACTCTATCACGAAGCTTTTTAATATTATTAGTTCACGAGTATCACAGTCTTTCTGCTGCTTCAGCCATGCCAAACCTTTTGTAAAACATTCAAAAGCTCCAGAATTCCTAATTTGTTCGTTTTCTTCCTTCCAATCTGCAGCTTACGGGAGCTCAAGTTAAATTCAAAGAAACTCTAAGAAAGGGGATCGAAAATATTTATATGTACTCGCAGTTCAGAATGGACCGCTTGCACACAAGGAATATAATAATAAAAAAAAAAAGAAAAAAAGAAAGGAAAAAAATCTTTGAAAATGAATTTTGTACACAAGGAATGTGATATAAAATAAAAGCTTTAAAGATGGTTCGGTTAACCGAGAGTTTTGGATAAAAGAGGTTCTACTGTATTGTCATTATTAGCTGAGCATCTGCTATGTAGATATTGTGTCTATACTTTTAAAAACTCCCCTATATATAGTCTCTGTAACATAACCAAGAACTTTTATTAAAAATCCATGAAAAGCACACGAGACATTACTTACATGCATATATTTACATTTCATGAGTTTTAGCAAATAACAAAAATATCTGACAACACATGTATGAAAAAAAAGGAAAAAAGAATCTATTAAGATGGCATTTCCATGTGTTCTATGAATAATTTTAAGAATTTGGGGATTTAATAAAGTGTGCAGGGTTGATACTCTTATAGGAGAATGAAATTCCCTGACTTTTCACGTGTATTTTAAGAAAATTTCAGCGTAATGGTGTAATATGTACTGGACACACTTAGTATAAAATAAATACAGTAGACTCTCTCAAATCCACACAGCTTGGGACCAGAGTTTGTACAGATTTTAAAATTTTGCAGATTTCTGGTCACTGTTTTGTTTACATTTTTAGGGTTCCATGCTTAAAAAGTAAAAACGGAACCATTATAAGATCACTCCTGTGTCTGTCCGTCTGTCACAGCCATTTTAGTCATAAACTATGGATCATGGAAAGTTCAAATTCGGGGAAGTAATAAAGACCATTGACCCACATATTTTCAGATTAATAAACATTCATAAATATATTTAGTAAAAAAGTAGAGGGCTAATTATGCTACTTGAAAAAAAAAATCTTTTTTTATATATATATCATGTGGGGTATCCTGTGAAAGCTTTTGTAACACTGAACTCAAAAATACATTCCTTTTAATTTTAGGTATTATATTTACAAAGATATTGTTGAAAATGTAGCGCAAAAATATGTTCCCCCCCCCCATCCCATCTAATTCCGAATCTACTGAAACTAAAATTATGAAAAAATTAGAGGTAGTAGACGTTAATGTAAACCTTGCCGGAAAATTATAGCGATTACTCTAGGTCACATAGTTTTTGAGTAATTAGCATTTTTCTGTTATACACAAATTTCGATTTACGGGCATTCAAAAAAATTGTTGAGCATCGCTGAATACACCTATCATTGCAGAAGAATAAAAGCATTGTTGATAATGATTTTCAAAAAAAATCATCGGTAATTAGCCGAGATATTAACCTTTAAAGGTACGGTCAGTTTGGACATACACAAGGACAGGGGCGGCGTACTCTATGCCTAGTTAACAACTTTTAATGATATATATGTGTAATGCAATGTCCAGTAACAGTATAAAAGCAATAAACGTCAAATTGTTAAAAACATACTAATTTAAGGGGTCTCGAGACTCTAAAAAGTGGAAAAAATGAAAAAAAGACCATTTTCAACATTTAATGTCTTAAAATGTATATGATTTTAAAACACAATTTTAATTGGGATGAAAGATATAAGTATGTTCTTTCGTTCCATGTATTTAAAAAATTGCAAGATACAGAATTAGTATTTATAGGGGGCTCGAAACTGTTAGACATTTGTCGAACAAAAAATTGGCATAACAGTTTACACGCAGGATTACAAAATAAATATTGCAACTAGAACGAAAATTTTGGTGCTTACTTATACTTCAGATTGTAATAATTTCCCTGAACTTAAATAAATTTGTATTTAGAGCATTTTTATATTTTTAATGCAATGTTGCATTTAGCTAATACAAAATTTTGAAAATTTCAACAGTAAAATCACCTAAAGAAATATTTTTTTGAACAATAAAAAGGAAATTTTAGGTTCAGTTTATACAGACTAACATGAAATATATGTTTTGAAAATTTTATGAAAAAATATTCATAAGTTTTTAAGGTAACCTGCGTGTTATGCCCAAAAAACACCATTTGGAAAATAATGAATTTATAGTTTCAGAAACGCCGCTTCAGCTATTGAGCGGGTATAATTCTAAAAGCCAAAACTTCTGTTCTAATGGGAATTTCAAGGAAACAATTATATCAAAATATTCAGAAAAGATAGGAGTTTAACATCTAAAAAAAAAAATTAAAATTTCTTAAATTTTGAAGCTTTAAGAGTCCGTCGACCACTTAATCCTTTCCAGCACGGAGTAATTCTACTTATGGAAAAATGAACTGACACCAGAATTTATAAACGAATTTATTAGAAAATCCGAACTTGTTTATACGTACATGATAAAAGAAAAATTTTAATTAAATATTCTTGGTGCCGTTTGTCTGTTTCGGAATTAAAATTAAGTGTCTGTTTTTTAAGGGCATCGCCCTCGAAAGATTTAATTAGAATGAATCGCATAAATACTGTGGGATTCACGATAGTTTGCATTGATTGTATCTCTCAATACGCCTCGAATGACTTTAAAAGTTAATTAAACACCTATCTGAAAAAACGTGGCACTGACCAAGGCGGCGCACAGTGGGGCAAAAAACCTTCAAATCTGGCAAAAAATCGAAAAAATGAAATTCTATTTTGAAATACTGACATACGTCACTTTAGTAGAGCAGATGCCAGTAAACATCTGCCTCGTATTAAAAAGTGTGCAAAGTTATCTTGGTTGTCATTAAAGTAAGCAGTTAAACTGCATATCGCACGATGATAATAAATAAAAAAAAATTCAATAATTTTGTTTCAACATTCTTTAGTTAATTACGCTGTAATAATTTAAAAATATTATTTTTTGACTATGGAACCTTCAACTTCAAGTATGTAACAAAAATACATTAATTTTTAATATGATTTTTATAGATAAATTGACGCTTAGAATATATAGTAGTGAAAGTTATAAAAAAAATTAACAGTGTCTACAAACATTGAAAGTTTTAGTTATGAGTTAAAGCGAGTTAAGTGTCAACTATAATTTTTTCTACTTGGTTTAAGTTTTAGTCTGGTAAATATTTCAGAAAATTTTGCTGCTTTTTTAATTATATGATCATTTTTATAGTTAATCATCCTTAACTTTGTGTTAGTGTACGTACATAAACATGATTACATATTTATTTATTTTTTTAGGGACGAATTTAAATACATTATATATTACCAGAAGAGAACTTCTGCATATCATGAAATGTTCGAAAGAAAAGAACTTTTGAAAAGCAATATGATTTTTTGGTAAAAGAGCTTCAAAATCGGAAAAAAACTGCGAGCGAAGTAGTTCTATAGTCTGAAAAAATAAGCTAAAATGTTTTAATTTTCAATATAAATTCCGATGTGCCAAAGCCTGTCGAGACAAGGAAAAGTTTTTTAGAATTAATCAGGAGTCGCTTGATAAGTCACTTTCATTTCACCGATTTGAAAAACAAACAGAAGCGGCATTGAAAAGCAAATGTGGTGGCCTCATATTCCGTTTCAAAGGTTTTCTGAACGATCAGAAAGATTAAGAGCAAAACGATTACGCGATTTTGTTCTTTGCACATGAATTTTGTATTTGCGAATGTATAGCCATATATGTTGTTTTGAAGTATCCATTATACAACATGCCCCCAACATTACACAAGTATTTGATTCAAGGACCAGAAATTATAACTTTGGCTCTGTATCTGTTACCCACAGGACAGATGACTGAGGAAGCACAAAAAGCCACAAATAAAGACTTTAAAAGATACGGAGAGTACTACTCTAGAAAGTGCAGCCAAGAAAAAATTAAGAAATATTTTCAATTTTTTACTGCTAAGTTCGGATCCAGTGATCACTATCAAACAAATGAAAAGAAAGTAAAAGTTCAAATATCTGCCACGAGAAGCCCTACATTTGTTAAAATCTCCATCTCCAAATATATCTCTAGTGATCAGGATAATGACAGTGATAATGACCAAGATGATAGCATGGATTAAATATTCTAAAATTTTTAAAACACACTATAAAATTTATACTAACGACGTGTTTCGAAGGAACGAACGTTTCTTCCTCAGACAAAAATTGTGTGCTCCTACTAAGACAACAGAAATAGTTTTGCTTATGTTGTCTTGATAGTAGTACATACATTTTGCCTGAAAAAAGGGGGATTCACTCCTTCAAAACGAGTCGCTGATATTCACTTTAAGGTGTGCTTCAGAATCATTAAAATTATTAATTGTGTTTGCAACACCAGTTTTATTTTGCATTTTTAATGCGATATTATGGGTGATTTAATAAATATTTAATTTGTATAAAACTATCATAATTTCTTATTTTTAACTTATTTTTGTACAGAAAATATTTTAAATTATTTACTAAATTACTCTACAGCTTACATAAAAGTTTTAAGTTTTACTACGTAACATCTATAAAAGAATGTATGATGTGCTTTTTTTGTTCAAAGTAAATTTTATTTATTGCCAACTTTGGAGGCTTCCTGCCCCACTGTGTGGCGTTGCAGCTTTGAGACCTCAACTCGAAGCACGCTTAGCACAATGCCAAATTTAAACTTTGAACAAAGGTTTTATTTTAGCTACACTGTAGAAATAAAGGTTATTACTATGCTGAATTTAGTTTCATGAAATGCCAAACGAAGTTTAACTATGCACTGCTTTTATTGTCAGTGCCGAATAAAGTTCATCATAAACAGATTTGGACAATATTAAAAAAAGAGTTATACGAATATTTGATATTATTTAGGTTCCATATCTCTTTGAACTTTCATGGTATATATAACGACTATCTCGTTATATATGTTTGCGTTCCATCCCCCCCCCCCCCAGCAGTTTCAATTAAAATTCTGTTTAATAACTTATTTATTTTAGTGCACTATAGTCAAACAGTGCAGCCCCTAAATTAAATTCAACATTTAAAAACTAAAGCGATTGTATTAATGGCCCAGCACATTTAAATTAAATTATTCTAGTTACTCATCTCTTTAATAAAATAAAATCAGTGATTCAGTCTCCATTTTTACTTTGTGAGTCTCTCACACATACGATTTAACCTTGTAGAAAAATTCGTTACTGCTGTCTGTTAGGAACAAAAGCATTTTAACTTCGGGCATTTCCTTATTTGGGAATGAATATAACTCATCATTTAAAATCACTTAACATGCAATCTATTCATTAGAATTATTTTCGCGATACACTTTAACATTCACACCCTTTTGTTCATATGTATGTCAATTCTGCATTTTTGTGGTAATGCACGTTGTTAATCTTTGATGTAACATCTGTCTTGAAAAATACATTCACATGCCCTTTTCGCCTAACGAATTCGGTCAGATATATCTCTATGTCTTTATCCTGAAACATTTTTATTTTTTTACACTTAACCACAGCTGTATCAAAATACAGACAGGACTGCGCCTATCATGATTCAGGAATTTTAGCAACCCACAATCTGGTGCCCCTACACAATTAATATATGGTAGAAGCCTACCGTATGTATTTGGCGAATCCATACCAGCTAATGTTTTTCTCAGCCTCTTGTGCATGGCGCAAAAATATTTGTAAATTGGCGATATTGTAGTCCGCCAAACAAGAAAGTTGTAACTGTATATTCAACACACTGCTGCTCTGTCTCTAGCCTCGTGATGTCGTTTTAAAAAGAGGCTCCTATCTCTTCCCCCTTGTACCTCTCCCTGCTGCTTTCATCATGGAATAAAAACATCTTCGTTTTCCAGATTGGAGTTTTTTTTAGTAAGTCCTGGTTGTTCATTCACTATACTTAATCTAAAAACGGCCACCTCTGTATGTAACGAAATCGTCATCACAAACTTTGGTCACCTGACCAGTTTTTTTTCTCCTAAAAAAAATGTAAGGGAGAGGTACGTGCTTCCAATCTTCATCGGCCTTTTTTTCTGCAAGCGGCGGATCCCTGCTGGCACCTGCTCGCGTCTTTCTGTTGATGTCTGGCGATTTTTCATAACAGCTGCCATACTTCGCAGATAGTGCGTCGAACGACCTCCGGGAATAAGAGAGTGTCTTCTGCCTTCACCCTTTGCCAACCCCTGGAGTTTTGGAATCAACTGCTCGCACCCCATCACCGAAAGAGAATTTTCAACTACTCGCACCGGACGCTGTCTCATCGCCGAAGAAATCTGCCTGCATTCTATCTGGTGTCTCTCGGAACATTTTCCCTGACTGTGCTGTGCGCGTGTGTTCTGCTTAATCATACGACATAGTCTACAAAACTCCAACAAAAATGATGTGCAATTAGAGTTTTTTTTTCAAATCGCAATACTTGTGTTTTCACAAGTTCTACAATCCTACAGCACATCGAGAAACCTTTCCTGTTTGTGAAAATGCTACAAATTTGGTGTGAATTTCTGGTTTCAGTGAAGCACTGATTTCAAAGCAAAAAAAAAAAAAAAAAAAAAAAAAACCTGCAAAAACGTGTGCTTTCCCCCCTCATGTGTAAAAAAATGTGATAAGAGAATACTCGGCTCAGCGTGTGCTAAAATTCCCTTGTTTACTTTCTGTTTACGAAAATGAAAGGAACGTCCGAGCGAGTCAGCGATTGAATCAAGGAATCTCGTTCTCACTTCTATTTATGCAGCCAGCCTCCACAAAATTCTCAAAAGTTTTTTTTTTCTTTCCTCCCCAACAAACACTCAACTTATGGCCGAAAGACGTATATGTCGCGGCCAAAAGGAGTTAAGGCCATTTGTAACCAAACAATGTTGTGCCGTAAATGACCCGCCGCTAGTTGCGGCAGCTATTGCCGAACCGCAAATATTTCGGCGTTGAGAGAACTGTTGCATTTACTTTGCCCGGCAACTCTTAAGGGGCGGTTTCGGGCAAAAATGTAATGGACCGTCATTGTCTAGAAAGTTGAGGGCTAATATCACCTAACCCGAATGTTTGATTAAAGAGAGGAAATTTATTTTTCTCTTTATTTCTTTCAAAGTAAGTTTAATTATTTTAAATCTGGGTTTTAGTAAAAATGTAAATATGTCGTGAGATTTATATTTAAAGCAGTAAAATAGATTACATATTTTTATTTAGTTTGAAAATATTTTATAAAAATCAAAAATTGTCCCCAAAATGTACATGGGTGGTTTCCGGCAAAAATGTAATGGTCTGTCATCGTCTAGAAAGTAGAGGGCTAATATCGGCTAACCCGAATATTTAATTAAAGAGAGGTAATGATTTTTCTCTTTATTTCTTTTAATGTAAGCTTAATTATTTTAAATCTTGGTTTTAGTAAAAATATAAATACGTCATGAGATTTATATTTAAAGCAGTAAAATAGATTACACATTTTTATTTAGTTTAAAACTTTTTTTCTAAAAAATAAATTTTTAAATGTAAATAAACCTTGTACTGAAAAGACTGCTGCTAAAATTTTATTCAGTATCATTTGAGACATTTACAGTCTGAGACATTACAGTATGGATCCATACTACAACGTGTTGGTGAAATTCCTGTGCTCCAACAAAATCGTAACGTGCTTTTGTGAAGTTTTATAAGTCATTCATCCTTTTATTCAAGAGGCATTTTGTGATAAAAAAAAAAAAAAGAATTCTCCATAAAGTCATTTGCTGCCAAAGAATCCTTTTAAAGATTCATTCACACGCATACATATATTTCTAGCAAAGTTTTATTAGCTTGACAGATAGGTCATAAAGGTGCATAAATAATAGGCACCTGTGAAAAAAAAAAAAGAGCACTTAGAAAAAGAAAACAAAACAAATTTTCAAAAAGATACAAAAATGGCATCGAAATAAACAATGCTCTCAATATCGCAAATTTTAAATACCAGAAGGTGAAAGCAGATGTTTTTATTCCCCCCCGCCCCCCATTTATTTTTTTTCTATCTTTTAATTTCTTTTCAGCTAATTCTTGAAATCTCTCTATTCTAAAAAAAAGTAACTACCGCTGTCACCGCCGCCGCCGCCGCCGCCGGTTTTGAATTTTTTGTGACCGGAGGTCTTTCTTCGTTAATATTAAGAAAAATAATGCATACAAAAATATGAAAATCGGTAGTATCATACAGAAATGTTTGATAAACACGCTGATTCAGACAGTTTTCAGATCGAATAATTATTTTAAGAGATATTTAATGCTAAAGTTGGACAAAATCGTTCCACTAAAAAAGTTTTATAGGAGCAAAAACTGTTCATAGGAATTTAATCATTTTTAGATCATTTTACGCGTTAGAATTTGCCGGAGTGCAGATTGCATTAATTTTTTTATTTTGACTAATTTTTTGAGGTTTTATTTCTATTTTAAATTCAGATTTTCAGCATTTCTAGAGATATTTTTAACAGATTTTAGAAAGTGATATTAATTTAAACTGTTGCCAACTGTATAAACAGCGGAAGCAATAATGTTTGCTTCAAAAAAATATTTATACGTGTAAATAAATTAAAAAATTATTTACACGTGACTATTATAAACAGAAAAAAACATTTGGAATTAGAATTAATTAATTATGTACAAAAAGCAGGAACTTATTAAAAATTATGTCATAAAAACTATAATTACACGTGAATTTTAAGAGAGAAAGGAATTTGTAAAGCAATAAATTTATTAACATGCGTTAGAAGTCTTAAATAGGAGAAATTACGTCATATTTACGTCACATTATAGTTATTACATAAAATGAACACAAAATAATATTGCAAAACGGTTTAAATTTAGAAATTGCGCTAGACATTTATTTGATATTTTAAGAGGATACTTTTCAACTACTTTTGTTAGGAAAGCGCAAATAATATTTAATTTCTGACACAAGTATTTTCACGTGAATATTAAAAAGAGAAAGAATAGTTTCGTCAAAATTACGTCAGATTAAAAACGATTAATTTAAAATGTCTCATTTAAAAGAACTTTCTTTTCACTTTGTTAAAAAATACCAGGAGACAAAGACTCTGTTTACTTAATTCCTTTTATATTAGCTTATTTTGAAATGTTGTTACACGTGTCTACGTCCTCAAGTTATTTTTATTTCGACGTTTTATTTGTATTTTTATTAATGTTGTACTAATTTATTTGTTTTTTCGTTATTTAAAATAAAAATTATGTCAATTTGTATAATTTGGCGAGTGGTTTGGCGATTTATATAATTTGGCGAAATTGGTCGACGGGATAATCAAGTAGTACCGCAACGAATTTGGCGTTAAAATTCCCCAATCAAAGAGAAATGAATAGAAATCCGTTTATAGGAAGATCGCCACTGTTTTTTAAATTATAATTCAATCTTTCGAAATCTTTTTAAAGCCGATCAAATTAGCGTACATTTAGAGTCTACGGTGTCTGGACGGGGGTTGGCGAGCGTAGCTCGTAGGGGGCCGAGCCCCCTAGTATTATTTAAATTTCCCAGCAAGTTTCATTCCATTTTATCTGCTTTCACACTCAATAAGTACTCACGGGTACTTTATTAACAAATACTTATTAGTAATTGAATTTTATTTTCTATTATTATTGTGTTTTTGTACAGGATACGAAAACACAGTGATATTGCTATTTTTAATATTTTGTGAAGTTATTTTGTGCAGTTTACTATAATATTTATAAATATACTATATTATATCTTTTTCGCATTGCATGGAATTTTCCAATATTTTTAGTTAATATCAAATACATCCTCCTATGCTTAACTCTTAATGGATATTATAATATATAGAATTTTTTTGTTTCCTTTTTTCAAAAAGATTTAACGAGGATTATACTTTTCCCGTTTTTCTATTATCTACGAAGGTTAAAATAAGATTTTTCTAGTTTGCCTTTCGGCTTGAAAATATTTCAATTTGAGAAAATTTTAATTTCTATCCTTTTAGAGAAATAAGGACATATGGCAATTTTTTTCTCTCTATGAAAAAGGATAAAATAAGTATTTATTTCAGTTGCTTGCTCCTAGTAGTTTTGTTTTGAAAGACGTACAGGTTCCATCCATTAAAAAAAGAAAAAAAAATAGGAGCTATTGTGAAATTTTTTTTGTTTCTCTTTCTTTTGCTATTTAAAATAAGCAATGATATTTTTTTTACTTTGAGAAACACAATTTTATCCCCGGATAGATTTTTTTTTCCATTTTTTTGTATAATAGGTTTAAAGAAGACCTTTAGTTTATTTTTTTTTAAGGTGATTATTATACTATTTTACTTCATTATTTTATTTGCTTTCCCATTTTATCTGTTTATATGTGTCATATTTATATATTTATGCAGAATCTCAGTAACAGTTTGGATTAGGGAATTTGTTAAACTAACCATTCACCATGTCCGCTAAACAAGTTCAAATCAACATTAACCAATTTGATGGAGATCCGGATTTGCTTAAATTCTTTTTTAACCAAATTAGGTCGGTCGCTGAAATTAACAAATACAGCCCTCAGACTACCATTGCTGTACTTGTAGGGAAGTTAATTGGTCCCGCGCAAAAATTTTATGCCCAAAATCCCGAACTTCAAAAAATCAACGATCTTGATACACTTGAAAAAGAATTTGCGGCATTTTTTTCACCTCCGAGTAAGTGCGTGGCTTGTGTTGAACTTTCGAGTTTATCTCTTCTGCCAGCGGAGTCAATTAAAAATCTGGCACACCGATTAAACATTTTAGCCGCAACCGTGTATGCTGATATTAACGACGAAAATGCCCGTAACACAATTAAACTTATGAAATTCATGGAGGCTGTGCCAGCTAACATACGAATAAAATTACAAGAAGAAGGTATCACAGAATATCGTGCTGCTGTTGAAAGAGCACAGACGTTACACGAAATTCTGCATAATGAAAAGATTCTACATGCATTGCCCTCCGTCAGTAAATCTCAAAATAACGTCGAAGAGCAGTTAAAGGAGATATCGGAAAAAATTAACGCATTAACACTTGCACCGCCGGCACCCAAAACAGAAACTAAAAAAAATGACATGCAAGGTAGCCCAAAGTATAACTCAAATGCGATGCGCTACAGGAAAAATTTCAAAATGCGAAATTTCCCAAAACGTTATTCCCCTCACAAATTTCCACAAAGAAAAGTTGTGACATGTCAACTCTGCTTCCGCAATGGCCACCAGGCCCAACAGTGTTTTAAATGGAAAAGAGTTAACACACAGAGAAGGGGAAATTTTAACAGACACAACAATTACCATGTTCAGGAAAACTAGAACAGAGACATAATTTTTATGCTGATGATTTTGTGTCTCAACCATGTGACTTAACATCAGCAACATTTCCTTTTGACCCTAAATTACCAAAAATCTCTAAAGAAAGGTTAGTTAATTCATCCGGGTCACAGACTTCTGATCACATTAAAATCGCAAATAATATCACTACTCAAACAGAAAATGAAGACGATAACAATGTTCACATCATTTGTAGTGTTAATACGCATTCTCCATCACTCCCTCTTGTAAAGGCCACTATTGCAAACCATAAAATCACCCTATTGGCTGATTCTGGAAGTAGCATTTTGTTACTTTCACAAAAATTATTTAATGAACTTAAACCTACATTAAAATACAAGAGACTATCAACAGCCATAAACATCAAAACTGTTAATTTGGATGTTTCTTTCTCCTCATGTATTAGAGCATCCATTAAGTTAGAAAAAAAATCCTTCTCCCACCACTTTTATATAGTGGATATTCCTGAATCCTCCAGTTTTGAGGGCATTCTTGGTTTTGATTTCATTAGTAGATTTAACATTATCATTGATACTTTCAATAAATGCATTCACATTAACAACAGCTTGACTATTCCACTAGAAACATTACACACTAAGTCAAAAGTCAGTGAAAGTAATCAATGTAACACCTTTGGCGATGTGGTGACAAATCAAACAGTTTTCTTAACCCGTAAAATAATTCTAAAACCCCAAGAGCAGACATGGTCCTCAGTTTACACAAACAATAATATCAAACATGACATAAATTATCTATTTCAATATTTGGCAGATAAAAAAGAATTAATAGGTCATGATGCCATTATTCAAATGGATAAGAAGTCTAAACGCAAAAAGAAGCCTTTACAATTAAATCATTTCTTTTCTATTTCACTTAAAAATAATTCTGACACTACCATTCATCTCCCTAAACACACAAAAATTGGACATTTATCTGAGGTTGAGGAAATTCTTGAGTACCCCTCTGATAGTTTGGACAAGCATCAGAACTCAGAACAACACTTCCTAAATTTTATCCAGGCATCTAATGAAATATTGAAAAAAAGGAAGGATGATTTATCAGAGAAAGATTTCAATCTTTCTCATTTAAGTTCTAATGAATCAAATACATTGACTAAATTGTTACTTAATTATTACCCCGCCTTTTCAAAATCATTAAACACACTTGGACATACTGATAAGATTGTACCTGATTTGAAGTTCATTAATGATTACCCTATAAAAACACTTCCATTCCCCCTTCCTCAATCTTTGCAAAAAGGTGCTTTGGAACAAATTAAAGATCTACTTGATGCCAAAATTATTGAACGCCACTGTTCAGAATGGGCTTGCCTCATGCTATTAGTCAAAAAGAAACCAGACGGAACTGGTAAACAAAAATTCAGTCTTGCGTTAGATCGCCGAATGATCAGTACTGTAATTCAAGGATCATCTTACCCTCTACCTAAAATTCAAACGATCATTTCAAATCTTTCTCAGTGCCGCTATTTTTCTTCTCTCGACTTTCATCAGGCATATCATCAAATTGATTTGCCAGCAAAATTCCAA
The DNA here is from genome assembly GCA_963932465.1 of Maratus speciosus. NCBI lineage: Eukaryota > Metazoa > Arthropoda > Arachnida > Araneae > Salticidae > Maratus > Maratus speciosus. The sequence goes on from OZ010799.1 coordinate 187,191,382, forward strand.
AATCAGTTGACATTTACTACTATGTTTGGTTCTTTTAGATACAAGAGATTAGTGTTCGAATTAAAAAACAGCACTTCTATTTTCCAAGCTTTAATGGACTCTTTGCTTGATGAATTACAATTAGATGGTGTATATACATATCAGGATGATTTCATTGTAGGTGCAAACTCTTTTGATGAAATGTGTAATAAATTAAAAAGAATTCTCTCTATCTTAACCAAATATAACTTGACCTTGTCTCCTAACAAATGTACTTTTCATAAAACTAGCATTGACTATTTAGGATTTCATGTAGAAAATCAGTCTGTTTCCCCGATTCAGTCAAATATCATAAAAATAACATCCTTTCCCACACCTACAACTAAACGTCAACTAAAAAGACTCATTGGTGTTATTACATTTTATAAGTCTTTAATTCCATCATTTTCTGAGTTAGTACAGCCACTGACAAACCTAACTACTCCAAAAGTTAAATTTAAATGGACAGTTAAACATCAAGAAATCAAGGACACAATACAGAAAATTTTTTTTAGTTCTCCCATGGTTAGATTACCTGATTGGAACAAGACATTTTATTTAAACACAGATGCGTCAAATGTTGCTATTTCTGGTGTTTTATTACAAGAGCATGATCAACAACTTTTACCAGTAGCATATTTTTCTAAATCTCTTAAGGCGTCAGAAAAAAAAATACCCTGCACTTAAATTAGAACTCATGGCAATTTATAAATCTGTTACCGCTTTCAAATATTATTTATATAAAATACAATTTGTAATCCTTTCTGACAGTAAATCCTTAGAAAAATATAACAAGACTACTAATCCAGCTGATATTATCTCTCGTTGGCTCATGGAGCTTTCAGAGTACTCATACACTTTTAAACATATCCCTGGTAAAAAAAATGTTCTTGCTGACTATTTATCTCGCTGTACTTTTGAAAACAATCAATAAACTCTGGATACTAATCCTGAACTTATCCATGACCCTCAACCATTACCTATTGTTGACTATGATACACCAGACAGTAATAATTCATGTTCAAGTGCCACTAAGAAATATGTAAACTATCTTGTATCTGGTAAACAAACAAATCCAGATCCTTTATTGGAAATTTCAAATGAAACTTTCTGCACTGAACAAAAAAATGACACCACTTTATCCACTATTTACAAGGATATTCTAATGAAAGGACCTTCTCAAAAATATCCTAATTATTTTATACACCCTGATTCGAAAGTTTTAATGTTAAAGAAAGAAAACAATTTTAACAACACTTTTTCATATCACATTGTTGTTCCGAACTCTCTTAAAAGCAAAGTTTTAACAATCTCTCATTTATCTAACTTTGGTTTTAATAAAACCTATGAGTTCCTATCATCAAGATACTTTTGGAAAGGCATGTATGTTGACACTTTAAACTTTGTAGCTTCATGTGTCAAATGTCTTCAATGTAAACATCATCAAACCCCTCCTGCACCTTTACAACCCACCTACACGCCCAGATACCCTGGCCATACTATTAGTACAGATCTCGTTGGACCCTTTTCTAATGATAAACATGTTTTAACTGTTACAGATCACTTTTCAAGGCATGTTGAACTTTTTCCACTTAATGATACATCTGCAGCTAAAGTCGTTAAATGTTTATTCTCTTATATAACCACCTTTGGGAGACCTTCTGTTGTCTTATCAGACTTAGGACCCCAATATACATCTCAAATATACAACATGTTTAATGATACTCTAGGTATTAAGGTACTTCACAGCTCTGTTTCGAGGCCACAAAGTAATGCTCTTTCGGATAGAATCAATAAATCAATCAAATACAGTAGACTCCCTCAAATCCGCACAGCTTGGGACCAGATGTTGTGCGGATTTTAGAATTTTGCGGATTTCTGGTCATTGATTTGTTTACATTTTTGAAACATTAATTTGATTAATAGTTAAGCAAGGGAAATTATAATGAATGCTTACAATAAAGTGAAACATTAAAATAAGAAAATTTTAAAATAATTTATTAGTTTAAAAGTAAGTAATTATTAAAATAATTATGTAAAATAAAAATATCACGAATGAAATCGATTCGATTCCAAAAGTCCTATGCTGCCATCTAGTGATAGCAAGGAGAACAGTGTTAATGCTATTATCAGTATATATAACTTATTGCGCTCACTGTAACTTTTTTCATTGTTATTTAGAGTCCTGAATGCTTTTCTTATACTGCTTTGTATGTTTAGAAATAAATTTGTCTATAATTAAAAAAAAAAATTTCGCGAACAATAATTTAAAAATAGCATTCCGGTTCGTGGATTTTTCCATTTCGTACCCTGGGATTTTTGATATAGATATGCTAATTTATATCAAAATCAAAAATAATGTAAATTTATTTAGTAATAAATCAGCTGTAATAGCCAAAAGAGAATGATTAACAAAAAATTTTGTAAAAAAAAACATCGCAGTAGTTGCCGATTTCGGCGCCATCTTGAATTTTGTTCCTGCAACTTAACTGTAAATTTCATTGTTTACATCTGAAAAAATACGCGGATTTTAGGGTCGCGGATTTAAGGGAGTCTACTGTACTCTGTTAATACACTCTTACAAGAAGGTCATTCATTTGAAAATGCAATATTTATACACAAGTCGCTCTATAATGGTTCAAAACATTCAACTACATTATTCACTCCTAATCTTCTGCACTTTGGACGTGAACTTTCATTAATTTTTGACACTTTTGATCAGAATAGCAATCAACCTTTTCTAGATAAACATATTGAAATACATAAACTACTTGAAGATTTACACAAAATATATGACAAGGCTTACAATAACATTAAAACAGCCCAGGATAAAAGATATAAACATTACGGTCAAAAAGCTAAATTAAGAACCATTTGTCTAAAAGATATTGTGTACTTAAAATCTGTTGATAAATTCAAACCTAAATACACTGGACCATACATTGTAACTTTCAAACATTCACCTGTGTCATTCTCGATCAAGAGGTTGTATGCTGCTGATAATACAGCATTTCGTGTGCACATTGATAGGTTACTTCTTGCACCACCTCGATATGGACATTTATTTGATGCTACAAGTTACTTAAACAATCACAACTTCCCTAATATTTATCAACCACATACGTATAATCTAAGAAACAGAAAATAATATACTATTGTTTACATTTTTCTTCTTATGACATGTATTGTGAAGCTAAGTGTGCAACCAAAGGCCTAGGTTGTATGTATGTTGCTTACAACAGATCTTTCACAACATTATGGCTGGCCCATGACTGTTTGCTTCGAAGATCTCTTGTGAACAATATTTTGAATCACTTTACACTCTTTTCATTTTACTTTACACTTTTATGTTATTTACATACACTTAACTATTATTTACATTTTTAACATTTATTTTACATTTGTTCTTTTATAGTTACATTTCAGTTAACAGTGATAACTAACGCATTTAATAATTGCAGTTATTAAAAAAAAATTTCCACATGTAACTTGATAACATTTTCTTTAAGTCAACCAGTTAGTTACCTTCTAATTATACGGCTTGTGCATTATTTAACCTGATTATGACTTTTCATTTTTTATGTCTCTCTTCACTCTAGGATTGTCTACCTTCTTTTTGATTTGATATATGTATGACATATATCTACTTTTTTTAAAATTTTTAATTCTCCCTTTCGAATGTTTTGTTCCCATTCAAAATTATTGCCCTTAGGGTCCAAAACTTCATTGTGTTGAGAGACAACCCCTTGGAATTGGTGTTCCAATTCACAAAAAAATCAATTGTTGCTTGTAAACCGACGTTTGCTCCTTTAGAGGACCGCTAGCGTCTTCGGAGGAGCAGGGACTCATATAAGCGGGCGCTGTATGAGTCTCAAAACTCCCTCCCCATCTAAGGCCGAAGCCCTAAGCCGACGCCATAATACTTGTGGTCTACACAAGATTCAGGGTGACACCTTTTTCATGGGCGTGTTTCAGGCACCTCTTTTTTTTGTCATCCTATGCTGCGTGCATAAACATTACATTTTTAACCATGTTCAATTTCTTTTAAATCATATTACAATTGCTTATTAGTTTACAAATACACATTTCATTTATTATTATTTACTCTTTACTTCTAGTGTTGCATTTGTGTTTAGATATTATTTTTTTATTGTTAGTACTTGTGTTTTTTTCATAAAATGATCCTAATCAGGATCAATATTTTGATGAAGTGCAGTCAGTGGTTTAGTTATATGCTGCTTAAATTTTTGCTGTCAGAGCGACTCAGATAAAAAAAAAAAAAAAAAAAAAAAAAAAAAAAAAAAAAAAAAAAACCATGGTATACATAATTTTTGAAGAAAATTTTAGTTAAGGTGGATATCCATAAAGACAATTTAGAAAATATCAATTCATAAAATCTCTTAGGACTGTTGAACTATTGATGAAAGAGATTTTTTCTTGTTCATGACAGCAACTTGTTTGTTTAAAAAAAAAAACTTTTCTGTTTGGAAAATATATTTATATGTGTAACTATTTTTCTTGCTGTTTTGCCCATGCACACGGGTCAACAAAAAGTTTTTTTTTTGCGGTGTCCCAGGTGATATATATAACGACTATCTCGTTATATATGTTTGCGTTCCATTCACCCCCCCCCCCAGCAGTTTCAATTAAAATTCTGTTTAATAACTTATTTATTTTAGTGCACTATAGTCAAACAGTGCAGCCCCTAAATTAAATTCAACATTTAAAAACTAAAGCGATTGTATTAATGGCCCTGCACATTTAAATTAAATTATTCTAGTTACTCATCTCTTTAATAAAATAAAATCAGTGATTCAGTCTCCATTTTTACTTTGTGAGTCTCTCACACATACGATTTAACCTTGTAGAAAAATTCGTTACTGCTATCTATTCATTAGAATTATTTTCGCGATACACTTTAACATTCACACCCTTTTGTTCATATGTATGTCAATTCTGCATTTTTGTGGTAATGCACGTTGTTAATCTTTGATCTAACATCTGTCTTCAAAAATACATTCACATGCCCTTTTCGCCTAACGAATTCGGTCAGATATTTCTCTATGTCTTTATCCTGAAACATTTTTATTTTTTTACACTTAACCGCAGCTGTATCAAAATACAGATTGGACTGCGCCTATCATGATTCAGGAATTTTAGCAACCCACAATCTGGCGCCCCTACACAATTAATATATGGTAGAAGCCTACCGTATGTATTTGGCGAATCCATACCAGCTAATGTTTTTCTCAGCCTCTTGTGCATGGTGCAAAAATACTTGTAAATTGGCGATATTGTAGTCCGCCAAACAAGAAAGTTGTATCTGTATATTCAACACACTGCTGCTCTGTCTCTAGCCTCGTGATGTCGTTTTAAAAAGAGGCTCCTATCTCTTCCCCCTTGTACCTCTCCCTGCTGCTTTCATCATGGAATAAAAACATCTTCGTTTTCCAGATTGGAGTTTTTTTTAGTAAGTCCTGGTTGTTCATTCACTATACTTAATCTAAAAACGGCCACCTCTGTATGTAACGGAATCGTCATCACAGTATACCCATTTACACTTTTCTAATATATACAGTTATACCCAACCCTACGTTGTATAGTTTTTTACAAAGTCTTAGTATTCTTTTAGCAACTTTTAATTTGAACATAACAATGCACTAGAAAATTATAATGAATGATTACTATAAAGTAAAATATTAAAATAATTAAGCAAAATAAAAAAAAAATTAAGAAAATTTAAATTATAAAACAACAAAATTTTAAAATGCAGAAAAACCAACGTTTAAAATTCACAAATAATACATGAAAAGCAGCAAACAGCTGTTTCGAATCTACTAGCGAGATTCTTCTTCAGTGCAAGATAGGGAAAAAGGAACAGCGTGCTGGAAAAAAAAACAGTTCAGCCTCACAGGTATTCTTCTCATCCCCCTAACCAGAAATTCGCTGCTTTCAATACTTTTGTTTTTCAGACTACCAATATTTGTTCCACTCCTCAGTTACTTAGTGCTGAACTTAATTACCTCAAAGCTATTGCTGTTGATCGTGGTTATTCCTCTAATATTATTGATTCTATTTATAAGAAATTGACAAAATCCGTCCATTCTGAAAAGCATTCTAATTCCAACTCTAATACTTCAGTTGTGTTAGAATTTTTTCCTAAAATCAGTCAGCAAGTTGCTAAAATCCTAAGAAGGTTTGATTTTAATGTTAATTTTTCTCTTGTTAATAAAATCACTTTTTCAAATCTCAAACACCATGTTGATCCTCTAGATAACTGGGGTATTTACCAAATCTCTTGCCAGTGTAGCCTTTCTTATATTGGCCAGACTAAACATGCTCTTAGATTTCATTTAAAAGAGCATGAAGGTTATGTTAAAAATCAGGAGCTCAAACATTCTTCTATTGCTCAACATTCTTGGTCTTCTCAACATAGGTTCGATTTTTCCTCAGCCATCACTATCCAAAAATGTTCTTCTAACCTTGATCTTGATTTTTGGGAAGCTTACCACATCATTAAAAATTCTCTTTAGTCAATGACTCATCTAGTACTCCTGATTTTCCAAGTATTTGGAAAGCATTAATTTAATTTCCCCTTTTTTGGTTTCTTTTTCTCTCCTTCTCCGGTAGTGGCCCCACCAGTGGCTGAGAGGTTCTGCTCTCGAAACTGGTAGACGGGAAGTGCTGGGTTCGATCCCAATCGCGCCCGTCGGCCTAATCGTTCGGAGTTTTCTTCGAACCATGGATTTCCATGCGTTAATACGGGTTAGGTTCCCTTAGAAAGACCCCCACGAAAGGCACTCCCCTCGGGCCTATATCCCTAGTGTAGATAATCGGCCGTCACAAAATCAACCATCAACCAACCAACCTTCTCCGGTAGTTGTCGCTACTTGTCCACCCAGTCGTTTCCACTGCTTCTCTCTCATTGGTTGATTTTGGCGCCTTCGCTACCCGCATAGAGTATATAAGCCAGCGCGTCTCTGTCTACGTTTTTGCTCAGCCTTGCTTTTTCTAGCACGCTGTTCCTTTTTCCCTATCTTGCACTGAAGAAGAATCTCACTAGTACATTCAAAACAGCTGTTTGCTGCTTTTCTGGTATTATTTGTGCATTTTAAACATTGGTTTTTCTGCTTTTTAATATTGATGCACAAAGGCTTTATTTGCTATTTAAACAAAATTTTATTTCATGTTTAGCCAGACTGAATAACATAAAAAGCTTGATTGGTACATAAATGTGATAAAAAGATTGCAATACTTTTATCTCTAGGATCAACCCACCGCTGCCTGTCGCGTAGGAGCTTTGTGCTCCAACGGCTAGTTTTTATGTATATCTATGTGTTAATGTAATTTTTTCCCCCCTCGTTGGCATGTGCCTTTTGTCCGAGGACTGGAACTATGTCTAGTGAATCCCCGTATGTCGGGGAACTTACCGGGTGGAGCAAATAAGGTCTACACCAGATCCTAGTGATCTTGCTCCACTTAGGCATAAAATAAAATAAAAAAAGATTGCGATCATCACTGATATCAGAGAAAGAGATATATCTTCGGAAATAAATTTATACTTCCTTTATGAGAAAGAATTAGTTCAGTGATATTAATAAGAATTACATTTTAAAATGTTTATAGAATGTTATAAAGTTGAAAAAAAAATCTTGTCTCCTTATATCTTAACTGTAAGTTAAACTGTTTACATCAGCAACAACACGCAGGTTTTAGGTGTTTGTGGATATGAGGGAGTCTACTGTATTGCATAACTCGAAAATACTAAAATTTTCCAATTACAGATAATATTAATTCAATTTTCTCCTGATAGAACTCACCCTCCCCCCCAAAAAAACTTACTTTTTGGACTATAATATAGGAATCACATTCCTTAAAGGAAAATGTTACTTATTTGGGTCAAAATTTTGGATTTTTTTTTTTTTTAATTTTTGCATTTCTTAAATCTTAACTATATACATTGTTGCCCTAAAGCAGTTTTGTGATATTCCAGTTCTTTATCGTCTTTTTTTCTCATTGAACATAATTGCTATTAAAAAATTGTAATCTTATTTTTCTTGAAAGTCTGCTTTTCAAGCTGGATAACCAGGGAAAACTATTAGACTGATTTCCTTCTTCTTTTTTATAAGAAAGATAATAATTTTTGTTGCAGCTTATACAACTGAAAAGTATAATTTTCATTGATTATTTTATCAAGCTTGCAAAAGGTAAAAATAAAAGGGGGAGAAAAATGTCCTTTTTGTTTAAATGTCTGTCATTTTGTCAAAAATCAACTTCTTAAACTAAATGTTGGTATACGCTCCAGAAAATTTAATGCCCTTTCATAATTTGCTGATGAAATTTATTTCAGATGCTTGTGACCAGATAAAAGCGGTCGCCCAGTTGGAAATTCCCGATGTGCACATGCAGGTATTTCTGTATCACAAGGCATGTTATTAATTTTAGCACACAAAAGATTTAAATATTTAAGTGAAATGTCAATAAATATAATGCAGAAATTCTGAAATCTCTTTTGTTTGTAACAGGAAAAAAAAAAAGTAAATATCACATGAATTTTAGGCCAAAGTAATTATTCTTCTTAAGGTTGTTCTCATATTCAAAAGAGCTACTTTCTGGCACATTTCTGAATTGATTTTTGTTCAGAATTGCATGAAATCGGTGTAGAAAAATTATATAATATGAGGAAAGAAAGAATTTACTAAGTTACGTTTTAACAGGAAAATTACAGTACGAACGTTTACTGACTCGTCTCGCCGGTAACTGCGAAAAGTAAACATAGTGAGAAAAATACATCGGCACAGCGCCGTCTATGGGAGATAAGGAAAAGTACAATTTTATTTTAACACTCTCCCTAAAATTGGACTATTCCTGAAATATGAATAGTTCACAGTCTTAAACGAGTCCAATATTTGCACATAGTTCTTTTAAACGTAAATGTCCCATAGGCTTTGTCATCATATCTGCTACTTGATTTACAGTGTCCACATACTCTATCAAGATCTTTTTCTCTTCCACTAACTCTCTTATATGATGATATCTAATATCTATATGCTTGGTGCGTCTATGGTTAGTTGGATTACTAGCTAACCGAATTGCACTTTGGTTATCAACGAGTAGACGCCCTTGTATTCCAGGTTGAAATTCACTTATTAAATTGGTCAACCAGACCAACTCTTTGGATGCTGTTGATGCAGCCATGTACTCAGATTCTGTCGTAGAAAGGGCCACACATCCTTGTCTTTGGCTACTCCAAGTAATTGCACCATCACCTAAGGTGGAAATGTATCCTGTTGTGGATCTTCTTGTTTGCACATCCCCAGCATAGTCAGCATCAGAAAACACATTGATATAACCGTCTGTTGAGCCACTGTAGTGGATTCCCATGTTTATTGTACCTTTCAGATACCTCAAAATATGTTTAATGAATTTCCATGATCCAACAGTAGGTGTTGACATCCACTGTGCAGCTTTTCCAACTGCGTATGCCAAATCTGGTCTTGAAACAACAACTAAATACATTAATCTTCCAATAGCTGATGCAACTGGATGTTCAGAATCTAATTCATTTTCACGATACAGAATATCTAAAGAAGTTTTATCTACTGGCACTTTAGCAGGTTTACAGTCACCCATTTCAAACATTGACAGAGTTCTTTTAGCATAAGCTGCCTGATGAATTCTTATGTTGTCTTTCATTAATTCAATTTGAAAACCAAGAAATTGTCTGACATTTTCACAAATCGTGATTTCAAATTCAGTTTGTAACTGGCTAAGAAGTGTTTGAATATCTTCCTTATCAGTGGCAGCAATCAGTCCGTTGTCAACATATACAGCAATAATGACTAAATTTTCACCAACATACCTCAGATATGCACAAGGGTCATAACTACTAGCTCTAAATCCAACGCTTGTTAAAAATTCAGTTAGTCTTTGATTCCAGCACCTAGGTGCCTGTTTTAGACCATATAGACTTCGAATCAATCTGCAAACACGTCCAGATCTATCATTATAACCTTCTGGTTGCTCCATGTATATCAGTTCATCAAGTGTTCCATTTAAAAATGCAGTCTTGCAATCAAATTGTGCTATTTTTAACTTCTTAAAATAAATAAACCAAAATAGAAAACGTACAGTATCATACCTTATAACCGGACTAAAAGTCTCTTCATAGTTTACTCCATATTGTTGCTCAAATCCTCTAATCACCAAACGTGCTTTAAAGCGTTCAATTTCATCATTTTCATTTGTTTTGACACGAAAAACCCATTTGGCAGTCAATGGTTGCATCGTGTTATCACGTTTCACAAGTTCCCAAGTGCCGTTCTTTTGATGAGAATGCATCTCATCTTCCATAGCTTCAATCCATTTTTGTTTCTCAGGTACTTCCATAGCTTCCTGGTATGACTGAGGTTCAATTACCTTTTGACAAAGATGGGAATAGCGTATAGGTGGTTGTATCGTTGAACGATCTCTCAACTGGTATCTTACGGGTTCTTGTTCCAATTGGTTATCTTTGTCTTCCTTCTCTACCAATTCCACCTCTTGCTCTCCCTGACTCCCATCTATCAATGTATTTGGCACTGAAACTTCATGAAATTCAACATCTCTACTTATTTCTATTCGATTTTCACCTGTATACACTCTATAATTTCCAGTGACTTCTTCATAGCCCACAAAAATTCCCCGTATACTTGTTTTACCAAACTTCTTGTCAACACGTCGTTGCTTAGGAATTTGGACAATACATTGACTTCCAAAAATTTTCAAGTGCTTTAATGAATATTCCCTTCCATACCATGCTTCATAAGGTGTTTTACTTTTATCACGACTCTTACCAGTACGATTTAAGATATAAGCAGAACAGTTCACTGCTTCAGCCCAGAAGCGTTTTGACAATCCCTTTGTCAACAGCATTGTTCTCGCCATTTCTATCAATATTCTATTCTCACGTTCAGCACGTCCATTCTGTTGAGGTGTATACGCAGCTGATCTTCCAATTTCAATTCCATTTTTCACTAGGCAATCTATGAAATCTTGATCTGTATACTCTCCTCCATTATCTGACATAACTGTCTTGACTGTATTTCCAGTTTGAGTTTTAACATATGCTAAGAACTGTTGCAATTTATCTTTCACTTCACTTTTATGTTGCATAAAATATACTTTACGGTACTGGGTGTAATCATCTTTGAATGTAACAAAATATTTAGAACCTTGAAAAGATGCTTCTTGCATTGGACCACAGACGTCACTGACAATTAGCTCACCAGCTTTACTGGCTTTTGGCATTTCTCTAAAATTTGTTCTCTGAAACTTTCCAATTGCACAACCATCACAATATTCAGTCTCATCAGTTTGAGATATTTCAATTCCTTTCGTTTTCAGCAATTCTTTTGTATGATTTTTACTCTGATGACCAAATCTTTCATGCCATATTTGAAGAGAATTTTCTTTGTGATTTCTTACCATAAGGCTACTTTCTTCATTTTCCAAAACATCTATATCTAGAAAGTACATATCTCCATATCGATATCCTTCAACAATAAGTTTATTATTTTTCTTAAATTTCCATTTATTTCCTTCAATGGTTTGTATGAAACCTTTCTCTGCTGCTGATTTTACAGAAAATAAATTTGCCTTCATTTCAGGAACATACATAACATCACAAAAATGATGTTCTTTTCCATCTAGATTTGAACGAATTTTGATATTACCAATACCTTTGGCTAAAATTTTTCTGCCATCACCAAGTTCAAACATAACCTTTTCTTCTAATTCTTTATATGTTTTAAAATATTCAGGTTTCCAACACACATGTTGAGTACATCCAGAATCAATTATCCACTTTGATCTTCCTGATTCATCTGACTGAAATGTATTTACAAAGGCAAAACCGTTACTATCTTCTTTTTTCTTATCAGAATATCTATTATTTTGTTGATTCTTTATACAATTACGCCTCAGATGTGGCCCTCCACAAGTCCAACATCGTAATTTTGGTTTCCTTTTGTCATACTTGCCTTTTTCATTATTGAAATGAACATTTTCTACACTTCTGGTTTTGGAAAAGTTCTTATTTGGCTGTCGTTTTGCCATTACCAATGCTGATTCACGATTTATATTCACATCAACAATACCTAATCTAGTTTCTTCAATCATCAGTCTAGATGTTAATTTCGACAATGTACGATCATCCAAAGGTGTTGAGTCCCAAGCACTATGAAAATGACGATACTGCGAAGGTAATGTATTCAAAATGGTTGTTATCACTAGTGAATCTGATAGTGGTTCTCCAAGTTCACGTAATCGTCGAACAAAAGATTCGATTTTGCTAATATGTGTAGCTATATCATCACCAGCAACATAGCGATACTCTCGGAATTTAGTTTGAAGTAAATAAACAGAGTCCGCTGATCTTTGCTCATACACATCCAATAATTTAACCTACATTTCTCTAGCATTTTCACAGTTCATAATTAAAGCTAAGGGCTTTTTATCCACCATTGTCGCAAAAATCTCTTTCGCCATTTTGTTTGCTTTCTTCCATTTCTTCATTTCAGCATCGTAATTATCGCTACCAACTGTCGGTTGTACATGCGTTCCATCAATCAGTTCTAACGCATCACGAGCATCTAAAATCGCCCGTACTTGGAATTTCCACTGTGTCCAATTATTTGAGTCCACAAGCTTTTCTATTTTCACTCTGTCACTTTCCATTTTTGTCAGGAAAATCGAAAACAAAGTCCAGAAAACCGTTCAAAGAAGCGCTTACTTCGTTAGGCTTAGCGATCGCCGTAGAACTCAAAAAATCAAAACGCAAACACAAGTTAAATTAAAACTATCAAATTCTTTCCAACAGAAAACCTCACACGCAGGCCGCAAACGTGACTGGGGCCGATAACCTGTAGAAAAATTATATAATATGAGGAAAGAAAGAATTTACTAAGTTACGTTTTAACAGGAAAATTACAGTACGAACGTTTACTGACTCGTCTCGCCGGTAACTGCGAAAAGTAAACATAGTGAGAAAAATACATCGGCACAGCGCCGTCTATGGGAGATAAAGAAAAGTACAATTTTATTTTAACAATTGGCAGGTGTTATTATTCAGAAAATACACTGGTTTCCAAAAATTAAGGAAAAATCACAAAAAGAGCGATAATTAGTTAAAAAATTAACCAATCAATATGAATTTTGCATATGTTGCTAACTAAAAGATGCTGAATAAAATTACAAAATGCAAATTAGTGGCACTGCAATCAGATTGTGTCATCTGTAAGGAGCATAAAAATGCATTCTAGAGAGTTCTGCTGCTGGTGTAGCTGTGATTATGAGATAAGAAAACTGAGATAGCCAATTCATTAGTATGATCTCAAGGTTTCATTTGTCGGCGTAACTGCAATATAGAGCTATTGGAAGATTGGAGGTAGTCCAATGTCAGACAGAGGTGGCCAGATGGCTAAATGTGAGTTCTTCTGTTGTTCATAGGCTTGGGAAACAATTTCAAACCACTAGTTCGGCCTCGAGAAGATTTAGCCAAGGATGGGCAACACCTATAACAAGCACCGATGACCGATATTTGCAGTTATGTGTACAAAGGAATAGAACAGCAACCCCCTCACATCTTAGAACCTCCCTTGTTGCAGCCATTGAAAGGTTGGTATCAATGTCTACTGTGCGTAGAAGGCTTCATGAAGGTGGTCTTTACACGATGCAACCAGACATTTGTGTGCTGCACTACTTTTGTTGTACTACTTTTGTAATCACTACTTTTGTTGTTTTTCCTTAATTTTTGGAAACCAGTATATGTCATCGAATGATACTTTCCATTTTTTTGATAAAGGTAGAACAGCTAAGAAAATACATTGAAAATGAGCATTTTGAACCGAATACTGGATGCAGCAGCACGAGAAAAACTTGTCATGTGACATGAATCATAACTCGATAAGTAATTTATTATAAAAATGGAAAATGCTGTTTGATTCCAAATCACTTCAATAGTCAGGTCTGCCAATTTTATGACTTTAGATTTAAAAATGAGTCAGAAAGTTGCTAATTGATAAGTAGGGAATTTGAGAATCACCTTAATAATTTAAGGCAGTTACAAACTTTCAAATAAAATTTTCTCCAAACTGAAAAAGCAAAACAAAAACTATACAATATTTTTGTACCAAACCATAGTTCACTTCAGCAACTATCACAAACTCACTTAAATCCAACTTTAGACAAATAGCAGGAGACTCGGATATTTCAAAGTGAGGGATTATTGGAGATTTTAAATGATATGTTAATTATATTAATTGTCACTTCAAAATAACAAATATCGCAGAAAAATTTCAAAAGTGTATATTAATGAGTTTTAAAAATTGTGTGGAGCTGTGGATGATACAAGTAGGAAAATGAAAAATTTAGGAGGGTGAGTTAGATGAAATTTCTTATGAAAAGAAAAACAAAAATTTAAGATAACGAAAACCAGGAGATTGTCCTCACCAGTCATGAGAAAAAACTTGACGATCACTGTTAAATTTTTATAGATTCCCTGACTTTTCCAGATTTTGGATAAAATACTGGAATTTCTAAATATCCTGACTTTCCCAGGTGGTATGTGTGAATTAAACTTAATTTTATTGAAAAACATAGAACTTGCATGTAAATTTTCATAGATGTGAAAGAAAAATGGAAAAATTATGTTTTTTTCCCTTGAAGGTACAAACCATCAAATGGTGGTTTCAGTCTGTTTTCTAAATCAATTAGATTTACGAATAATTCATGCCGGTTACCTGTAATTTTCAATGATTTGAATTCGTATGTTGGCTCTTCTACATATTCTTATAATTCTTCAACCAATTTCATAGAATTTTTTCCAGCACTCAAGTGACTACCGACATTATTACTTTTAATTATTTACCCAGGGCCGTGCAAAATGGAGGGAGAAGGGGGTGGTCACCCCGTGCGTGGAAATTGAGGGGGTGCAAAATTTATGTTACAAACTCATTTTTTCTTCTTTTTTCGAAAAAAAAAAATTATATATTTACAGATTGGGAATTTTTTTCCCAATCAAAGCACGTTAATTTTTCGTTTAAAAGTTATTGCATTATCCCTTACCCTACACCCAAATTTATTAATAAGGACTTATTTCTTTTCAAAACTTGTCTTTGTCTTAGTCTCTTTTGCTAATCATCTCTTTTCTTAATCTGTAATTTTCTTTCTGCGCTTCTGACAAAAACATATACTCTCAAAACAAAGCGGGGATTCCTTCTGGGAATCCTAAAGTGTTGCAAACTGTTATACTGTATTGTTAGATACATATTTTCTACACCCACAAAGGAAAAAAAACTCAATGTTTTCTAAGAATATTCATCGTTTCAATTTCCCGTCATTTGTTTTTTACTTCATTGAAGAAAATTTCCCATGTGCTAAATAATAATGTGACATGAAACGCAGTGAAATTGAACAATTATAACTTCTAAATGTTTCGCAATATCGCAATGTTCAGTTATGGAGCTCCGTTTTGTCATGGAGGAATGAGATAGATGGAGGTGCAGTAAGATGGTTGGGGGTGACGCCAAAAAAGTAACCCTAAAATCCGCTACAGAAAGCCCAAACAAAACCACGTGCTTTGACCCGCCTATCAGTTCAAACCGGTATTTCTTTGCTTTCATTTTTTACCGTCGGAAATTTTTATTCAAAATATGATTAAAATTTCGATAAAAGATGACTTATGCGCTGTTATAGGATGTAGTACTAGATCAGAATGTATCAAAGATACTAATATATCACTTCACATAATTATTTGGTTATTTTATCATATGTATTTTAAATATAAATAACAGAAGCGTCTTTTAAGATTTTACTTGAAAGGGTAACATTCTTTCGTTATTGTCCTAAAATCGTTTGCACTTGAAAATCTAGATTTTCGATTAATATTTGTAATTTAAGTTTTCAAACATAATTTAAAAAAATGCTTTCATCATTATATTTTATCTGTTTACATGCAATTATTAATATGCTGTTAAAAACAAATAAAGACGTTTAACTAAATTAGTAGCGATTGATACAGTAAAAAATGGGGGCCTATTTATTCGCAATCACAAAATTTCATTCCATCAAAGAAACTCCATTAATCAGTTTGAATTACTTGAGTTTTGAAACATATTATTATTTGCAAAAAAATAAGTTCCCTGACAGGAAAATTTTAGCTGTAAGAATGAAATTATTATAAATAAATGCTTGGCTCGCATTTGAGTAAATGGACTTGACCTTTCGATACAAAGTTTTATTTTTCACAAAATTGTTATGCATTTCTCAAGGATAACTTTTTTCTTTTCAGAAAATTGATACCAAAAGAAAAACAAAACTTCCATCTATACCATTCCCAAAACTTTCTTCTATCTCATACATGTTAATACTTCAAAATTCGCTATCACACTACCAAAATTAAATGGCAATCTACCCATCATGAGGATTCTAAAGATATGAAATTCCGTGCATTAGTTCTTGAGATATGGCTATCGCTGAAATCGTGTAAATCCAGCAAACTACAGCCTAGCAGTACCACCTATTTGGTGCTTTACACCAAAACCTATGATGCACCAAAGCCACCAAACAACAACATACGTCAACGTCAAACTGAATCTGAAGTTTGGGGAGAATCCGTGCATTAGTTTTTGAGATAGAGCTATTGCGAAAATCATGAAAATTCTAGCGTAGCAGCGCCACCTATTGGGTGATTAACACCAAAATCTATCAGCAACAACTTGTGTTAACATCTAACTAACTTTGAAGTTAGATGAAAATTCGTGTATTAGTTCTTGATAGAACTATTGCGGAAATCGTGAAAAATGCAGCACAGCAACGCCACTTGATGGGCGATTTACACCAACACGCAATCAGCACCAAGTCATATCAAGGACTAACTGAATCTGAAGTTTGATGAAAATCCGTGCATCAGTTCTTGAAATAGAGCTATGCAGAAATCGTGTAAAACCTACAAAATGCAGCATGGCAGCGCCACCTGTTGGGTGATTTACACCAAAGCGTAATAAGCACCAGCTCATATCAAGGACCAACTGAACCTGGAGTTTGATGAAAATCCGTGTATTAGTTATTGAAATACAGCTATTGCTGAAATTGCAAAAAATGCAGCATAGCAGCGCCACCTGTTGGACGATTTACACCAAAAACTAATCAGCACAAATTCATATTAGGGACTACATGAATATAATTTTTTATTAAATTCCGTGCATTAGTTCTTGTGATAGAGCGCCCATAAAATTTGTGTCACATACTGACAAGTACTTTAGATACAGTACTATATCCGAATCTTTTGTGTGTCCTTGTAAATGAACGATAAATACTATGCACATCATATTTCACAGCAAGTACATTGTAGTAAATCTGAGTAATTTATGTCTATTCCATTATATTTCAGTAACATAATATCGCTGTAAACAGCCCCCCCCCCCTTTATCATTATGTAACGGAATTCTTTTGTGTGGCCCTATAAATGAATAATAAATGCTTTGCAAACCCCATATTCTACAAAATGCATGTTTTACTGCACTTTATATTATGTTTTAAATTGTCTAGCATCATTAAAATGCACTTGAAACGATTTTTCCCATTGACCGTAATGTAACAGAATACTTTTTACCGCCCATGCAAATGAACTATAAGTGCCACACATTTTTTTTTTCAATAGCGATCACGCTATAGTAAACGTCAATAACATAAAAAAAAAATGCAGGGTGATCCCAGTATATTTACAAGAGTTAGAGCTCTGCCAGAAGGCCATACAAACCGAAGACAAACATTTTTCATCTATGTTGGAAAGGGTTAAAGAAAGAAAACTTTCAATAATATAATTTTTAGTTCTTATCAAATGCTTTCAGTATTTTATTTAATCTTATTTTGATATTTATTTATTGCTAATTTTCCGATTCCATTATTTTAAAAGCAAACATTTATTTTAATAAATAGCAACACAACAAAGACCGTTTAAAAAATGTACCATTTTTTCTTAAAATATACTTCAGCTGTAATTCACCTCTTTCAATTCGTCTTATTAATACAAAATCCCTCCCACGTGCTTGTGTTGTTTGGGCTTTCTTGGACGTTTAAATTTGAGCGATAAATGGTTTCATATTGCAAACCTTTTTAACGAATACTGCAACTCCATCTATCTCTTTCCTCCATGGCGTTTTGTTTATATATTTTGTACAGTTAACGGTTCGGTTCAAGGGGGAAAAAAATCATCCAATCCTTATCATGGTGTTTAGAAAAATCATTGCATAGTTGATTATTTCCAAGTATAAAATTATCCATAAACATAACCACAGAATAATAAAATCTCTATTCTGTGCATAGAATTACAAACAATTTGTTATTGGTACTTCTATGGCTGGGCCTGTTCAGAAGTGCATTAAACGCCGCGCGCGCACGCTCAGAAGCTTTCGCTATGGAGTAGGTCTTAACGAAGAAAGGAATTTTAAAATAACTCAATTATTTCATTATTTTTATGGTTCAAAACAGGTAAAACCAACGACTATATTTCTTTATCCTTCCAAAACATGGTTTTCGCTACAGAAATACATACCTATGTTCATTGAGATAAAATTCAAAATATTCGGGAGAAACATCACGTGACCTACTTCATCTACATTAGCCGTTCAGAACTTGACACGTGCGCGGACGGCTCAGAAAAATTTATGTGGCGATTCGAGGGGTTCCTCCGAGTCTCTCAATGGGGTGTAATCTCGTACAACCGTTCCTGAAATCATACTGTAATCAAGCAGGGCAACACTAGTTCTAGTTGCCCTGAATCAAGTCTTAATCATGCGTAATCATGTCATCACATGTAATCGGTGGTAATCAATGAAATCTTAATGTAATCACATGTAATCGATATAATCATAGTATAATCAAGTAAAATCACGAATTAAAAATCTCGAGAAAAATCTATTTTGTCGCCATTCTGTCTTCCTCGCTGTCTTCAGTTTAGACGGAAGTTGGGGAAGGCACAAAAGCAGAAAGGCGAGCTCGTAGATGAGAAAAGAGAGATAAGCGAGATAAGAAAGTAGTCCGTGGGGGATGGGGGGGGGGGCTTTCTCAAGTTGTATTTGCTTTTATTCAAAGAACGTTTAGCGTAATGAAGGAAAACCGAGGAAAACTTTCAAACTGGTCGGTCCGGCAGAAGTCTCGAGTTCAAAGCGCTATACATTCAGCCATCTAGCTCGCCTTCATGTTTTGTTCGTGAACGCGCTGAACGTTTATTGCATCCACGATAAGGACACACTCCATAGTTCCTGTCTCCTGAGCTCACGCGCTTTTATTGGTACTTCTATGATTCTGTGACCATAACCTTTTCCGATGTGTTATTGTTTTGTTTTTGTTAGGATGGCCTTCGTATGAAAAGTTTGTACTTAAAACAGTGTGCTTGTGAATATTAAATAATATTAATGCATATTAGACAAAAGTAATTTGTTGCTTTTCTTCATGATGATTTGAGCGAAAATAATCTTAATATTTGGATTAAACTTTTGTTATCCAGCTGTGTTTTCTCAAATTAGATATAAGCATTGAATTTCTTTTGTAATTTTGAATTTTCCAAAACGAACTGTATAATAGTTTTTAAAATTTATCTTTTTGTAATCATGGATATCGAACCAGAAAATGACACTGATAGTGACATGGTAACTTTAATACCATTACAGGATCAATTAAGTAAATGTAGCGATTTTCTTGCAGATGATGAGACTTTTAAATCAAATTCTTTTCTTAATAAAGACAACGAATGCTTATCTGATGTAAACAAAATGGACATCATAAGCGAGCCCAGTACGAGTAAATGTATTTCCCATGTTTGTGAAGATGCAACTGTCCACGCAAATTTTTTTCTTAATAAAGACAACGAATGCTTATCTGATGTAAACAAAATGGACATCATAAGTGAGCCTAGTACGAGTAAACGTATTTCCCATGTTTGTGAAGATGCAAATGTCCACGCACCAAAAGATGGACAAGATGAAGGATTAGAAGGACTAGGAGTTAGTATATACGATCAAACTCAGTTTGAAAGTGATGTTATGGACCAGGTTGATAAAGCTATGAAAGCTCATGAAGAAAAAAAGCGAAAAGAAGAAGTGGGAAGGGAATTGCAATCAGTTGCTGACGACATTCGGTAATAATAATTAAATCTTTATTTTTATAGACGTGCAGCAGGCTGCGATATTTATTTTTTTAATGAATCTCTATTTCTTGTATGTAAATGGTTTCAGTTATCATTAATATTGTTAATCCATATTCCATGTATAGAAGTGTTAAAAATCGGAAAAATGCTATACAGTAAAATCTTCTAAGATGGAATTGCATAGTTTGCACATACTTTTAATTTGTTTAATTTAATTAAACCAATAAACCGTTTTTCAGTTAAAATGTTAGCAAATTTCAAATTTAAAGAAATAGAACTTTGAAGTTTAGTGAATCACTATATCTTTTGGCGGAGATAATATGTACTATATATGAATAAAATCATATATATATATATTATAATATTAATATATATATAATATTATCTTATAAATATCACTAGCCATAGCCATGCTGCTAATGAATCTGTTTACAAATCATCTGAAGGAACTTCTACCCTTTCGTGTAACACAAGTGTTCCATGTCTTCATGTGTTATGAAGCTCCAAAGATCCCAATCCAAACAAATATATTAGCATCGCAATTCACCCACACCGAACTGAGGTTCTGTATGATATAAGTAAAGAGAGGGTGACGGCGGATGAGGGTGTGAAATTAGAGAAATTCCTGTAGGTTCTCGTGAAATTGGAGATTCAAAAAGAGTTATAAGTTTATTGAAATTCTACGTAGTTAACAACAGTTCACAAATAGCGATGTTAGGGTAAAAGACAAGACATACATCAGTCACTCAGGAAAGACAGTGTGCAAAAACATGCTTTACTTTTTAACTCTTTCCAATAAAGTTAGTGTTTATGAATGCGGTTTGTCTGTCCGTCAGACTGTCTGTTCACGCTCTAAGGCAAGTCACACACTAAGGCGACACATAAGACATGTCGCTTGAATTCGCTAGAAAAACTGGTTTAAAACAAGTTTGCAACAACTTCGTTCTTTGTTTCGACCGGTTTTTGCACTTCATGTTGCGCTTTGTGTCGTTCTGTGGTCTCAGTGTGTGATATACCTAACTCCCGTAAATATACTCGGATTCCCATGCAATTGATATATGTTAATGATGTTTACTATGGGATGTTTGATATTCAATATAAAGAGTGTAGCATTAATAGTTTATTTCCAGGGGCACACAAAAGTATTTCGTTACATTATGGTCAACGGGAAAAAATCATTTGCAGCGCATTTTAATGACATTAAGCTATTTCAAATGCATTAAAATTGATATATATCACTGAATTGCACTACAAGATGATTGCTATAGAATAGGGTGTTTCACTTCTTAACCAGATCCTGAAGGCGGTGATAATAATGTTGATGAATTATGCGAAATATCCTGTGTGCGTAAAGTTAGGGAGCTGAGAAGAAAGACGATAAAGGGGATAAAGTTATTGAAAGTACGGACACTGGGACAAAAATATAATCTATTTTAACTAGTTACATATCTAAACCAGTACACATCAGGCCATCCAAATGAAAAATGAGATTCAGAATGAAAAACGAAATTAGGATTACCTAGAGGTAGATTTTGAAGAGGAATCTATGAGACTAAAAATTCCTAGACGCTGGTGACAAATATCAGAGCAATAATAAAATTTCCTATACAGGATGTCCACTCTCAACGATGTTCAATAGCTAATTCCTAAACCGTTAGTCATAGCCATATAGTTCCAATTAAATAAAATGTTTTAAATGGGGGTAAAGAAGTATTTAAAAAGTGATTTGGGTCAATAAAATCATTTCTTGAAAAATTATGAAATTTAATTTTTTGGTACTTTTCGGTTAGCCGGGCGCCAGTGTCATATATACATATATATGTATATATAAATGTATGTATTTATAGATATATATTTACATATATCTATATGTGTTTATATACAATACATGTATATGCATATATATGTATATTTACATATATGTATGTATATAAATATGTATATAAAACACTGGCGCCCGGCTAACCGAAAAGTACCAATTTTTTATACGATCCCCCGGTCCTTCAAGTTATAGCTAGTAAAACTTTCCTATTACACTTACAAGTAAGACAAATAAAAGTCCTTTTATTCTACGACTAAAACTGACCGAAGTAATGGCTGTTTAAACTTGGAGCATATTTTTTGCTGCGAAATAGGGGTTATTTACAAATTTACAAAAAATATAAATAATCTTCAGATATATAAAAAAAAATATTTGATAGTAAAATTAACATTGCATTATAAATTTGAAATCTATAATCATTCTGAAATATTAATGCAAAATATACAGTTTGTACTAAATATATAACAGGAAAAAAATAATAGAATTTTCGTTAAATAAAATGTTGAAAAGCAACAGCCTCGATTATTTACACACTGAATCCAAAAATGGCCTTCATTTTTTATCACAAAGTACAGATTTTTTGCAAATCGTAAATTTGAAAGCTAAAAAGGGAAAAATTTTGGGAAATCTGATTCTGATAGTATAAAATAGACGTGATTGTTATTTCTTTAACTTTTGATAATTGATTTTTATGTATTTTTTACTATTGAATCCGAAAATGACCTTCATTTTTAACCATCACGTCAGGATTTTTCGCAAATTGTAAATTTCAAAGTTTAAAAGTTCAAAGTTTTAATTGAACCTCTTCCCTTCCCACATCATCGGATCCCCGAGCTGTTTAGCTGTAAGAATCCCAGTATAAGCCAAAAATTGAATAAATTCTTGAATTAAATAAAATTAAATTGAATAAAAGAAGTTTTACATCCATTTTATAGTATCAGATTTTCGCTATTTTTTAACTTTGAAATTTACCATTTACAAAAAAGTCTTAACATGATGGTTAAATATGAAGGTAATTTTTACATTCAGTGCTAAAAAGCACATACAAATCAGTCGTAAAAGTTAAAAAATACAACCATCGACTCTATTTTATAGTATTAGCTATTTTTTCAATTTTGAAATTTACTATTTGCGAAAAATTATGACATGATGTTTAAAAATGAAGATAATTTTCGGATTCAGCGCTAAAAATACATAAAAATCATAATTTTAAAAATACATAATTTTAAAAATAAAAAAACACAACCATCGCAGTCTTGTGTTATCTAATCTAAAACTTTTTAGTAAACTTGTTGGCAGTAATCTATCCGAAATTTTTTGAGTTACCCTGTAAAATAAGTACATAATGGTAAGCACTGAAAATCATAATAATATTACATTGTCATCTGATTTACGTCAATATGTAAAATTTAACCTCGATCGCATATTTTAAAGTGATTTGAATTTCGAGTACAAATTTTGAACTGGAAAGACATACATACGATCGTTTCAAGTTAACCCGTTACCCGCTGGTGTTGCGTTCACGCAACGGTCAAAATAATTGCTCATGCTTACATTAATTACTTTGTCACCACTATTTTACAATTAAAAAAATTACCTTATTTATTGGCAGAAATTTTGATATTTTAATAAAGTGGAAATTACCTTTCTGAATTTGTGGTGACAAGCGACTTTCAACAAGAAATTTGAAAATTCCTACTTATAGTTTTGGCCGTTAATAGGTTAAATAAAAGCTTATAAAAATAGCATAGTTTTTGTTAAAAAAATCATGAAAAGAAACAGCTTCAAATCCTTACAAAAATCTGTCGTAATACGATTTCTTTCAAAGCGCAGCTACACATGAAATAAATCCTTCAAATACTTTAAGCACTTTGTTTACGACCCCTAGAAGCATGGCTAAACTCATGTGTATTCGGATGCAGAAAAGTGGCATAAGTCTTGCATTTCAAAGTTTCGTATAACTTCATGAATTTTAGTGTTAGATGAATGGGACTTTTTTTGTCTTTCTTTTAAGAGAACAGGAAATTTTTACTAAATATCTCTTATAGGACGGGGGACCGTATAAAAAATTAAATTTCGTAACTTTTTTAGAAATATTTTTATCTATCCAAACGACTTTCAGAATAATTTTTTACCTTATTTAAAACATGTTTGTAATTGGAAATTACAAATGGTCAGTTGAATGGAAATTACAAAACCGGTCTATGACTAACGGTTTAGGACTTAGCCACTGAACATCGTTGAGAGTAAAGACACACTATATAAAATAATAATATAAATGGATGGTCATTTGACGACATATTTTCAAGAGAAACCAATGATTACACTGAAAATCGAATAGACCTTGCACCGCCTTTAAATTTCCAAGAGGAATTATGCTTTATACCATAAATCATAAAGTTAGAAATAACTGCAAATTAATTGCACACACTGATCAATGAAATGAACTCTTAAAAACAAAATCATCTGTCCAAAACATTACAAAATTAAGGCGACTGGATGCGTAAGAAAATGGATGGGTACATAAGAAAATAAATTAGTAAAAAATATTATGGATTGCATGTGGTTCTCTTTATCTCGGAAGTGTTTTTTTCTCCTTGGAATCCTTTATTTTTCAAAATCGTTCTTTTTTTGTCGGAATCCTTCCTTTTTTCTCGGAATCCTTCCTTTTTTCTCGGAATTGTTCCTTTTTCTCGGATTCGTTCCTTTTTTTCGGAACGACTCCAATGAACTCGTTCCTTTCGGTGAACGATTCCTTAAAAGGAACGATGCTGCCCATCTCTAGTGTTAACTAAGGCACATACTTGAGTCACTGATGGTGATTTCAAATCACGCAAAAACAGCTCATTGGTTTCAGCAGGATTGCTATTAGGACACTCGACCACCTCAGGCTGTTGTAGGAATGCTGGACCGAACCACCACAGATCACACTGTTGAATCTTGATGGGATCTATACCTCTAGAAATAAGGTCTGCAGGATTTTGCTTGGAAGGTATGTAATGCCACTGTTCAACCGAAGTTAAACCTTGTATAATCGATATCCTGTTTGCTACAAACGTCTTAAGATCGTTTGACTCTTTTTTTAACCATGCAAATACAATGGTGCTATCTGTCCAAAAATAAGTTTTAGAAATTTCTAGTTTTAAGGCACTTAACACCTTCTTCATTAACTTAGATAGCAGGACTGCAGCAAGAAGTTCAAGACGCGAGATAGTGACATACTTTAGAGGAGCTACTCTGGATTTACTAGTGAGTAGCTTAACAGCAGAATCACCACAAGAATTAGTAGATTTCACGTAAATGACCGCTCCATAAGCAATTTCAGATACATCAGAAAATCCATGTAGTTCTACACAAATAGACTGAGCTATAAGAATACATCTAGGGATACTGGTCAGATTTACACTCTTTAAGGAAGTAAGAAAGTCATTCCACTCCTTATTTTCTTTCATTGGGAGATAATCACACCAATCTATTTTCAGCAACCATAATTTTTGCAGAAACACTTTGGCCCTTGTAATTATTGGACTTATCAAACCCAAAGGGTCAAATATTCTAGCAATTTGTGACAAGACTGATCATTTAGTGTATAATTCGCTTTGCTCGATAATTAATTTAAACCCAAAACAATCTGGTTGAGGCTTCCACAATATTCCCAAAGTTTTTGTCTCATTAGAAAAAGAATATTCAGATTCTGAATTATTACACAAAAGAACAAAATTATTTACTGCCCATTTATGGAGATCTATGCCTCCTCTACTTAACAAAGATATCAGTTGTTGCTGAATCTCCTTAGCTGTGTCTAAATCATCTGATCCTGTTAGGATGTCATCCATGTACACATCCTGCAACAACACATTCGCAGCTAAAGGAAATTCATTTCCTTCGTCTCTGGATAATTGCATTAAGGTTCTTGTAGCTAAAAAAGGAGCACTAGTTGTGCCATAAGTCACAGTACATAACCTGTACTCTTTTACTGGCTCATTCACCTCAGGTTTAAATACTATTCGTAATAAATCACGTTGACTCGGATGTATTAATATCATACGTTACATTTTTTTAATATCAGCTACAAAAACAAACTGATGCTTTCGAAATCGCAACATTATAGAAAATAACTCATCTTGGATTGTTCCTCTGTTAAACTGCAAACTGTTTAATGATTTCCCTGTAGAAGTTAAGGAACTGGCATTATACACAACTCGTAATGGTGTACTACTTGATTCTGTACGGAATACGCAATGATGTGGAATATAATAAGTGACTTCTGGCTCTTCAGATTCTATCACTTCTTCCATGTGACCCATACTTAGATATTCTTCCATAAATGCTTTATAAAGATCATTAACTTTAGGTTCTCTAACTAAGCGCTTCCATAATGAATTTAAAATATTCATTGCATTTTGTTTTGATTCGCCAAGACAAGACGGATCTTCTTTTAGTGGCATTTTCACCATGTATTGTCCATTTTCAGTTCTAGAATAATTTTTCAGAAAATGTTCTTCACAAATTTCTGCTTCCTTAGTTTTAGAAATCTCAGACTCTCTCTCTATGTTTTCTATTTCCCGGAACTCTTTAATTATTTTTTCTAATTCCAAATTATCTGTAATTAACCCACAATGTATACTACTTTTACCCCTAGCCGGAAGGCTTCCACTGACAATATACCCGAATACACTGTTTTGTAACACAATTTTAGTATTTAATGTTTGCGGATAAATTTGACTTGGTCTTAAAAATTCATAGAAATTTTCTGCACCTAAAAGCAAATCAATCGGGCCTGGAACATTAAATTTTTCATCGGCTGATTTGATGTTAATTAATAATGGGATAGAAGTCTCAAGCGGCCTAGAGGGTGTAAATTCTGTAATTTTCGGAACGACTAAAAAGTCTAATTTTAAATGAAAATCCTTATTTCTATTTGAAACAGTTGTGTTAACCCTAGATCTAACATTCAACGATAAATTATTTATGCCTGCAATAGAAATGTTAGTCTTTTTCCTTTTCAAATTAAGTTTATCTACTAACCTTTTACTCATAAAGTTAGAGTTTGCTCCAACATCTAATAAACCTCGTACTTCATGAAAATTACCCAATTCATCCTTTATTAAACAAACAAATGTGCTAAGTAACACAGCTTTTAACTCATTAGCCAAATTACATGTTGAAAATAAATTGTTTTGATTATTAGCTGGGAAAGGCTAAAATACTGGAGCCGAAACATCCAAATTAGATTTATTTCCTCCTTTGTTTATGTGACTTATTTCCTGTGAAATTACCTCTTGGTTTTCAACTTTATTTATTTTTTGTTCGCGAGGAAAATGCAAAGTTACGTTGTGCCTTTTCCTACAAATAATACACGAGAATTTAGATTTACAATCAACCACTTTATGATTCATAAGACAGTTAAAACAAAATTTTTTTTGCCTTTACCAGCTCAATTCTATCACTCACTGACATATTTTTATAAACAGGACATTTATGCAAAGAATGATTTTCATTACATGACAAAATACATTTAGAATTTTTTACATCAGTTAGAAAAACTTTAGAAACTGGCCTAGAATAATTATTTTTATTATTCGACCTAGAATTATCAACCACAGGTTTTCCTTTTGATGTGTAATATAAATCTATCTCCCGAGATAACTCAATTGGGTGAAACCAAGAATCTCCTTGTCTAATATTTATAAAACACGTAACATCCTTATCAAGCGTCTGACAAATTTTATCAGAAATCACTAACTTTTTTAAAGTTTCAAAATCTGTCACATTTCTCAATTTTAAATAATCCCAACTCATTGTTAATCGGGAAGCAAACTGTACATACGTTTCATTGGGTTGACGTTGTGCTTTTCTAAAATGTTCTAAACAAGTTTGGGGAGTTGGCTCAAATTCTCTAAGTACTATAGCTTTCACCTTTGAATAATCTTCTAATTCCCCATCCTTAATGTATGTAATAACATTTGTTGCCCTTTCCCCTAACAGATTTAGAAGAATTTCTGATTTATACTTTTCTGGGACATTTTTTGAAATGAAGGCCCTTTCTAAAGACGAGAAATAATACCCCCAACCTTCCGGTCTAGACGGAATTTTGATTATAAGTGTTCTTATACTTTTAATGAGAGAGTCTAAAGATTCTATGCTTTCTCCCTTCTGGAAATCATTTATTTTTTCACTTTTGGTTTCTGCACGGGCCTTGGCCAACTCAAGCTCTAATTTTGTACATTCAAGTTTTAATTTTTCAAGTTCTAGTACCTTCGCTTCCTCATTTTTTCTCTCCTCTATAATATTATTGGCCATTTCTTCTACCAATTTAGAATCTGCTTTATATTTTTCACTTTCCTTTATTAAATTCATTAAATCGTAATTAGTTAATTTTATATCAGAAATATCAATTCCTAACTCAAAAGCTATCCTCTAGTAGTCTTCCTTTTTCGCGCTTTTGAACATTTTAATAAATATAGTTCACAATAAATTAAATAAATCTCACATACCTCCAAAATAAAAGCAAATCACTATTTCCAAACTGCTGAACTGCAGGATAATGTTTTGGTTTCTTTTATTTATTTTATTTGTCTTCTCAAAATCAGCATTTCGAAATAACTCCATTTATTCTCTGCATTAAATGATCACTTATGATTGCGCAACTCTGCACTGAAAGAACATTATTATTTTTGTTCTTGAATCAAAACAAGTGCTTGACTTATACTCTTCGTAATAAAGTATATATTTTTTAACCCCACACTATTAAAGCAATATTATAACTTATAAGATTAAAAGGAAATGCACAAATTCTCATAAAAAAGAAAACACTTAATTCGTTTCGGTACACATATACTCGTTGAATCGAAACCAATTTATACTCGATTAAATAAATGCTTGTTCTTTACTCCGGGGAGGGGGACCAAAAATATGTGTTCCCGCCAACAGCTCTATCTCAAATAATCACTGCACACAACTCACAATAAAATAAAACTAGCGGACTGTATTACTAATTAAATTTTAATTCACAAAACAATAAATTGATCGAGAGCCGATATTTTCACTACTCCTCTGATCGGCGTCTCGAACACAACTCACAAGTTTCAAAACAAACCACATAGATGGCGCTTCTAAACGGCAACAGCCAGCAACCCTGCATTATATAGTATATAACTTACTATTATAGCTAACAACCAGTTCATTATAAACACGAGTTAGAACCCGTCGAAATTCGACGGATTAAAATGTTTAGAATGGAACTGTTAGATCGAATTTATAATAAACTTGCAAAAATAATTACAATAAAAAATTCATCTTGCATTGGTTATCTAACTCTTAAAACAATTAATGTTTTAAACCTAAAATTACCAAAACATTATTTCCAAAAACTTTAACTGCTTAAATTATTGAAAAATTAAACTGTATTAGAATACGTAATCCAGATGAATAATTATGTTGAAGTTATCTATTGAGGCTCTTACGTTTGTTTTTACGGGATAAAACATCAGTAAAAAGGATTTCGCTTGGTCACATCATAAAATCCCCCCCCCCCCCCCCATAAAATCTAAACTATACGTTATTTTCACATTCTCAAAATTTACATTACGCACCACTCAAATTCACAATTTAAAAGTATTTTAACGCGCAATACATTATTAATGAATGTATTTCCAAACTTAAAGTCACGCTTGTCCGATACAACTTTTCATGTGAACATTCGCATAAAATTTAAGTTCTAATTTCAGTACTCACGAAAATTTACCATTCAGAAATTTGCCTTTAGTTGCCATAGTAGTGGCTATTTAGTATTGGTCAAATATTTAGTTTTAAATAAATAAGTAATAAATAAATAAGTAAATAATATAATAATAATATAATAATAAATAATTTAAATAAATAAGTAAGAAAATGATCGTTTTGTTTTAAATATGACATTATTTTTACTCACTTAATCATTTTGCCTAGCGTCTCAAACTCAGTATCAGCGTAATGTAAAAATATTGGAATATCTTCTTCAATCTTTTGATTTATGAAGAAGAATGCGTGTTTTTTTTTTTTTAAATGGCTGACGTCATTTTCTGTTCAAAAATTAGAAAAAAGATACTTTTATTTGTAATGTGAAATGGCATCAATAAGGATATAATCAATAAAAATAAATAAACGGTGACTATTTTCCCTTTACTTTTAATAGAAATGGAGTACTTAAGTTGCCACAATTACAAAATTGGTACTAAAAACTATAAAAAAATTAATATATTAAAAATAAATTGAGATAGAGCTTTCAAATAAATTGCATTTTAAAGTAAATATTTTTCCCTATACGATGGTGTAAAAATTGAAACTTTGCGATGTTTAGAAGTTTAAAAATTTGCAGTAGCGAAAATTGCAAAACCGAAATTTCATTTCAAATTTCAAAGTGTTGCCATTCGCAGAATGACGTATGCGTTACGCACAGATATGTTTGTCCTTTATAATATAGATATTCAAATGTTTTAAATTTAAGTCTGGGACAGCTTGTTTTCTTTACCAAGTTTATAAACATTATTTTTTGTAAATTATTGCAATTTTTAAAGTTGCAAAATATTTTCAACTAAGAACAATAAGATGAAGATTAAGAAATAATCACAACTATTTTTCAAAAGCATATTATTATTTAAATAAAAATTATTAACTTCTTGGACATAGTTTTTACACTTTTTTTGGGAATGACCCATTAAATAGTTTTTTTTAATCGAACTTACACCTTTGGAATGGATCATTTTCTTCTGATGGACTGATGAAAATAATTCGGTTAAAGTGGAAACTCAATTAGTTCGGGACTTTACTGTACTTTCCAAAAAATAAATAAATAAATAAATAAATTAGTCAACAATAATTTTGAAAGCATTCCAGTTCATGGATTTTCTCATTTCGAGCCCTGATCTACAATATTGTATAGGAAGATATTAGGTAATAAGAAGGTATAGAATAAATAGGAATATTGTATAATGATAATGAGGAAATGGTCAAAGTGAAATTCTCAAAAAAAGGACATGGACAGACATATGAGTGGCCAAGATTGGATGATGTAGAAGAAATAGAAAAGCAGTTTATTTTTCATGGTCCTATAACTTTTCAAGGATCTGGTCCATTTCCAGTTATCAAGGAGAAAAAGATCACCAAAGCTTATAACAAAATAAAAAAACTCCTATGTAAACAAAAGTTGTTAATAAAATAAAACTAATGATCATCTTTAATTGCTTGCCTTTTGTTTAAACTTTATTACCTTTTATTACCTAATTTTGAATGTTTTGCTTTAGGATATTTAGGAATGTCAGTCAGTTACCATTTGTTGTAAATTGCTGTCATTCTGTATTCTAGCAATTTTTTTAACTCAAATGTCATGTGCTGAAAGCTTATTAGCTATTCTGTGACCCTAATGTTACTTTATTTAAAATTCATTATAATTTCACAAGAATCTCTAACCGAATCTCTCTTAATTTTCATGTAGGTTGCATTAATGTCAGTCAGTTACCATGCTTTTAACTATTTTTTTTAAATTAATCAAAAATTATTTTGGAGATTCAACTATAACATTGGATTCAGCTTAAAAAGAGGCAATAAACCAGAGAAAAAATTATTTTTAAAATTTATATTTTCTATGGTATGTTACAAAATACTTATAGTTTTGTTTTGTGAATGTCAATGAGTTACCTGTGGAATTGTCCTACTACAAAGCATTTGTTTTAAGTAACTTAAACTTGGGATGTAAAAAAATCATGATTAAAAAAAAAAAAAATTTTTTTTCGATTTAAATCAGATTTTTTCTCCCCTGTGTTAAAATACAGAATAGCTACCAATAATTTTAGGTTTCCAAAACAGTTAAACCTTTAATTGACATATTCTATGTTTTTAAGATTTAATTAACTAATGTTAGCAGAGCCGTATAATATAGGCGCACGCGCGAACGCCGTGCGCGGAAAATTTTCTGAAAAATTCAGAACTTTGCATTAAAAAATTAAGAAAAACGTTATGTTTTGTCTTTGTAACTTTTTTTTTTTAACACCGAAAATTTAAAATATATTCCAATTTTATGTACGATTTATATTATTGTTTGCCCATAATTCAAAAAGACTCAAAACATTGTTGTGACATCACAGACCCTTTTATTTATATTTTCCTCAGACAAAAACTTGTCGCTGATTGATTTTCCATTGGCGGCTGCAGTGATTTTTTACCATGGCGACGGCGATTAAGAGCCTATTTCAGTCACGCGAAAAGACCCGTTCACTAATGCTATTCTTATGGAAGAAATTTATAAAGATATCTCGGTTGCATTTCAATATTTTTAGATGATTTTTTTTGCAGTGGCTAGCTGAGGTCGATCTGTATGCAGGCCGTTTTCTACTTTTTCAATTTCGTTTACTGGTATTTTTAATCAGGGCACTTTCATTTTCAGAACTGGTTCATAAAATTAAAGCATCTTCTTGAAAAAAATCCCCAATGAAAATAAAAAAAATAAAAAACAGCCTTTTTACAGATCGACCTCAGTTAGTCACTGCAAAAAAAAAAAAAAAAAAATTTAAAAATACTGAAATGCGACCCAGATATCTTTATAAATTTCTTCCATAAGAATAGCATTATCGAATGGGTCTTTTCGTGTGACTGAATATAGGCTCTTAAATCGAATAATTTCGTAGTGTTATAAGAGTGACTGGCATTTTGTGCAAAGAGATCACAATATTGAGGATTGGGCTGTTTCTAAATGTATTGACAAAATAATTGAAAATAATTCACTCTTTTCTATCATGGATTTTTGCTTTTTTATTTTTTAATTAAAATAATTATTCTTTAATTTATATTAATTAATTTTTAATTTAAATAGCAATTATTTTAAACTATGGTTTTTAATAAATATCGTAAAAATAATATAACATATACTTTTATTTGCATTAAATTAATTTGCAGAAAATTTTTGACCCACTATTTATGTGCACGGAAAGTTTGTGTTTTTATACAAGTCTGTTAGTTAGTAAACAGTAAATTATAAAAGCTCTATTAATTTTCATTAGTTAGTAGTGTGTACAATAGGGTGTTCCAAAAAAAAAAAAAAAAAAAAATTTGAAAAGTGACATGCATAGGGGCTTAAATTGTGAAAAATTATGAGATAAACACATTGTAAAAATTTGAAGTTTTCATTTTAATAACAACTGACCTCTCAAGAAGCTTAAAGATTTCATAATTGTATTTTTTAAGCTTGTCATTATACCATGGAAATAATTGCTATAACACATTAATTTTCCTCATAATTTCCTCTATCTATGACACCACACAGTACGTAATGGAAATATAGTTTATTAAAATCTTTATTATAAATCGCATAACGTAAAGTGAAGAATAAAAAGTGCAAAAATGGAAGTGAAGTGAGGTATCTAGTATTTCCATAGAATAAGCGTTATTTTAATGACGTTGCAATTGCACATAGTAGAAATATATAGTTTATTAAAACCTTTATTATAAATCACTTAAAGTGAAAAGAAGAAAAAAATTTTCAAAAACGCAGTAAGAGAAATGTCTAGTATTTTTAGAGAAAGGAGCTTATTTCATGTTGGTTGGTTACATGTTCTGAAATCTGAATTATGATGTTCCAGTTCAATTTTTAATACTTTCTTTATAACATGTTTCCTCACAATTACTGTGAAAATTGATGAAATTGTTGTATCAAATACAAATTTAAGCAATTTGTTTTGTCAAAGAAGACGAGTGACATATCTCCAGTAGAAAAACCAAAAGTAATAATGTGGTCTTCACATCTGATTTCCATTTTTCATAAAGAACTTTATAACCAATTATTACCAACTACTGGTCAAACATTACATCGTTTGTACATGATGTTAAATTCAAGCTTCAACATACTTTAAAAATTATTTTGTTTACTGCTTTAGAAAAAATGCACATCAATTTGTAGATTTTCGAAATGAATGCCAAGTTTTTAAAAGTTTGACAGGTTTGAGAAGTTACTTAACTTTTTCCTAGTTTCTAGAATTTTACAAATATGCTTATATCATTAAACCTCATAAAATAAGAGGGTATGCAATATCAAAATAAAACATCTTCATGATCAACTGGAAGTGCAGAAAAGGATTACGTTTCATGAGGATAAAATGTTTGTACAGCGCGAACATAAGAAGCATCATAACCTTATAATCATAGCTTCTGCTGTATTTGACTTATTTTCACTTCACCAGGAATCAGGACCTCAAATTGCTATTTTGGGTAGAATTAAAGATTACTGGCCATGATAAATATTGCCAGCTATGCAGCAATTGATAAGGATACTGATGGTTGTGTTTTAACTGAAGATGAAAAACACTAGCTACAACTAAACAGAAGTGTCATTGTAGCCTTCCTTTACAAACAGTCAGAAATATTCAAACTTGTGATGATTATCTGAAGTTCATAAAATTAACCCGGGATGGCCACCCAGGGAAACCCAGCAAATGCTTTAGAATTTTAGTGCAGTCCCTGGCATAAAACTTACCCTTACTACTTTGTGTGAAATCACATCACAATTTCTTAAAGGCAAAAGCAAAGTTACATTCAGCCCTTCTGGTGCATACCATCGTACGCGGTGGATAACAAAAAGAATTTCTTCCATTAAAAAATTTCGCTTTCGTGAGCAATTCAACTTCCTGAAATATGAGGTATGTGTATTAAAACGCACCTGTTTATCGCGACAATTTATATAAAAGCGTGGTCCTCTGTACCTTTAAGCTGTAATGCACCTTAGAATGATTTGATTCTCTTAAATCTCTGGAATTATTTTTAAAAAATAGACAGTGAACTGGCAAAAAAGTTCTTGATAAAACATAAAAGAAAACTTTGGTACCTAAGTGAGAACATGATTGGGTTATCACTCTTTTCAGATCCTGTATTAATTGAAGAGAAAAAGGCAATTGTTTCAGTTTCAAAAAACCTAAGCAGAAACTTGGTTAAATGCTACGAGATTTTGCAGCCAAGCAATCAATCTTTTTACAGTCCTAAAATTTGTCAGTTCATTTCTAAAAAACGATGTTGATTCATTTGTAGATAAACGATTATAATATTGTCAAAGAAAAAAATATTCTTTATTAGTGGTAAATGATTGTGCCAGTATGCGCGCGTTATTAGACACTGAATTCAATAATGTACTCGTGTAAGATGAGGATCAAGGTCAATTCCTCTATCACACAGTAGAATATCATCAGCAAATCATTACTTGGCCATTGAAGAAACACTTATAAAAAACTTACCTTAAGAGATCAAGAATATTAAATTCAAACTTCAACCTACTGTAAAAATTGTTTTGTTTATTGCTTTTGAAAAAATGGACGTCAATTTGGAGATTTTCGAAAAAAATGTCAATTTTTTAAAAGTTTGACGACTTTGAGAGGTCACTTAACTTTTTCCTAGTTTCTAGAAATTTTACAAATAAGCTTATATCATCAAACCTCATAAAATAAAAGGGTATGCAATATCAAAATGAAAAATTTTTGCTGTGCCAGTATGCACGCGTTATTAGACACTGAATTCAATAATGTACTCGTGTAAGATGAAGATCAAGGTCAACTCCTCTATCACACAGTAGAATATCATCAGCAATTCATTACTTGGCCATTGAAGAAACATTTAAAAAAAACTTACCTTAAGAGATCAAGAATATTAAATTCAAACTTCAACCTACTGTAAAAATTGTTTTGTTTATTGCTTTTGAAAAAATGGACGTCAATTTGGAGATTTTCGAAAAAATGACAATTTTTTAAAAGTTCGACGGCTTTGAGAGGTCACTTAACTTTTTCCTAGTTTCTAGAAATTTACAAATATGCTTATATCATTAAACCTCATAAAATAAAAGGGTATGCAATATCAAAATGAAAAAATTTTTTCGGACCCATTACTTTTGAAACACCCTAGTGTACAATAAAGCTATTACATTAATATTTTCATAATAATTATGTTAAAACCATATTAAATATAACTGATATTTACATTTATTAAAATTATTAATAATTGCATTTAATATTAAATTGTTTACAATGCTTAAATTAATAATTATTAAACAATTTTAATAATTATTAATTTAAGCACTATTTAATGAGGAAAATAATATACATATTATGCTTTAAGTACTAAAATGATAATTAATAATTTATTCATTGTAGAAAGAAAAAGGGGCAAGTTACTATTTCTCAAAAAAGGCACTAGTTCAATAAGAAAAGGGCATTATTTCATGAGGAAATGTATTAGTAATTGTTTAGTAATGAAATAAGAAAAAAATATATAATTTTTTAATAAATAAATAAAGTGACAATTTTTAATGATTTTATGAATTACAAATAAAAAATGACAAATAATGCCATGATTCAATGTATTCTGTTTTTTTTTCAAAGTTCTATAACTTTCGCAAAGTTTTGGGTAAGTACATGGATTTAGGAATACTGTGGTATGGGGAAATTCTTTACAAGAAAACTCTGGTACAACTAAAGGTGAATTTCATTATTTAAAAAAAAGGAGGAGGGGAATGCATTTTATGGTACTTTTCAGTTATATGGACACCATGCCAAAAAGTATGCTAATGCGCCAATTATTTCAACTCTGTGTTATTTGTAACTTTATGCCAGCAGTTTAACATGAATTTTATTTTTTTACAATAGAGATTTATTTTGTTTTAAAGGCAACAATTTCCAAAGTTTTAACTAATGTAAAAATCTTAAAATTTTAAAAAAGTGAAAAGAAGCACTGTTCCATTAAAACAATTTCTCTTTTATAAAATAGATTTTTTTTTCCCTTGCTATTTTGTACCTTTTCATGAGAATGACCCAGGTAAATTGTTTATTCCTATTGTTTATTAAACAGGATTTTCAGCTGAAATTCAGATTGTTGACAACTCTAATCAAATGACATATGGTGGCAAATTCTGCTAGGATAGGCCGCCAAAATTCTAATCCCTAGAAGCGTCAAAATTCTTTTGCCGCTCCATCTTCCAGGACAGTAGAAGAAACTGAAAAAAACCGGAAGAAACCAATGAAAAACGAAACAACGTTAAAAATTAAAATATATTTCCTATGTAAAAGAATTAATTTCAAAGAATAATTATATAAAATCTAAAGTGAAAATTTAATTAATATTTAAAATATAAACAAGCTTCAGGTTTGGCAGGTATTTACAGATGATGGTTTTTATAACTTTATGGGTAGGGAGAATTTTTTTCATTGTTTATGACATTTCTGTAAAAATAAATTTAACAAATAATTCTTTATTTTTCCTATAAAAATGCTTTATTTTTTTTAAAGAATACAATAGACTCTTTCAAATCCGCACAGCTTGGGACCAGAGGTTGTGCGGATTTTAGAATTTTGCGGGTTTCTGGTCATTGATTTGTTTACATTTTTGAAACATTAATTTGATTGGTAGTTAAGCAAGGGAAATTATAATGAATGCTTACAATAAAGTGAAACATTAAAATAAGTAACATATTAAAATAATTTATTAGTTTAAACATAAGTAATTATTAAAATAATTATGTAAAATAAAAATTTAGAAAAAATATTAAATTATTACCAATGAAATCGATTCAATTCGATTCCAAAAGTCTTATGCTGCCATCTAGTGGTAAAGGGATCGTAAGATCGATACGTCATCATATAGATATGCTAATTTATATCAAAATCAAAAGTAATGTAAAATTATTTAGTTATAAATCAGCTGTAATAACCAAAAGAGAATGATTAATAAAAAAATTAGTAAAAAAACATTGCGGTAGTCGCTGATTTCGATGCCATCTTGAATTTTGTTCCTGCAACTTAACTGTAAATTTCATTGTTTACATCTGAAAAAATACGCTGATTTGGTTGCGAATTTAAGGGAGTCTACTGTATTATGCTAAGCATTAAATCAACAAATTTGTCTTTGAATCTCATTCCCATTCTTATTTGCACTAATAGCATATATATATCTCGTATCTCAATGCTGAATTTAAAAAATAGACTAATTAAAAGACTTTTTACATAAATAATATGGGTATGATCCATGTCAATTCAGGCAGCCAAAGAAAAAATCTTACCTTCATAGTCTCAGAAGTTTTTGAATTGAACATATGTTAAAATTCAATAAAAAATAAGATACTTGTATATTTTGGTTTTGCCCCAAAAAATTCCTGGCCCGAGATACAGGCCGCCAAAGATGGCATCCCGGACACCATTTCCAATTCGCCATTTTCGATAAAAATTTTAAAGTGCTCTATCTCTAGAATGGTACAAGATATTTTGTTGCGTTTTTTTTTATTTTAAAGATAATATTCTTCTGTTTAAAATGATATACCCAAATGTGAAAAAAGTATTCAACTTTTCTTGTGGCAACCTTTTGAAAAAAAATTTTTTTTTTCAAAAAAAATTTTTTTTTTTAAAATGCCAATCCCAAAAATTTTGATTTTTTTGCTGTTGATCAATACCATTGGGAACTATCTTCACTGTAAAGGAGAACTTCCACTTTTGAGTTTAACATATTTTAGAAACATTTTAAAAATTCAGAGAAGTTTACAGGAACTGTATATATACAGTTCCAGTAAAAGTCACTGCATTTTTGCTTATTTGTATCATATTTGTAAGGATAAGCCTACTATATATCCTAAACAAGTTAGAAATTGCAATATAAAATGTGGCAAATGAGGTGCATGCATAGTATTAACTAGTTTTATAAATATTCAGATCTTGGGGCAATAAGTGTTACACTCTTGGGCAAAAAGGCATGAATACAAAATTTACTATAATTCCATATATTAAATTCAGTAATACGGAAGTAATATGAATCCATCTTAAAAGGACTTAATCGCCATGGCAACCTAGAATCATTGCCTATCATGGTATATCATTGAATCAATTATGTATTATAGGATTTTTATATAGAATGAAGAAAACTTTTATTAATGTCTTTTATGTTTTAATTTGATTTTCATAGCATTTGAAGTGATACATACTTTATTGCAGAGGTTTACAAAAAATTACTTCCTGTGTCATAGAAAGTGCATAGTGTTTACAGGGACACACAAAAGATTTCGGATACTTTACCTTATTGGAAATACTGTACATTAGCGATGATTGCTAGAGGTGCATTTTTAGTTGCGATATGAGTTTTCAAGTTTAATTAAATATTTCCATATTACGTTGTGTGTATAAAGGCTGTAGATCATATACAGGGCTACACAAAAGAAATCGTAAGGGTATTGCTGGAAGTGCATTTTTAGTTGTGTTTGAGTTTTTAAGTTTAACTAAATTTTCCATGTTACGTTGTGTGCATAAATGCTGTTGATCGTATACAGGGCTACACAAAAAAAATCTTAAGGGTTTACTGAGTATGAATGAAAGTAGCTTAAAGGTGATTTTTAAATGAGTTATGCATTTTTACACTGAACTACATTTAGTATACTAAGATATGTTTGGAGAATATAGATAAAATGATATACAGGTCCACGCAAAGAATTAGATACATGGGCGTCTATGAATGATAATATCTGGAAGTGTGATTTCACTGGTTTTAAGGATGTTTTAATCTTAATTAAATATTAGCTAAATAGTGGCATGTATATAAAGATAGTAGGTAAAATACAGGGTTGTATGAAAGTATTCAAGTATGCTTCCGTCTATTGACATAAATTTCTAAAAGTCAAATTCCGGCCTATTTATGTGTTTTTAACAATTTCCAACATAGTTGAAAGTCTTTATGGATTCGATTTGTCTGCCCATCTGTCTGAAATCTAACTTGCATTAATATAATTTGTATTGCTGTGTAATTGATATATGTTATTGAGATTGTTTTACTATGTTCGGTATTGAAAATAAAGTATGTATCACTTCAAATGCTATGAAAATCAAATTAAAACTTAAAATACATTAATAAAAGTTTTCTTCATTCTATTTAAAAATCCTATAATACATAATTGATTCAATGATATACCATGATAGGTAATGATTCTAGGTCCTTTTAAGATGAATTCATATTACTTCCGTATTACTGAATTTAATATGTAGAATCATAATAAATTTTGTATTCATGCCCTTTTTGCCTAGGAGTGTAACTTATTGCACCAAGACCTGAATATTTATAAAACTAGTTATAGTACGCACGCACCTCATTTGCCACATTTGATATTGCAATTTCTATCTTGTTTAGGATAGTATATAGTAGGCTTATCCTTACAAATATGATACAAATAAGCAAAAATTCAGTGACTTTTACTGGAACTGTATATATACAGTTCCTGTAAACTTCTCTGAATTTTTAAAATGTTTCTAAAATTTGTTAAACTCAAAAGTGGAAGTTCTCCTTTACAGTGAAGATAGTTCCCAATGGTATTGATCAACAGCAAAAAAATCAAAATTTTTGGGATTGGCATTTTCAAAAAAAAAAATTTTTTTTTCAAAAGGCTGCCACAAGAAAGTTGAATACATTTTT
Organism: Maratus speciosus; assembly: GCA_963932465.1. Lineage (NCBI taxonomy): Eukaryota > Metazoa > Arthropoda > Arachnida > Araneae > Salticidae > Maratus > Maratus speciosus. The sequence continues at coordinate 187,231,863 of OZ010799.1, forward strand.
CAAAATTGGGTATATAATTTTAAACAGAAAAATATTATCTTTAAAATAAAATAAACCGCAACAAAATATCTTACACCGTTCTAGAGATAGAGCACTTTAAAATTTTTATCGAAAATCGCGAATGAGAAAGGATGCCGGGGATGTCATCTTTGGCAGCCTGTATCTCGAGCCAGGAATTTTCTTGGGCAAAATGAAAATATACAAGTATCTTACTTTTTCTTAAATTTTAACATATGTTCAATTCAAAAACTTCTGAGACTATGAAGGTAACCCCCCTGCCTGAGTTGATATGGATTCAGCCTATGAGATAGTACCTATTATTGTCATACTATTTCTTATTATCACCTCTTTCATTTGCACTTTAACTTACACACCTGCAATGGATTATTCTCCCCTCATATTAGTTTCCTTAATAAAATAGATGTAAACACTGCCTTTTATTTAAATAATATGTAAGAAAAGTTTCAACCTACAATAAATAGATGATTCATGTACTTACTACGAGTTAAATAAATTTAACTAATAATGATAAAAATATGCTAGTTAAATTGAAATGGATAACTTTTAATGAATTTTGTGCACTTTGGATAAAATTTCTTTTCTTCTGATATCCAATGATTCAAAAGCTTTGGTCAGGTCTTGCTAAAAAAACTGACGTAATTATTAATTTAGCATGTAATAAAAAAAAATTAGTTTTAATTAAATTTTCTTAAGGATATCTATAAAAAAAAGGCATTTGTTGTACCTTACAAAGTTGCAACTTTTATTCTAAATTCAGTACAAAAGAACAGTTACTTCTGCTTGGAAGAAACCTATTTCTTCCAGCTGGTTTTTTTCACTTTGGAAGAAACTTGCCAACCCTGCTGGTCTACCAAATTTCTAAAGCCATCCCTGCATTTTATATGGTGTTTATATGCTGTGGAATCATAAAATTGTATATTATTTAAATTTAAAGCAAATTAAAATGTAAAAATTTTATTTACAATATTTCGTTAACACACATGTATCTCTAAAAATTATTTATTTTAACAGATTTGCAAAGAAGCGTTTAAATCATATTGAAAAAGCTTTATCTATGGCTCCAAAGGATTCAACATCTATGACACCACTTGCCAAGAGAAAAGTAACTGCCATTAAAAAAGAGCAAGAAAACAAGGTATTATTTTTTAATTGTTTAATTATTAATGTAAACTTTTTAAACTAATTATTTATTATGTGGTCTATACTAATTTTTCATTTTTTTGCGAAAAAAGAAATTGTTTATTTTTCGCTCTACAAAAGTTCCAAAATAATCATTGTGTTTCAAATTTAAAAGTAACTACAGTACAGGACCTATTATCCGGAATCCTTGGGACTGAAGGCTTTCCGGATTTCGGGTCCTCCCGAAGTTCACGTTTATTGTGCAATTCTTTAACAAATTTGCATTTTTTTTCGCGATCCTTTGACGAAATTTGCATTTTTCCCATGATCCTTTGACAAAAATTGCGTATTTTTTTTATGATTATTTGATGGAATTTGTGTATTTTTCTGCGATTATTAGACAAAATTTGCGTTATTTTCGCGATCCCTTGACGAAATTTGCAATTTTTTGTAATCCTTTGAAGAAATTTGCATTTTTACGATCCTTTGACAAAATTCGCTTGTTTTTTTTTTTTTTTTTTCGATTCTTTGAAAGAAATTCACATTTTTTTCCACGATTCTTTGACGAAATTAGCGGATTTTTTTTCAATCTTTTGACAAATTACCGTTTTTCTTCCCGATTCTTTGACGAAATTAGCGTTTTTTTTTCGCGATTCTTTCACAAAATTCGTGTTTTTTCTAAGATTCTTTCACGAAATTCACATTTTTTCTGCGATTAGACGAAATTGGTGATTTTTCCGTGAACGATTGGCGTAAATGATGCCAATTTTTTTTTTTTTAAATTTCTGGAACTGAATGCTTTAAATTTTCTGAAAATTCGGAACAGTATACCCTCTCTTGAATTATCTGACCTTTTTTTTTTTTTTTTCAACAAATTGTAATATAAATTAATTTTATACTAAATTTTAAGAGAAAATGATTTTTTTTTCTAATTTTGGAGGGAGGGGGGTACCTGTTATCCCTCCACGGAAGTAACATATTTTAGTGGTTACACATTGAAACACAATGGATTGAAAAATAATTAGGAATCTGAAAAAATTTCAAAATCCAAAATTTTAGTAAAAATTTGCAAATAATTTTTTTTTTCCGGATTTCGGGTCCTTTCGGATTTTGGAATTCCAGATAATGGATCCTATACTGTATATTCAAAATTGAGTTAAACTTAGAGATTATATATCTAACTGAGATATTGAGTATATCTAAAATAATTATGTAAATTCATGTACCTCTTATCCTTTTAAGACCCAACCCGCACGATCGTGCGGGTTAGACATTCATTTAAAAATTTTGTTTCTGAGCCGTATGTGCTAAAAACTCGAATCGAACGATCGTTCTGGTTTGCAGATAGAGTAAAGTATCATTTTTTATCAACAGGTAGCGGTTGCAGTCCATGTTTTACTTTTTACAGGCATGAGTAACTTTGTTTACAAATACATCGGGTCTTAAAGGGGTATGTCTTATGTAAAGTATTTTCATTTTGTTCAAAATTAAATATAATAAATTTTATTATGTAACGTGTGAAAAGTGAAATATTTATGATAATTTTGAATGAAACTAAAATGTTATATTGTATGGTAAAATCATATATATTATGATTTCATAATTCAAATTTGGCAATGAAAATTAGTGAAGTCATACATCTCTATGTGTGTATTTATATTTATTATGCATACATAAGAGATATGTTTTCTTATTGTTTGTTGCTTTGTTTCATTTAATATCACTTAATAATGAAACTTGAGTACCCTAAATTTCAGGGTTGGCAAGTTTTTAACATGTGACGGTTTAAACCAATTTTAACCATGGTTAAAACTGTTGTGTCAAAAACATAGATTTTTTAAAAATAATATATCAAAAGAATTATTTAGCAGAGTGAGATAGACATTAATCAATAAATTCTAAATAAAACTGGAATACTTTTGGAACAGGTTTCGAACTAAGTTAAGTAATTATTTCTTTTTCCTACTGGCATGGTGAATAATATGCATTTGTCTATAATTTCAGGAGATATTCCATAAATAAGATAATTTCATGAGTAAGAGGTGTTGTCAATCACTAACAAAAATTAATTTTGGGATAAAAGGTTTAAAATATCATATTTTATTCATTTAATTCTTTTCTCTTTAATAAAATGTTATTTTAATTTTTCTGTACCTGTACTAAATGAAAAAATAAGTAAAATAATTAATGCTGCAGAGAAAATATTTATTAAAAGCTATATATATATATATTAAAATATGGTATTCAACCAAGTACGCAAAAAAAGCTACACCAGAAATCCACATAACTTGGAAATTCAGTCATAAAAAAATATATATGTATATAATTTCATATTTGATTACAATTTAATGTATATACTTGCACTATCATTAAACAAAAGCAATGCTCTATTAACAACATTTTTTTTTTTTTTTTTTTTTTTTTTTTTTTTTTTAATTTTGAGTTTACTTACATACACTAGTTTTTGACAGCTAAAAATCAACCCTGCTAAATTTGTATTTTTAGTTAAATTTATTACTTTTTGTATTTTTAGTTTAAAAGAAATAATAGGGATTTTGTAAATAATAAAATACATAATTACAAAATAATTGAACAATTAGTTTATGCAATTTTGCAGTGCCTAATTTCAATTTATCTATCAACACATTCTTAATAGAGAGCATTACAAAAAAAAAAAAAAAAAAAAAAAAAAAAATATATATATATATATATATTTCACTTTGCAAGTTTTATTATGTTTTCTAGTAGAAAGGTTTATGTATATAAATCATTATTAAAATTTATTTATAACAATAAAATCCTGATTTATATTTAATGCCAATGCACATTAAAAAGTTTTAAAAATGCTTTTATATTTATATACTTTTGGAATTTTTATGAATAATCACAATCCAGAGTCTACTTCCAGATGCAGATCTTGGCTGCAGTAGTGATGTCAATTTTAGTTTGTAGTGAAGTTGTTATAATGACTTGACTACATAAAAATTTTATAGTAACGGAAAAGCTCTTCCTTGATGATGGTCATAGATGATGGCTGAAACATTGATTATTTTAATTTTTTAATTTTTTTTTAAAAATTATTTATTTTATATATACCATTCAGTAATTTTGTAATTTTTATTTTCATGTTAATATTGAACTTTTCACGGTGTAAATCTCCAGCTCTTTTATTATTCATTAGTAAAAATTTTATGCTGTATTTGATGAACTTTATTTTTATATTTAGATGAAACATTTGAAGAAACTTGAAGCTAAGCAAAGAACTTTACAAGCTTGTATTTCAGGAAATTCTGAGGGCATCAGTGAATCTCTGCAAGAAAATGCAGATGGTAAAAAAAAACCTTCTATTTTTAAATAACTTTTAAAATTTGCAATTAAGACTTATGTTATATATTCCTTTTTATTTCCTTTGTATAAATTTAAAAACATATTTTTTGCCCTACTTGTATTTTTATATCTCCATCAGTAGTGGCTTATGCTATGGTGATGCTGTATATCAGTCAGTTATAAGTTCATTGAATGGTCCGGGAGGTAAAATGTACCTTCTTACAAGATTTTATGAATCTTGAATTTCATTACTCATCCAAAAAGACCCATCTCCAGGGTTGCAAAAAAGCCGGCTAAAATTTAAAAAAGCCACGCCGGTGGCTTTTATTGGTTTTAACCGGCTTTTTTTGGCCAAAATTGGCCTTTTTTGGCCAAAATTGGCTTTTATACAGTGAAGCATTTTAATTATAGATTACACATTTTAAAGTGTTTTTAAATAGTTTTAATGACATTTAACTGATTTAGAATATACCGTAATTTCCGGCCTATAATCCGCAGCCGCAATTTTTAGCCCTTATAAAAAAATTTCAGCAGATAATCCGTATCGGCATATAATCCGCGGATTATACGCCGGACTATACGAGAATTACTCATCGTTTTCAACATTCCAAAGTACTACTAACAAACCACCTCCCTATTTATTTAGTTGCTCTATTTAAATGATAATTGTAATAAAATAACTGAAAAAAAAAAAAAATAATAATTGCAAGTTAAAAAATACAAATAATTTTTTTCATTGAATCTTATATCTAAAACGTTGAATGTCTTGTAAATACAGATAATTCTGTAATAATTGCTGTTTTTAAATCATCTTCCGCTTTTTAAATAACGTTCTGTTTAAATTCTGCAGTGTTAAATAACAGGCTTTCTCTTAGACATTATTATAACTTTAAACGTGCTATACCATCAAATACGTTTTGGTTTTTAATATAAATTACAAGGACATAATTGTATTTTATGATCCTATCCATAGAGGGCAGCAGTAAAATTATGAAACTACGATACGATAATGATTCATTCGATTAATGTGTGATGGATTCTCATTGGTTGCATCGTAATCTGTAAAATTGTTATAATTTTGGGAGGAGCTATTTCATAAATGATTGAGATTGCAATTTTTGAAAGGGATGAGTTGAGAAACATTTTGTTTTTCATAGAAACATGTTGCCAAAAGGCTAAAAAAAATCATAATCGGAAGCCACTCGCACTAGCACGGCTACGTCATATGTGAACCAATCACAAGCAACTCCACGAACGGTCGATAGCAGGCAATCGTTTGATAACTGTTTACATTTTTATTTTATGACTGCCGGTAGAAACTGGATCTCTGCCCTGAACTTCTGATTAAAAAAATTTCAGCAGATAATCCGCTCCGGTAGATAATCCGCACTTAAAAATTTTGAGGTTTTTTAGCAGATAATCTGCGGATTATAGGCCGGAAATTACGGTAATAAGTAACCCAATTTCTCAATAATAAAGCCATAATACTGGGGAAAAGAATTAGATCAGAGCTGCTAGTATTTTGAAGTGAGAATTGGAAATATATCAGCTAAATTTTTAAAGAGTCATACCAACTGCTTTATCTGGTTTACACTGTCCTTTTACCCTCCAACTCCCCTTTTTTTATTTCATTTTTACTGCTTTATAAAATTAAAGAGGACAGTGATTACTAAGTTACTTAAGGAATTTTAAGAGCTATTAATATACAAGTCTTATTTTATTTCTCATTAACATTTAAAATCATACATAATCACAATAAAAACAATATTAGGAACAGCATATGCATGAATATGCACACTTTTAAATAGCAACAAACTTTTCAAAATTTTATTTAGAGAATGCACTTTTGTTTCCATTAATTGCTTGATTTATTTTTATACACTTATGTATCGAACTCTCCTTAAACATTATACCCTTACTAATTTCTCTTTTAATATTTATAACATAATCCTCTGTTCTCTCCATACGGACTCTTAAGAATGTTTCCATCTTGAAGGGGCTCATTTTGTTATTGTTTAATGAAATGTAATCTTTAAAATGTGTAGTATATGTGACCCTATGTAATATGCATTTTAAAACACCAGTTTGAAGTCTAATTTATATTCTTTTCTATATATATATATATATATATATTAGATATAATGCCATTACTAGAACTAGTCTTCTAGCAGTTAAAGATTTATTTGACCAAATTTAATAAAAAATTATAATTCTTTTAGTAGAAAATATTTATAAATGTATAAAAAAAAATAATGAATCCAAATTTAACACAAATTAACTGTAAACCAACCTTTAATAATTAAAGCCGGCTTTTTTCAATAAAAGCCGGCTTTTTTTAAGTGGCTAAAACCAAAAAAGCCGTCCGGCTTTTTTTGGCCTGGCTAAAAGCCGCCAACCCTGCCCATCTCCCTGCAAAAGCAGTAAAGAAGCCTCTCGTTCAAAAGAAAGTTTCAATTTAGCATGTCATTTTCAGTTGCGACTATAGATTACAAACCAGTGCACTCAAAAACTTACTAAAATAAATTAGTTTAGAAAACAGGCAATTATATACATAAACTGCAACATTTAGAAATAAAAATTTAATTATTTTTGTAAACCAACTAACAAGTCATATCTGCAATGAAAAAAAAATTCATAAATCATTAATTTGCATATGAAATTCGTATGTCCCAAAGATATATATAAAAAGGGGTGGGTAAAAATAAATCATTTTACTCCCCACTAGCGAGTGAATTTTCTCACAGGGCGAGTGAATTTATAGGTAGTCTTCGAAAACTGCAAAGTATAGAGATATGCCAAAAACTTCGTTTTTTTTTTACTAGTTAGCTATATTTTATAACTTTCCAAATTACTGCAATGTAAACATAGTACTGAGCTCTATTCTATATTAAACTTTCCTTGCTTGTATATATTTCTTAATTCTATAGAAAAAAAAAAAAAAAAAAAATGCATCGTAGTAATAGTGATCAAATACTTTTGCAGTTTCGTAAATTTTGTCATAACAATTTTTAACTGTACGTTGCATTTTGCTGGCTGGTAATATTTTCTAGAAATTCCCCACCACTGTTTCTCTCTCTATATATAGCGGTATATCATAAATAAGATTAGCTGCAATAAATCTAATAGCAGTGTTTGTTGAATTTTGGTGAACAGTCATCAGAGCATTAGCATGACAAACTCAGAAATGATATATTCTAAATGATCACATATTCAGTGCATTGGGAAGAAAAATAATATTTTTCAGACATGTTAGCATGCAGTCATATTAATGTGCAGTTGAATGGATTTAAGCATGCTGGTAAGACTCATGTCATACATTAAATTTTAATCAGAAAAAAAAAAAAAAAAAAAAAAAAAAAACTTGAAAAGTTGTATTCTGAATTTACGCAGCTGTATTTAAACCCGAGGCAGATGGCTACAATTTATCCATGGCAAATAAAGGTTTTATTCAGTCAAATATCTGGATTAGCTCAGTGACTGCAGATTTAACAAATCTGGGTAATTTGGTTATTATTATTATTTTTTTCATGCCACAAAAAGTAATGTAATCCCTCAAAAAAAAAAAAAAAAAAAAAAAAAAAAAAAAAGCTTGATAAAATGGAATATCTTTTGAGCTTAATTCAAGTAAGATGAAGTAAAAAAAAATTCTAGGTTCCAGATCAAAATAAAATTGTAAGAGGGAAATAATAATTAAAAAAAAGTATAAATCATTAAAACTGTTAGAATTTTGAAAGAAGAAACAGAGGGAAAAAATTTAGAATAAATTTAAGATTTAAGCCTTACATTGTTTTGGTTCTGGCTTGAAGCCCTGCTATTACTTTATTATTATTATTATTTTTTTTAATATGTATGGATTATTAATTTTAATTATTTTATATTAAAATCCAACACAATCCAAACAACAATTAAAAATACAACACTTATCAATGGCTCATAATAGCCTATACTTTAACTCAGCATACTTGCTTTAGGAAAAATTGCACACCCAAACTGCCCACTCCGTTTTTTTTTTAGAAATATTATGGTCTTTTTTTATTTAAGACAGAAGGGGAGGGGAGGATTTCTTCTTCAAATTTATGTATTCTAAACTTTCCTCCTATTTCTTTTTCTTCTTTTTTCAAATTAGTGTGTGTGCTCTTAATTTCTCCTTCTTGTGCTTCTAATTGTAAAAAGTTGTTGTAATTATCTTAAAGCTGGCAATGTGTTTTTGTTTAAGTAATTTTCATGGTGTAAATTGTAGGTTTTATAAAGCAAAACCTTTTTAAATCCTTAATACTGAACTTGAATAAATTTCTATGTTGTTTTTGAACTTATTTTGCTAATGATTTATATGTATTTTTTTTTCTATGTTCCTTAAATATAGATGAGGAAGATATGGATGAAGAAACGAAATATCACTTGCAGCAAGTCTTTTCTGCAAAAGAGACTGAAGAGGAGCGTCTTATACGTCTTGGTGAGATGACACCATTTGGAACAACAATGGCTAAACAATCAACTGAGAAAAAGGTGAGAAAAATTGTGATACCTGAAAATGAACTCACAGATTTTGACAAGTTTTTATTAGGTGAAGCTGAAGCTAAGGCAAAAATGAAAGAACAAAAGACTCCACAAAAGCACCCTCTACCTTCAACCTCAAAAACACCCCCAAAGATAATTATTTCAGTTCCTATGTCTGAAGAAGGAGCTACTCTGAAAACTTTAACAGATCTGAAAGCTGTGCCTAGGACAAAATATAAACCAAAGGTTAAATTAGGATCAAAGTATGCTAAAGGATATATTAAGAAGAAGAATCCTAAAAGAGCTTTGATAACAAATTATAAAAGTGACTCTGATATAAGTGACTATGATCTAACTGAAGATAAAATGAGTGGCTCAGATGACGAATATTTTCCAGATCAGGATCTTTCTGATGGATGGGAAGATGTTAGTGTCAAAAAAAGAGGTAAATTGTTTATTTTTAGTTTATTTTAAATTTTATTAAATTGCAATATTGTTATCGGTGAATTAACCTTCTGTGTCACAATTTTACTAATTTTAAACACTGTGCTTAAGTATAAGAAATGTCACTTAAATAAATAAAATAAAGGTTTGCTGATTAAAATTTATAAAAAAATGTAAATGTTTTTACTAGTATTATAAAATTTCAGAATAAACTCAGAAAGAATTTTTATATTAATCTTCAAATGAAGACATTAAAATTTAAATTCACAAAAGACCAGTTATTGCATAGATTTACCAAAAAAAAAAAAAAAAAAAAAGAAAACTCTGCTATTTGACATTTATTTTTTCTTTGATTGATACTTTGTTAATTCATGGAATTTAATATAAATTGGTATTTCTGAGTTATGACCATAGTTAAAAGTCCAGTAATATATATATATATATACATATATATAATTTTTTTTTTCTGAAACAGCATACTGCATTTTTAGAAAAGTATGAAATATGAATGAAAATAAGTGCGAGTAGTAAGTCAAAGAAGTTTGAATAATAATAGAGATGACCTCTCAGGAGTTTATATGATTCCATTTATTAGGGAGGGAGGAATCAAAAATCCTTATATAGGTATAACCCAACGAAAATTCAATATCAGATGTAAAGAACATATAGCGGACATAAAATACAATAGAGGTAATACTGCTTTATCACAGCTAAATCAAATAGAGAACATTAACATACTTTTTAACGAGAGTAAAATCATCTACATGTCTAATTTTTATTTACAATTATTCATAAGAGAGTCCATTGAAATTTATTTAAGAGGTTCAGGAGTTTGTAACGATACATTATCTTTTCGTATCCCGAATTTATGGGTTGAATGGTTAGATAAATTACAGCATCGTGACATAGAGAGAACACGAGCAATCACGAAAATATAGGAATCGCGAAAATATAGGGTGCGTTACATGATTACTTGTTTATTTTCAATGATTTTTTCCATTTTTCATTATGCATTTGTAATTTTCTATTATACATTCTGACGATGACTCAGAAAATGAGTTGAAACATGTAAATAAAGAGTTTTTAATTTACTTTTAATGTGTTTTCATGACGTCTTTTAAGCAAATAAATATTTTAATATTATGATATGAAATATGATCAAATACTTTTATATACATATTAGGAGTATCATAGTTGTCATCAAGAGTTGAGAGTATTAAGAGTATCAGAATCTGGCATATTATGAATTCTTTTCATAATTAACATTGCAGCAACAAATAATAAGAGTTATGTAGTTACTGTTACATATTTATTTGTTTATTATTTTCAATTATTGATTAGATTTAAGTGTCACTTATCAAATGCAATGTTAAATACCATTTAACGTAAATGTACATCTCTTTTTCAAATATTCTATTTTGGAGAATGTCTTTTCACTTAAATATGTAGCTCTAATGACAAGATGACAGAAAGCTGTAACAGAGATGTATGAGTTAAAGATGCCTCTAAAATTCCAACTATGAGCATATTTTTTATTCACGATCAAAACTTTTGTTGCATTGTAAATCTCATCATTTAAGGTTCTGAAGTGAGGGCTTTTTTTGCCAGTGTTATAAAGATTGTGAAAATTTTTGAGGTCATTTACTGTTTCAAGATGGGGAATGGAATTTCAAACTGCTAATAATATTTGATGTGTATAAAAAATTAAATAATTTTCATCCAGTTTATTTAAACTTTTAAGTTAAAACAAAATACAGTGAAACTCGTTTAAGATACAAATCAAGGGACCGAGAGCATTTCGTATCTTAAGCGGGATCATACCTTATCCGGATTTCATAGATTCTTGAGTAATAATGCATATAAAGCCAGTGCACATTCTTATTAACGTATTTTAGCCATTTAAAACGCTCATTTTACCTATTTCTAACAATTTTTAGATATTCTAGAAAATTTCAGTTTAAGATTTTAAAATAAAGAATAACTTTATTTTTCTCCAAAATTTTATGGAATCACAGTTTAAATAGCAAAATTAAAATGCCTTTATGCAATACTCTCTGGCAAATTAAAAAAAGACTATAAAATGAAATTTTTGTTAATCTTTAACAAACCGAAACTAAAATACACTACATACTTAAAGTGGAAAAATTATAAATTTTCATAATTATTTTTAGAAAGACAAACTAAATGTATGCAAGGAACAATAATTATTTGATACAGTGTCAAAATGAAAATACGTGAAGTATTTTTAGTTTGTTGAAAAAAAGTCGTTTACCTTGGTTTGGTGCAACATAGGGCGAGATTTTATCACTAAGTTTTCTGCCTTGTTGATGTGGTAGAAAAAATCCTCGATGGAGGGACCAGCATCCATCGAAGAGGCGTGCAGTCTAAGTAAGCTGAATGAACTCATTACAGATGCGAATGATGGTATGGCTGGTACATCCGTTTCTTCATCCGCGTCGTCTTCTACTTCTTCTGAAGGTCTAGGTTCATCGGAATTTTTGACGTTCGCAATTATATCCGCAATAGAATGAACTTCACTTGTTACAACCTGATCGTCAATTTTTACCAAATGCCTCCCAATCTTTGCATTATTCTTGATGCTGTTCCTCTTCTGTGATATCAATGTTTTGCAAAGTGCCGTTGACGGCAAAGGCTTTAACAGAAGCACTTCTCAATGGTGGTTGATGTTACGTTTTCCCAAAACGCACTCAGGAAATGCATGTCGTCCAAGAGGATAATAAGCTAACAGGTTGGGCAGGACAGATCCTTTTTGCGATGATCTATTTGGTGTAGCTGACGTACAACGACACAACTCTTGTATTTCATTTTGAGAACATGAATTATGCCCTGATCCATAAGTTGAACCACGCTATTCGCATTTGGTGGAAAAAAGACTATTTCGATGTTTTGTAAGCCAGGGATATCCTTGGGATGGGCAGGACAGTTGTCTGCAAGACACAGTACTCAGGGTCCCAAATGGTCCCCCTTTTCCCCCAAAAGTTTCCTTTTTGGAAAATGGTCCCCTTTAGTCCCCTTTTATGCATTTTGGTCCCCTTAGTCCCCTTTCTGTGGCTGGTAAAAATTTACTAATGTAGAAAAATCGCCGCAAAACTCTAAAAATCACAAAAGTTCAAAAATTGCGTTTTACTGTAGCAAGCTAAAACATTGAAACTGGAATTCTTTCATGAATGTCAAAAAATTGCTGCGCAATGTTAAAATACGTACTGAAAATCTCATTAAAAATCACTAAATATTCAAGTTAAGAGGACAAAATTTTACTACATTGAGCTAGAAGTTTGAAACCGAATTTCAAAAAATTGCCATAAAATAAAAAAGAAAAAGAAAAAAAAAATTCAAAAATTTCTATATGAATTCAATTTTATTGAAAAGAGGACAAAATTTAATAACTTCTGCAAAAAGATTGAAACTAGAGTCCTTTTACGAATGTCAAAAAATCGCATAAAAAATTCAAAAATTGCTCTACTAAGCTTTATTGAAAAGAGGACAACATTTACTGAATTGGGCTAAAAAATTGAAAATATCCCATTTACTGGTGTGAAAAAGTCGCTGCATAGAAATCGCTAAAAATTCAGAAAATCAGAGAAGTCAAAATGTACTATAGTAGGGCTAAAACATTGTATAGGGAATTTTTTCACAAATGGGGAGAAAAAATCCTTACAGGACGTGATTTTTTTTTTTTTTTTTTTTTGTATTAACAATTTAAACCAGAGGATGCAATCGTGGAAAGACAAAATTTACTACATTAGGGTTAAAAGTTTTAAACCAAATTTCTTTTATAAATGTCAAAAAATCACTGCAAAATGCCAAAAAACGATTAAATAATTGGGGAAATTTTACTGTATAAATTCCAAATAAACTTTATTGTAAAGAGGATAATATTTACTACATTTTGCTAAAAAATTTAAGCATTACTTTAGACATACCTTCTTGCCAAATCTTATAGCTCTATGCACAGTGATCTCGTCAACACAAAGACACATAAACAAACCTCTATCTTTATTAGATTAATTTTTAATACAATTATTTAATTGGTAAATATATTGTATCAGTTGTAAATTTTCAAATAGGGTTGAAAAAGTCCAGCCCAGGATTCGAACCAGGGATGTCTTGGCTGGAGCCGCCAATGCTCTACCTACTGAGCCATCTCGGGCGAATCTGGAGGACTAATTCACCCAGCTAACCCTAATGTTGCCATACTATGCTTTTTCTGATGAACATTATAGCTTATTTCAGCTTTTATTGAGTAGTACAAAGGAACAAAATTTTATGTTTTAGATTAATAATTAACAATATCTAATCAATAGTTAATCTAATTTTTATACTCAACAGGATATGCTTTTATGCTGTGCTTTTTTAGCTCACAGGCTATCAAAGCCTGAGTGCTAATGTGCCCGCCGGTTCTGTATGTATGTATGTACATAACGCGATAATTCTTGAAAGAAATATCCGATTTGCTCCAGTTTTTTTTTCTAGGTTCATTCTGATAAGCGCTTCCCTGATAAGTTTTGGGGTTCATTGGTTAAGTATAAAGGGTGAACGGGGGGCAAATCCCCCGCCCCCTTAACTCAGGTAAATGGGTTTTTCATGCAGAATTATCAGATTTTCTTCAAATTTTGGTATACCGGTTCATTGTTTAAGTCTAAAGGGGGGCACAGGAGGCCAATACCCCCTTGATTTAGATAAATGGATTTTTCTATTCAATTTGATTCAAATTTGGTATACAGGTTTATTCTGATAAGGCATTTTCCTGATGAGATTTGGAGGCTCATTGGTTAAGTATAAAGATGTGAAACAGTGGGGGAACTAATCCCCCCCTTAATTTATTTTTTGGGGGGCATTATTCTTTGAAATAAGTATATACTTTACAATTAGTGTGAATAGCCTGTGAGCTCAATGCCATCAGTTTAACTGGGCACTTTTCTTTTTATTTATTCATCGATCACTGTTACTCCGTATTAAATTTGAAGAAATGCTCTATACTTTGTAATTGCTAGTGTGCTACTCTGTTATCAATTGATTTGATATTTTCTTAGATGCATTAATTTTTCGTGTTTATATTTTATTGCAAATCTTTTGCTGTTATAAATATTAAGGAAGACATCAGTGAAATTCTTTGAAAAAATATTTTTTTTATTGGCTTAAAAAATTCTTTGAACCTTCCAGAATCCATTGGTATGCCCAGTTTTTTTTCCCTGACCATTAGAAATAATTGTAAAAATTCAAGGAAAGACCAGACTGGGGCACTACATCTACTCCCACTAAGGGAAGACGCAACTGGGACGCCACGTTCACTCACATTAATTTTACTCTAGCATTTTATACTCATTTATTATATGTAACTAAACTTCATCCAAGTGTTTATATATTCTTTAATTCATGTGTTTGATAAAACATTGCAAGAACTTAATACAAATTAGAAGTGTCTAAGTTTTGTAGCTTTTCGAAAAATTGTACTTTTCAGCTAAAAGCCCTATTAACTCCTGAAGTACTTGAGTGATTTCAATAAAAAAAACTTTTGTTGGTAGAGTACAAATATAAGATCATATGTGGTAAAGAGTTTTAAAATATTTTAATTAGTTAAAAAAAAAAAAAAACATTTCTGAAAATAGAAAATTTCTGAAAAATTGCGATTGCTCTAAAATAAGAAGTTTTAGTCGCAGAAAAAAAACTGTCTGCCATAAGTCTTGAGCTTTATCCAGTGAATAGGGATTCAGAATTTCACCAAAATTGGTTTTAGTAGTTTCTGAGGAAAAAAGCCCACATTTTCCCCCTATGATTACACTCATTCTTGTCTTTCCTCAAATACACTTTTCGGCTTTGTCATTTTGTAACACAAAGTGCAAGTTCAAAAAATGCTAGTCACAGTTCAACACAAAACAAAACACAAAACGTTGGTAGCTTATGATTGAACAATAAGAAGGTTTTAAAAAAGTGTAAAAAAATTTGACTGACTATCGACATTCCCAAAGTCTGTTCTGTCGATATGTAATCAGAAAACTCAGTTTGTCATTCGCAAAGAGCGAGAGTTGTGAATATTTATGTTTTTTGGATCTCCTGAAAAACGGTATTTTTCAGGTAAAAATTCCATTATCTCAAAAAGTACTACAGCAATTTTGATACATATGTAATTTTTTTTTTTTTTTTTTTTTTGTAATATGAGATAACAGCATACATATGTGGCAGACTGTTTTTAAAAAATTTAATAAAATTTCTGAAAAATTGCCATTGCTCTAAAATAAAAAAAAATTGTTGCAGAATAAAACTGTCTGAGCATAAGTCTTGAGCATAATCCAGTGAATACGGATTCCAAATTTCATCAAAATCGGTCAGATAGTTTCCGAGAAAGCAGGTCTTAAAGCTCGCATATTTCCCATAGGATTGCACCCAGTCTTGTCCTCCCTTAATAAAGCATCAATTTAAATTAAAAGCTCCTTTAAAGATAATTATCAATGTGAGTACTGAATGTTAGAATACTACTACCTATCTCTTGCAGATTTAGCTGATTACTTTTTGGTGACCCATCTTTATAAAGATAACCAATTAACATATTTTTGGGGTTAATTTTTAAAAATTTGCTTGCATATTTAGGAAAACTCGGTGCAGTATTTTTAGCCATAGTCCCCTTTTTTAATATAAATGGTCCCCCAAAGTCCTCTTTTAAAATAAAAATGGTCCCCTTTCCCCCTTGTAGGAGACTAAAATGTGTTGGGAGCCCTGAGTACTTTACTGGTCTCTTTTTGCATTCGTTCATCGAACTTTCAGATTCACTTAACGGATATATCGCTTGTCATCCATGCTTTGGCTTGACTTTCATAATCTCATGGCAGATTTCTAGCATTTTTAAAGCAGCGAGGATTCCGAGGCTTGCCGATGACGAGGGTTTTTAATTTATCTGTTCCGCTCATATTTGATCCAACGAGAACAATGATATGTTCTTTGCTCAGTTCAGTTTGCCTCCAGAGTACTTCTCACCCTTAAACACCATTGTTTTATCAGGCATTAATTTAAAAGAAAGGCCCATCTCGTCGACATTGTAAATATCCCATCTTGAGTACTGCTTCCATAGCGACGAGAGCACGTTATTTTTCCAACAATTGACATCATCTACATTAGGGGTGCACAACCTTTTTGAGAGGAGGGCCACTTACAAAAATGTTTGGGTTGTCGAGGGCCACATCAGTAACACAGACAGAATTCTATATCAGAGAGGTTTGGGGGGGGGGGGATATTAACTCTTTATCTTTGTGAAGAATAATGATTTTTGTACATAAAAAAATTAACAAATAAATAATTGTATGTAGGGCTTCTTCACATCTGTATGAATCCACACAATACTTTATGAAGACTAACTGTTCCTTCTTGATAAATGGAAAATTTTGACAAAAATCACGATTTTTTTTCCACAAGCGATTGAAGAATTTCGCGATATTTTTGCAACTGATTGGCAAATTTTGTAATTTTTTTTCATGAATTGTTGAAATTTGTGATTTTTGTACCGCGACAGAGTGACAAAATTCGCGATTTTTTCTCGCGATAAATTGATGAAATTTGATGACGATTTTTCCGCTGCCGATCTACGAAACTTGAGATTTTTGTGCGCTTGATTGGCAAATTTCGCGATTTTAGGCCCCCGATCAACTAAATTCGTGATTCTTAACTGACTGGCGAAATTTGTAATTTTTTCCCGCGGAAAATTGACGAAATTCGTGATTTCTTCTTGCGATTTTTCTGCATCCGATCAACGAAACTTTAAATTTTCCCGCACCTCATCGACAAATTTTGCGATTTTTCTGTGCCCGATGAATGAAATTCGAGATTTTTCCGCACCGAATCGATAAAATTCGCGATTTTTCAGTACCCGATTAACGAAATGTGTGATTTTTCAACGACCGATCAACGAAATTCGCGATTTTTAACTGACTGTGACGCAATTTGTAATTTTCCGGCGCCAAAGTGACTAAATTTGCGATTTTTTCTCGCGATTAAAATGACGAAAGTCGCGATTTTTTCCGCAACCGATCAACGAAAATTGAGTTTTTTCACACATGTCGAAAAACGCGATTTTTACGAATCCGATCAACGAAATTCGTGATTATTAACTGACGGACGAAATTTGTAATTTTTTCCCGCGAAAAATTGACGAAATTTGCGATTTTCTTTCGCGATAAACTGGTGAAATTCACGGTTTTTCCGCTACAGGCCAACGAAATTTTCAATTTTTCAGCACCTCAACGAAAAAATTCCCGCTTTTTCCACACTTGATCAACGAAATTAGCGATTTTTCCGCGCCCGATCAACGAAATTCGCGATTCTTAACTGACTCTGACGAATTTTGTAAATTTTCCCGCGGCAAATTGACGAAATTAGCAATTTTTTCTCGCGATAAACTGACGAAACTCGCGATTTTTCAGCATCTGATCAACGAAATTTGAGATTTTTCAGCATACGATCGACAAAATTCGCGATTTTTCCGAACACGATTAACGAAATTATCAACTTTTTCCAGCGAGAAATTGACGCAATTCCCGATTTTTTCCAGCGACATATGGACAAAAATTGCGATTTTTTTCCAGTTATAAATTGACGAAATTCGCGGGCCACAGGTTGTGCATCCCTAATCTACATTCACAGCTGTCGATTCTCCGCATACCTTCCTATAAACTATGCTGTATCTTTGTCTGACGCGGTCTAGCCAACCGTTGCAAGGCGTGTGAAGCCACTCTAAGACGTGGAGCAATTTCGCAGGCCTTTTCCATAATCACTGATCCGTTAGTTGGGATGTTCGGGTTGGGTGAACCACTCAAATAAAATCATCTCCATTTCTTCGAATTTTGCCACCTTAATTTTCTTTCTGCCAGAGTCTCCAGCTTATGCACTACTTCCCAGTTTCTGTCTATTTTTTAACTGAGCTCAAAGTGTTGACTCGTGGACAGATTTGGCAAACACTGTCTTATTTGCCACATTCTTGGCGTTGTATTTCTTTAAGACATCCAATTTTTCAGTCAAAGAAAATGCTTTTCTCTTTACTTTAAGCTGCTCATCCATTATTTACAGGTACACGCCATTTCGTTCCCGAGACATTTCGGTCCCTGGCCATTTCGGTTCCAAGACATTTCGGTCCCTGGCCATTTCGGTCCTTAGCCGTTTCGGTCCTTTGTCGTTTCGGTGCCCACCACCTTATACCTCGGATTTTAATTGTCGTGGACCGCCAAACGCTGTAATTTAAACATTATTTGGGCCCTTTTTAAATTTTTTATCACCCCCCCCCCCCACCACGCACACACACACACAAATAAAAAAAAAAGCTGAATATAACAGTCCGATAAATTTAAACTTTTATAACTCGTGATAATGAAATCACATACAGCTGAAAATTTGTTTGATTGAACAATTTGATATAATTTTACAGGGGTTAATGTCTTTTTTTTATTATTATTATTTAACAAAATGGATTTTTTAAGCTTTATTATTTGTTATTAATATTAGGTATATTATATGTACTATAAACTGCCATAGATGATTTTTTGGTTGTTTTCATACATTTTATAGAACCTTTAAATTATCATCATTAATTAAATAATTTAAAAAACTGTGCTTATTTTTCTCCTTCTTCCAATTAGATTAATAATAAATGTCTTCAATAATTCAATTGGACACTTATAAGCTATTATAGGTAAATATTTCCTCAAATCATCCTTCTACATCCTCTCCTTTAATAATTCAGAAATGAGATATATTTATTGAAGCACAAACATTTAATTTTTTTTATTATTTTTATAATACAAAGTTTATAATTTTGTTTTCATAAACTACTTTACCATTATAAACACTAGGGGATCGCACCTGGGCTTCCCGGGTTAAAGAATATAAGCGAAAACATTTTTTTAAATTGAAAACTAATAAATTTTTTATATGCAATAAATTTTTATAGAATGCCCACTTACATTAAAAAAGCATTTTTCATATGGAAAATACGAATTATACAATCAAATAAATTTTTGAAATTTATCAAAAACGATATTTTCTTATTAGCCGCATGCTAAGAGTTATTTGCCAAATTTTTTCTACTTATAGCATGCTTTTATATTCTGATAATTTCAAAGCTTATACATGTCTGGTAAATTTATGTTTTATTTATATTATTTTATTTATTTATTCATAGGGAAATTTTTTAATGGATATTAGCCGTAAGAAAATGATGAACTCTTTATTTTGGTTTAAGGGCAATCCAATTAATCTTTCCTAATCGAGCTCTGCGCGATATAGATAAATTAAAAAAATATTTCATGCTTTAAAATTGTTTTTAAAACCATAGAAAATCAGTAAACTGAGATGAACTTTGCAAACAAATTCCATTTGAAAAAAAAAAAAAAATCCTCTTTGGTGATCTAAAAATTTAAATTGTATCATTACAAATATGCAGTGATGGAACAGTGTAGCAGTAAAGAATCAATTGGCACCGCAAAATTTTATTAGTATTCTTCACAACTTCAGGACAGAGTTTCTGAGGTTTTTGAAGGCGAACAATACTATAAAAAATTATTGGTGACAATCGCTCAACTGCTACGCCACTGTTCCATCTCTGAAATATGTTAGATTTGTGTTTTTTCAATATTATTCTTTTATTTGTTTATAAAAGAAGTATTAATTTCGTTAATTTGTCTTTCACAAATATGTTAGATTGGTGGTTCTTTTAATATTATTCTTTTATTTTTGTTTATAAAGGAAGTATTAATTCATTTATGCAAAAATAGTCAGAAACAAATGTTGAAAAATGTTTGTTGCTTTATGTGCAAAATGTTTATTATTATTATGTATTGAAACCGGCATGTGATAAGATAAACTTAAAAAAAAATCATGCTTAAAAATTATTTTAGAAAATATAATACATCAGTCAATGAATGCAGTTTTTAAACAAATTGCATTTGAAAGTAAATTTTTTCCCCTGTGCGACGAAAATTGAAAATGTACGATGGTCAGAAGATTAAAAAATTGCAGTAGCGAAAATTTCAAGACCGAAATTTGATCGTGAAGTGTTGCCATTCGCAAAACGACATCAGCGTTACGCACAGATACGCTTGTTCTTTATAATATAGATACTTAATCAGTAAAATATAATAAAGATCAGTTATTAGGATGTGGTTATCAATTGATGCTCTTATGCTTGGATTTCCGGAATAGAAATAGCAATTTTCACCTTCTCAAAATTTGCATACGCACTTCTCATATCCATATTCGTCATTTAAAAAGAATTGTATTTTGTTTGATCATTTAAAAATCATTTTAACTCAAAACTTGAAGTCACGATTGTCAGTAACATCTTTTATGTGAACAGACGCACTCTTTACTTGAGATTCTAATCTCGATTCCGGAGAGTAAAAATTTCCATAGTTTGTTTTTTAGACGCATTTGTGTTAAAATGTTTAGTTTTATCTAAGAAAGTAATCGTTTTCTTTTAAATATGACTTCATTTTCATTTAAATAAGCATTTCGCCTAGTGTCTGAAACTTAGTATCAGTACGCATGCAGAAGGAAAAACAATATAGAAAATGTATGAGGATAAATGCGTGTTTTCAAAAGCAGTATGTCATTTTTCGTTATTATGCCCCTAACATAATATTCTGCTCCTAATGGGATTTTGTGCCTCTAAACCCTATAGAACAATTTTTATCAACAATTTTGAATTTTTATCAGAAAATAGCACGAATAAAGTTAAAAATACCTCATTATTTCTCTCTTGTCTGAAATAGTGAAAGCTATCTAATTTTCATCATTTTGAAGAAATTTCATAAAATGCTTTTAAAATTAAAATATAAAAGTGGGGATATTAAAAAAAAAAAAAAACAGATAGTGCGATCACATCTACAAGAGCTTTCAGTTAAAAAAATATCAGTAAAATTGGTTCAGCAGAAAGATCAGGACAGGTGACTAAAGAACACACTTGTGTTTTTAATATATAGATTATATAAAATTAGGAAAAATTAAATTAAGCAAATTATGTTATTTTGATAAAATTATAGTAGAAATGTCCTAAAGAATAGCATTAAAATTTTATTATTCGAGAGAATTTTCGACAAAACTTCAGGAACACGATATTATTTTTTATTATTTGTTTGCTTGTCTAACTCGGCGAAGCAAATCCATCCAGGCGAGAATCATCAATTTTTGTAATATAAATCGCTATTATTTACATGCCAACTCTCTTTTATAAAGACACTCTAAATTTTTCTAAAACATTGCGTTTTATCAGTGTGTGATTTCGATTACATTATTTTCAAAAGTGAAGCCTTTTTACCTGTGAAAAAGTTCAAAGCAGCTGGGCTGTGAAAATGACACACTTTTACAAAACATAATTCAGGTTTAAGAATAATACACGCTTTTTTATAAAATGACGTCATTTGTATCCTCTAAAGCAATCCACTTATACAATACAGTCTTAAACTTCGTCTATAGAAAAGTGTGCTTATGACGTCATTATCACGAAAAAACTGACAATATTCTTGACATAGCCGATATTTTAATTTCAACTTTTTTTTTCAGGTTTTATGATAAAATGGCAACAAAAAGATACAGTATCTCTTATTTTCGACTATTTTCCGTTTACTTTCAATGACTTTCAATAGAAATGAGGTACTTTTGTTGCCATGATAAAAAAAAATAGTATTAAAAACTACAAAAGATTTAATATCTCAAAAATAAATGGAGATGCAGCTTTCAAACAAATTGCATTTAAAAGAGCATTTTTTTCCTTATAAGACGGTGTAAAAATTTAAAATGTGCGATGTTTAGAAGTTTAAAAATTTACAGTAAGAAAATTGTAAAACCAAAATTTTATTTCAAATTTCAAAGTGTTGCTATTCGCAAAATGACGTATGCGTTACGCACAGATATGTTTGTCCCAGGGGTGCAGAAAATCCTTCTACTCCCAACATTTCCCTCAATCCACATGAAAATTTCCCCAAAATTTTACGGTATGTTATAGGTAAATGTTGTATTACCATAGGTATAGAAAATTTATTTTTCATATACTTCTCGACTTATGTGCAGGGGTGATTCTGAGTAAAAAAAAATTCTGAAATTCACAGCAAATTTTCTGAAAGGTTACAGGAGAGTGGGGAAAGGGGCGGAAATCCATTCCCAGCACTAACTATGTTTTTTTTCGCGGTCCTTTGACGAAATTTGCGGAGATTTCACCTTCCTTTTGACGAAATTCGCGGTTGTTTTGCCATATTCTGGTGAAATTCGCGTTTGTTTTGCGATCGTTTGACAAAATTTGCGGTTCTTTCGTGATCTTTTGACGAAATTTGCGTTTTTTGTTATCTTTTAACGAAATTTGCGGTTATTTTGCCCCTTTTAATGAAATGTGCAATTGGTTCGCGATCTTGACGATATTTGTGGTTCGTTCGCGATCTTTTAATGAAATTTGTGGTTTCGCGATGATTTGACAAAATTTGCGTTCAGTTTTGTTCCTTTTGACGGAATTTGCGTCCATTTCGCGATCTTTTGACGAAATTTGCGGGGTTTTTTTGCATTCCTTTGACGGTATTCGCGAATATTTCGCCATCTTTTGACGGAAATCGCGTTTTTTTCGCCCCTTTTGACGAAATTTGCAGTTATTTTGTGATCTTTTGAAGAAATTTGCG
Organism: Maratus speciosus; assembly: GCA_963932465.1. Taxonomy (NCBI): domain Eukaryota; kingdom Metazoa; phylum Arthropoda; class Arachnida; order Araneae; family Salticidae; genus Maratus; species Maratus speciosus. The sequence goes on from OZ010799.1 coordinate 187,254,935, forward strand.
GATTTCTTCGCGATCTTTTGACAAAATTTGCGCTTCTTTCGCAATCTTTTGACGAAATTTACGGTTTTTTCGCGATCTTTTGACAAAAGTTGCGCTTCTTTCGCAATCTTTTGACGAAATTTACGTTTTTTTCGCGATCTTTTGACAAAATTTGCTCTTTTTTCGCGATCTTTTGACGAAATTTGCATTTCTTTCATGATCTTGCGACGAAATTCACGTTTTTTCCGTAATTCTTGGACAAAATTTGCAGTATTTTTGTGTCTGAATTGTCAGATTGATGACCGATTTTTTTTTAAATTTTCGGAACCGGAATGCCTCAAATTTTCGGAAAATTCGGGACAGAATCACCCCTGATATGGTACATATTATTCTGAGATCGATTTTTTGAAAAGTCTTCTCACCCATTGAAGACGATTTTTGTGAGCTAATTTTATTGAAACTGGGCCTATTTCTTTGTAATAAGATGATTATTTTTAATTTTATGTAATAGTGTAAGTATTATTTTAATTAATTTTATTTTTAATTTTTAACTGACAAAACTAAGCTTTTTTGTATTTGTCGTTTATTTATTGATTTTTAATACTACCCTTTTCCTTCCTCTTTCCCAGAAAAAAAAAATTATTATTTTTAGGGTTTCGTTCATCTGACGAAACCCTATTCGTCTCGCTCCTCTGTCTGTCTGTCCGTCTGTCTGTCTGTCACAGAGCCCGTTCTCAGAAACTATACATGTTGGAGACTTGAAATTTTGAATACTTATAGCTGAATACCTCACATCAAACGACAAATCATAAAATTTTGAAAAAGTCGTACATTTAACCCTTTGGGCTCCCACATGTGTATTTTAAACAATTCTTTCTATGTGAGCATCTAATTAGGTGGGAGGCGTGAAATTTGATATACTTATAGTTGAACACCTCACAACAAACGACAAATAATAAAATTTTGAAAAAGTCGTACATTTAACCCTTTGAGCTCCCACATGTATATTTTAAACAATTCTTTCTAAGTGAACCCTAATTAGATTGGAGGAGTGAAATTTTGCATACTTATAGCTGAGTACCTCGCATCAAACTATAAAACTATAAAATTTTGAAAAAAATCGTACATTTAACCCTTTGGGCTCCCACATGTGTATTTTAAACAATTCTTTCTATGTGAACCTCTATTTAGGCTGGAGGCGTGAAATTTTGCATACTTATAGTTGAACACATCACAAAAAACGACAACCTATAAAATTTTGAAAAAGACGTGCACTTAACCCTTTGGGCTCCCACATGTGTATTTCAAACAATTCTTTCTATGTGAGCCTCTAATTAGGTTGGATGCGTGAAATTTTGCATACTTATAGCTGAATACCTCTTGAAAAAGTCGTACATTTAACCCTTTTGGCTCACACATGTGTATTTTAAACCATTCTTTCTAAGTGAACCCTAATTAGGTTGGAGAAGTGAAATTTTGCATACTTATAGCTGAATACCTCACATCAAATGACAAAAAGTCCTTCCGGCCAGTGCCGGGAGGAAGAGGTAGCTTTCATAATCCTTATTTAAAAAAAGCCAACTTATATCATGCAAACACACGAAGCTCAATTTAGTGGAAACCGAATATAGGAGATTCAATACTAATTTTTATCAATATAATGAATGAGAATTTCGCGAAATTAGTCAGCTTTATCCAAGCTGCTTTTCTTTAAAGTAACTTATATTTGGCTGCCAAATTCGGCAATTTCTTAAAGTGCCTGTCATTTTAAGACAACATGGTGGATGAGGCTAAGCAGTGAACTTGCTCGAGACCTTAGTAATTGCTGTGCACATGCTCACTCACATCGGAATCGGTTAATATATAGGAGTGCTGTCGCATGCAAAAAATCAGATTTTTCAAAATGTCACCCACAATAGAAATTGAAACTGCTATATCTGAGCCATTTTTTAAGGTAAAGACAAACAAAAAATGCTCCTGAATCCTTATATCAAGATCAAATACTTAAGAAATAAACCTTTTTCAATTTCTAATTTTTTTGCACCTAACTTTAAATATATATATATATTTTAATTTAATGGCCGCCATTTTGAAACAAGATGGCTGATGAATCTGGCCAGCGAACTTGGTCGAAGTGTTGATGTATACTATCCACATGCCTTCTTACATCGAAATAGGCGAATACGTGTGTTATCGCGTGACAAATACAAGATCGTTTCAAAATGTTAGCCATGCTAGAAATTCAAAGTGCTATAAATCAACCATTTTTTAAGATATCAACAAAAGAACAAATTTTCAGAAACAAAAACTGCTACGGAATCTTTGTATCAAGGCCAAACACATAAAAAAAATCTTTTTCATTTTCTAATTTTTTAATACCTCATTTTGAATTTTAAATTTAATTTTTTTAAATGGCAACTTTTTTGAAACAAGATGGCGAATGAAGCTGGCCAACGAACTCGGTCGAGACATTCGTATGTGCTATGTACAGACCAAGTTACATCAAATAGGTTCATAAATACGCCTGTTATCGCGTGACAAAATTCAGGTCGTTTTAAAATGTCAGCCACAAGAGAAATTCAAAATGCTATTACTCAGCCATTTTTTTTTAGATATAGACGAAAGAAAAACTGTTCCGGAATCTTTGTATTAAGGTCAAACACATACAAAAAAAAAATCTTTTTCATTTTCCAATTGTTTGGTATCTCATTTAATTTTTTTTTATTATTTAATTTTTTTAAATGGCCGCCATTTTGAAACAAGATGGCGGATGAAGCTGGCCAACGAACTCGGTCGAGACATTGGTATTTACTATGTATAAACGAAGTTACATCCAAATCGGTTCATAAATACGCCTTTTATCGCGTGACAAAATTCAGGACGTTTCAAAATGTCAGCCACGCTAGAAATTCAAAATGCTATACTCAGCCATTTCTTAAGATATAGACGAAACAAAAACTGCTCCCGAATCTTTTTATCAAGGTCAAACACATAAGAAGAAAATATTTTTTCAATTTTCAATTTTTGGTACCACAATTCAAATTTAAATTTTTCTTAAAAATTTAAATGGCCGCCATTTTTAAACAAGATGGCGGGTGAAGCTGGCCAACGAACCCGTTCGAGACATTGGTATGTACTATGCATAAACGAAGTTACATCCAAATCGGTTCATAAATACGCCTTTTATCGCGTGACAAAATTCAGGACGTTTCAAAATGTCAGCCACGCTAGAATTTCAAAATGTTATAACTCAGCCATTTTTTAAGATATAGACGAAACAAAAACTGCTCCGAAATCTTTGTATAAAGGTCAAATACATAAGAAAAAAATATTTTTCCATTTTCAATTTTTTGTTACCACATTTCAAATTTTAAATTTTTTAAAAAAATTTAAATGGCCGCCAGTTTGAAACAAAATGGCGGATGAAGCTGGCCAACAAACTCGGTCGAGAGATTCGTATGTACTATGTACACACCGAATTACATCCAAATCGGTTCATAAATACGCCTTTTATCGCGTGACAAAATTCAGGACGTTTCAAAATGTCAGCCACGCTAGAAATTCAAAATGCTATAACTCAGCCATTTTTTAAGATATAGACGAAACAAAAACTGCTCCGGAATCTTTGTATAAAGGTCAAATACATAAGAAAAAAATATTTTTCCATTTTTAATTTTTTGGTACCACATTTCAAGTTTTAAATTTTTTTAAAAATTTTAAATGGCCGCCATTTTGAAACAAAACGGCGGATGAAGCTGGCCAACGAACTCGGTCGAGACATTGGTATGTACTATGTACACACCGAATTACATCGAAATCGGTTCATATTTACGGGAGTTACAGTGTGACATAGGTCAGATATATATATATATATATATATATAGATATATATATATATATATATATATCAATTTTGAACGGAGGGTGGTTTCGGGGTCTGGGGGTCATGATCGATGAAAATATACCAAAATTTTTTGAAATCGCTTTCCTCCGAACGGCTGCAATAGGTAGCTTTTTTGTAAAGAAAGCTACCTAATAATAAAATTTTGAAAAAGTGATACATTTAACACTTTGGACACCCGCATGTGTATTTTAAACAATTCTTTCTATGTGATCTTCTAATTAGGTTGGAGGCGTGAAATTTTGCATACTTATAGCTGAACACCTCGCATCGAACGATAAAACTATAAAATTTTGAAAAAATCGTACATTTAACCATTTGAGCTCTCACATGTGTATTTTAAAAAATTCTTTCTAAGTGAACCCTAATTTGGTTGGAGGAGTGAAATTTTGCATACTTATAGCTGAATATATAGCTGAATACCATCAAACGACAAATAATAAAATTTTGAAAAAGTCGTACATTTAACCCTTTGGGCTCCCACATGTGTATTTTAAACAATTCTTTCTTTGTGAGCATCTAATTTGGTTGGAGGCGTGAAATTTTACATACTTATAGTTGAACACCTCACAACAAACGACAAATAATAAAATTTTGAAAAAGTCGTGCATTTAACCCTTTGAGCTCCCACATGTATATTTTAAACAATTCTTTCTAAGTGAACCCTAATTAGATTGGAGGAGTGAAATTTTGCATACTTATAGCTGAGTACCTCGCATCAAACTATAAAACTATAAAATTTTGAAAAAATCGTACATTTAACCCTTTGGGCTCCCACATGTGTATTTTAAACAATTCTTTCTATGTGAACCTCTATTTAGGTTGGAGGCGTGAAATTTTGCATACTTATAGCTGAATACCTCACATCAAACGACAAATCATAAAATTTTGAAAAAGTCGTACATTTAACCCTTTGGGCTCCCACATGTGTATTTTAAACAATTCTTTCTATGTGAGGCTCTAATTAGGTTGGAGGAGTGAAATTTTGCATACTTAAAGCTGAATACCTCACATCAAACGACAAATAATAAAATTTTGTAAAAGTCGTACATTTAACCCTTTGGGCTCCCACATGTGTATTTTAAACAATTCTTTCTAAGTGAACCCTAATTAGGTTGGAGGCGTGAAACTTTGAATACATATAGCTGGATACCTCACATCAAACGACAAATAATAAAATTTTGAAAAAAATCGTACATTTAACCCTTTGGGCTCTCACATGTGTATTTTAAACAATTCTTTCTAAGTGAGCCCCTAATTGGGTTGGAGGCGCGAAATTTTGCATACTTATAGCTGAGCACCTCACATCAAACGGCAAATCATAAAATTTTGAAAAAGTCGTACATTTAACCTTTTGGGCTCCTACATGTGTATTTTAAATAATTCTTTCTAAGTGACACCCTATTTAGGTTGGATGCATGAAATTTTGCATACGTATAGCTGAACACCATCATGCGACAAATCATAAAAATTTGAAAAAGTCGTACATTTAACCCTTTGGGCTCCCACATGCGTATTTTAAGCAATTCTTTCTAACTGAGCCCCTTATTAAATTGGTTGATTTGAAGTTTTTCATACTTATAGCAGAACACCTGAGGCCAGGCGACAAATCATAAAATCTTGAAAAAGTCTTACGTTTAACCCTTTGAGCTGCCACAGATGTATTTTAAACAATTCTTTCTAAGAGAGCCCCCAATTAAGTTGGAGACATGAATTTTTGTTACGTATAGCTGAATACCTCAGACCACACGACAAATCATAAAATTTTCAAAAAGTCTTATATTATTTACTCCTCCGTGCTCTAACTTGTATATTTTAAGAAATTTTTGTAACCTCTGGCCTATTCACCCAGGGAGCACTTTTCCAACTTTTGCCGACACCCCTTTGACCATTCTTTCGTATTATGCACCATAGCATTACATATTTTAGTTCCACTTTTTACCGCCAGGGGATCCTACTTATCTCGGGTGCTATGGGCCCAATCCCTTCGACTAATATATATATGGGTAGTATGTAAAACGGAGTTTCTTTCGGATATAGGTTTGTTTAGAATAGAGTGCGCCCCTGGTTGCGAAATGTGGAACTAACAGATTTTTCAAAAGGATAAATTGTTTTGAAAGGAATATTAAACGAAACCCTTTGTGCGATCTGTGATCACACTTACCCACTTGTTTTATTTTAACTTTTATCAATTATATTAATAGTTTTAAATTTTGGTGACTTTAAATATAAAATAAATAAACATGCAAAAGATAAATTTCAGTTTATAACTACTAATGATAAATTGAATATAAAATATATTATGTATTGAGTTTATTTTAAAATAAAAAAATGTAATGTATATTAATAATGTTATTAATTTAATAAATTAAGGATACATTAAATAAAAAATATATTTAATAAAATATTAATTTAATTTTTATACTAAAATTTCTAACTTTTTTGAGAATTAATTAATAGCAATTATTAGTAGCAATTATTAATAGCACTTAAAGTTTTTACTCAAAATTTTTAATTTATTATTTCCAAAAAATAAAATACGAATTTTTTGAAAAATCAGTCAAAAACATAATGTCTAAGTAATAATTAATTAATTAATTAAACATAATAATAATAATAATAATAATAATGCAACGTTGTAGAAATACGTAAAAATAACTTTTAACAGTGTTATGTGACATTATGCAGATTTTAATTTTTTAAGTACTGTTATAATTTACAATTCGCAAAAAGGAAGATATTATTAATTAATTATAATTAAAGAGCAAAAATAATATTATAAGCTAACTAATAAATAAATAAACAACTTGTTTATCTTCAGAACCCTTATCATTTTTATACATCCTAATGAAGTTAATAACGTTATAGTAACCGAAAATTGAACAAAATATATTTGCATTTACCCTATAAAAACTATTATATAGTTCATGTAATAGTTTTTAAACAAGCAATTGATAAATTAGTTATCTAAACAATTAATAATTAAAATATTTTTGAATTGATAAATTATTTTAATTTTAAATTTAATAAAAACAATTTAATTTTTGAGAATTGTTTTACTTAACAATATAACTATGAGTGTTTTCAATTTTTCTAAGATGATATTAATCAATTAATAAAATACAGCATGATATTAAACAAATAACAAATCAAAACCCAGGCCAGGATTTTTTAAAACTTTTTTATGTTAGTGTTGGTACATAATTTGAAAGCAGCTAAATACTATTATCCCCTTCTTAGCAAAAATTCTGCATGCCAATCAATTGTCAACGCCCATCTTTACGGCAAGGAAACCCATCATTTTTAACCCTTTCACCGTTTATTCACATAGGACTGGAAGATCAAGGGTGGATCCAGCCTTCCAGTTAGGGGGAGGGGGGGGGCATCATGGCTCTTTTTTTTTGTAGGGGGGAGAACTATATTACTTCAGGATCAGTTTGTATATGGAAGGCTATTCCTAAATTACAATTGACGATTTTTCTGATACTTTCGCAAATTCATTTCGATTTGTAAATACAAAAAAATTTCATTAGTATTCGCCAAAATATATAAATCATAGATTTCATTCAGATGCCAAGAAATTAAAACGTTTCCCGTTTTTGTATAAAGGCAAAGAATGATTCAGAAATGTTGTCAAAATTAGCCTTTTAAGCCAATTTTTAGGACTTGATAGCCACAGAAATGTCGTCATGGGGGAGCAATTAGCAGCCGCGTCCGGAAATTCAGTTTAAAATGCCAAGTTTTATGGAATTTTTCGAAAGATTCTTTGTTTTTATTGAAAAATGGAAAACACTTTCTGAATAAGTGCACTTGCAAATTTCTTGAGATTAAAAATAATTTCACGGATGTGTTAGAAATTACCTAATTTCGATTTGAGACTTTAAAGAGTTAGAAAGATTCATATTGTTGAGCGGGAGAAAAATTGAAAGAGTTTAATATATATTTCATTTTAAAAATGATTTTTAGCATTGTTTTGTTCAAGACAGGGGACGAGAGGGAGGTTCATGACCTCCATCACCACCTCCCTCTTGGATCAGCCATTGGGGGAGATACGTTTACTGTACAAAATATGAGTGTTTTGCGATAATTATAGAGAGAGTTATGTTTTAATTTATCTGGACATTATACTTATGATAGACTAATATATAGAAAAAGTCAACAGAGCCCCCCCCCCCCCCCCCCTGCTTTATAAAACGATTATGATTATCATAGGAAATTTGTGTGGGCTGCAACAATTTTGATCTGTGCTATATGTGTTTGCGTTTTCGAGTCCTTATATTCGAGTTATACTAAAATTTAGGGAGTTCAGTTAAAAATCCGATAATGTCCCTCCTTTTTATAAAGATTACGTTTACCATACATGATCAGCCATTGGGGAGATACGTTTACCGTACAAAATATGAGTGTTTTGTGATAATTATAGATCGGGCTATAAATGTTTAATTTATCAGGACCTTATACTTAAGATACACTAAAATATAGAAAAAGTCAACAGACAAACTACTTAAGGTCAAACTACTTATTGTGTAAGTCCTTGAAAGGATTATTCTTTTTTCTTTCTAGAATTCTAAAGATCATATCTGCCTCCATTGCATTAACAGGAATAGAATTAACACTCATCCAAAGGGACAAAGTTTAATGCACTTAAATCCCTTTTTGAATACAAATGTAAATAAATAAATTACAAAATGATACAACCACTCTAATTTTATCATTTTTAAAGGCGTTTTAATGTGCTTTTAATTATGTAGTTTGAAAAGTATTTTTGAGTCACTCATACTAACATCTCAAAAATCACATTTTTCAAATTGATTTTTAATATTTAAAGTGTTTATACAAATAATCTTTGAAAATTCACTATTTGTTATTTAAAAATGTATTAAAATTATATATGTGGAATTATTGATAACCTATATTAAAACTGTATTAATTATTTTTATTTTTTATTCTTTAATATGTGTTTTTCTTTTTTAGAAATAAAACCAAAGAAAAGGAAATATGCTTCAAAGTCTCCAAAGAAAAAGGAAATATCTTCTTCTGACTATGATTCTGATTATGAAGTATCAAAACCTACAAAAAGGACTAAAGTAGTTGACGATGGCGATCAGAAAGCTTATATCAACAGACTCAGGTTTCTAGTTTTATTATATATTTTCTGTTTATTTAATAAACATTTAAAAGAAAATCATCTCTATCAAGATTTTTCCTTTCTTCTATCTTCATTTGAAGAAAGTATTGTAATCAAAATTTTTTTCGACTTCTGGTTTATGGCAGATTTACATTTTTTAGGGGTCAGAGATTCCAAAAAACATGTTTATACAAAATGTCTGTCTGTCCGTGTGTCACCATTGTCCATCAAAAAGTGTATGAAGTTATGCATGAAACTGAACAAAAATTTTTGTATATGTTTTTGCCTATGGCAAGCAGGTCCTCACTGAATTTGAAAAAATTCTGCTGGAAGGGGGTGCTGTAATAGTGATTTTTGTGCCATTTTCATTATTGTACCATCGAAAAGTGTATGAAGTTATGCATAGAATTTCTAAACCGGCCGTTCACAAACAGTTGATGCACAACAGAATAATGAAAAACTATTGATTTTAATAAATATCATGATTGAGATTAAATTGTTTTTGCTCCGGTTAATTGACTGAAGCAGATATTAAAAATGAAAATTCAAGTTGGTATAGTATTTAATCTAATAATATTGAAGTATTAACATTTGTAACTACTTTTTGAAATTTTAAGATGCATGAGACAGAAGAAAGTTTTGAAATTGACACATCCAACTAGTTTACTTTCTATTTAATGTTATACGTCAAAAAAAGTTTAAAAAAAAAAAAAAGAATCTTATGTTATATCAATTGCCTTCATTATTTTCTAAGTAGATATTGTAAAGAAATTTGGCAGTGAATTTGAGTTCTTTATCTTACTTTACAGTTGTATTATTTATCTAAATTAAAAAAATTAATGTCAAGTTATTGCAGTTCCACTATAAGTATTTACATAATGTTGAGGAAATGAACTTTTGAAGGTTTTTAACATGACCACGCAAATGTGTATCACAGTTAGTACACATCTGTATCTTTTGAACTTTTTGTGCATTTATTGACATCTGAAATGTGTTAAAATACAGTATGATGACCTTGATAACTTGGCACAGGATGAGAACCAGAAAATATGTTATGTTGACTTTGGTTATTCAGATTCTTCTTTCTCAATCATTGTTAAAAAAAATTTAATATCATTCATGACTTTTTTCCTCAACTGTAATCTACAAATAAGGTTTTAATTCTGTTAAGACATCAGTAGTTTTGCATTTCTCAATTAGGGAAACTAGGTTGTAAAACTTAGTTTGTAAATTTGTAGAAAAAACTGTTGAGGGAGGAGAAGAAATAATTTTTTTTTTTTTATTACTCTCTATTACATAATTTTCTCTTTGGTAAACTTAAAAAGATAAACTTGTTTCAGCACTTCTGAACGCATCTGTATTTCCATATTGATTTGAGAGCATCACTTTAAAAATAGTAAAATAGTAGTACATTTGTATTTCATTTAAGCAAATTTTTGCTGAATGGCTAAAAAATGGTCAAACTAATGAGGGTTTTCTGAATTTAAGCTAACATTATGATAACCACATGAAAAATAAATTTTTGGTTGTTGTGGTTGTTGAATGTCAAGTTATTGTGGTTCCACTATCTTTTATGTCTAATTATTCTATCACACAAAATCTACTTCAATTTCAGCTTTGCAAAACCCCATGATGATTGAAAGGCGAAGATGAAATGCTTGAGTAGTTTTGTTAAACTATTCGCATAATGTGAATAAAGATCTTCTGAGGGTTTGTAAAATATTGTAGAACCTTAGTAACTTAGCATCCTAACAGAGGAGATGAGACGGGCTCAGCACAAGCCTGAAACAGGGTCAGGATCGATTTTTATAATCTTTTTACCAATCTTGTAAACAATAAATGTTGAGTTATCGATGATAAGGCTCCTATAAGGGGAGCTGAGGCATATCCATCTTGTTTCCCAAAATAACCACTATATTGAGGCTCGGCTCAGCATTAGTCTACTGCCAGAGCTGGGGATGCTGCTCTGTTGCTCTCTTATCATTGACTAATGCTAACCGGCTTCAGCTTCATTTTTCATCACGTGTCCATTAACGGTGGGTATGATTCAGCCTGTATTATATAGGAGTTCTAATTGGGATGGTTAAGTTATCATAGATCCACTTTATTTTATATTTGTCTAATTATCATGTCCCCAAAAGTCTGCTTACAGCTTCAGCTTTGTAAAAACCCTTAATGATTGAAAAGTAAAGATAAAATGCTTGAAAAGTTTTGTTGAACTATTCGTTTGGCTTGAAAAATAATCTTCTGAGGGTTTTTAGAATTTTTTTCTAGTTTTTATCAAGTTTCCAACTGTCTCAAAACATTTTTGGTTTCTTCGCAAGTACATAAAACGTTAAAAAAAAATTGTGTATTGCATTAATTGTTTTGTAAAATTTACATGCTTAGGAAATTGATTTTTCATTGCAAAATAGGAAAATATTGACTGATGGAGAAAATTTTCCAAGTTTTCTTTTTTTAACATTATTTTTCCTTCCTCTGTTCTAAGCTTGATAAATTTTCCTATCAAAATAGCTTTTGTATATATATTTTTAGTGTATATTTTATACCCTGCTTTGTTACTATGCTATTCCATATTTTGACATTCTAATAATTAGTCTTCAAAAAATTAAAATATGTGCTTAAGAAAACAATATTATTTTAGACATAAGTATGTTTATGTGTAATACATATATAAATATTTTGATTTTACCTTTTGAAAATTAAAATATCTTTTTATTTAAAGATATGTTACAAGAATCCTTATAATTCTTTTAAGTTTTCATTTTGATTAAAGCATGTGCTATGATTTTTAACATATTACATTACTCCTGAACAACTTTAAAAATTCTTGGTATTTTATGTCAGTACTTCTGTAACTAGTAGAAAAAGGTTTACAGCCCTGTTTATGTTGTACAAAATTTATATACAGCCTAAATGTAAAACCCCTTGATGATTGAAAGGCGAAGATGAAATGCTTGAGTAGTTTTGTTAAAGTATTCGCATAGTGTGGAAAAAGATTTCTGAGGGTTTGTAAAATACAGTAAAATCTCAGTAACTTGGCATCCCAAGAGTAGAGATGCGACGAGATCAGCACAAGCCTGAAATAAGCTCAGGCTCAATTTTTTTTTACCAGTCTTCAGGCTTGGATTCAAAGTGAAAATTTTATTATTTCAGAAATTGAGAAAACAAAAACAAAACTTGCAGATGCTGTTAGAGAACAAGAATGTAGTCAAAGTTTCTTAGTGTTTTACAGTTTAAAAAGGAATTGAATTTTTATTGATGGGATATAGAGAAATATTCTATCCAATTCTGAAACCTTGGCAATGTCTGTCTACCTGTGTGCTAGAAACATAAAGAAGCCATGGGATATATATCTATCTTCTCTCTCTGTTTCTAGTCCTTTTTCAGAATTGCTTGAAACAGAACTCATGTTTTTCTTCCATAGTTGTGCAATGAAATTTTACAAGAATAATTTTATAGACATTTGCAGATTTCTACCAATGGTTGGGTATAAATAGCAAATTTTTTATTAAATGCATTTTCAGGGACATGAAAATCACAAAATGTTGTCAGTGGGATGTATTTAGGATTAATAGTTATTTCCATGTAAGAAGGTATTTTTAAAGGAGAAAATTAATCTTGAAACAATTTAAAAATGTTATTGCCAATTTTATAGTGCATGCTTTCAGTATCTGGTTTGGACAACTTCAGGATCAGAAAAGAATCAAATTCATCTCCAAAAAGGGAACTAGGAAATGTATGATGTAGTTTTTGCATAGTGAAATTTTACTTTTCAACCTTGTTAAGTTTTTGTTTCTTTCTTCTTTCATCGATAAAGCCTTGATGCCTTTAAAGCGTCTTGTAATTTTTGATTTGTCATTTATTAACACGTTAAGTGCCACGTCAGTCCTGACTGACACTGAAATTTCCGTTTAGAATGCATCATGCACTGATGACTGACGGCCTAGTATATGATATAAAACTAATAATATATGTATATTTTTAAAGTAATTACTGAAAATTTATTTAAAATTTACCTACCTTTTATTTATTACATGATTATACTTTCTTAAAAGTTACTTAAAAAATTGTAAATTTTTCAGCTTCATTGTCAGTCACCGTGGCATTCTACGCGTTAACAATTAATATTTTTGCAAAACTATCGTAAAGTACTGAAAGTGAGCCCCCTTTTAGGAGGCAGGAAATTCTAATGATTTTAAGGGGGTCTTATAATTGGAACTTTTGTGAAAAGGATAGGATAATTGGGAGGATGAGGGGGGGGGGGGGGCAGTTATATTTGGAATTTAGGAAATTTAACGGAATTTTTATAATTTTCAAAATAAAATCAGATCAAATTAAAATGTTTTGATTTTAAAATTCCTATCCATAGAAGCTAAGTAGTGTCCATTAATAAAAATTACAAATTAATGAAACACATTTACATAAAATAACCAAATGAGATATCAAAGAAATATGAACAAAAATTATAAAATTTAAACTCAATGTAAATATCTATTTAATTTTAGTATAAAAATCAAGGAAAACATTAACAGTATCATTTGAAAGGAACATTACTTTCAAATGTCTGGTAGTGCACATAGCAAAGTATGCCATTCTGTTACAATGACGTAAAAAGAGTAGATAAAAATTAATTGCATAAGAAATATTCATTTAGGAGATATAGAGACAAAAAACTTAAGAAATTTCCTGAAAAAAAAAAATAAATAAATAAAGGATTGAAAGTATCAGAAAATAAAACTTGAAGGGAACGACATATAAATGGAACTTTTTCAAAAAAGGAAAAATCCACATATATGAGGAGGAGCGGGTTTATTTTCGGTACTTTATGGTAAGTAAATTTGCTGCAGGAACAACAACAACAAAATCTCAACATATTTTTTTACTCTCTTTTTACACACTTTTCTCACCTAAAAATACAAAAAATAAATCTTTCATTAAGAGCTGACTGCATCTGTATTTTTACTTTCTTATCTTTACAAGAAGAAAATATTGGATTTGTGAAAAATTTCAACTTCTGGTTTTTGAATGATTTATATGTTTTAGAAGATCCTGAACATGATTTGACTGTTTTCAGAAAATGCCTGTCTGTATGTGATAAAAATTTTGTGGGTGCTCTATCTCAAGAACTAATGCATGAAATTTAATGAAACTTTAGATTCAGTTAGATCTTGATATAAATTACTACAAATAGTTTTTGGTGTAAAACGACCAACAGCTGACGCTGCTATGTTGCACTTTTCATGATTTCTGCGATAGCTCTATCTCAAGAACTAATGCACGGGTTTTCATCAAACTTCAGATTCAGTTAGACATTGACATAAGTTGTTGATGATTAGGTTTCGATGTAAATCTCCCAATAGATGGCGTTGCTATGCTGCACTTTTCACAATTTCTGCAATAACGCTGTCTCAAGAACTAATGCATGGAATTGCATCAAACTTCATATTCTGTTAGACCTTTACATAAGTTGGTGCTGATTAGGTTTTCAGGTTAGGTTATGCTGCATTTTTCACAACTTTTGCAAAAACTATATCTCAAAATCTAATGCATGGAATTTAATCAAACTTCATATTCTGTTTTGCTTTCACATAAATAGATTCTTATTAGACTCGGGTATGTATCGCCCAACATATGTCAATTTTATGCTCTTTGTATTGGTAATCTTGGTTGCAGACATATAAGAGAGTGGGTGTTGAAATTCAATGATTTATTTGAAAAATGTGATGCTTATATATCCTTTTTAAATATACACAATTCAATGAACCTATACCTTTAGAATCCTTGTGATGGGCATCAGTGTTAAATTAAGACCTTTTTTTCTCCGTGAGGGATTTCTGTGGCTCCGGGGGGACGTTATATAGAGTTCTGGGAGAGAAATTGTCCTTTTTGACCATTAAAAACACAAAATCTCAAATCTACAGGCTATCAAAGCCTGAGAGCTAATGTGCCCACCGGTTTTGTATGAATGTATGTACGTACGTGCGTATGTATGTACGTAACGTGATAACTCTTGATAGAAACATCCGATTTACTTCACATTTTTTCAGTGTAATAGCCTGAACTCTTAATTTTTTTTTTTATATAGATCCTTAAAAAGGATTAGTAAGTCCTTATTTTTTGTTTTTTTTAAGTGTAAGAACTTTATATTTTTATAATTGATTTAAGCTGGTTTCTATAAAATGTGTCAAGTTACCTAAATGAATCCTCATTTATGTTAACATTTTTCCAATCATGAGAAACTATAAATGCTGAATTATTGCAGTAGTAGAGTGTTAAGTTATCATAGCTCTACTATATTTTATATTTGTCTAATTATCATGTCACAAAAAGTCTGCTTACAGTTTCAGCTTTGTAAAAACCCATGATGATTGAAGGGTAAAATATGAAATGCTTTAGAACTTTTGTTGAACTACTTGCATAGTGTGAAAAATAACCTTCTGAGGGTTTTTAAAATATTTGCATACAGGTTCTAGTTCTTATCATCTAGTTCTTTTCCAAATAGGTTCAAGTCAAGCTTATTTTTAACATTGTTTTTTATGTCCTTTAAATAAAAGCTATATGCATAACTCTCCAAGGTTCACATTTATTATAGCTTTTATCATAAATCCTTGAAAATTTGCAAGATGTGACTGATAAATTTTGCAATACCAAATCAACAAATGACTCTTAAATTGGCACCTCCTTTCAAAAAATAAATGTTTTCAAATATCTCACCACAGTTAGTGTTTTAAGATATTTTCATGGGAAAGAGATAATTTAGATGTTCCATTATTTAAAAAAAAAAAAAAAAAAAAAAAAAAAAAAAATCTAAATAAACATTAGTTTGAAAAATTTACAACAGATGAAAATGTATCATTGTAATCAGTACTAGGTTTCTGTATAAAAACTGAGCTACAAGACATTTTTGTATTTTTTACCTTTTTTCAGTTTTTTACAACCCTATTTACTATCTACTACTGTAGCATTTTTCATAGGGTCAACCTTTTCATAGGCAAACCTTTCTTTTATTCAACATTTTTTTTTTTTTTTTTTTTTTTTTTTTTTTTTTTTTTTTATTGCAGCATTCAATTTCTCCTTTTCTGTATTTATTTATGTATCTTCAAACGATGTAGGAATTTCTATTTCAACATTGTAAACTCATGTTGAAAGATTTAATTCAGACTTGAATCATCAGAATTACTAGTTGAGCGTGATTTGTCGGAACTATTTGGTTCATTTAAAATTTCAGCATTAGTATGAGTAGTTTTGGGTTAAAATAAATTCAAGCTTGACGGTCTTGTAAGTGATTTTATTTTCTTCAGAATATTTTTTAATGTTGTTTAAAGATCTGTGTCTTTTTTGTGATTGGAATATAGCAAAAAACATCTTTTACTCCTTGTTCTAGGTTTTTCTACTTTTCTCCAGTCTGAAATATTTATAGAACTTCAATTTACCATATATTTTTTTTTTCCTCTTCATGAACATCCAGTCTTTTATGGGAATTTCAGTAACTTCACATGTTTAAATAGAGGAAGTTTGGGTATTATGAAATACCCTTTACACTTTGATTTGTAAGTCAACATGAAAAATTTGAGTTACATTAAAAGTTAGTAAAGAACAAATTTTTATGATTTCTTAGCACCTTTTTAATGTGTTTAAAGTGAAAAAAAAAAAAAAATACATATCAATATTTAGCTTTTTAAAAAAAAAAAAAAAAAAATTATACTTTTCGTTTAATATGAACCAGTTGGGTAATGTGGAATAGGGTTATAAGGAATATTAAAATTGCAAGAGATATCATGATTTACAAGTATAAACAAGGTTATTTAATGAGCAAACTGTTGTACATCATCTACAAATCCCCAGATTCTTTGAAAAATTTCTTTAATTTTTACAAAAATTGCAATTGCAGTCTGTTTCACTCCCACTGCAGTCTACATGGGCCCACATCACGCACATTCAGAGTTCTTGATGGCTTTATCTTTAATCTCTTATTGTATACTTTTTTTTATAAAATAGAAACTCGACTTTCCGCTACAGAAACTATTAAAAGTAAGTGCATTCTAAATGCCTAATAAATGTGTAAATGTTTCAGACATTCTTTTAGCACTCTAAATAAAAATTCAAAACAGCTATTTTTGATTTACCATTGTGAAAATACACACTAAAAATTCCTAACAGATTTCAACTCTAGTGATAGAAAAAAAATGACTGGACAATGATACTTTACATACAACTAATAAATAGTATGGTAAATGGCTAATTTCAAAACCACATTCCAGCAAAACTTTTCTTTATTTGGACCTGATGCGAGTAATTTTGTTTGTGTTTTTCCCAGCGTGACGGCTCATAGATAGTGATTAACTGAGAATACAGAAATACCTGTCTCATAATCCTTTCTGTGTCTTTGGCTATTGCTAAACTGAATTGCTATTGAATCAATATCTCTATAAACAGAGCAATGTAAATGGTGCGGTGTGATTGATCATGTAAAGCGACATCAATAGTTCAGAAACACGGATAAGAATCTTGACTGTATTAGCACATACACACAAACAGAGCAGAAATTAAGCACTCGCAATTTGGCGAGTCTCATTGTTCATTTACTCACTAAATGAAGTATTTTGGCGGAATGGCAAGCGACAGTGAAAACCTTGCACACATCAGGCATTTTTTCTACTCTTCCATCCTTTGAATATTTTCCATTTGAAAACAGGCATACTCTATCTTCCTCATCTGGTGTATAACTTGGTAAAAAGCCCATCTCAGATGATACTTCGAAGTGGAAAGATTGTTCATCTTCATTAGACTCATCTTGAAACTGTTGTCTAGCTGCTGTTCCATATTACTGACATGCCATCTTTAAAAAAAAAAAAAAAAAAAAAAAAAAATCAACAAGTTCATAGAGGTAAGCTGAATAACACTGCAATAAATATAACTGTTCAACTTAATACTGAACTTGGTCAACATCACTGACAAAGAGGTCTTATGATTAATATGAATTTTATAAAACTTACTTGCAAAGAACTGCAGCATTGAGAATAAGATTTGATTTCACCGCATCACTCCAACAACGGGTGAACAGTACAGAACTCACCGGAAATACTAGGAGCTCATTTGGTAGTTTTACGCTTGGCTGCAGTACCATATGGCCAGATATTGAAGTATTCCATATTTCCCGACCATTCCATAATACCTGAACTCCCTCTACTATTACATACTTTAACATATTTAATCCTATAATTGAAACAGAAGTTCATTGTTTCACATTCTGTCCAGGAACTCCATTCATGTGCTATATATTTATAAGTACTGAAAATTTTGCATATACCGTAAAGAAGAGGATTCATTCACAATTGAATCAAAGTCTAAAAAACTGGCTTGGAACAATGATGATTCAGAATGCACCACTTTACAAGTTTGGGTGACAGTTAAAAAAATTTTAACCAGATTTCAAGCACATGGCCCCATTGGGTGTAATATATTATTACCTGAATACTGTTAATGATAACTTATGTTTAAAAAAAAATCTGTTTACAACTTAAATGTAAAATCCCATGATGAGTGAAAGGCGAAGATGAAATGCTTGAGTAGTTTTTATAACTATTCGCATCATGTGAAAAGTTATCTTCTGAGGGATTTTTAAAATATATTTTCAAAATAGTTTTAAAATTCTAGCTTATTTCTAACATTATTTTTTATATTTTTAAATAAAAGCTATATGTATAACTCACCAAAGTTCACATTTATTTTAATTTTTATCATAAATTCTCATAAATTTGCAAGATGTGACTCATAAATTTTGCAGTATCAAATCAACAAATAGCTCTTTTTGGCAATGCTCTCAATTACACTTTTTAGCAATGATCTCAATTACACTTTTTAGCAATGACATTATAATTTACTCGAAAATTTTACAAATAGCATTTTGAAATTTTACATATAAAACGGGTCTTGTTAGAAAGTCTACCTTATTTATCTATAAAATTTACACATTTTAACTCAAAAACATTTTTATTTATTAAGGGGAAACAACCTCGCCCCCCCCCCCCCCCAAAAAAAAAAAACAAAAAAAAAAACTGTTTGGAGTTTTCTTGCCTATTTTTTAAAATAAATGTTAGCACAGCACTGAACTGGTTTTATTTTATGAATAAGATGAGGCTTTTTTTCTCTTTTTCAAGGGATTTTGAAAAGGCCGAATTTGCCAGAAAGCAGCTAAAAATGCTAGAAAGAGACGATGGTATAATGTTTGATGAAGAAGAAGATTACACAGAATTTGATGAGGATTTTAAAATTCCGAATTCGATTTGGAATAAACTATATAAGTATGTATTAAATAGAAGTATTTTTATGCTCAGGAGACATCTGATAATAATTAATGTATTAACTGCTATAATTTTTTTCTCTTTTATAAATTGATCATGCATAATTGGCTTTTGTAATACTTTATTTTAGGGTTGCCTATCCTATTTTGCTCACTGTCCACAAAGTTACTACTATTTTAGAATAGAATAATTTTTGCTTTATTTAATGACAGAAACTTTAGAATTAAATAATGCAATGATTTCTATTTAGAAATTGTGGTCACAAATTACTTTTAGGCAAAAAAATTGGTTAGCCTTGTTTTACATACAGGGGTGTAAAAATATTTTGAAAATCTAAGAGCCAGCTCAAGAATCTAGGAGCCAGTTACTATCGATAACAAATTTGTAAAATGAAATTACAGTCTAAGTTAATAATAGTACATACAAATTACTCTTTTTAATTAAATATATTGACACATGACATAAATTTTTCTTGTATAAAAAAGTAATGTTACATAAAATTATAAATATTGATGTAAAAAAATTGGAAGTGCTAATGTAAAATACAAATAATAATCATTAAAAACTTCTTTAAACACCTCAAAAGTATAAATATGTAATGCACTTCAAGGACTATAATTTATGCCATATATGAATACTGTTAACTTATTGTTTGTCCTCATTTGCTTTTAAATTTTATGATGTTTATGACCGCTCATGTGTCTTGTTGTTTTTGATGTAAAGTACCAGTGTTCAACTGCTTTTGTAGGATCAAATGCTTTTACAGAAGGTCCATTTAAATTTATTAATAATAAATCATTTAAATTTTGTGATGTCAAAGTAGAGCGAAACTTGTTCTTGATTTTTTTTTTTTTTTTTTTTCCTTTGCGCATGGGAAAAAAAAAAAAAAAAAAACCCATAAACAATCAAGGTTATAAATACGAATTATTTTTCATTTCCTAAGACATATCTAGGCGCCAGTGTCGAAAATCTAGTCGCCCAGTATTTTTACACCCCTGTTTACGTAGTTTCAAAATGACTTGAAATTATATTTAAATTGTACTGGCACACTTTAAAATAGATATATCAAAGTCATGATTTTCTTATATTATCATGAATGACAAATATGGTAATAATTCGGTAGATCCAGCTGCCTTTTTTCTCAGTCAGAGTTTATTGTTGTAATCTGCATTTTTACCCACTTTGTTTAGGGAAAAGCAGAATTATACTACTCAAAATTACATTGGAAAAAGCAAATTTAGAAGATTTGTTTACTACAGTTCCATGATAAAGAAGAAAAGAGGATACATGATTTTGATATGCCTATTTTAAAGAAACAAGCTATATGCAATTATTAAAAAGTAGTTTAAACAGGATTAGAAATTAAGAGGAAAAAGCCGGTCACTAATGGCATCTATTTTTCCTTAGTTGCCAAAATGTTCAACTTAGGTGTTATTTTAAAATTATTTCTTTTGCTTATGAATGTGTTTATGAGCAGATCGTGTAATAATTTACAGTGATAGTAAATAAAACAAAGGCATTCTAAAAATTATGAAGAAAATTTTTTATTGTGTGAAAAAAAAAAAAAAAAAAAAAAAAACAAGAAAAAAAAAAACACAAGTCTGGCTGTTTAGTTTGTTTATATTCTACATCTTCCTATTGTAAATCACATGCAGATCATGGATTAAAATTGTGATAAGTCAGAATTGGTTTATGCAGCATAACAAATTACAAACAAATCACTGTTTGTAAGAAGTAGCAGATGAAGTCTTGCTTGTCTTTGAAATAACTTTAAATTGCTAAAATCCCTGTTACATTAACCTGTACTTAAGAAGAAACATTGCAAAAAAAAAAAAAATATATATATATATATATTGCTTAAATAGAATGTTTATGCTGGGAAGGGGATTGAAAAAATGTTATAGATTGATATGCATTAAAGCACGTAAATTAACATCTGAATTCCATATGCATTGTTAAATTATTAGAAAAAGAGATAGACCGTTGTTCAGTCAAGAAAAAAAAGATGTATAGGTAAAGATGAATTTAAAAAGTGATGTGCCAAAAATGATGACTGATCATAAAGCTAAATTTATAAATGCAGAATACTACTACGAATTATTAATTTTAAATCTGGAATTTAAACTTTTCATTAAAGTACATACAGTAAACATCCTCTAATCCAGCACATTCTGGGCTTGAAGCATGCCGGATTACGAAATTTTCTGGATTACAGGATGAATATCAGGAAAAACATGTAGAAGTTTGAATTAAACAAAAAATGTCAGTAAAGCATGTTTTTTATTCTGTAAACAGTTTGAATAGAATAAAAAAATACTCAATAATGTAAAAGTACAACATATGTACACAAATATAAAATGAAGATGTGCACTCTAGGCCTACTCGTCGAAGCCATCTTAAGAAAAATCTCAAATATCAGTTTATTTCCAGCCACTATACAATTCTTTTCTAAAATGCAAAAAAGTATTTAATTCAGATGATAAAAATTTATTTTTCCTTTCAACAGTTTGATTTTGCAAATTATGTAAAGAAATGTTTTTTCTCCCCCCACCCCCCCTCCTTGTCGATGTGGTGAATGAGCTATTTATAGATACATGATTTTGAACCGTTTGTAATGTGTTGTTAAGTAATTCTTCCTTCTGAAGTTCCATTGGATTATTATAAACATCAGGGGTGATAAAACAAGGAATACTATTTTTTTTTTCAAAAGTCGTGCCAGATTATCCAGCATGCGGGACCTTAGGATGCCGGATTAGAGGATGTTTACTGTACTACAATCTGTATTTAATTAAAAAAAAAAAAAATAATGTATCAAATGTTTATGCTCATCATATGTTTGAAGTCATCCGTTAATTACATAACACTTCAATACGAGAGGAGGAGGTCATCCATTAATTACACAAGTGTGAATTAAAATATGATGTCATATGTAAAATATGTAAGCATTTAGGTGGCTGTTATTTGCAAGTAGTATAAATTACATTCAGAAAAAAATGTTTTATTTTTTTTTACTCAGTAAATATTAGAAATAATTTTCCATTTTATTACAACAGCTTGAAGCAAAACACAAAAGATCTTGATGTTCGTATGTTCTTTATTTAAGTAGGTAATGGATATCATAAAAAATAATAATTGTAATGTTGTTTTAACCCTCTCATTCTTGTCTTTTCTTTCAAGAATCATTTTTTGAGTGGGCATAATTTAAATACTATTCAAGATCGTGTAAAAAAAAAAAAAGTTTTATGCCATATATGAGGTCTGGATGTTTAATAGATATCCCTTAAAATGAAATTTAATGGAAAGCCGATTTTAAAACACTGATATTTATTATTTAAGTTTAGGATCTTCATTTGAGGTTTGGGTGACAAATAGGGTTAACAAAATTAGATCTAAATAACAGTTGCAAAAAATGTGATGTTACAATATGGGAGGAAATATGATGCAGGTGTGAAAAATTGTAACAAGGGGAGGGAGAGATAACCAAGTGGTTAAGTGTCATTTCAGATCACACAAAGAGGGTTTCATTTAATATCTCTTTTAAAACTTAATGTTTTTTTCTCTTTTAAAACATTAAGGATAAAGATTTATCCTTAAATTAATAAATCAAAATTGTTAATTTATAATTATTAAGTCCTTATATAAATGGCAGCACCATTACATTTAATTTTAAAATAATTAGAAAAATGTTTTTAAATCAAATTAAAAATATTCAAGAAAAATTATTTAAATAAAATTAAAAAATCCGAATATTTTTAAATTCAGCAATTTCAAAAATTTAGCGCAGGTATAAATAAAATATGAAATTTTTAAAAGCAAAAAAATTGTTTAAAACATATTTAAAATGGTCAAATAATCCATATTAATTATTTCACTTTCCAAACACTCACTAGATGGTGCCAAAAAAAAGACATTTATTAAAATTCAAAAGAAAAAAGAAAAAAAGCCTTTCAAAAGTTGTCCTATTATTTCAAAAAATGATCAGTAGATGGCAGCAGTAAAAAAAAAATAAATATTGGTTCTAGATTGAAATTCCAGATTTTCTATGTCTGAAATAAAAAAAAGATTTTAAAAATTACCGCTGCTTAAAAAAATAAAATAAGCCTTTAAAATTGCCCCCAAAAAGGAATTTTCTTTTAATTAAATCCATCTCAAAATGAAGTGTAATAATAAAAATCAAAATTTTAAAGTTCCATTGAGAGCTTCAAACCCACAATCTACTGCATGGGAGACATTTGCATTGCCACAATGTCATTGGTGCATGG
This sequence comes from Maratus speciosus, assembly GCA_963932465.1. Taxonomy (NCBI): domain Eukaryota; kingdom Metazoa; phylum Arthropoda; class Arachnida; order Araneae; family Salticidae; genus Maratus; species Maratus speciosus. The sequence continues at coordinate 187,278,512 of OZ010799.1, forward strand.
TGATATTTGCTGAATTTAAGATTATGTTTTGAAATCGAAAAAGAACGAATTCGCTTAATTAAAATAATATAAGGATTTTTCAAAATTTTATGATTTGGGAAAGGACAGTTCTATGTTAAATCAAGTCTGTAACTTAAATACTTTCCGAGTTCTGTGACGGACGAACAGATGGACAGACAGAGAAAAAGACTATAAGGATCGAAACCCTAAAAAGCCACAATGCTTGTGTGACATAATTAATGGATGACCTCTTTACTAAAATTAAGTGTTTGACATATTTGTGTAGCATTTGTGATGTGGTAAAAAATATTTAAATGTATTTCTACTGTGTGTTCCTGAGGTATTTGAATATCTTAGTATATATTACATCTTGAATATATTTTGTTACTTTTTTTAATTTCATAGGCTCTTTTTCCATTCTTTTATTTAATTTAACTTGGTTCAAGCATGCAAAGATTGAATTTTGTAATTGTTTTTTCGCTCACTTCCGAATATGCTAGATTATAAAAATTATGTACACAGGTATGTTACTGACAACAGTACAAAATTTTACTATTTTAGAATTTAATTATGAATTAATAAATGAATTTTAAAGTATGTTTCCATTATCTGGGTGCAGATTATAAATTGTCAAATATTCTTAATGGTTATTAATTATATGTTAGATACAACAACAGTTATTTGCCAAACCATGCTCACTAAAATATGCCAACTGGCTTTGAAATTGCAGTAATAAAATGATTTAAACATTAAAAAGTAGAAAATAAAACATAAATAAAAAATAAAGAATGTAATATATTTTTTTAAATATGCTTTTGTCAATTAATAGTTTAATACAAATTAAATTATTGTTATGTTGCAAAAGCTTTACATAACATTCCCCCTTCTTAAATTTACATAAATTTAAATTTGTATATTTTGTTTATTTTAATTAACTACTTCAATTTACGATCTTTCATTTTGACAGCAAATTTTACCAAGTTTTAAATATTAAATCTTTATTCTTAATTATTTCATTTAAAATTACATTTATTGTATTCTATTATCTTTATGTAATGTGACTCTGGGATATGTAAATTGGAGTAAACATTCAATTGAAAGATTCAAATTGAACCAAAATAAATCCAATTCACACCTCCCAGAATCACACTACGGCCGTTAAAAGTATAGTGGCAAAGTAGTACGTGATGTAATTAAGTTAAACTAAATCTGAAAAGGAAATACAAAATGATTACTAACCCCTTGTTGAATATCAAATATAGAATACACTCATAATTAAAATGAATGAAATCAATTACATAATCAAGTATTTTATTGTAAAATAGGAGACACATTGAAATCTATCCGGATCCGGAGTATGTTTACATTTTATGTTGAGAATAAAATATTGTATAAAGATAAACGTTATTTCGTATTGTATTGAATAGTGCTTTAGGACAGTCTTCTTTATATAAATATTGAATTTTGTAAATGACAACAGTTCTTGAACGGAATACAGTTTGTGAAGGTTTATAAGACAAAGTCTGAATAACTGGATGGCAAAGAGATCTGTAGATAAAAGAAGTGTTGATTACATGATATAATAATATTATGGCACTACGATGATGGTTGAGTTTAGATGCATAAAAATGCAACATGAATGGAATAGAATTCTAATTGATGACGGATACAAAAAGAAACACATATTGATGACGGAGGATGTACAAAGAAACGTATAAGCATATTCACAATTGGTTGAATACTTGATGCGACGCTGGTTCTCTGGTTTTAGATACTCCAGCATCAAACGGATGACGGTGGAAACTTGACAACGAGAGCAGGAAGAAAAAATCCATCTTCCTTTCATTCAAATTTTGAGAGGTAAGATTTACTTAATTATGGTGGTGGTTGATAATTAACGTTTCATACAGATATTTACTTTGCAATATCTAAGTCTCCTTCCATGGTGCGCTCACTGGGACTTACGCCTAACGGTGAAAAAAAATTAAAAACTCCTGATTAAAAAATTGGTCTGGAGTCTTCCGACAAAAATAACGGACTCTTTTTTGAAACGCCTGCCGAAATCGGGAGAACGATGTCGGCGGAATAGCCAATCAGAAAACTCCAAAGGCTGGAATATCGATAATGAATCGATGGAAAATGTTTTAGTGGCAGAATAATCACCGTGGAATGGCAACACTCTAACCGGCGGGAAAGAAGGAATGTTGGCATCTTGGAAGTTCTTGTGACGTCAAAAGGAATTTCCTGCCTGTTCTGAGATAAGAGACAAATACTTCTTAAAAGTTGCTTCTTTTGGGGTATGAAGTGAATGCAAGGCAATTAAAAAATAAAGAAAAGTCTAGGAGTTAGAATTTCGTTTCTCTGGCAAACGATTTCAGCAATTGTTATGAAAGTTTATCAGAGAAATGGAAAAAGATAATAGAATACAATAAATGTAATTTTACATGAAATAATTAAGAATAAAGATTTAATATTTAAAACTTAGTAAAATTTGCTGTCAAAATGAAAGATCGTAAATTGAAGTAGTTAATTAAAATAAACAAAATATACAAATTTAAATTTATGTAAATTTAAGAAGGGGGAATGTTATGTAAAGCTTTTACAACATAACATTTATAATGCTTATAAATAAATGTTTAAAAAAAGATTATTTTTACTTTTATACTTATTGTATTAATGTTAATTATTATGAAATCTAGGTATCAACAAACTGGAGTACGGTGGTTGTGGGAGTTGCATCAACAAAACTGTGGAGGCATCATTGGTGATGAAATGGGTCTAGGAAAAACTATTCAAGTCATTGCCTTTTTAGTTGGTTTAAAATTCAGTCAATTGAAGACTGTTGGTGACAAGTAAGTAGTTTGGTATATATATGTTATAAATTGTTGCAGTTTCTCTTATTTATTAATTTTATATATACTGTTAATGATATAGATTCTTTAATACTCTAAAATAACAGCTAAGAAAATTCTTACATGTAATTTTCAGCTAGAAATTTTAAATGTGTTTTTAATAACTGAAATTTACAAATATTTACTAGAATTTTTGTGGCAATTAAATCTATAATTTATTAATTGCAATTTAAAAGAAGTCTTACAGCATACCTGCCAAATCTCTCTTTTTTCAGTTATCTTAGAGTTGAATGATTAACATTTAAGAAAATGCTTTTTTTAGATTATTTCTATACTAGCTAAAGTGCCCGGAATTTTGAGGATGTTTGTTTTGAAAAACCAATTTCAAAATTTAACCTACACACAAAAAATAAAAATAAAACAGTTGAAGTGTTGTACACATGAATCAAATGAAAACCCAATATAAAATATATAAATTTATATAACAGACACAAAATAATACAGCTATAAATGAACTTATTTCCATTCATCATTGGAGTGATAATGTTAAAATATGCCAATATTTCTATAATTGAGTTTTTATCATGCTTCAATATATTTTTCCCACTTATATGATGTTATATATTCACCACGTCCTTTATATTTCCAATAGAACGTAATATTCTATTATTTTTATTCGTCAAATTAATTAAATAATCATAATTTTTCATATGGAAATCATAAAACAGAAAAATTATGACGTAACATTCACTTTTATTTTTAATTTGTCAAACTTTTTATTTTATTTTCATTTTTCTTGTGGAAATCTTGCAGTAGAAAAGTTGTAATGTAATATTCCCTTTTTTTTAATTCGTCAAACCTATTTTTTAAAATTTTTCACGTGGAAATCTTGCAATAGAAAAGTAATTGATGTGGTAAGAATTTTATTGTGGATTTTTAATTGTTGGCAACAGCTATAACGAAAATTGTTTAAATTTGATAGGAAATTGCTGTTAAATTTGTGTTTTTTTATTAATTAAAACTAACTTTAAGTTATTCTGATTCCAGATTATTTTAGTTGCCTCGGCTGTGTTTTAATACACATGTACATAATATTTCACAATTCTGGTTTCCAAACTGTGGATTTTCATAGCATTACAGACAGACAAATTTTCATTTTATATATTAGATATTATAAAATATTATTCTTTTTACAAAATTAATACATATCCATTAAAAAAAAATCTGTTTACCCGCCCCCCTCCTCTTCTACTTCTTTTAGCTTTTATTTATTATTTTAACTGTACACTAACACAGAAAATGTTGTTAAAAGAAACTGTAATTTTTTTCCTCCAAGTCGTCAAGTATGATATAGTCAAACAATTTAACTTTTGTCTGTTTTCTTTCTGTACTATATAACTTTCAATAATTTTAGAATATGGTAAAAAACAATCATAAAATATTAATATTGCGAGTATTCATATACTATTTTTATTTAGCTAGCTATATATGTACACTACAATTTGGCCTATAGTTAACTCATTAAAAATCTTTTATCGATAACTTTTGAACCACTGCCTTAATATTTACAAAATGTACATCAAAGTAAAATTCAAAATGTCCACTTTTGAATGTGAAGCAAATAATAAGCATTTTTAAAAATTGTATTTTTAATTAGATGTTTAACAATTTCAGTTTAGTAATTGATACTGAAGAATTGATTGAATACTGATTCAATTGATACAAGGGGATTTGTATTGAGTAATTGATGGAATTCCAAGGTTTCGTAGAGCAGTCTCATATGGAAAGTAGAATAAGAAGAAATAAAGGTGTAAGAAAGGATCACTTATCTTTCCCACTATTAAAGAAGGGGGGGGGGGGGGCATGCATTCTTTCAAGGAATTCAGATTGGTTATTTAGCTATTCCAGATACAAAAAAGTGTTATCCTTCTACCAAAACTGATCTTGATAGATCTGAGCATGTGTGCGTGAGTGGAAAAAGAGATACATGTCGCTTTGAAGGCTCCTCATTGCAACAGACAGTCAGTTGTACTGCCATATTTTGTTTGCGTTCGACTTCGTGCATAGTAGAAAGTATTTTTTATTGCAAAATTTAACTAGAAAAATGAATACAAAAGACAAAAAACGGAAGAGAAATGTTGTTTCAATAAAAACAAAAATTGATGCTTTGAAGAAGTTGGATAAAGGACAATCTATTAAAAGTGTTGCATTTGATCTGGGTGTTGTGGAAGTTACTGCTGTTGACTGGAAAAGAAATAGAGTTCAAATTGAAAATTTTTTTGCGGATAAAAGAAACTGTAACTGTTTTTATTCTACAAGCATTTGCAGTGTATCTCACAATGCCTGTAAGAATACTATAAAAATTAATAAATTGTGTGTAAATTTATATTCTATCTCTTAAATTAGTGACCATTTATGTAAATCTCGTTTAACCGAGTTTTTCACTTATCTGAAGTGAGCTTGGTCCACATTAACTTGGATAATCGCGACTCTACTGTACTACTTGTACTAGAAATTTGAAGTTACTGAGGTAAGTGAAACTGTAACATTGGTGATTCTGGATGTATCTTCTTTTTTACATTAGAAATATTTTTTAAATGCAAGCTTTGTTGGTCTTCTTGTTTTTTTTTATGTAAGTGTCTGCTACTCTCAAATGATCTTGAACTTTTCTTTGCGTGTAATAGCATTAATCACATTACTATGTGATGCCATGTGCTGACCTGCCAACTGCTACGAAAAAATCGTAGTTGCTACGATTTGGACCTGTGAACTACGATGCTACGAAAATTGGTCTTAAACTACGATTTTTTGCAAAAAACACAAAAGCATTTTTTGTTTCTAGTTTCGATTTTTATCCCGTGCAGCATATTTTTCAGGAGTGATTTTGTTCCGAAATTTCCAAGTTTTCCGAAAGTTTTAAAAAATTGGCCATTAGTCCGAAAATTCGGACATTAAAAAATGATCATGAGAGAAAAAAAAAATTCTGGGCTGCAAAAAAACTTCTTAACATAAAACACTATAAACGTGTTTTTGTAAATATTTATACAGGAATTCCGTTCCTTAGAAACAAGGGTACCATTTTAAGAATTCTGGAGGGGGTTCCTTGAGGGGCAAGATTTGCGAAAAACTATCGCGAATTTTGACAAATGACCGTGTAAAAAAAAAAAAAATCAATCTCGTCAATTGGTCGCAGAAAAAAATAAATTTCGTTAAAGGATCGTGGTAAAAATGTGAATTTTGTAAAAATATCGCAGACAAGAAAACGCGAATTTCATCAAAAGATCAGTAAGACAATGCAAATTTCATTGAAAGATTAATAAGAAAACGCAAATTTCACCGAAAGATCGCAGAAAGAAAACACTAATTTAGTCAAAGGATCGTGATTAAAAAATGCAAAATTCGTCAAAGGATCGCCTAAAAAATGTGAATTTCGTCAAAAGTTCATGGTAAAAGGTGCGGATTTCAACAAAGAATCGTAATAGGAAAATTTGAATTACGATTGTGAGAAAAAAATTGTGAATATCCTAAAATGATAGCGGGGGAAAAATTGCAAATTCCGTCAAAATTTACTGCACTGGGCTAAAAAAAAAATAAAATGCAGCGAAACGAACTAAAAATCGTATAAAAATTTTCAGAGGAAAAAATTTACTATATTGAGTTGAAAAACGGAAACCTTATTTTCCTTTTACGAATGTCAAAAGATGGCTGTGAAACACGAAAAACCAACCAACCAACCTCTAGATTGATTTAAATTTTGTGTGCTACGATTTCTCATTTTCAAAGGTTGGCAGGTATGCATGTGTTTCTTAAATGTTTTTTCATAAATTTACACAATTTAGTTGATGACTGACCACTTAAGTTATAATTGATTGTGATTTGTTTGTTAGCTATCATATTGGATTTCACTAATTTTTTTTCACATTTCAGAAAAAAATATTCAGCACTATAAAAAAAACAAACTAAAAATGGAACAGCAGCTATAAATAATACTTTAAAGTAATGCAGATGATTTTCTCATCATCATTATTAATGTTTTTTTCTGGAAACCAGAAAATTCTCAAAAACCTCCACAAAATTTCCAAATGTCTGCATAAGAAAACAAGATATTTGGATGTTAAAGGAATGGATTGCCACTGTAGTTAGAACATTCACGAATGTTGGCACTTTTTTTTTTTTTGAAATAGTGGTAAAAAATCCAACATAGCAACAAAACAACAGAAGTCCAGATTAATTTCTTTCTCTACTAAAATAAGAAAGCAATAAGGATATTATGGTATGTGATGAATATAAAAATCTAAAAAGATCATGCTATTTATTTATTTATGAAACAGGAATTGAAAAAAAAAAATACGCTTTTTATTTTTACACCATTTAATAGAATTTTCTTCCTCTGTCCATAGTAAATGAATCTACATGCTTATACATATAAAATATGAGATTTATTAAACTGTTCCAGTACGAAGTCCTACCTTTCTTTTGGAAACATTACACTTCTAAATAGACCTAGCATATTTTAAAAAGCCAAACTAAAACATAAATAAGCAACCTCGAGCAACAGGAAAATTAAAAAAGAAACATCAAGATTAGTTTTTTATAAATGTTAAGAACATTTTCTTCAACATTTTTACATGTGCAGATTTTAACACTTCCCTTTCTGCTATCGATGCGGTAACCCCAGAGGCAGTAAACATTAAATCGTCTAAAAGTTCAGATATAGTAGTTAGTATCTGAACCTTTGCCCTGTATTTGCCAAATAAATTTCTGTTTGTTTTAATATTTAAGTACCAAAAAACAAATGCTTTTTATTCAATTCAATATTTGTAAATAAATTGCACATTTTTAAATTTTATTTTTATGTAAATTTTGTAAATATGATTGCATGAAACATGAATAAAAATTAAAACTTATATTGCGAAACTCTGTTCAGGTTAATTATTTCACAATATAAATAAAACAAAGCTGATTTCTGATTGAGAATAGCAAGCATAGCTTTGAACCCTAATTCTCAAAATGCCCTATTGACTGTATCCAGAAGATTAAGATATAAACAAAACAAATAAAACGGTAATCAAATAAACTATGAAAGCAAATAACCAATTTTTTTTTTTTTTTTTTTTTAACACAAAAAATCAGATTAATATTACCAAATCTAAGATCTTAAGTTCCATATCGATCCCTGGCAAATATTTAACAATCAGTCATTACATTCATGTGGAAATGTAATAAAGTTAGGTTAGCAGTTAAAATGGACTATTTTAATATTAACTATACATTATCAGTAATTAAAAAGAAATTAGAAAATTCATAAATTTTGGACAATTTTTAAATTTTCTATTAAAATGATTTTTTGAGTGATTTAAATCCTCATATCCTGATTGATGTTCAAAATGTTTTCATGTCTTTACCATTTACATATTTTCTTATTATCTGAAGTTTATTATCAACTGCATATTTTTTTGTAAATATTTTGAGAAATATGCATTAAAATTGATTATTGACTGTTTTATTTTGCTTTGGATATTTACATTGTATGTTATTTAAATTTCAGCTATAAAGGTTTAGGACCTGTTATTTTAGTTTGTCCTGCTACTGTGATGCACCAGTGGGTGAAAGAATGTCATACTTGGTGGCCTCCATTTCGTGTTGCAATTCTACATGAAAGTGGCTCTTTTGTTGGCAAAAAAGTAATTTTTAAGTATGTTTGTTCTGGTGGTTTGTGCTGAATTGATAAATGAATAATCACAGTTACTTTATTTGTAGTATTACGTTTAATCTAAAGCAACTGATTGTCCGATATTCTGTTGGAATTTCTGAAATAGCTGTGAGAATTTCACATAATATTTTTTTCTATAATTAAAATAAGTATAAATGGTAACCACCGAAAATCATAATAATATTAGATTGTTATTGGGTTTGCGCCAGTATGTAAAATGTAATCTCGATCGGGTATTTAAATGTCAGTTAAAGTTCTAGTACAAATTTTGAACTGGAAAAGCATACATACGATCGTTGAAGTAACATAACAACTTATAAAAATAACATAATTTTTGTTAAATGAAAGCATAAAAGAAACTGTCTCAAATCCTGACAAAATAAAACATATGTTATTTCAGCCAGTCTGAAACTTAATAAATGTTAACTTAATTGTAATACTTGTACAATTTTTTTCAAAGCACAGATACACATGAAATAAGATATTCGAATACTTTAAGCACTTGATATGTGACCCCTCAAAGTCAAGTCGAACTCATTTGTTTTCAGAGCAGAAAAGTGGCATAAGTCATACATTTTTAAAGTTTTATAACTCGCTCGATTTTAGTGTTATATGAATGGGACTTTTTTTGTCTTACTTGTCAGTGTAATAGGAAAATTTTACTAAATATAACTTATAGGACCGGGGGACCGTATAAAAATTTAAATTTCGTATTTTTTAAAGAAATGTTTGTATTGACCCAAATCGCTTTTAAAATATTTCTTTATCTGATTTAAAACATTTTTGTAATTGGAACTATATGTCTACGACTAACGGTTTAGGAATTAGCCATTGGACACCATTGAGACCGGACACCCTGTATACTGTATTCCATATGTATGTAAGTACGTATAAAAGGATTTACAAGGGGACCACCAAACATGGTACATACTGATTTTGATGATTTAAAAATATGTTTACACTCCTAATTATTTTGATGAAAGGTTTTCTTCAAATGAGTCTTACTGTTTGAGAAATTAGGAGTTAAATTTCAGCATAATGTTTCCAATACCCATTAGTTTGGGCTTCTGTTTCTAGTCTTCATGATGCCAAGGTAGCATGCTTGCATGCCGTCCAGGAGGTAAGGTTTCTATCCTACCCTGGGACTTTTTTTCCTCTTTTAATTAATTTTATATTTTTGACACATTACAAGTTTGAAGCAGAATTGTTAATTCTGCAGCTTTGTACTTATTTATATTTTCCTAATAAATTATATTTACATTTCATAATTTTTCAAAAAACTTTACTTTTTGCAATTTTTAAATTAATATTTCTGTTGACAAAGATGCAAACTAATTTATGCCCAGAATTAAAAAAAAAAAAAAGATTTATTAAGAAATAAAAATGCTGTCGACATCATATTTAAAAGTTTAGTCAACTAAAAATACAAAAAATCATCTGCAAATGTAGCTTAAAACTTATGATACATGTATAACATATTTTTTGAAGAAATCTTCTGGTGAACTTTCACATTATTATCAGAACAAATAAAATTTTATTTATCTGATTTTGTTTCTTTTATAGACAATTGCAAGGTTTAGATGAAAAAATGCTTTATATATTATATAATTCTATGTATCGCAAATAAAGTAGTAAAAAGATATACAGTACAACCTCTTTTATCCGAAACTCTCGGTTAACCGAAATCCATTTTTAAGGCCTTTTTTTTTTTTTTAACTATCACATTCCTTGTGTGCAAAATCCCTTTTGAAAGCTGTTTTTTTTTTTTTTAACTATCATATTCTTCAAGTACAAGCGGTCCTTTCCAAACCACGAGTACATATAAATATTTTTGATCCCTTCTCTTAGAATTCCTTTGAATTTAACTTGAGCTCCATAAATTGTGAAGTGGAATGAACGAAGAAAATGAACAACTTAGCGATTCTGAAGCTTTTGAATGTTTTGCAAAAGGTTTGGCTTGGCTGGAGCAGCAGAAAGACTGTGATACTGGCGAACTAATAATATTTAAAACTTCGTGATACAGCTTCAAAGCAAAGGCAATCGAAACTGCAACTAGCAAAACATTGTTTCAAACCCTTGTGAAATAAAAGGTACTTAATTTCAAAATTAAAGCTCAGGTAATTTATTCTTGTTTCTATTTCACTGTTACTTTATTTTTATTAAGCACTTGTTATCATAATAAGAAATAGCGCATGCATTTCTCCTTAATCTTAAAATTGAAGCATTCTCGATTATTCGAAAATTTCGATTTTCCAAAAGAGGGTCGGCCCCAATTACTTCGGATAATCGAGGTTCTACTGTATATTACATTTCCTTTATGTAAATATTCTTCAATAAGTTAAAAAGATTCATGACCATGTAAAAAAAATAATCTTTTACAAATTGTGCCATTTGTAATGTCATTTTATGTTTTGAATGATTTTACAAATATCCATGATTATTAAATGTGTATTAATATATTTATCACAAATCAAGTATTGAAAAGAAATAATGGTCATAAATGCATTCTTCCAACATTCATAAAAAAATTCAGTCAAAGAAACAGTTTTTATAGTGATATTTTAATGCCATTTTATGTTGCGAATATGTTTTCCATATATTTACCCTACTAATTGCACATTTACTAAACTAAAAATGTCACTGTCTATAGTGATAAACATTTTTGTATTTCATCATTTAACATATTTCAATGTATTTAGAACAAATCATATATTAAATATCTTTTTTTTTTCTGGTTAATTAAATACATTATTTTAATAAAAAAGCCAAAAAAAGAAAAAAGCATTATTTGATAATTGTGATAAAATTACACGCACATACATATACGAGGTAAAATTCAAAAGTTCCCGGACTGACTCTATAACTGTAAAAATATTACCAATTACATTGCTGAAACACATCCACCTTCGAAATAAGATCCTTGTACAACAACACACTTTTGCCATTGGCTGTAAAGGTCGTCGAAGCACTTCTGGAATCTATTTTTAGCCATGTCCTTTAATTCAGCCTGCGATGTACTTTTAACTTCATCTGAAGATTGAAATCGATGACCCTGCAAGCGATGTACTAGTTCAAGAAATAGGCTGAAGTTGCAGGGTGAGAAATCAGGGGAGTAAGGAGGATGTCAAAACAGTTGTTTACATTTTCGCAAGAAAGTCAGCGACGACTAGGGATCGGTGTGCAGGAGTGTTGTCATGCAAAAGCACCCATGGCTGCTCAGCCCACAATTTTGTCCTCTTCTTTCGGATTGACTCACGCAAAAGACACATGATGTCTACATAGAATTCTTTGTTGACAGTGGAACTTCAGGGATAAATTCCAGATGCACAATGTCTTGGATATTGAAGAATACCTCTAGCATGACCTTTCCTTTAGAGCGATCTTGGCAGAATTTCTGCTTCCGTGGGGATTGTGGTGATTTCCACGTTGCCGATGCTCTCTTGGATTGTGGGTCGTATAAAAAAAACCCAATTTCTTCTTTCCATTAACAATTCTGCTAAGTAGGAAGGTTCTTTGTCAACAGGCAAAATTAAGTGTCCCGCCATTTCCATTCAAATTGCCTTTTGGTCTTCGATGAAGTTAAAAGTGCATCACAGGCTGAATTAAAGGACATGGCTAAAAATGGATTCCAGAAGTGCTTCGATGACCTTTACAGCTAATGGTAAAAGTGTGTTGTTGCACAAGGATCTTATTTTGAAGGCGGATGTGTTTCAATAATGTAATTGGCAATATTTTTACAGTTATTGAGCCAGTCCAGAACTTTTGAATCCTACCTCGTATATCTAAATGGAAACAATAATAGTAAGATTTAAAAAGATGAGATATGTGGACATAAATTAATTTGGATTTTCATCAACAGAATAAATCAGTTTAACAATTTCAGAAAAAATGTAAATTTTCATAAAAATTCATAAACGTAAATTTAATTTTTTTAAAGAAGATATAAAATAGTGTTGGGTAATTTACCGCCAACTGTTGGCTAATTTACATCAAAAAGTAATCAGCACCAATTTATATCAGGGACTAACTGAATTTGAAGTTTGATGAAAATTCATGCATTAGTTCTTGAGATAGAGCTATTGTAATAGTTGTGAATAATGCGATTTATACCAGAAAAAAAAAAAAATCAGCTCCAAATTATATGAAGGACTAACTGAATCTAAAATTTTATGAAAATCCGTGCATTAGTTCTTGAGATATAGTTATTGCAGAAATCATTAAAAATGCTGCATAGCAGCGCCACCTGTTGGGTGATTTACACCCAAAAGTAATCAGCACCAATTTATACCAGGGACTAACTTAATCTAAAGTTTTATTAAATTCCATTCATTAGTTCTTGAGATAGAGCAGCCACAAAATTTGTGTCATATACCGGCAGACAGACATTTTGTAAAAACATGTTTTTCTGATTCTTCGACGCATAAAATGTGTAAATCTGTCGAAAACCAGAATTCGAAAATTTTCATGAATCCAATTCTTTCTTCTTGTAAAGATAGAAGAAAGTAAATAAATAGATATGCACATTTATATATTTACTAGCCGCCCTTGGCGACCAGTTTGGTCTCCTTTAAATCTATGCTACAAGCATTGTATCATGTTACTTTTATTCATAATTGAATTTACTTGCTCAAATCGGAACATTCTGATACAGAAATCATGAACTCGGTATTTTTATGTTAGCCGAGTGCAGGTGACAAATCGCCAAATATTGTACCCGTTGTATTTTTTCTTATTTCATTAATTTCATTTAAAATATAATACTTTCACTCATTTTATTTAAAATGCATAACTTTAATTTAAAACTGAAATACTTAAAACTTATGACTCTCAATTTTCTCTTATTTCTTAAAAGAAAAAAAAAAAACAATACTTGGCGATTTATCACCTGTGCCTGGCTAACATTATATTACCAAATATTACCAAATTGGCTGTTTGGCATATAAAAAGTGAAGCGGTCAACCCGGAACTATTGATGACAGTCACATGACTTCGGCTTTTATTATATAGATGGTGTTTTAAAAAGTGCTTTTGGTTTTTACTGTTTCACAACAGCTTTTAATTACATTAATTTAAATTAGACTGTTTCTAGTACTGCTAAGAAAAGAGGAATATTATATATGGAGCCGGATATGTCCTAATTTTTGGTGTTGATGACAATGTATAAGAAACCTTCTAATTTTTAATAACATTAGTTTTTCTAGTTTATATTTATTTATTTATTTATAGAGGAACATTCTTCTTTTTGTTGTATTAACTGACCCATTTGAGGTATAGATCAAAGGATTTAGATGTCATGATTACTGTGGGCAGTTTTAGAAAGAGCAGGATTAGACAACACTTGCAGAGTAAAATTTATTGTGTAAAAAATACCTAGTTAACATTTTTTTTAAAGCAATATATCAAAGGGGACTATGAGAACCAAAACACACGCACACACACAGGGTCCAACTCTAGTTGTGACCCTGTGTGCAAAGATCCTGTTGAAGCTCTTTAACATGTTTTTAGCCACAGATTGTGCTCATTCCAAGATAAAATATATGATTTTTGGCATTAGGGGATTCTTTCAGAATTGGTAGCTGCTCCTTATACCCTTGCAAATCACCAGACCTTGCACATAATTACTGACTGAGATCATTTCTGACCAATAAAGTTTTTTGATGAAATTTAAAAATTCATTTTTTGTTTTGTGATAGCTTAACAGAATTTTTATGTTTATAGAATTTATAGAATGTTTGGATTATTTGACAAGAAAAAATATAATTAAAAATACCAATTTAGCCTATGAAATCATAATTACAAGTGATTAAAACATAGTGGTGTCAAAACTGTGAACCCCAACAGAGTTACTTAACCTTTTACTGTTTTATTCATCATGAAATCATGGTGTATGCAGTATGTGGGTGAAGGGATTGATGTAGAATTAGATTTCCCTTGCATATCTAGTTTATTATTAATAATATTAAATTGATAAATTGTTTTATAATATTTTTTCTTTATTAGGCAGCACTAATTCATAATATCAACAAAAGTAATGGAGTTTTAATTACGTCCTACGCAGGTATTGTTCAACATCAAGAGAGCCTATTAGAGAAAGAGTGGCATTATATTATATTAGATGAAGGGCATAAAATTCGTAATCCTGATGCTAAAGCTACACTTGCGGTTAAACAGGTATTGATTTTTTCTGGTTTACAGTTAACAATATAAATTTATTACTCTTTATTAGTATTAATTAATAATTATTTGTTGAATAAGTAATAGGAATTCTGTAGTATAATCAAAGGTTTCTTAACTTCATTTTTTATTTATTCATTTTTTGTTAAAAGTTCATTTTAAAAACTCCTTAATCTTTATTTAAGTAAAGTGTATTGCACAGGGCTCAACAAGTGCAGTGACCAGGTCTCCATTGGTGATCAAAATATTTTACTGGCGATTGATTAGAAGCATAAAAATTGAATGTTCTAATGATAATTCTCTTGTTTCTTCCATGTCCCTTTACTTAATGATTGTAAACCATAGAAAGCTATATATAGGGGTTGCTTCAAATTAAATATATATAAAAGACAATATGCCAGAAACTAAAAAAGCAAAAAAGTGGAAAAATGCAAAATTTGAACTATGTCAGATTGCATTTTGAAGATTCTTATCTCAAGTAAAGTGCCATTAAGTTGATTTCTCAAGGTTACTGGTCAATGTATTCTCTAACTAATTTCTTTTAAAATAATTTTCTTAAAAAAAAAAAAAAAAAGTTATTTTAGTAAAAAATAATTGATTTTCATATTATTACATACATTATTTATTCAAACTTTGAAATGTGTATTTCAATTTTTTTTAGAGTTACATAACTTTAATAAGTTTCATTGAGAAACTTAATTTATATTACTTTTTAAAATTAATTTATTAAATTGAATTAAAGAGTTAAGGCAATGTCCATCATATACTATAACTATGATCGTGATTATTATTTATCAATCATAAAAAAAGTTTTATGCTTTTTGAAAATTTAATATTAAATTAAATAGTAGGAAAAAAAAGAGGGTGGAGGTAATTATTCTGACTAGTGACTAAAAGTTTTTCCTGATTACCAGATTTTTTATAATTTGTAGAGCACTGGTAATGCATATTTATGAAAAATTGTTTTTGATGTCTCATTTATTGTAAAACAACAACAACAAAATGTATTTTATATTGCTTTTAAGATTTGTTTGATAATTTGCTTCTGTTTAATCCTTATATTCTTAAAATATTAATTTAGTTACCAATGTAATATAGAGAGGGCGCTGCGTCGTCTCGAAATTTATCCTTGTGAGCAGGGGGAAAAATTCCCTTCGAGTGTGTGTGAAACTTTCGTTCGGATATGTGTGTCCGACAAAATTGTGTGAAATATTCAAATCTAGGTTGTAATATTAAATAGAAAAACAGCACGACGATTGTCATTAATTAGTGTTATTTAAGAACCAGCAATTTACAGTCCTTGTTTCAGTGAATTCTCAACAAAAAATAAAATGGTCCGACGATACGGAGTTTGGAAATTAGTTTAGTTTTGTTTCGAATGCTTTGTGAAATCGTTCTGTGATATTCTACTGATTACGCAATATGCGTTTGTTGTGAAAAGAAGTACATAATTTCCTTTTTTGCTGCTCGGAAAATTTATTTTTCTTCACTTGGATAGTACTTCAAAATAACTAAGTGAGTGGTTTCGATTCTTTATTTTGTTATTGTTTTTTATCAGAATCATATTGTGTTTTCATTGTTTATTCATTAGTTCAGTTAGGGAATATACTGTGATTTTCATTTCTGGAGTTATAACTGTATTTCTGTATCCTATTTGTTTTTCATAATGGATATAAAGGCATATTTAAATCAAAAAAAGGTTGCAAAAACGGCTCTTACCCGATTAAAAAATAAAACTACAGACGAATTAGATAGTTTAGATTCAGCTAAATTAAACGTAATTCAAAACAGATTTAGCGATATTGGAGAGGAATTAAAAGCTATTTTTAGTAATATTTTCGGTTTATGTAAAGGTGATGAGATTGAAAAATATAGTAATGAACGCGAAGAGCTTTTTGAAACTTTAGATGAAATGTTAGCTACTATTGATAGAATAAATATGAAGGGAAATGAAAAAAAGGATGAAATAAATAATGTCACTTCTAATTCTAATTATAATGGGATTAAACTACCTACTTTATCCCTTCTGATTTTTTCGGGTACTGTAGATGAGTGGTTAATGTTTTCGGATTTGTTTAAAGTTGCTGTTATAGACAATCAAAAACTATCAGGGGCTCAGAAACTGCAATATCTTAAGAGAGTTTTAAAGAATGATGCACAAAAAATAGTGCAATCCCTTTCGATCACTGATGATAATTTCAAAATAGCTTGGGACCTTTTAACAGAAAGATATTTTCATAAACGTGAAATTTTGGGTTCCTTGATGAAAAAACTGTTAAATATGCCCCAGTTAAATAATGAGTCGCATTCTCAAATTTTGAATTTAGTTGATTCTACTAAAGAATATGTCAGATTACTCGAAACTTTGGATTTAAAAATAGACGAGACAGCAGACATGATGCTTTTATTTATTGTGCAATTTAAGTTAGATCCAGCTACTAGAAATTGGTGGGAAAGATCCTTAAAGAATGATCAAATTCCAAAGTTAAACGAATTGCTAGAATTTCTTTCAAATCATGCTAGATCGATTATTTCAGGTAATCAGGGAGTAAAAAAAAAATGTGACATTGTTGGCTTCAGGATTTCAAACTCAATGTATTTTTTGCAAGGGAGCTCATACACTAAATAAATGCGATTCATTCTTAAAGTTATCTGTAAATAAACGTGTGAATTTTGTGAGGTCTAATAATGTTTGTTTTAATTGTTTAACGCCATTTCATCGTAAATCAAACTGTAAAAGTACGGCTAGGTGTTAGAAATGCAAACAATCTCATCATACTTTACTACATTTTGATAATAATGTTGAGTCAAGATCTGATCGTGATCAGTTAGTGACAAATTCAGCTAATGCTAGTTTATCTGCTGCAGCTAAGGTTTTTCAACCTGCTGGTTCTCTTGGTTCTAATAGAGATTCTAATTCAGTTAGTGAAGTTGGCAGAAACTCTAGTATTACTTCATGTTGTTCTGATTTTGGCTCGGATGCCCAAGTGCTGCTCTGTACAGAAATCATAAGCATGAATGATTCTGAAGGAAAGGTTCAATTGTGCCGGGCTCTTCTAGATCCTGGAAGTCAAGCCTGTTTAAATACAAATGATTGTCTTAAAAGGCTTGGACTACCAAAAAAGAGAGCAAATGTTCTAATTTCTTGTTTAGGTTCTGCGGACACCTATACAAATGGTGTTTCACAAATTACCCTTGCTCCTCATTTTCCATCCGATTCCTATTTTTCTACATCTGTTTATGTTGTTCAAAAAATTGTTGGTAAACTTCCTCATGTTAGTTTAGATTCTTCTTGGTCTGAACCGTTTAGCGATTTAAAATTAGCTGATCCTACTTTTTATAAAAGTGCTGCTGTTGACATTTTGCTTGGTGTAAATATTGCCTTGCCAATGTTGAAGGGTCAGATGCTTTCTTCTGGTGAAGGGAAACCCTTTGCCGTTCGTTCAGACCTTGGGTGGATCATCGCGGGAAATGCTAATGCACCCGAGGAAGCACCTGTAATCAATGTAAATAATATTCAATTAGTGAATGATCAGATAATACAGAAATTTTGGGAGCTGGACACCGTTCCTGCCGCAAATTTACTAACAACTGCCGAAAAGGCATGTGAGGAACACTTCGTTAAAACTCACACCAGAGATGAAACTGGAAGGTGCATTGTGAAATTGCCTTTCCATTCCTCACCATCCCAATTAAATGATTCTAGACAGTCAGCCCTTCGTAGATTAAATTATTTAGAAAAATCATTAGCTTCTAAGCCCGTGAAATATGAACAGTATAGAAAATTTTATGAACATATGGAACTTGTTCCTCAATCAGACTACGCTAAAAGGGATGCTTACTACTTACCACATCACGCTGTTTTGAGAGAATCTAGTAGCACTACAAAACTACGTGTCGTTTTTGACGCGTCATGTCCTTCATCCTCTGGAATTTCTCTCAACGATTTACTGATGATAGGCCCACGAGTACAGCAAGATTTATATCCAATCCTTATTCGATTTAGAACTTTTCTAGTAGCAGTATGTGCTGACGTAGAGAAAATGTTTCGCCAAGTTAAGGTACACCGGGATGATATAGATTGGCAGCGAATTCTTTGGAGAAACGCTTCTGAAGATCCAGTTCTTGAATTCAAATTGCTCACAGTCACGTATGGAACAGCTTGCGCTCCATTTCTCTGTACAAGGGCGATGCAACAGCTGGCGTTAGATGAGAAAAGTAATTATCCGTTAGCCTCTCATGCTACTTTGAATGACTTCGACGTTGATGATCTTTTATCTGGAGCTGCATCAGAAGAAGAAGCAGTTGAGCTTGTTGAACAACTTAAGAAAATGATGAAAAAGGGAGGATTTAATCTGAGAAAATGGAGGTTGAATATTTCTACAATTGTTGAAGAATTATCATATGAACAACAAATGATCCCTGTCAATTCTGAAGATGATGTGAAGGTTCTAGGTATCAGTTGGAATCCAAAAATAGATAGCTTTAGTTTCTCAGTATTACCAATGGAAGAGAAAAAAGAGAATAGCAAAAGAGAAATATTATCTGAAGTTTCTCGTATGTTTCATCCATTGGGATTGATATCTCCATGCGTAGTATTTATGAAAATATTACTTCAAGAATTATGGAAGCACAAGCTTACATGGGATGAGCCAATCCCGGAAGATCTGAACAAGTTGTGGATCTCATTTAGAAAAGAGCTTCACCTTATCAACCAAATCAAAATACCAAGATGTGTCCTAAATCCTATGTGCGTTAATATCGAGTTGCACGCATTCTGCGATGCCTCTGAAAAGGCATATTGTGCTGTAGTTTACGTGTGTTGTATTCTGTCTAATTCAGACATTTGTGTTTCGTTACTTACCTCCAAAACGAGAGTTGCTCCCTTGAAGACACAATCCTTGCCTCGTCTGGAGTTATGTGCAGCATTATTACTTGCTGATGTTTTGCAAGTGGTTTTGAGAGATATCCACTTACCAATCCAAAATACCCTGGCTTGGACAGATTCCACTATAACGTTAGCGTGGTTGTTAACCGAACTGTATCGATGGTAACCGTTTGTGGCTAACAGGGTGTCTAAAATACAAACAACCATCCCCTCAGTGATATGGTATCACGTTCCTGGAACTTGCAATCCAGCCGATCTTGGCACAAGGGGTCTATTACCATCTCAACTTGTAAATAATGACTTGTGGCTCCATGGTCCTGATTGGCTAAGTCAGCCCTTAAAGGAACAAGCCGATTTTGACATAAATGATGCCTCATCACTATCAGATAATTTCCGAAAGGAAGAAAGGAAATTTACTGCAACTTCATGTGCTACAAAAATGGTGTCATTGCCTGAATTTATAGCTAAAATATCTTCTTTTTCAAAATTAATCCGTGTGTGTGCTTGGATTTTACGATTTCTAAGCAATAGCCGTCCAGGTGCGTCAAGAATTTCAGGTTGGTTAACATCAAAAGAGCTTGATAGAGCAATTATCCGAATAGTGAATTTAATCCAAAAGTTTGAGTTTTCATCGGAATTGAATTACCTAGTTGAAGGAAAACCATTACCAAGGGAGAGCAAATTGCTACCTTTGAATGTGTTTTTGGATAGCAATGGTATAATTCGTGTAGGAGGCAGACTAGCAAATCATTCAAATTTAAACTATGACCAAAAGCATCCCATGCTGTTGCCAAAAAACCAAGAATTTACAACTAAGCTCATATTATATTATCATGTCACTAACCTTCATGCTGGTCCACAGCTTACACTGTCACTAATACGACAAAAGTTTTGGTTCGTAGATGGTCGTTCTACAGTTCGCAAGCAAATTAGAAATTGCATAAAATGCCTTCAATGGAATTTAAGGGCTTCTCCTCAATTGATGGGAGATCTACCATCCACTCGGATTATGCAGATTCGTGTTTTTGACATCGTAGGATTGGATTATGCCGGTCCTATCTATACTAAATGTGCTCATAAAAGATCAGTCACCAAATTCAAGTCGTATATTTGTCTCTTCATCTGCACAGCTACAAAGGCCATACACCTTGAATTGGTGTCTGAGCTTTCTACTGCATGTTTCCTTGCTGCACTACGCCGATTCATCTCTCGAAGAGGCTGTCCGAGTAAGATAATCTCCGATAACGGTTCTAATTTTAAGGGAGCTGCCAGGCACCTTAAGGAACTAGCTCTATTGTGTCGAGAAGAAAAGGTACAGGATTTCTGCTCTATGAAGGGCATTGAGTGGTTCTTCATTCCTCCATATACACCACATTTTGGAGGTTTGTGGGAAGCAGCAGTTAAAAGTGCTAAACAAATGTTAATGAAGGTATCTAACTCTGCACTCCTTAGTTTCGAAGAGGTTTACACCCTTCTTCTTCAAATAGAGGCTTGTTTAAATTCCAGACCTCTCACTGCATTATCGTCTGATCCCAGTGATTTGAACGTGTTGACGCCAGCGCATTACCTGGTTGGCGGTCCTATTCACCAATTTCCTGAACCAGTGCAACCAACGAAAAACTTGTGTCTTAGTGAAAGGTGGCGTCTCATTCAAAAACTTCGTCAACAATTCTGGGACCGTTGGTCCAAAGAGTATTTACATCAATTGCAACCGCGTTCCAAGTGGTTATCAGTTCCAATCGATACCTAATCTCAAGATTGGAGATTTGGTACTTGTGCACATGAACAATTCGGCACTACTGCAGTGGACACTTTGACGTATTACCGAGCTTTTTCCTGGACTTGACAAAAAAGTTCGTGTTGTGACAATAAAGACTAAATGTGGACATGTAAAGAGAAGTATGAATAAGGTGTATTTACTCTCAATGCAATTATTATTGTGCATGTTATTATTTAGTGTTTTTTGAACCCTCCTTGAGGCTTCAAGGGGGGCGATATGTTTAATCCTTATATTCTTAAAATATTAATTTAGTTACCAATGTAATATAGAGAGGGCGCTGCGTCGCCTCGAAATTTATCCTTGTGAGCAGGGGAAAAAATTCCCTTCGAGTGTGTGTGAAACTTTCGTTCGGATATGTGTGTCCGACAAAATTGTGTGAAATATTCAAATCTAGGTTGTAATATTAAATGGAAAAACAGCACGACGATTGTCATTAATTAGTGTTATTTAAGAACCAGCAATTTACAGTCCTTGTTTCAGTGAATTCTCAACAGCTTCTAAGTATTATACTGAAACTGAAAGTTATAATCATTGTAAAATTATGGTGTTATCAGTGGGAAGACTGGATTACAGATAAGTTAGAAGACTGGATTAAAGCAGTTTAGTTTTCTAGGCAATTTTAAAATTTAGGTTTGTCCATTGGTATTTCAAATTATTATTTCTTCACCTTATGAATTTCTGCTATGTATTAGAAAAATTTCTGTTCGCTATTCTTTGAAGTATAGTCATAATTATTCAAAATATTAACCTTTAAAAAAAAATATATATATTTATGCATTAATTTCAAAATATTTTTATCATGCATAATTTATTAATTTTTTTTTTTAAATATCCAGATATCATATAATGTACATTTTCCAAATTTTCTAATTTGTTATTTTTTTTTAGCAAAATTTCTGTTTTTCCTGTACTTTTTTAGGGTTGGGGGTATATTTTTCCTTTTGTGTTGTTCATGTTTCACAAATGTATATCATGTATTCTTTCTGAATTGGAAATGCCTTTGTAGGTTGCTATTTAGATAATTAAAAAAAACTTGTTAATACAAAAATTATCCTTAAGATATTGAACAAGAATGAAAAAACATGCATCAAGCATAAATTAATAAACAGTTTCCAACAGTACTAGAATATTATTAAGAAATTTTATACATTGAAATGAGATTTCTAAATAAGCAATTTGTAAGAAAACATAATGCAATATGTAAGAATTGTGTTGTGCAGCCCCATATATGATCTATAGAATTTATAAACTCCACGTAGTATACTGAAATTATATAAGTTTAAAAATGCATGTCACATCAGAAAACACACTTCAGCAATTATTGATCACGAGTTTGAACCCATCGAAATTCGAAGAATAAAAATGTTTAGAATGGAACTGTTAGATCGAATTTATAATAAATCTACAAAAATAATTACAATAAAAAATTCATCTTGCATTGGTTATCTAACTCTTAAAACAAATAATGTTTATAACCTAAGATTACCTAAATATTATTTCCAAAAACTTCAACTGCTTAAATTATTGAAAAATTAAACTGTATTAGATACGTAATCAAGATGAGTAATTATGTGGAAGTTATCGATTGAGGCTCTTACGTTTGTTTTTACGGGGTGAAAAATCAGTAAAAAGGATTTTGCTTTGTCACATCATAAAATTTTCTCCCATAAAATCTAAGCTGTACGTTATTTTCACATTCTCAAAATTTACATATGCACCACTTAAATTCACAATTTAAAAGTATTTTAGCGTGCAATACATTATTAATGAATGTATTTCCAAACTTAAAGTCACGTTTGTCTGATACAACTTTTCATGTGAACATTCGCATAAAATTTAAGTTCTAATCTCAGTACCCGCGAAAATTTAGCATTCAGAAATTTGCAATAAGTTGCCATAATATTGGCCATTTAGTATTGGTCAAATATTTAGTTTTGTTCAAAGAAAATGATCGTTTTGTTTTAAATATGACATAATTTTTACTCACTGAATCATTTTGCCTAGCGTCTGAAATTCCGTATCAGCGTAATGTAAAAATATTGAAATATCTTCTTCAATCTTTTGATTTATGAAGAAGAGAAGAATGCATGTTTTTTTTAATGGCTGACGTCATTTTCTGTTCAAAAATGAGAAAAATGTTACTTTTATTTGTAATGTGAAAATGGCATCAATAAGGATATAATCAATAAAAATAAATAAACCATGACTATTTCCCCCTTACTTTTAATAGAAATGGCTTCAGTTGCCACAATTATAAAATTGGTACTAAAAACTATAAAAAAATTAATATCTCAAACATAAATTGAGATAGAGCTTTCAAACAAATTGCATTTAAAAGTACATTTTTTTCCCTATACGATGGTGTAAAAATTGAAACTGTGCGATGTTTAGAAGTTTAAAAATTTGCAGTAGCGAAAATTGCAAAACCGAAATTTCATTTCAAATTTCAAGTGTTGCCATTCGCAGAATGACGTATGCATTATGCACAGATATGTTTGTGCTTTATAATATAGATAGTCAGTCCTATATCTGAATTCTTTTGTGTGCCTCCATAAATGAATGATGTATCTTACACATTCCATAATCTATACTAAAATATTGTTGGAAGTTTGCCTCTGCACTTATTGTGTTCAGTTCTTGATTACTTATCACAGTTTACACCCATGATTCACCCCAAAAAATTAAACTGAAAAAAAAAAGAACATTATTGGTCGATATTTGATGCCATGATCTTCAAGGTCAAGCAGCTATGTATCACTTCACTAACCTTGCAGTGCTGCCAGTAGGGTATGTTTTAAAATTCAGATTGCTTGATTGCTCTCTTTTTAAAAGTAGTAATATTTCCTTTATTTAATAAAAAGTGCAATTCTATTACTATTTCAAAACAAATTGTGGCAGTCAAGCAATTTCAATAAAAGGAACCCTCCCAACAGGCAACACTAGTATACATTAGCCATCCCACAGTCTGTGTCTGAGTAGACTTTTTTAAAATTTCTGGAGTTGGACTCATAAGGAAGGTCTCCTTACTGGGCATACTCAGAATATTTTGAAAAAAAAAAAAAAAAAAACCAATTAAACTACTTATATACTCAATAAAAGATCTGTCAAATTTAGCGGCGGAATTACAGTAGGAAGACTGTAAAAAAATAAAATATTTCGAGTATTTGGCGTGAAAAGATGAAAGCGTCACGCGATTTGGCGAGCAGTACTTTTCCTCGCCAAAAGCAAACGATTTTAATGCACCTGAAAATTGTTTGTTAATTGATTTTTAGAATGCGTGTAAAAAGTATTTAATGAATTTAAGCATAAACAATGAGAGAGTTTAATAAATACATTTTTTTGCATTACATATTTACGTTGTTTGTTATTTAATTTTATTACTTTAAAAACAATTTCATATATAAAAAAAACTTTCATATATTTAAGTGTTTTCCAAAATAAAAGCAAGATTCATTTAAGAGTTATTCATTTTAATATCAAAGAATTCGTCGTTTCCATAGCAACAAAATTGAATCGACAGTCCTCAATTGTACTTAATTTTGAGATATTGAAACAATTTTAATTTTGTTTTAATTCATAAAATTTGATATTTAACTTTCATTATAAATATATATATATATATACATATATAAGATGCAACTATAGTTAAATCAAACTAAAACTGACAAAACTAAAGTTATTTACATTAAATTTATTTAAACAAGTTCAATATGAAACATTTTTATCTTAAAGAGTATTCGCATAAAAATGCATTTTTCAAGATTTCATTTCATCGCCAACTGATGATAAATCGCCAAATAAACGAAATTTTCAGTATTTTTTTACGAAAATTCTATTGAGGTTCCGCCAAAATTTTTTTATAAACATATATATCCACATGAGAAGATCACTCTGCAATTTTTTCAGATTTTTCTGAATATGCCAGTATGGAGACCTTCCTTGTCAGTTCTTTTTCCCACAGACTCTACAGCCCTTGTTGCTTGCTTCTGTTCCACAGTAGTGTTTTTTGAATGGGGGTTAGGAGTGGGGTGTTCTTTTTATTACTGTATATATTTATATACAAGTCAAAGAAATTTAGAAAAAAATTAGAAGTTGAAAATGGGAGGTTGATTTATACACACACACACACAAAAAGAGTACCTACTTAGCCAATTGTCCATGTTCAGTGTCTTTAAAGACAATTTGGATGTCAAAATTCTGGCATGAAATTTATAAAAATGATGAATATGATTTAGTATATGAGTTTTCAAATACCTCATGAAATTAGAAATTCAATATTACTTTTCTGTTTGCATTGTACACATCTTTAGATTAAAATTGATTCATCCTTAAAAGAAAAAAAAAAAGAAAAAAAAAATACAAATTACAAGATTTTCTTAAAAAAAAAAAAAAAAAAAAAAAAAAAAAAAAAAAAAAAACATTTTGATGACATTCAAATATTTCATATTTATCTTCGTTTAAGTATTGTTAAATTAGAGGTGAAACGGTTTTGAAACAGAGTATTTTCATAAGTTTTAAATAATGATTTATTTTTCAAAATTCAGAATAAATAAAATAAGATTCCCATTAGAAACATACAATTAAAAATACAGTTTATGGATTTAATAAAATGTGTTTGTCTAATTATAAATAAAATTCTACCTTCAGTTTTAAGATATTTTTCCACATCATATAGAAATTTGCTTTGACTTATACATGAATATTTATTTATTTTTTAACAGTTTGGAGGTTGACTTGTAGACAAGTACATGTGGTAAATAATTTTTCTGGAAGTTCTACATTCATGTCAGTGATACCTGTTTTTATTTTTCATATATGTTTTTCAATTAAAATTGTTTTTCATTGTAGCTTTGTTTCCTTTTTCAGTTTCGCACACCACACAGACTTATATTATCAGGATCCCCAGTGCAGAACAATTTAAAAGAGTTGTGGTCCCTGTTTGATTTTATTTTTCCAGGCAAGCTTGGAACCCTTCCTGTTTTTATGCAGCAATTTTCAGTGCCCATTGTTCAGGGAGGATATGCTAATGCATCTCAAGTACAGGTAAAATACTTTATATTGTAAATACATGTTTAATCTAGAGCTAGCCAAATAGCCAAAAAGCTAATTGGAAGTGCATTTTGCCACCAAAGCATTTAGTGAATTAGCCAAATAGCAATAGCCAATGAGATATGCTATATCATTCCCATTTTGTAGTTTCACATTTCGTAAACCTGCTGCCGTTGCTCAAAAACGGAAAAAAAAAATCTCATATTGCATCTGCGCTGCGGCAACACTTCAAAATTTGTCTCTTGCTCTCAATGCATCTTCAAACAGTTTGACGTCATTTGCATCAGATATGAGGCTTACAAAGAAGACAGGCCACTGCGGTACATTTCACATATCTTTTTTTACAAACTGCTGGAATCACGTGATGCTCAAATGCACCAATGCAGGTGTGTGAAAAGAGCAGCACGTCACTCTAGTGGTCTGTAAAAAAAGACACTTGGGATGCACTGCGGTAGCCTGTCTTTTTCGTTAGCCTCGCATCAGACATGACTCCAGCATATTGCCAAAACGAAAATCGCAGATTGTATAAGCATGGGATATGACGTGCACTAGCTTTGAACCATCAATGTGCCAGATGCATGTCGTATAAACTTTTCAGACTTGAATTTATGCGGGTTCTGGCTACAATGTGTAAAGAAATGAAACTAGCTTATTGTATTTTTTTTTTTTTTTTTCATAAAAATGGCATTACTGGCATGTTTCCCAATGTGACTTCTTTGTATGAGTTTGTAGCATCACTTTTGTTGTCTACAGCAGGCTGTGAATGGGGATTCAGTCTGATGAATATAACAAAAACTGGCTTGAGAAACAAACTGACAATCAAGAATTTAAGTAACTTAATGATGATTAATTTGGAAGGGGAATTTTGAAAACAAGTTGAAGAAACAGCCAATAGGAAAGCATGAAGGAATAGCCAATCAAACAAGAGCATAACCCAATCAGAAGAACACAGAGTAGAAGGAGAATTGCGAAGCATATTGAATGAAAACAAAGTCCAAATGTAAAGAAAAACCCACAGAAATATGGAATCGATAATAAAAGATAAGATAAATAAGTAAGTAAGGATAAGATAAATAAGTAAGTAAAATTAAAAAAATTAAATTAAAAAAAAAAAAAAGTAAAATTAAGTTAAATAATAACAAGAAAAAAAATTTAAATAATACATATAAATATAAAAACTACATTTGTGATAAAATATAAATAAATAGCTACCAAACTAATATTAATTAATTCAAAATATATATATATTAAATGTTAGGACTGAAAAGCTTTTTCAGAGCTACAGAGAGCATAGTGGAATCAGATTTTTCATAAACAATAACTGCACGATTAAGTTAAATGCTAAATTTTCTAGAAAGTTCAATTCTGAGGTACTGTTGGTATTAAAAATAATTTTTGCATTTTGAAAATTTCGCAAACAAATTTTGGAAACATTGGCTGGAATCCCAAGAATGCTTGGCAGTAGAAGATTTAGCATTTTGAAAATTAAAACTGTGGCCTAAATCTTCCATTGCCAAGCATTCTTGGGAATCCGGCCATAATTTTAATTTTCAAAATGTAAAAATTATCTTTAATGCCTATAGCACATCAGAATTGGACTGGCTAGAAAATTTCGCAATTTATCTTAAACATGAAATTATTGTTAATGATAAATCTTATTCCACCATGCTCTCTGCAGCTTGGAAAAACCTTTTCAGCCCTAATATTTAATATAAATATTTTTGTATTATTTAATATTACTTTACTATTTATTTATTTATTATTTTAATATAAATGCAGTTTTTTTTTTATTTATATGTATTATTTAATATTTAATTTTTTTTTCTTGTTATTTTTTTTAATTATATATATATATATATATATATATATTTTGTATTTTATTTATTTATTTATTTTGTTATTATTATCTATTCTATATTTCTGTGTGTTTTTCTTTATATTTGGACTTTCTTATTATTCAATTTGCTTCATAATTTTCCTTCTACTCTGTGTTCTTCTGATTGGGTTATACTCGTGTGTGATTTGCTGTTTCTCCCTGCTTTCCTATTTGCTGTTTCTTCAACTTGTTCCTTTCCCTTATCTTTCATTTCAGTCTTGCTCCTGCTTCCAAAGTAGAAGCACGTCTTCTTTGCGACTAATGAACAAAGACTTAGTTCTTTTGAAAGGCCTAGCGAATTTATATATTTTTTATAGTGTTTTAAGAAGTTATTTTCGTTCGTATGTAGCTTTTGTTAGTAAATTTATATTTGATTTATAAATAATTATTAGTGCTAAAGCAAAATGCACAGTTAAAAGAAACTTTATGTTCCACTTTAAATTTTTCTAGTGGGAAAATGAAATTAAATGATCAGAATGATTAAATTGTGGTTTTGTTTCATTTGCTAAGTTTAAATGTGAGTCTTGTTGTATTATAATAGGTTTGTTTTATTGATACAAAAAAAGGAGGGTGGAGGAATGTTTATTCTGTGATACTGGTAAATACATTTTTTCTGTTCAAAATATTGCTGAGTTTTTCTAAAAGCTCTCTTAACCGACATTCAAGTAACCGGAAAACTCAACTAACCGGAAAAATTTGGAGAGTTCCTTTATTTTTTTTTTCCTCAAAAAACAGTTGAAAAATTTTTAGTGCTGAGAAATTATTTATCCCAAACTATTTTTTTTTTTTATTGTTTTACTTATTCAAGAATAAGAAATAATTATTTTTAATGAAATATTTAACAAAGATTTTTATACTATATTATATTTTAAATATCACATTTATTCAAGATTATTTTATGATTGAATGTGTGTGGATCATCTACACTTAACTAGAAATTCAAAAAAAGACATTCCAGGGTAAGTTTCTTTCTTTTGTTTTTATTTTATTGTTAGATTTTTATCAGTTCAAACACTTTCTCTCGAAATGGCTGCCGATGACTGAGATTGTATCAAAGATTCATGTTGTTGAATTAGCAGGGAAAAATATTTTCCAACAGCCTAAACAGCAGACAGAAATAATTTTATTATTATAGATATAAAAAAAGAATGAAATGATACTGTTTTCTCTTCCTTACTTATTAAAAAAAATAATTGCTATCTCTGTTGCTAATTATCTGATGATTGCATTCAAATTTTCAGCGAATTCAAATAATAATAAATTAGGCCGCTTACCAAATTTCTATTACAGTACAATAAGTTTAGAGGAAATCAGACCCCCCTTCCAAAAAAAAAAAAAAAAAAGTCCATTATCTGAGCCAAAAAAAAATTGCTGATGACCCTGTAATTTGTTTTTATTGTGATCGGAGAAATCTGACATTATCAGCTTGCATCTGATAAGAAAGGGATCATTCTTACGGTGAGGTTGTGGGGTTGCTGCACCTGTTCTTGGCCTGCATAATTTGGGTCTAATTGAGGCAACACAAGTGAATTATACAGAACTGAATTTTCCAATCATCCACATGCTTTTTCCGGAAAAGAGGGGGGGTGGGGAGGCAACATTTAAAAAAAAATTACAGGGTGGAAAGTTGATGTTTTAGGAAAAAGGCAGGACATGGTTTTCACTATTAAAAAAGAGCTTTCGAAAAGCACCTAATAGGAACACTAGTTGGTTAGTTGACTTCATTAGTTTTGTTATTTCCCGTGTTCAAATTTACTGAACAGCATCTGTTATTTATCTTAGTCCTAAATTAAAATCTTTATGAGATGTCTAATTATAAATAATGTAACATTACAAAAAGATTAATAAATAAATTTAGAAATTACATCCTAACACAAAATATTGTTTACTTTTATTTTTCATTTGACAAAAATAACTTTATCAAATGCAAATTTAATAATAATAAAAGAATTATTTGATAGACTTCTTGAACAGGAAAATAGGAAAATCATTTACCTGTTTCACTGTTACATCGAAGCACCCCTCCCCTTCTTTTTTTCATGACAGATTTTGTAACGCTCAACTATAGAGACTTTTTAAGTATCCAACAATCGGCGCTTCCCAAGCATGCCGGTTAGTTTTACTGTACCTTTTTTTCTTCAATATCCATATTTTAATATAAATTTATTATATTTAAAGCATGGATTTACAAAATTCTTTTAAAAAAGCAGAATCAAATTAAAAAGAAAAAAAGGTTCTGTATATTAGAGTTCCTTAGTCAGTTAGAAAGAATTCTGCATGAGCTTGGGTAACCCAATTTTACCTGTGGTTCATGTTAAGTTAGGTTAACTTTTTTTTCCCCCCCTTATTTGTCAAGTTTTGAGTCTTTCATGTTGTTTTTTCAAATGAGAAACTATATACAGTGAAACTTCTTTTAAAGGCCACCCCTATTCAAGGGCCACCTCTATTAAGGGCCAATATTTTTAGGAACGAAAAAATTTCCCTTAGACATAATGTTAATTTTACTCCTATTAGGGGCCACACGTATCCCTCATAAAAGCCATTTTTTTTCACATGTACCTTAAATCCTAAACAGTTGTATTGAATTCCTGAATCAAGAAATAAGAGTTCAGCAAACAACTGCACTTACAACAAAGAAGGCAGGGGTTGATGTAGAGGATTTAGTAACACAATAATGGGCCACAAATGAGACAAACAGGTATTCCTCACACTTTATTTGACATTTCAACGTGCAGGGGTTGGGGGAGCATGACCCTTTGTTGTGGTCACACAATGGATAACAGGTTATCTAAAAAAACTGATTCCACATTTACTAAAACTGTGAATGCACATTGAAGCATAATTTTTATACCTGTCAGGAAAAGCTAACAGAAATAAATAAATTAATATCTCATTCTAAGGCATTAATAAATGATGCAAATTTAAGTAATTTGTTCCATAAAATAAAAGAATCATTAGAAACCAAAATTGTTTGCGAAAAAATTATAAAAAGTAAACAAACTTCAATAGAACATTTTTTTAATCTTGTATAGAGTTTGAAAATGTTAATAAACAGTTTTTTCACCTACACAGGTTTGGATTTCCTTATTTTAATTGTTGTTTTTTGTCACCCCTATTCAAGGGCCAATTTTCAATGGAACGGCAGGTGGCCCTTACAGAGAGGTTTCACTGTATTTGAATATTACTTGTGTGTGTATATGTTTTTTATTTTTATAGCCCCTCCCCCCCCACACACACAAAAAAAAAAGAGAGATAATTATAGGCTATTTTCCTATAATTGTATTAAAATATGGATTAATTATGCTTCAGGATCAGGTTGAAGTATATCGAGTTTCAGGTTAACTAATTTATTTTTATTATTTATTTATTTTTTTTTTTGGAGGGGGCGGGAGGTGTTCAGGTGAAGTTTTCGGTTGATTTTAAGCAGAAATTTCGGGTTTGGATTTAGCATAACCTGACCCATGCAAGACTCTAGTGCCAGTTAGATTGTTGCTCCTCTATCGAGCAATAGTGGGGGTGGCCGATCATATCACCGATGTTGTACTGCATTTTCAACATATCATTTTCCACTTTGTGCTAACCGTTTCTTCCGTTTTCAATGTATGATTTTAAAATTCTCCTGAATGTATTTTTGGGGCCACATTTAAAAAAAATATGATTTCTGACTGCTGTGTTCAAAGTCAGTAGAGTTTGTAACACCAATTGCTGAAATGATATTGATGCTTTGCTTAAAAGATTGTCATTATTAAATTTAATAAACGTTATTATTTGAAAGGAATTTTTAAAAAATTCTCCAAAATGGATTAAGTTTTTCTACTGTATTTTAGTGGCCCAACAGGGAAACCAACTTACTACTAATTATAATGATTTAGTAAAGAGGATTTTTTTTTTATTGAAAAGGATATCATCAGTTTTTTCATTTTGTTTACATTTGCCATGATGATAATAAGAATTAACCCTTTTGCAACTTTTTTGTTTCTGACTTCAAAATAATAATAATAATAATAAAACCCTTGAAAATTTCAATTGTGATAAGATCACGTGACGAAATAACTTTTTTCACTTACAAAGGAACTTTACCATCATAACAATAGGGTTTTTGGCAGTAAAGGGTTACTATACCAATGGAACATGGAAAAATTTCCTTATGTGAAATTCATTCCATTTTTCAGAAATTTCTCATTTTTTTAGTGTTTTTAAGAAATTATATAAGTAATTTATTAATATTTTTTGGTTTATTTTTTTAAATGCTTTCTGAAGGTTTTCTCTGTGCAGTGTTATAAAATATAATACTGGATAGTTAAGATATCAAATAGGAATTTATGAAGAAAAAAGTCCTCGCAAAATAGGAACTTTCAATAGGAATGCAAAAAATTCAAAAATCGCTGTATGAATTCCAAATAAACTTTATTGAAAAAGGACAACATTAACTATATTGGAATAAAAGATTGAATTGGGGTTGCTTTTATGAATAGCTCGAAATTGACGTCTGAAATTCATGCAATATGTGAATTTTTCTCTTCAATATAAAATAGCGAAAAATTTAAAATCTGAGTATCGGGTAATAATATGAAATGGCTTCATCTTTCCAGAACCAAATTTGCAATATCTCTATGTGCAATATGCTTCCTTAGCCATCACCAGTAAATAGCTACACAGGCAAAAACTTTGTTTTATTAATATAGATAATGCATATATCTAATATTTGATAAATAGAATTTTTAATAATTAAAATTGTATGCATTTATTTATATTGAAATTTCTATAACTTGAATAATTTACATACCCCATTCTAATTCCATAGAATCTATTTATATAGTACGCTAAGGTGACGATACCAGGGTCGCAACCATCATTCCGATGCTGTAAATAATGCAATTGTTTGACTTATGGAAATAATCTACTTTGTATCCATTCTTCATAATTTTCTCTAAAACCTTCAAAAACTATACAATTATAATGTTTTTAAGTTCTGAATTAAAAGTAACCTGCTGGTATTTATTTATTTTAAAGGAAATAAGTGAAAGGCATGTATTTTAATTGTATGCAATATATGTATTTTGAATGTTTGTATTTTAAATAAAAGTTCTGCTTTTTAAATGAAATGGGTTAAAGGTTTATATTTTAAGTGAAATTAATGCAATATGAATGATGTCAATGGGAACAATATGTGGCGATTTATCACATTGCCAAGCTAACATAAAAGTACTTTATTTTCTAAGTATTAATGTAATAAACATAGTCTTTAGTTAGTTTGTTTCAGGTTGTACGTTTAATTTATTTTGAAGAAATGGATTTGATGAATCATTAATCCATTTTCCTCTTTTTTTTTTTTTGTGCAAACTGAATTACATAATTTTTTATTTTACACCGTTGAATAGGAAGGGTGTACTTTCAAATTTAAAGTGTTTGAAGTTTGAAAACTATATTTCATATAAAAATATGTATGATCTATATTTCAATTTACTGGCTTTTTATGATTTTTAAACTAAATAGCTCGATTGCGGAATAATAGTATGTGAATATTTTTACCAATTATTTCAAATTTTAAGGGAAACCACAATTTTTACCCACTGTCCTAGGACAGGCATTTACACTAGTAATAATAATAAAAACTCAACAGATCAATTTTTTATATATTAGGTTCAAACGGCCTACAAGTGTGCTACTGTTCTTAGGGATACTATTAAGCCGTATTTATTAAGAAGAATGAAATCTGACGTGAAAATGAGCATCAACTTACCAAATAAAAATGAACAGGTAAGATAAAATTTTATTTTATTTAACTTTTCTTTAACACCGTTGTTATTGTACTATTTTGTTAGTTTTATATTTTTTTATTCTTTATTATTATTTTTGTGATATAGAATTAACTATGCAAAGATTGATTTTCCATAAATTGTGTGTTCTAATGTAAACTGAGTTAATTACCTTTAAAGTAATGTGACTGCTTTCATCCCCCACCCCCCAAACTGTAAACATTATTTTTCCGTTTAGAGAAAAGTAAAAGGTAAAATAAAATAATTTGTTCTTGCAATTTTAGTTTTTCTTTGTTATAATCATAAATGATTTCAATAAAATGGGAAATTTCTGTACAGTTTTTGATTACTTTGTCTATCCTTTATTTATGTATATATTTTTTAATTTCAGGTGTTATTTTGCCAGTTAACTCCAGAACAAACTGATTTGTATAAAGGATATATTACTTCCAAAGAAGTAGATAGCATATTGAATGCAAGGCTGCAGGTAAATTTTATTTATTCACATAGTGATTTTTTATTTTTTAATCTCTGGTGCATATATATATATCAAGACATGCAGTGTAAGCAGTGTTTTTCCTTAACAAAAGTAATTAAAACCATGCTTACTTTTTTTTCTTCAGACTTTGCTTTTTAGGGTGATATGAAAAATGTAGCCTCCACAGCTTGTAGCACAGATATAATTATTTCCAACCCACTGTGGGTCATCTGAAGTATTAAACGCCTCAGCTTGCCTGATCATACAGTTTGATGCCTTAAACTTATTGAATTTTGCTTTTAAATTTTTCCAGTGACCTTCTCCATAATCAGGTCTGCTGCTACTATTCCGGTCCAGTGTTAAAATTGAAGCAAGGTGCACAGGATCGTTGAAAAATATTGATATTTTTAAAAATGGCAAACATGCAAAAAATATGTATGAATTTTCATATAAAAATTTCACTTTCTGCATTAAAAAAATATATATATATATATTAATTAATCATAAAATCTTATGTATTTCTTTAAAGAACGGTATTGAAAATATGTGGTTAAAATTTGGAAATGATCTGATGAAATTTGTTGAAGTTATAAAAGCCAACTTTTTGGCATTACCATTTTGTTACATCTCCAGTACCACAATTTTGATCTTTAATAATAATTTTTTTTTTAAAAGTGTAAATAAGTTTAAAGATTCAATAAATGTTGTCAAACCAATTTTCATTCTTTTGTGTAGTTTTCTCAAAAAAAAAAAAAAAAAAAAAAAAACCTTCTTTATAAAATAGTAGTTTATTGCTGCTGGTATGACAACATGTGATTGTAAGCTATTAATATTAAATTATCATTGGAAATAAATAAATATCTTTATGCAGTTATTATCCTTTTAGATTTAATTAATAAAATT
The DNA here is from genome assembly GCA_963932465.1 of Maratus speciosus. NCBI lineage: Eukaryota > Metazoa > Arthropoda > Arachnida > Araneae > Salticidae > Maratus > Maratus speciosus. Next base: position 187,313,984 of record OZ010799.1, read on the forward strand.
ATTCATTTCAGATATTTGTTGGTTTGATCAACTTAAGGAAAATTTGCAATCATCCAGATTTATTTGATGGTGGCCCTAAGATATTTAAAGACACGGATCTAAGTACTCTTTCTGAAGAGGACCATTATGGTTATTACAAGAGGTCTGGGAAGATGATTGTAGTTGAAGCATTACTGCGTTTGTGGCACAAACAAGGTCATAGAGTTTTGCTTTTCACCCAGAGTAAACAGGTTAGATTTAATATAGAGAATACCGTTACTTTTTTAACATTATCCATTAGATATAACACAAAAATCAAGCTTCTCTTTCATTTTCTGCATTGCAAGATGTACTGTAAAATATTTTATTTTGTTTGGGAATGTATCTAAAAAATATGAGCATGTGGCTTTAATATTCATAGTATAGCAGAAAATTTCTTAAAAGTGTTCTTGAGAATTCTATGTTACAGTCAAATCTGTGAAATCTGCACATGCACAATTCGAGATTTTATAGCTTAACTTCATATGACCATTATACATTTATGAAAACTGAAATGCAAAACAGAAGTATAGTGTAAGAATAGAAATAGATTTAAAACAAAATTATATTCATATTCAAATTTCATAATTTATTTTATTTAAACATTGGTACAATGGAGTGCATAATATTTACTTACAGGAACAACAGCAAAAAAAAACAACATTCCGTTACAGTGCTGAATATGGACGAAAATTCCTGAAAGTGTGTTTTTAGATGTGATATGTGTTTATAAGCTCAACCAAATTCTAGTACACTAGGAGGCTCTGCCTCCCGCGATCTATGCTCGTCAACCCTCGCTTAGACACCATAGACTCTAAAAACACGCTAATTTGTTTGGCTTTAAAAAGATTACAGAAGATTGAATTATAATTAAAAAACCAGTGGTGGTCTCCCTGTAAACGGGTTTTTATTAATTTCCCTTTGATTGGGGAATTTTAAGGCAAAATCAGCTGCTGTTTAAAACGTCTAATGGTTGTTTTAGTGCTTGATTAAATAAGATCTGTTAAACATTTGAAAATAAGGTAATATAAAATGAACTAAGTCAACAGGATCTTTGACTCCCAGAACCTTCTAACAAAGCATAGAAAAATTGTTTTAAATAACATATTTAAAATGTACCTATTGTTTTAAATCTAATTTAATTTTCACCAATGTTTTCTTTCTTTTTTTAATATTCACACGAAAATACTTTTGTTGTTAGAAAGGAAATATTATTATTTGCGTTTAGAATTGGCAACAATAGTTAAAAAGTTCATCTTGAAATATGAAATAAATGTCTCGAGTAAATATACTTTTAATTTTAAACAATTTGTCAATATTATTGTTTGGCCATTTTAAATATGATGTAATTTCTTCCATTTACTGCTTTTAATGAATATTAATGAATTTATAAGTTTTTTTTTCTCTTTTTAATATTCATGTGAAAAATACTTTTGTTGTCAGAAAGGAAATATTATTATTTGTGCTGTCTTAGAATGAGCAACAAATCTTAAAAAGATCATCTTGATATATGAAATAAAAGCCTTGTCTAAATAATCATAACATCAATCATCACAGTAAGCTGGAAACTCTGAATGAAATTACAAGAAGTAGATGTAGATTTCACTATACAGGGTTCCCAGCGTCATGGAAAGTCAGGGAATTTCAAAGTAGTCAGGGAAAGTCAAGGAAATTTCAAAATATATAAGAAAAGTCAGAGAATTTACAAATATTTTCTAAAAAGTCATGGAAAATTCTTGAAAAAAAAATGAAAAATGATGCGAAATTCATCAAATAGTCTCGGGAAAGAAATCACAAAATTCATCAAATGATCGCAAAAAAAAAAAAAAAAAAAAAAAAAAAAAAAATCGAGAAATTTGAAGAGCAATTGCAGAAAAAAATCACTAATTTTGACAAAGGATTGCGAAAATAAATAGCAAATTTCGTTGTATCCCGTTTGATCAGAGAATTTTTGAGATTGGTCAGGGAAAGTCAGGGGATATTGTGAGATTTGGTCAGGGAATTTGCCAGTCATGTTTTGCTGGGAACCCTGCTATACATTTAAAAGTATTCTATATTATGGAGAACGGCAGCATTTCATATGTATGTCTCATTTATTGATTGTCCCTTATAATGACATTTTTTTAATAGGTTGCCAACTGGTTTTTCTCGATTTTGTTTTTTTTTCTTATAGATGATGGATATTCTAGAAATCTTTGTGAAAAGTAAAGGATACACCTATATGAAAATGGATGGGACTACATCTATTGGATCTAGGCAACCTCTTATCAATAAATTTAATTCAGTAAGTTTCTATTTTTAAAAGTAATAAGAACCTGGGATATTTTATTTTATATTGTATTAGCATAATTATAAGTTAAAGCTTATTTTGTTTAATAATTCCATTATAATTATTAAGCATAAGAAAACATTCTTGGATTTAAACTTTTGAGTTGGTGTATTTATTTATTTATTTATTGTGTTTCAGAGAATGAGTTTTAAAATAATGAGAACACATTTAATTGTAATGTTTGTTTTGTTTTGAGTTGTAGTCAGTCTTGAAAAAAATTGTTATTCTTTTTATAAGAAAAATAAACAATTTTTGTGTTTAAATAAATAAAACATAATTAATTGCTGATTGTAACTTATGATCACAACCAGTACAAAAACCCTTAGACCAATGTCAGACGGGCGTCTTTTTTTGCTTAAGTATTATCCATTCACAATGCTATCACATTGTGAATGGATAATACTTAAGCAAAAAATATGCACGTCTGACATTGGTCTTAATGTGTTAAAAGGTTGTGGCACTTTACGTTATGGCTCTAAGAATTTTAAATATTGGTCTTAAAAATAATGATATCAAATTATGAGTAACTCTATGATGTTAATTAAAATGTATATGTATATATCATTTCCTTTGTTGTTCTAATTATATTCATAGGTGCAAATATTATTTTCAACATGAAAAGATATAAAAAATTATTTGTTTATGCTTTTTCATTCACATCTCTCATAAATACTAAATATGGATTTTAAAAGAAATGATATCAAAATTCGAGTGGCACCTGGATGTGACTTTAATAGGTTTGTTTTAAAATTCAATTTATTTTTTATTTGTCTCCTAAAGTATATTTACACATCCTCACAAAACTTTTAATTTTCCAATGTACTGTTGAATATATCACTTTCACTGAGCCTATATTATACATTGAAATGTATTTATTTTAATTATTTGATTCATCTTTTGTGCCATGTTATCCAAAATCGCAAGAAAATTTCTGTAAATGGTTTCTTTTTTTAATGAACTAAGGGGCTCTGCCCCCTACGAGCTACGCTCGCCAGCCCCTGTTCAGACCCCTCAAACTCTAAAAGCATGTTAATTTGATTGCCTTTAAAAAAATTTAAGATGAATTAATTATAATTAAAAATATAGTGGCCATCTCCCTGTTAACGGGTTGTTTTTGTCTTTGATTAAATCAGATCAGTGAAGCATGTGAAAATAAGCTAATATGAAATGATTTAAGTAAACAGAGTCTTTGTCTCCCGGTATTTTTTAACAATGCTATATAAGAAAGTTTTTTTTAAAAGACATTTTAAATGTATTGTTTTAAGTCTGACATAATTTTCACCAAAGTTTTCTTTTTAATATTCACATGAAAATACTTTTGTTGTTTGAAAAGAAATATTATTTGTGCTGTCTTAGAATTCTCAACACAAGAGCAATGGGACTCTTGTAGGCCCTTCAATAACATCTGCATTGGTTCAAAATATCACAATTTGTTGATTTTCTGTAAGCAAGTAAACCCTATTGGTTTACAATGATATACTTTTAAATGCAATTTTTTTAAAACTTGTATCTCAATTTACTGATTTTATCAAATAACTTTCAATCATGTTTTTAAATTTATATTATGTGCAGCCTGCTGACAAAATATTGGCAATTTTGCCCTTAAAACAATATAAATAGTTCAGCATATGTTTTTGGTTAATAACACTGGTTGGCATCAAAATCCTTGTAAAAATACTGATTGTTCCTGGCAGATTTAAAGATACTAAATCCAAATATGACAAAGAAATTGTTCCATCACATACCAATATTTCTTAGTAGGGTGTTGTTTTTAAATTAAAAATTTTGTTCTATTGGTAAAATATTAAGGCTAAAAGCATGTTATTCTTTTATTTTTGGATTAACCTGCACTTTGTTTTCTTGCTTTCTCTTCTAAAAAGGGTTTCTACCTGCTCTTCTGATTTTTTTTTTTTTGGTGGGCTTTCTGAAAATCAATGACCTCAATTCGCTTATGCGTAATCTCAAATGACCCTTCGTATTCCACTCACAAAGAAAATTTTCATAGCATCTCTGTTGAGAGAAACACACAGGGTGCTTTGTTTAAGTTAATTTACTTTATCACACAGTTAATTTAATGCATTAATATTAAGTAAAACTAGTTTGTATAACACTTTATTTACTGAAAAAGTCACATTAAAGCAGTTTATAAAAGCAGCGCAAACGTATTTTGCTATATATACAGCGAGGTGACATTTAAAGACAAAAGGAAGCCATTGTTGCAACTTGTACAGGTAGCTCACGAACTTTATTTTGATTGTAAGATCAGCAACAAAGATAAAATGTGGGCACCAAAATTTTGCTGTTAATTCATGTTCAAGGACATTTAGTGGTTGGTTAAAAGGTACATTGAGGCCTTTGTTTTTTTGTCCAGTTGTTCAGGATCATATTTTATTTCTCTGGCTGAATTAAACGTCCTAGTTTGTGATATAGATCTACGCAAAACAAAGGTTTAGCTACTTGGTTCTCGGCTTCAATAATGTAATTTACTACAAAATTTTGTGAAACTTTCCTTTTATAAAAAGAGGCAAGGATGCATTTTAAACTATTTCTCGATGGATGGCAACTTGGTGTATTCCTATAATATTCAAGGATTAATGGGATAGTTATGTGTTGAATACAAACCAGAACAGTGTGATGCTTTCAACAATTCCTGTAAGATTAGTTTAAAGCTGTTTTGCTTCACAATGGAAATGTGGAGCCTTCAATATTTATTGCTGAAGCAGGTCATACGAAAGAAACATATTTAAACATTCAAAATCCTTATAGAAACTACATTACAAAGACCACCAATGAAACATATGTGCTGACTTAAAAGTTATAAGCATTGCTAACTGGGCTACAACAAAGTTTCATAAACAACAAATAAGTACTTTTGTCTGAAAAAAATGGCCATTGCGGGGAAAAAAAAAAAAAAAAATTCCTGGCAAGAAAAATGTTGCACATCAGGCAAATATATATTTACTGTCCCTCCACGTAGTACTTGGATTTATTAAACAATTTGTTAAGCCTATGAATAAAGAAGGTGAAGGATTTGAATACTTGATATACAAATTTCCATGCGTGAGGAAGGCCAAAAAAAAAAAAGGGAAGATATTTTCATTGGACCTCAAATAAACATTTATTTCATGATCTACTTTAAAAAATAAACTGAATGCTTTCAAGAAAATAGCATGGGATGCTTTCGAAAATATATGTAACAAATGTTTTAGGAAACAGAAAGTGTCAAAATTCTAAAGAAGTTGTTGACAATCTACTCTCTTCTTAATTTTAAGGCATTGAGATGCAATATGTCTTTAAAGATGTATTTTCTGGATTCTTACTTGGACTTTTTTCTGGATAATATGGGAGCAGTTTCTGATGAACATGGAGAAAGGTTCCACCAGGATGTAGTTGAAATGGAAAATAGATACAGCGGCAAATGGAACGGGAATGTGTTAGCAGATTACTGCTGGACACTTATACAGGAGACACCAAAAGAGCAATACAAAAGAAAAATGTAAACGAAATGACTTTTTCATGATAGACTTTATTCATTTTTAACAGAGGTAATAAAAATAATTCATTTTTCATGTTTTATTGTTTTGTAGCCTTGTTGATGAATATATTCATTTTTCATTTGATACTGTAATTTGTATTATTTAAAAACGACCTCTTTTAAAAATTATATGTGATGGAGCAGTTTTGATGAGATATTTAAAATCAGGAATGTTAAATTGTTAAAGTTCACTCATTTTTTTACAGGGAGGATTTTTTTCCCCCCGACCAGTGTAATCCATAACAAAATTAAAACTTTTTAACTAAATGTTCTTATTGGTTACTAGACATGTATGTATGTTTTTAACTGGACTAGCTGACTAAAGGGAAAGGACTTTCAATTAAAAAAAGATTTGGGCTCTTTTTATTTTCTTTTCTTATGTTCATGATAACTTTGACTATTAATATTAACTTCATAAGTTTAACTAGAGATAACTGTATATATTTTTTTAAATACTTTTTGTTTTACAATTTTTTTAAATGTACTAAGTTAATATGTATATCTTGACAGGATTTCATTTTTCTTTCTTAGGATAAAAGCATTTTTGTCTTTCTTTTAACTACACGTGTTGGTGGTCTTGGTGTAAATTTAACTGGAGCTGATAGATTAATCATATATGACCCTGACTGGAATCCCAGTACAGATGCACAGGCTAGAGAAAGAGCTTGGAGAATTGGACAAGATAAGCAAGTTACTATATATCGACTCCTGACTGCCGGAACAATAGAAGAAAAAATTTATCATAGGTAATTGTAACGTTATTGTGGAACATGTATAATAAAAGAAAGTGATTACAGTACAGAGCCATTTATCCGGAATGCTTGGGGTCAGATGTATTCCGGATAACTGGTTTTTCCGGTTAACTGGTTGTGCATTAAAGCAGCATCCATTTGATAAGTTTTGTGGAATATGTGTGGTTGTGACATTATTTCTGATTTTAAATTATTAGATTACTTTGATTAAAAATCACTGCAAGAAAGATCAAAAGTTAACCAGAGTTTAAAAGAAGGAAATTTATGGGAATCCCTTAGGAACAAAAATTCTCCTGTTTCATCTGCATAAAAATTAAAACATCTAAAATACAACTAAATATGTTTCCATTTCAAATACTAGATGTTGTCATCAAATTATACAATTGTTTTAAGCAAAGTCTATGTCAAACTGGCAGTGTATGACACCTTTTTCTGCAAAGATTCTGAAATCAGTCTATCAGAAATATCATTCCAGATAACTGGTTTTCCGGTTAACTGGTTTCCGGATAAATGGTTCCGTGTAGAGATGCAACGAATATTCGGCCCATTCGGCCTGTCTGCCGAATATTCGGCTTCGGCCGAATATCAAGTCCATTATTCGGCCTTGGCCGAATAATACTGTAATAAATGTTTTTATATTTACACAGTATAACTTTTTAATTTGACAATTTATATTCATCATGCATAATGAAAATTTTATTTGAAATTAACTAACACCTTTTTTCCCCATTAACTTTCATACCCCGAATGGGTTTTATCTACCCATTTTTATATAAGAGGCTAATTTAGGAATCATGTTAAAAAAAATTTATGCTGTATCAGTAAGTACAAAACATACCTGCTTGTAATAAGCTAACATAATCTGTTAAATTTAAAATTAATCTATTCAAAATTGTTTTAATACAGCTGTACAAGCAAATTCATTTTTATTTTATTTTTTATCATAATGGGAAGTTTAACATTTATCCCTTGTTAGTTGTTACATAAAAAAATATTTCTTTCAATAATATTTTGAATTATACCTATAAAGAACTCTAGTGCTATCTGCTGACAGCAAAGAAAGAAAAAATAATGATAATAATAAATGATAAAAATGTTTTTGTTAATTGTGAGCTTTATAAAGTCTACAATGATTTCTTTCCACCATTTTAGAGGATATTCCTTTCATCCTTTCTATCAGAGGTTTTCCTTTAGATATTAAGATTTCTTATTTTTTATTTTATTTCATCTGAAAGTTGAAACTTGTTTCCTAGTACTTTTCAAATTTTGTCATTATTTTAAAAGGTAACAACAACACACATAATATTTATTAAAATGCAAATAGACAATACCTGATGAGGAACTTTTGCTAAGATTTTTTTTTTTTTGGGGGGGGGGGGGTGCGTGAATTATATTATTGAGGCAATTTTTAGGCCGAACATAGCCGAATATTTTTTCTGAGTAAAATAATGCTTTAAAAAATTACAAATTTGTATATAAATATTTTTTTTAAGAAAACAATACATTTTAAGTGTAAAATATACAAGAATTGTGCATATAGTGCATACTATATTTTGTTTTTAGGCAAAAATGAGTTTATTATTCGGCGGCCGAATAGGCCGAATATTCGGCTGTAACTTGGCCGAATATTTGGTATTCGGTTATTCGGCCAAACCACTATTCATTGCATCACTATTCCATACTGTATTCTATATTAATAATTGGAAAATTTTCCAGAGAGAAACATTCGTCTTGCATACAATATTTCAAATGAAAATCAATTTTTAAATTAATTGCTTAAAAGGCGCAAAGGCCAACATAGTGAAAAAGATTCCATTCCGGGATTCGAATCTGGACCATCAGTATAGCGCACTGACATTCTACCGACTAAACCACATGGAACGATACCCAGCCTGGAACCTCTCACTGTTATATGTTGGCAAGGCTACAAACGCAGCACAAGATGGAATATTTTTCCGTGAGCCACCGACATGGGGCAGACACAAAACTTAATTAAATCCAGCATCGATTGAAACTATATTAATACTTGGAAAATTTTCCAGAGAAAAACATTCGCTTTGCATACAATATTTCAAATGAAAATCAAATTTCAAATTAATTGCTTAAAATGTGCAAAGCCAACATAGTGGAAAAGTTTCGTGTTTGCCCCATGTCGGTGGCTCATGGAAAAATATTCCATCTTGTGCTGCGTTTGTAGCCTCTCCAACATGTAATAGTGAGAGGTTCCAGGCTGGGTATCGTTCCATGTGGTTTAGTTGGTAGAATGTCGGTATGCTATACTGATGGCCCGGGTTCGAGTCCCGGCATGGAATCTTTTTCACTATGTTGGCTTTTGTGCCTTTTAAGCAATTAATTTGAAATTTAATTCTCATTTGAAATAGTGATTATTCTATTTTAATTTTAATTTTTGTATTCAACATTGTAACGTTGATTCTAAAAATTCTGCTTTCTTTATTCCTTTGCTAAGCTAAATTTATAGTGTAATTCTTTTACAAAGGACCGTCTTTTGATTAAACCAAATCAGTGGTGTTTAGTGTCAGAAGATGACTCTGCACTCAGCAATGAGCTTTGTTGTTGCACTCTTTTATTTAACTCAGCTGAGTTTTTTTATGTATAGATGGAATTTTGTAATAGATTTTTCACTCACTTCTTGATATTATAGAATTATAAAAATTACCTACAAAGATGTGTTTCCGATGACAATGCAACATTTTAATATTTTTAGAACTTAGTTGTAAATTAATTTTAGAGCATTTTACCATTAGCTGGATAAATGATAAATCACCAAACATTCTTTATGTTTATTATTATTTACGAGTTATAGAAACAGTGGAGCTAATTATGTGCCAAACTATGCTCGTCAAAATAAGTCAGAAAAAACTGCAACAACAAAATATTTTAAAAACTAAAAGTAAAAAGTGTAAATAAAAAAAAAGTCTTTAGCTTGCAATAGTTTAATATTAATTAAATTATTATTATGCATTTGAAAACAACTTAGAAATCCTGAATTGATAGTTTAATCAGTGTTTTTTCTTTCTTGCTGCCATGTGTTAAAAAAGAAAAAAAGCAAACATTGCAATAAAAAAATCCTTAATTTTTGCTTTGTACCAAGCATAAATCAAAGCGGTATTTTTTTTTCATAATTGGGATCCATACTAAATTAACAAATTACAATGAAATTATTTTGGAGCCACATGAATTACAGTCATGAAAATTCATGCGATTTTTAAGATAAACATTAAATGCTTTTATAAGAGTGTTTTTTTTTTTTTTTTTTTTTTTTTTAATACTTTCTTCTATCTTTACAAGAAGAAAGTATTGGATTCATGAAAATTTTTGAATTCTGGTTTTCGACAGATTTACACGTTTTAAGGGTCAGAGAACTATAAAAAGGTGTTTTTAAAAAATGTCTGTTTCTCAGTCTGTCTGTCTGTGTGTGTGTTTGTGTGTGTGACACAAATTTTGTGGGCGCTCTTACTCAAGAACAAATGAACAAAATTTAATAAAACTTTAGACTCAGTTAACCCCTGATATAAACTGGTGCTGATTAATTTTTGGTGTAAATCGCCCAACAGGTGGCGCTGCTGTACTGCATTTTTCACGATTTCCGCAATAGCTATATCTCAAGAATATTAATGCATGGATTTTTATAAAACTTCAGATTCTGTTAGTTCTTGATATAATTTAGTGCTGATTACTTTTTAGTGTAAATCGCCCAACAGGTGACGCTGCTATGCGGCATTATTCAAGATTATCGCAATAGCTCTATCTCAAGTACTAATGCCTGAATTTTCACCAAACTTCAGATTCAGTTAGTCCCTGATATAAACTAGTGCTGTTTAGTTTTTAATGTAAATCGACCAAATGGTGGCGCTGCTGGGCTGCATTTATGACATTTTCTGCAATAATTCTATCTCAAGGACTAATGCATGAATTTTTATTAAATTTCAGATTCAGTTATTCCCTGATATAAATTGGTCCTGATTACTTTTTGGAGTAAATCGACTAACATGTGGCACTGCTATGTACATTTTTTAAAGATTTCCACAATTGTTCTACCTCAAAAACTTAAGCACGGATTTTCATCAAATTTCAGCTCCAGCTACAACTTGACACATAAGTTGTTGCTGATTAGATTTTGGTGTAAATCACCTATCCGGTGGCACTGATATGCTTTATTTTTCTGGAAATATTAACATGTATGAGATAGAAGAAAGTTTTGGGGTTGTCACATCCGACTAGTTTTAACTGTTTTTACTTTTATACTTATTATTTTTCTAATATCAGATTGATGTATCTACAAATTAAACATATAGAGACTGTGATACCCATGTTATAAATAACATAAGGATGTATAAACCTGATTTTGATAATCCTATTATCTAAAAATAGCACATTTTTATTGTTACATCTTTATGTCATTAAACCATTAAATTGTCCTTTACATATATGATCATATATGGGGCAGTCTCACAATCTTTTGACTTTCGGAATAAAAATCTGGTGAAATTAAACTTGCTAAAAGAACATTTTAATCAGATAGACAAATGCCTTAATGATTCAAAATAAAGAAAAAATGTTCAGCAGCAAATTTTTTATTTTTTTATTTTACTGAGGTTTAAGTTAAACTTGCAAGTTTAATTTTCCTTATCATTTTACCACTATAACTTTCTATTTTCTTCTAAATTTTTACTTTTAATGAATTTGCATAGTACCCACAGGACATTCAAATAAGAAATAATAACAATGCAGTATTTTTAGTACAAATTTTTGGTATAACATTTGTCTTAAAGGGGTATTAAAGAATGGACGGAAGGGAAAAAAAGGGGATGGTATAGGAAAAAAGGGACGGGAATGGAAAAAAAAAGGATGGTAAGGAAAATTATCACTATTTTTAGGCAAATCATGTTAAGACTAAGTGATAGCCACAATGTTCATTGATTTTTAAAAACAGTTATTTACATTGGATTAAAAAAAAAAAAAAAAAAAAAAAAAAAAATACCTCGAAAAGTGCAGGAATAAACTTTGGGGACGGTAAGACTACTAATAAAGCCACAATTCTTGAAATTGACATTTAAATGCAGATTTGAATTCTGCAGTCAATTTCCTGTCAAAGAATTTTAGACATTCTTTTTCTAGCATACTTCTGCATGAGAAAAAACTTGAAAAAAATTCTGTGGCTGCATCTGAAGTGATTTTCTGTATAAGTTTAGCAAGAGGGATGGTAAAGATCTAAAACCCAGGGACAGAGTTCAAAAAATAATATCAACTGTAAAAATGTGTGCAGGTTAATTTTTTGCTACATATTTATATAAAACAATTGCCCCAGTTTCGAAAAAAATATTACATTGAATTATTTTTATTGAAACAATTTTATACAGACAGCTCCAAACTTAAAAATCAGCATCGGGGACACTTGACAGTACAGGAGTTTTCCCGGCATTTGGACGCCCAACATTGTCCAAAACTTATTTATCTTGTTAATATTGTTATGCAATGGGATGTTCCTCAGTATATGAAATAAAAAAAACCCCACAAGAATATGTACTAAAATCAAAATTATTATTCAGGGACATAAAAGTCAAAGGTTGTAAGAATACCTCATATGCTTTAAATTCATTTTAATGATCAAATTTCTATTTTTATATTTAAAAGAAAGTAAAATATTATTAAGTAAATGATCTTTTATTAATTTAATGGCTTATTGTATACCACTTATGTCATAAAATTCAAAACTTAACGGAAAATTTGAAGTAATATTTTTGAACAGATGTTTCTATTTTTAACACCATTCAGATAGTGTCAACAATTTTATTTCAATGTATCAATAGTTTAAAATAGCTGAACATAATATGTCTGATCAAATTAATTATATTAAAACTATCACTTTAAATCCAGACAAATTTAATAAAATACTCAATAAAATCACATTTAAAAACATTAAAGAGCATGTTGTTGTTTCAAACAAACATCAGTACAGTAAAAAACTTTCAAGTCATGAAAGATGAAATAAAAAACAACTTACAGAAGGAACCATGTCAGAACAATTAAAAATCAATGTTATCATGTAACTCCTTCAGAGTATGCAGTTTTGCTATGACTTTAACTTCAATTTTAATTGTTTTGACATTGTTCCTTCTGTAAGTTGTTTTTAATTTAATCTTCCATGACTTGCACATTTTTATTGTTCTGAAGAGGAACTAATGTTTGTCTGAAATGTTTACTGGCTTTTGAAAGTTTTTAAATTTTATTTTATTGGTATCTTATTAAATTTGTCTGGATTTAAAATGATAGTTTCAGTATCAGTAATCGTTTTCTTCTTCTTTTTCTATAAAGAATTAAAAAAATCTCAGTTTCCACAAACCACACAAAACCATCAAACCACCGTAAAAGGTTAATATTTAGTTACTAATCAGGCTGTCATGATTTCCTGAGATGAGTTTCAATTTCATGTTTTTTTTTTAAATGATTTCTTAATTATCTGGTTGATTTTCATGTTCATTAGAGTATATGCTTAATTTTTTAAAAGAAAAAAAAAAAAAAAAAAAAAGGTTAGGGATGGAGGTGTTCCAATCTAGTTATTTTTCAATTCCTACTATTAGTTCCCACTCTCCCTATATATATCTTGTTCAAATTTTCAGTCGTTAATAAAATACTTATTATTCAGCCACTCAAGTTCAAATACATTTTTTTAAACTTGTAGTGGATGACACTTGGTGTTAATACAGTCAAATATTAATTCATTAATTAAATTTAATTAATTAATTTTATTCAAATTTTCAATCGTTAACAAAATATTTATTATTCATCCACTCAAGTTCAAATACATTTTTTAAAACTTGTAGTGAATGACACTTGATGCTAATTCAGTTCTTTTTTTCAAATATTAATTCATTAATGAAATTTAATTAATTAATTTTAGTTTTAAATGGGAGAAAAAAAAATTCTCTTATTCAAATTTTCAATTGTTAATAAAATACTTATTATTCAACCTAAGTAGGAATTGACTTAATTTTTTTTTTATATTACTTGTTTTGTTAATGTCATTGTTTTATCAATCTTGATGCATTCTGCTTGCTTTATGATTATCTCAAATCTTTAAAAATTGTTTTGAGTTTTGCCTTAAATTAAATTCCTGTTGGAAGCTATATTTGTTTCTTGTTGTTGTGTAAAAATTATGACTTTGTATTAGAGTGTTCATATTTTAATTCTTCCTGATCATTAATTCTGTTTGCTGTTAGTATGTGAAATATCCAGTTATGGAGGTCAGAAAGATATGAGAGATGTCATGACTTTTTTTTTTCTCTTCGCATTAAGGGTAGTCATTATAGTTTTCCTCTTTGATTCATTTTAAATAAAATTATCTTGCAGCAATGTGCAAAATATTTAATGATAAAAGTGACTTCTAGAACTAGAAATTAGAAAAAAAATATAAAAGTATTTTATATTAAAACAAATTTATATTTTGGTAAATAATATAATTATTTTAATTATGACCTTGTAAATTTCAGAAATAAAAAATTTCTACAGGTCTGGATAATGTTTTTTCTTTTACAAACCAGGGGCTGAGCTAACCATTTGCCAAATGCGAATACGTCGTGAAATTGGCGAGAAAAAAATTATTATGGCGAAAAAGTTGGCGAATGATTTTTTGGGGTCTCTTTTGTTGTGCAATCATGTTTTGGAACATAAATGAATTTCCGTTTTTAGCGCGTGTTCGCGTACGACCGTATTTCCAGTCTATATTCCTCCTCTTCTTCTCGACTGGCCAATTAGAGGTGATTCTGTTCCGATTTTTCCAAAAATTTAAGGAATTAATATCTGAAAATTAAAAAAAAATCGGTCGTCAATCCGAAAATTCGGACATAAAAAGTATTGCGAAATTCGACAAATGTCGCTAAAAAAAATTAATTTTGTCAATAGTTTGCTGAAAAATTGCAAATTTCGTCAAAGGATCGCGGAAAAGCACAAATTTAGTCAAAGAATCGCAGAAAAATGCAAATTTTTGTCATAAGATCGTGAAAAACCTGCAAGTTTCGTCAAAAGATCACGAAAAACTGCAAATTTCGTCAAAAGATAGTGAAAAAAAAAAAAAAAAACAAATTTTGTCAAAAGATCGCGAAATAAACTCAAATTTCGTCAAAAGAGCAAAAAACCCCGCAAACTTCGTCAAAAGACCGAAAAATTTCGTCAAAAGATCGAATTTACTTTTATATACTTTTAATATACTTTTGGCTAATAATAGATAAATTTGGCTAATGATTTTCAAATTTGGCAAATGTGTTGGTGAATAGTCTTAATTTCTTAGCACAGTCCCTGCAAACATTTAAAAATCTTTTATGTACCAAATTTTTGAGCACATTATCGTCATTGTTATCACTATTTTTCTATATAGCTTTCTTCTTATTTACAAAGGCTACAAGAAATACAAAAGAATTTTTTTGTAGCTATTTTGTTAGAAATTATTGTATGATGCTTCGTTAGAAATTAATGTGTACATCAAATGTGTGCTGCAAGTTAAAGCTGTGTTTTCACTATATATGTGAGATAGCTATTAAATCTTTAAAAAATCTTGTAATCATTTATTGTACAAGTTAATTTCATGTATAAAAGTACTTTTCATGAGAATAACTTCTTTGAAAGTATAAACAACTGTAAGAGGAATGTATATGACTAAGAGAGGGTTATGTTAAGCTAGTTTATGAAGAGTGACATTTGTGTTAAATAAAGAAACTGAAAAAAAAAATAAATAAATAAATGAGACTTCTGTTTCGCAGTGAGCTTTAGAAGACTGAATTAAAATTTACTTAAAGTATTGCTTTAGTGTGATCAGACTATTAAAGGATCCTGTTTCAGATGGTAAGTTTTGCATCATTGTATTTAAGAAATGTTATTTTAAAAATTATGATTATTATTTATAAAAAATATGTAAAAAACTAATTGTAAAGAAATTGTGAATAAAACATCTATTATTATATTTGAAAAAAATTATTTTTTGTTAAAAATTCAGTTTTGTTTTTGTGTGTCAAAAGATAACTAAGTATGTCCCATTTTAGTTACAACCTGTGTACTTTTATGTTTTTAGGCAAATATTCAAACAGTTTGTGACTAACAGAGTGTTAAAGGATCCTAGACAACGTCGCTTCTTTAAAAGTAATGACATGTATGAATTATTTACATTCCAAGAACTAGGTAAGCAAGGCACAGAAACAAGTGCTATATTTGCTGGAACTGGTTCTGAAGTAAAAGTTAAGAAAAAAGTTCATCAAAATCATCACAATGATAGACCATCACAGAAAGAAAAAGATTCAGCTATTCATCCGGAGAAAAATGATAGTGTGAATTTTAGTGCTGAAAAATTAGAAAAAATGAAACTTTTGGCAAAGAAACTGAGTGCTGAAATGAGTAAGAAAATTGTTAAACCAGAAGCAGATAGTAATAAAGACATTGAATCAAAAGATAAAAAAATTAAAACAGAAAATATTGAAGTTAAAATGGAAGAAAATAGCACAAAAAGTTCAGAGAAAGAATCGGAAGAACTTTCTGAAACAAAAATATCTTTTAAGAAAGAGAAAAATGTAGAAAAGAATAAAAAAGATAATAAAAGCAAAGCATTAGAGCACTCTTTAAAGCATTCTAAAAAACCCAAGAAAAGAAAAGTTCAAGGTAATTATGTTACAAAAAATTGAAAAAAGAAATGTTGTTATTTTTAAAGTATTTATTCTATTAATTCTAATTATCTAATTTGATCAAATTCTTCTAAACTTTTTTATTATTATTATTGTATATATATATACAGACTGGTGTGCAAAAATTAAGGACGGAACTTTTTTAAACATCATACAAAAGCTTTGCGAATCGACAGAAATTGAACTGTAATATCCTAGATTTATAAGAATATGGAAAAAGTGAACAGAATTTCCAAAAATGATACAAATCCGTTCTGCCTTTTTGTGCTGCTGCTATCTTAATTTCTTCATTTCGTCCTTAATTTTTGCACACCAGTGTATATATATATATATTTAAGATTTTCCTTTCTACATTTTTTAATAGTACATTTCATGTACATTCCTGTATATAAGAAAGTATTATTTTAAGTTACTTAAAGCCTGGGGTGGTCATTTCTCTTATTATAATCAGAATAAAAATTTTTGAAATGTACTAAGTGTACAGGTGTATACGAATTCAATTTCTCAAATAATTGTACCAATCAGTACAGTTAAGTAAAAAAAAAGTACTACTTTGTCTACAGGTGTAGGCCAAATGTGCGATGCACCTGTACATTTATTAACAGGTAGTCTTTGTTTGAAATGTATCTGACAAGTCAAAGTTTAATCTTTGTAACTACGAGGGTTGATTCAGAAATAAGGTTCCCAAAGAGCTCCAGCCGCACAGGAAGGTGTGAGGTGAAATATGGCAACAGCACTGTGCTCGGCTGTTCCTGCACTCGCGTTTCCTCCGGCCACGCTTCGCTGCACTGCTCATTCTTGGCTCAGCAGCCGTCTGAGATGGAGGTTCCCATTGTTGATCCCGCCAAGTGCGAGATTTGTTCCGTAATTTGCTTTTCACACACCAAAGGGACTCCGCACGTGAATATTCATCGTCAATTGACTGAGGTGTATGGCGAGAAGTGTATGTCCGTTCAACACGTCCGAAAGTGGTGCAGGGAGTTTAGTGCCGGTCGGAAGGTAATCTAAGTCGGTTTCGGAGGCGGCCTTACAGTCCGGACCTTGCACCTAGTAATTATCACTTGTTCGCCAAATTAAAGGAACACTTGGGTGGCCAGCGCTTCCAGAGCGACGAAGACGTCAAAGAAGAGGTGAAACGCTTCCTCAACGGGTTAGTGCTGGAGTTCTACGACATTGGGATACAGAAATTGGAGCACCATCAACAAAAATGCGAAGAAAAAGATGGTGATTATGTAGAGAAATAGAGCAAACTTTCTTTTTTCCAATGATGTAAATTTCTATGAGAATAAACAATGTTGCCTATTTGTAAATTTGATGGGAACCTTATTTCTGGATTGACCCTTATCATAAATTTAAAACAAGTGAAAGATAGCAAGTGATTTTTTTACTTGCAGATTTATAAGTTGAGTTCTGCCTAATTTTTAAATGTGCAGTGATTAAATGCTTTGGTTTTTATTTATTTATTTATTGTTTCTTTTTTATAGAAGTAGATGGTGAGAAAATAGATTTTCTTTTGAAGAAAGATGTATATAAGCCTCCCCAGGAAGAGACTGAAAAGAGTGCTAATGATGATGATTATGTGCTGAGTAAACTGTTTAAAAATACAGGTATTATTTTTTTTTTCAAACTTTTTAAGAAAATAAGAAAACAATAATATGCAGTTTTTTCTGAATTGTTACATGTATTATCGGTGATTGGAATTTGAGTTATACCCCAGGATTCTGGACTTTTATTCTCATTCAAAATATGAGTTTCAGTTATTGGGATACAACATCCATTAATAGGTAGCTCACAATCAGTAATGTTTATATCAATTTTCCCCATGCTTCTTTGGCATCTTTGATTCTTTTCTAAACAATAACCCTTATTTCATAAAGAATTTATAGCGTTTTAAAAGTGTTGAATTGTTTATATCCACCATATGTTTTAATGGTGAAGAAAATTTTTAAAAAATCTCCATTAAAACCTTTTGAAATTATTAAAATATTTTATAATGTCTGTTCAATGCATTTCATTTGTAGTAGTTTTATATACTGAGTGTTAAAAATGTAAATGATTTTTATTTGAATATAGCATACATTTTTTGTATTTTTTGCTGTTCAATAAAACTTCTAAATATTTAGAGACCTTCGGACCTCAGAATTTGCCTGCTATTTAGAGGAAAAAGCATGCAAATGTATCGACATTGAAGATTGAAAAAGTATTCACTAAATAGAGGTGCATACTATTTGGGAGTGCCTATTATGGAGATTTTATTCTACTGTTAGCTGTTTATACTTATATTGTGAATAATATACTTCAATAACAGTTTAACCTTTTTTCTCTTTTTAATTATTGTATGTAAAGTAATTTTTTTAGAAGATATTTTTGCATGAATTCAAAATCATCCTTGTATTAACCACTTGGGGGCAAGTGTCACATATACGTACTGCATAAGGTGCTCAGAATTCTGGATTATTCCCACCAGTTATTTTTTATTGTAATTTTTGCCTTATTTAATCAGGGCATTTTCTTGATTAAATTAGGCAAAAAGTTCTCTTTTGAAAAACCGGTGATAGAAGATTAAAAATTCTGTAAAAGACTCTCATCGCGAAGGGCTTAACACACGTTTTTTCTTTTACTGTGTTTTATTTGTCTCATTTGAATACTCCATCTTTTTGTAATTGGGAATATTCTGTTAAAATTTAGTGCTTGGATAGAAAATCTTTATATCTTCCCTCCCCCCAGATGTTTTCACAATTCTTAACATATTTGTGATCAAAAGATTGCCATCATCAATTTGTATATGATTTCTATTTTCTCAGATATGAAGTAAAATTTTAAATTGAATACAAAAATGGCGTAAATTAGGTTTTTTTTCTTTCATAATAATTTAGTTAATTTTAAAGATACAAGTATGAATTTTTTCATAATGATCATGTTGCAATTTTTTTTTTAATTGATCAATTTTTAGGTTTGGGGGGGGGGGGGGGAGATGTCATATAATATTTAAAAGTAATTAATTTTTTGAAAATGAATAGGAAGACTATGCCATTTACATAACAAATCTCATAAAATCTTCTACTTTCTTTCTCTTTTCTTTTGTAACAGAAGTTGACAAGTATGATATGTATATGCATATATGCCATTATGTTCTATCAAATATACATTGTGTTAAAGAAAATTTGTGAATGTTTCAATCATAATATGCATTGTTGCATTATAAATTAGTGAATATTTCATTTTAGTCTAGCTTGTCTTTCAAATGTGTTCATTTCATTATGCTTCAGTTGGTTTTTAATCCTTACTGAAAGTTTTAAAAAATCTTCTGATATCTTTTACTTTTTTGTCCATAATCTTTTGATTATTTACCAAAATTTAGTTGATAGGTTTGATGTGAATGATGAAATATTCTTGTCTTTAAAATTTTCCATTAAAAAATTGTGTTGTGCTTTTCTGGAAAAAAAAAAAAAAAAGGTTGAGTCTTATTTAAATTTTTGCCCTAATTACACATTATATTTTATTTACAGGGCGTTATTTGATTTCCATGCGCAATAATTTACATTGATTCATTTGCAACACATGTTTGTGTATTAATTGTGGATACATATGTGTATTTTAATTTAAAAAATTTCAAAATTTTACTATGACTATATTTTTATTGATATTTCATACATCCTGTACAGAAGTCAGGTTCAAATTATTTTTAATGATAATTATATTTAATGTTCCATTAAAACTGTTCTAACCATGGGGATCCTAATCGCAGAAAGGCATAACACTTGTTGTGGTGAAAACAGTTTCTTTTTGTGTGTGTGTGTCATAGACTAGTTTTCATTTCACTGGTTTAACTTCTTTTTTACACTTATTCTGTTTAGGTGTACATTCAGCCTTGAAACATGACAAAATATTAGAATCATCAGCTCCTGATTACGCAATCGTAGAGGGGGAGGCAAGCAGGGTTGCAAAAGAAGCTATAAAAGCTCTTAAAGAATCTAGACGCATGTGTGCAAGAGCTGAAGAAGGTATACCAACATGGACTGGTCAGCATGGAGGGATTAAGTTAGTATCAAACTTTATTATTTTAGGATCTATTGTCTAAGCTTTAATATGATGTATTGTATATATGCATTAGTAACTTATTGATGAATTATATTATATGTTATGAAGGTTGTCTATTTTATTAGCAAGGTAAAAACAGCATAGTTTAAAATTGTACTGCATTTAGTCGGTAATTCCCTTTTTTTATGATATCTGTCCAGTGCTGCCAATTTATCTAAAAAGGATGGATTTAAAATCTTTTGAATAAATGTAGTCCCAAAAATATTTTATTTTAACATAGTGCATTTTTTTTTTCACACTTTTGTCCCATTTTTTTTTTCTTCTTTTATTTAACTCAACTTGGTTTTTGTGTGCAGAGATGAAATTTTGTTATCGATTTTTTAACTTGCTTCCTGCTTTACTTGAATTATAAAAAATTTGTTAAAAGGTGTATTCCTAATGGTAATATAACATTTTAATGTTTTTAGAACTTATTTTTAAATAATTTTTCTGTTAGCCTGCCACCTGATAAATCACCAAATATTCTTTATGGTTACAATTGTATATGAGTTACAACAACAATGGATTTAATGATGCACCAAATGTACTACCGATCTATATTTAAAAAATTGAAAATCTAGTTAGAAAAAAAAAATTAATCCATGATCTTATGATGACTTGTAGAAAAAAAAAAATGTCTCGCATGACAGAAACATATCAGCGTGTTTACAAACAATGTAATTTTCTGGAGCAGGAAATTGCACTTTGACCAGGCATAGCATCCAATCACAGTGGCTCTCCTCAAGTTCGCCTCAGAGTGTCTTGTATGCCATATAAGCAGAGGCGTCGCGATGTCCTCCCCCCACCCCCCAATATATGTGAACTTGGGAAATTTGAGCTTAGAGTTGGGAAATTATAGATTTTTGAAACACTTTTTCTTTTTCTTTTAAAAAAGTAAAAAAAAAAAAAAAAAAAAAAAAAAAAAAAAAAAAAAAAAAAGATTTTTAAATTGTTTTGCTGATTACCTTTCTGAGTTCCATAAATAATAAAATAGTTAAACTTTCAAAAGAAATACAAAAAGCAGTTAGGCTCAATTTCTCATTATGTTTCTCTGTGCTATGAAAATATGATATATCTACCAGACCTGAATTTCCAGGCATGAAAGAGTTCCTCCTAAAGGAGGAATTCCACCTTTTTAAAAGCAAATTTCGACATTCTCTGGATTGATGCAAAAATGCAAAGAAAATATTAGAAGCATATTTGGGGTGGGGTGGGGGGGGGGTCCAGAAAACTTAATAATTAAACATTTTGTCTACACAAATACTTGGAGTTTGTTTCTGTATTGCTGTACTATGTGAGCTTTTATTATAAGCATCTGAAAGTGAAGTTTCTATAAGGTTCTTTTTTGGAATAGGATATTTTATTCTATTTAACTATAAAGCATTTCTGGGTAATTTCAGTGATGCATTTTTGGAAATGTATTTCTGGAGTAAAGATCAATTTGGCATGTGCATATATTTAGCATAGCGTTTTTTTTTTTTTTTTTTTTTTTTGTTTTTTTTTTAAGTAAAGTCTTAAACAGTCCAGTCATTCAAAATAATACATTTATTTTGAAAAACTAATCTCTGTACTTCACATGAGTTCATCAGATACATTTGGATGGATTTATACTTTTAGCAAACTGTTTCCAATTTTCTTTTATGAATTAATGAATTTATACATTTATTGTTATTTATTTTTTTATTTTAATATTTTCTAAGTTACAAAAAGAAAATACCAATCATATCTGCAGTTATAATTTATTTTATATTGTATGAATAACTCTTAAAATGTGTCTAAATTATACGAGTTTGGCCTTATTATATGGATGGAAAAAATTTCCACCTTTTTTCCCATTTCCCACTTTCATGCCTGATTTCTCTACTGTTGTCCATCAACAGTATCTCTAATACATTTCCTCCAAAACTTTGTTCCTTTCTCAAAAATCTAAAAATATGAAGCTATTTTCGTATGAAGTACGAATATGACTCGTACACAATTGAAGACCAAAACTTCCATTAAATGAACCAATAATTATAATTTTTATGTTTTTAGTTTCAGCATTTTTCTTTGGAAAGAATTTTTTTTTTTCTTTCGTGTAAGTACCATTATTATTAAACACACATTGAACATATCATTTTAGTTATAAAATAGAGCAATTTGTTTTACGTTGGAAAATTTTTGAATTATAAGTTGGGAAAATTTTGAACTCTCTCTCTCCCCCCCCCCCCCCCCCCCATCTCGAAAATTTTTTAGTAGCTACGCCATTGCATATAAGAAATAATTCCTCCCATTTTCTCCCTCCTTCATTTTTTACTAGCGCTGATAAAGCTGATCGTAACTATAGGAAACTATTTCACTCTATGTTTGTTATTTTTTTCCGTATTAAAAAAATATGTATACTCATGTTTAGCAACAACTCAACTAATTATAAACTTTCATTATACTGTGCATGTGGAATTGCAATTAAAAATCAAAGACTATCACATGCTATTACTTAATTTTAACATACCAATATAAGTTTTCTTTTTAGATGTTTTCTAGTATGAGCTGTAAGTGCCATACTTGTACAGCAAAGTTCAAACTGAGTGCTATCAAATTAGCAAAAATTAACAGTAATTGTAGTGCTACATGAGAACTTAATGTAGACAAAAAAAAATAATTAGAGAGTGCTGAAAGCAAGAGTCCGGGCTGAAAGAAAAGAGCTCAGTGTCGTGGCCTGAGGCACATTGGCTGGACTTAGAAAAAGAGTTATGTGCTTGGATAGAGAGTCAATGGAAGAACAAACATTCTTTATGTACTATTTTGATATGGATAAAGGAGAAACAGATGGCAAACAAGAAAGGCTTTTTGTGACTGCTTTTTTAATTGAAACAGATTGACGACGAGAGCACGGACAACAATAGGTCAGAAACTACCCGGTGATTAGATAGAAAAGAAAGCATCACTTTTGAATTTCATAAAAGAAAAAAAATGAAAAGTCAGCATTAAATCCATTGCAGGTTGGTAATATGGATAAAGTATCCATATCCTTTGACATGCCGACTTCTCATTTTGCCGATTTTATCGGAGTAAAATCTGTTCCAATGGTAATGACTGTGAATGAAAAAAATAGGGTTGTGCTTTCCTGCATGGCATCTAGTGATAAATTACCACCCATGGTAATATTTAAGCGAAAGATTGTACCAAAAGAAACTTTTCCGAAGGGAATAGTCATGCTGTGCTATGAAAAAGGTTAGGTTGAACCAAGATGTTATGACCGAATGGGCTGAAAAATGCTGGTGAAAAAGGCCCAATTCTTTTTCTTTTTTTCAATGAAAACTCATATAATGAATGACACACAAAAAAAAAGTCTACCTTCAGACAAATGGAAACGAATGTGACAAAAAAGCAAATGAAACAAATTGAATGTGCAAAGCCATGTGCATACAAGTTTGTAAATGAATTGTTGACTCTTGTGATAAAATTCATAAGGAAATGGTGCAAAAATCGTTTATAAAATCAGAAATTACTCCAAGTGATATTGATGATGATGTTGCACAGTTGAGCATAACACCTGATCCAGTTTGCTTTTTTGATAATGACACGAATGGTGTAGATGATTTCATAGGCACTGATCAAAGTTTTTCACCTGAAATTTTAAAATTATTCCACAGTGATACTGAAGACGAAGATTTTGATGGATTTTTGGACATATAAAATTAATTATTTAGTGCTGTATTATTACTGTTTTCCATTTGTTAAAATAAATAATGTTAATAGTGGAATTAATTGTTCAATTAATTAAAGGGTAAGTTATTTATTTAATCTTAAAATGTTTAATTTTATATCCACCAGTTAATAATTTTAATTAATTGCTCTAAATTTGGTATTTTACTTTTTTTATAATGTGTCATTATACTCGGTGCGACATTATTCCCAGTAAATACTGTATATGTAAATAATTCTATGTTGTATATTCTATTGTATATTTATCTCTACATAGCAGAGCCTTTTGTAAAAAGTGGAATCATAAGACATCATGGGAAAAAGTCTACATTATGTTTTGCATTGTATCCAGTCTGAATTTGGCAAATTTGTCTTAATCAATTTTGTAACCACTCGAAATTTGCAGCCAAGTAAAATATTTTACATCAATTTGTCATGAGATATCCACATACAACTGGCAACTTTTGTCCAAATAAAGCCATAAATTTAAACATTCCATGCTTGCAAAACTTCATGTGTTATTCATTGTAATTTTCCTCTATAAACAAAACATTTTCAAACAAATTCACATTTTCGTTAAATTTTGGAGCTTGTTGCCGCTGCATAATGGTTCAAAAGTTTATTTATATGACTGACTTAAATTCTGCCAACTTTGTTTAAAAAAAAATGGTATTTGAACAAAAATTAAAAAAAAAAAAAAAAAAAAAAAGACTTAATAAGGTAAAAACAATTCTAAAAACTGGAGATGTAGTTAGATGCAGACAAATTAAAATGGAACGAAAAAGTAATAATTTAAATTATTTAATAATATCAAAAACTGAGCTTTATCTTACTTTTTCATATAACTTTTTTCATTTTAAAAATAAAAAGTAGTAAAAAAAATACATAGCTTTTTGTGACATTAACCCTTTAACCGGCTAGCCTGCATTTTTCCGTCTCTAGAAATCATGTTAAAATAGCTGTAGAGAAAAATATTTTAAACAGAATTTTATTTTGAACCACATATAGAAAGAAGTGATATTAAAGATATTATAGCATGAAATGGCGATTAATAAATATATATATCCTGGAATGTACAAGCATTTTTATAAAAATACAGGAAAACCCTCGAACGGTGAAAGGGTTTTAAATATGAAATAACAGCTTAAATGTGCAAAATTTATGCACATAAATCCAATAAAACAAAGTCTGTATTTTGTTCGGAAAATGTCCAGAATCCAGCAGTATATTATATTCTGCTTCGAATAACAGATTAAACAATTACAGTAGACTCCCTCAAATCCACACAGCTTGGGACCAGAGGTTGTAGGTATTTTAGAATTTTGTGGATTTTTGGTCATTTCTTTGTTTACATTTTTAAACAGTAATTTGAATGTAATAATGCAATCGGAATTATAATGAATTCTTTCAATATAGTAAAATCTCTATATAATAAAAGGCAGTGTAACGCAGGGCTGGGCGAATTCATCAATCTTACCAGTCTCTGAGGGAGAGACTCAAGGGTGAAAGGTTCCATTCTCCCATTGGTTGACAAGAAACAAGAATCCCGCGATTACTTCTCAAGGTTACAGGTCCTGATAATTGAGCAGTGGTAGACACTTCTTCCTAACAAATCAGAAGGCACAGAGTCACCTGAGATTATTTCAAGTATTAAGTTGCAATCATATTAAATTTTCTTTGCAACATGTAAGGAATTTTAATCACGGAAAACAATGATATGGTATTTTTAAAAATATCCTTTTTTTTCCCTGCAAAAAATTGATAAAACTGACTTTCTTTTAAAAAAGTAATCAATTTAAGTATTTTAGACTTATTATTTTGTAACTTATTTTTAAATTACACATTACTTATATTTTCCTTTTCTATATACAGGTGTATGTAAATTTAAACTTAAAAAAAAAAAAAAATCAAACATATTCCATCTTTTAAAAGTAAAAAATTAATATTTATACGAAAAGTAAAATTAATAATTTTTGATTTATAGCTTTGCATCAGGAGGACAGAAGCTTAGGGGATTAGACGGATGGGATTCAACCCGCGATACTTATTTATTAATTAATATACATATAAAAAAAATGGAGGGGGAGGGAGGTAAACGATAAAAATACAAATTCAAAGTCTTATTAAAAAAAATATAGTATTATTTCAATAGTTGCAGCAGACTGTTTTAATCACGCACTTTTATTGCATATTTATTAAATTTTTCTTTTATTAAGAAATCGTAACTTTGTTATAGTATATCAGCCGGAAAACCTGGTTTACCAGGTTCTGGTTACCCAGAAATATTGTAAAAGCTAATTGTGTGTTTATTAGAACATAAACTAGCCGAACTTTGCTCATCTAAACGCTTCCATGTTGTCAATTATTTTTTTATCAGTTTTCAAATTTTAAGTGAAAAACAAAATTTTTACCCACCGTCCTAGGACGGGCATTTACACTAGTATTAAAATAATTAAGTAAAGTAATAAACTAAAATAATAAAAAGTAAGATAATTTTTTAAATGATTAAGTTATTAGAAGTAAAAGTCAAGTAAATAATAAATAATGTATAATTAAATATGCATATTAAAGATGAGATACGTTTTCCTTGAATTATTCAATGAAGCATTCCGCTTAAAGGTACCCTATTAATTTACATAAAAATCATAAAGTAAGGAAGTTTAATTTCAGGTTTAGTTAAGTCTTAATAATCAAAAAGCTTGATTAATACATAAATATATTTGGTTAAAAGATTGTGATTACCACTGATATCAACTATATCTTGATTTTTTTCAGAAAAAAAATTTATACTTTTTTCATGAAAAACCATGAGTTTAGTTATATTTTCGTGAATTACGTATCAAAATGCATACAGAGTGGAATAAAACTAAAAAATTCTGTCATTTTTTCTTTGCATCTGAACTGATAATGTCATTGTTTACATCTATAATGATGTGCGGATTTTAGGCGTTTGTGGATTTTAGGGTTTTGTATTTGAGAGAGTCTACTGTATACTCAAATTGATTGATTCATTCCTAACTAAGAAACACCAACCCAACAAACACCAAACTTATGGGCCACTGATGGGTTCGTTAGCCTTGGCCGAAAGTGTTCGATGGTGGCCCGCTATCAGTGAAAGTTACGGCTCCGTAAAAAAAGTGTCATGCCGGACAGAATAAGGCCACAAGATAATTGGCCGTAAATACAAGAAGTTGCCCACAATCATGCAACTAACTTTTCGCTGAAAATGTTAGATAGCCTTAAACTGCCCACAATTATTCTTTTAATGGCCACTAAAAATAAAAGCTAACCAGAAGCTTGCCTTTGTTCTGCCATTTGTGGTTGTCATAAATTAAATTTATCCCAAAGCTGCCCACAAAAAAGCCTATTACGGTTATTTAAAATGTAATCACTTGCCACTGTTGTGCCATAACGATTGTTTAGGAATAAATCAAAATTTATTCTATAAAAAAAAATACTTTTTATCAGCCTAATTAAATGATAAAATATTTTTGCTGGATTAAAAAAATCTTATAATTATTTAGATATACTTTTGTAGAAAATGAAATTCTTTCACTTTGAACTTTTTCAAAAAATTCCCAAAACACAATATTTCACATAGTGCATTAATTTATTTGTTCATTTATTCACTTACATATTTACAAAATTTATATGCAATGCATTTTTAAATAGTTGCATTTCATAAAAATTTATAAAGTGTATAATTGAAAAAATAAACTAATCAATCAATTCATTATCAAATATTGTATTTTGAATATTTTTGAAAAAGTTCAAGTTAAATGAACTTGATTTTCTTGAAAAGTATGTCTAAATAATTATAAGATTTTTTTTTACCTGCCAAAACACTTTACCATTCAATTAACCTTCTAAAAAGTATTTTCTTTTGAAGAATAAATTTCAAATTTATGCTTAAATAATATACGTGATTTTAATATAGTTTATTACACATTTTATATAAAAATGTGTGTGTTTGTGATATTCTTTTTACTTAAATTTCCACTGTATTTTACACAGCTTCGTTGGTAAATCTGTTAAATTATGCTTATTCATCAAAGCTTTATTAAATCATTATTATCTAAATTTTTGCATCATTTCTGATCATTTTATTAAAATATTACATAAAAATAAGTTTAATCTTTATGTAGTTAACGAATGACAGTATAATATTTCTTGTATATTTTAAAATTTTGCTTTTATCAGATAATATTTAACTATTTCTCTTGCAGTTTAATAGCCAAACATTTGAAAAAATATATTATTTCAACTTTTTCAAAATTCTTGAAAATTATTTATAATTATTAGAAATGTAAATAATAGAATCATAAGACGAAACGCAATTTTTTCACCTTGATTCAACATAAAATATATGATGTGAACATTAAAAAGGTCCACAAGCTTACTTAAAAGGCGACTAAAGTAATGAAGAAGATGTTACAAGTTTAAAATATACATTTTATTTAAAATTTCTTAGTACTTTCAAGCCTTCCAAGCTCATCATTAGAGAATTTCTTAATAACTAAATGTTGTTTATTTATACAAATACGTCACTTTGTTTTGAAAATTAGAGGGTCAATAATTACTGAGTAGAAAGTAGCAGTTTCTTGGATTTAATTTAAGTAAAGAAAATATATATTATTATTATTAATTGCAGTTCCATTTATTTACACAAAAATAATTATATCATAAAATAATAATTTAATTATATCCATGGAAAGTGACCTATGAGAAACAGAGTGATGTCATAAATAAATGGAACTGTAATTAATAATAATAATATATATTTCCTCTAATTAAATTCAATCCAAGAAACTGCTACTGCTACTTCTACTTTCAACTCTAGTAATTATTGGCTCTCACATTTTAAAAACAATAAACAACATTTAGTTATTAAGATATTCTCTGATGATGAGCTAGGAAGGCTTGAAAGTACTAAGAAATTTTAAATAAAATGTATATTTTAAACTTGTAACATCTTTTTCATTACTTTAGTCGCCTTTTAAATAATATTGTGGACTATTTAATGTTCACATTATATATTTTATGTAAATAATAGTTTAATAGTGATTTAAAAATATATATTAAATTAATCTTGATACTTCTAAATTTCATTTAAATTCAATTGTTTTAGTCACTCAAATTTTCTCGAGTATAAAGTCACATTTTTATAATTAAACTAAAATAAACTGTTTTAAGGGGTCTTGTACCTTTTAAACGCGTCGAAAATTAACGAAAAACTTCAACGTTTTAATTAGTTTATCTTCAAAACCTTTTTATGTATATACGTGAAATTTTGGATATTGATTAAACAGATTATGCTTTGTAATATACTACCAACAGAAATTTATTAACCCTTTACAGAATTTGTGTATTGTTGAAATCAAAATAGCTCTTTTTTTTACCCCATAAGTCATTGCGCGCATGATATCTTAAGAAAAGATGTATGGATTGTCATGAAATTTGGTAAATATATTAAACAAATATGTGTGTTTAAAATGATCTACTTTTAAGTATTTACAATGGTAATATTTTTAGTTATGACTATTTATATTCATTAAAAATACATGTTTTTATTTTTTTTTTACGAAAATATTTTTTTTATATAGTTAATGAAATAATTTTAGACTAAGAGTAGATCATTTTAAACACATATATATGTTTAGTATCTTTACCAAATTTCATGCTAATCCATACATACTTTCTCAAGATATGCGCACAATGACATATGGGGTAAAAAAATAGAGCCATTTTGATTTAAACAATACACAAATTCTGTAAAGGGTTAATAAATTTATGTTTGTAGTATATTACAAAGCACAATCCGTTTAATCAATATCCAAAATTTCATGTTTATACATAAAAAGGTTTTGAAGATAGACTAATTCAAACTTTGAAGCTTTTCGTTAATTTTCGACGCGTTTAAAAGGTACAAGACCCTTAAAGAACAATATCATCCGATATTTATAATGTTTAAAAATAAATTCGATAACTTCGAAAAACTAAAAATAAACTATTGAAGGGAATTTTACTAAAAATGAAAATATCTTTTACATTTTCTTTTGCAATTATAAAAACTAAAATATAAATATTCTTTAAGATAAAATGATGCAAAAAACAGATATAATGAAATTAATAAATTTGTAATGAATCAACATGAACTAACAAACTTACCGATATATGTGCTACATTTTGAAACCATGTCCACTTATTCCGACGAAGTAAATAACGCGAATGACAAAGCAGAAATGAAAACGCAAAGGTAAAGAAAAATTCTGAGAATTTCTCCCTCTCCCCTCTTATCGTACGGGACCAGAACTTTCAAAACTGCTTAACCTTGAGCCATTTGAAGGTCCCATCATCTATTTGATTTTTCTGGAGAGGGAGGGAGGGAGAGTAGTTTTATGAGCCAATACCTTATTATAATAAATAAAAGTCATTTTTTCATAAATCATATATTTTTTCTGTTAATATTATTTTTAGTCATTTGGAAAAAGAGCTTTGTTTTCCTTTTCTTTCTTTTTTTTCGTTCTTTTCTTTTCTTTTTTTTGAGAAATAAAGATTTAAGATACATTGTTTGAATTTTTAAACTCTCCATATATGAAAACTGTATTCAGTTTTCAGATAACACAAAAACACTTTTTTTTCCCTCCGATTTATCCTTTAAATGGGCATTTTATCTCTTTTCTGTAAATTTTTACCCATTTATCTTCGCAATTAAAAATTGTAAGATTTAAAAATAACATGCATTTTATTTTATTCTGATATGCTCATAAAAAATATCTTGTTTATCTATATATATATCAAGGCTTATTTTTGACTCAAGACGATTTTACTTGTAATTTATAAGAAATGCCTAAAAATTAATAGAACCTTTTCATGTTTATTTTAGGGCATAAAATATACATATTGCATTTTATTTAATACTTTCATATAATGTCAGATTTTAATGCATATTCTAAATTTTGCCAGAAATAATTTTTAAAACTGGGTGAAAATGTATCCAGGTCGGGACTCGAAACCAAATAATAATGAACAAAAATTCTTTATTTATTCTGCAATTCTTTACTTAATTCTGCGAAAATTCTTGATTTATTGTGCAATTTTTCACTTAATTATTTTTATACATATGCAAGTTTTATCTGTATTTCTAAAGAGTAAAATAATGGTAGTAAAATCATTAAATATATCTAAATTGTTAGGAATTTAATACAGGCAAGAAATTTTATTTATATTTTCCGTTACAGTGGATTCAGAAACAAAAATTTCTTTTCCAGTATTTTCTTTTACATGGAAATATGTTTCAAATGATATTAAAAATTCATGTTTTAGTAACAGCTTTTAAGTTACCTTCCCCCCCCCCCCCTCCTCACTCAAGAATAACTGCTTATTGAAACATTTTCCCCTTTTCATTATAACAAATATTTTTTCATGAATGCTGAAAAAAAAAGAGCATAAATAAATTGACATTTATCAATAAATTTTTAAACATGTTTAAGTAGTATATCTGTCCGAAGATTGCAGTATTTTGCTATTAATATATTATTCAAATCAGCGTACATTTTATATTATGCTATCTGATTATCTTTGCAATCAAAAACAATATAAAATAACCATTAAATATAATCTTTTTTATTCCAGTGTGTTCAAAATATATTTATTTAAAGATATTTTAAAGGCAAGAACGTTAAACGCTTTTATGTTGTTGTTTTTTTTCCATATTTTTTAAAAATATATAAACAGGGAATTTATGTACATTTTGGGGACAATTTTTGATTTTTGTAAAATATTTTCAAACTAAATAAAAATATGTAATCTATTTTACTGCTTTAAATATAAATCTCACAACATATTTATATTTTTACTAAAACCCAGATTTAAAATAATTAAACTTACTTAGAAAGAAATGAAGAGAAAAATATATTTCCTCTCTTTAATTAAATATTCGGGTTAGGTGATATTAGCCCTCTACTTTCTAAACGATGACGATCCATTACATTTTTGCCAGAAACCGCCCCTTAAGAGTTGCCGGGCAAAGTAAATGCAACAGTTCTCTCACCGCCGAAACATTACCGTTCCGGCAATAGCTGCCGGAACTAGCGGCGGATCATTTACGGTACAACATTGTTTGGTTACAAATGGCCTTAACTCCTTTTGGCCACGACATATACGCCATTCGGCCTTAAGTCGAGTGTTTGTTGGGAACTTTGCACTAGTCTATGGACCATACAAGTATATTTATATCAAAACCAATAGCAGGGTACGGCGCCCTAACTATTAAGCTATATCAGGTAAAAAGTAAATTACACTAGAATAAACTTTTAAAAATCGACTTTTGGCAAGCTAGAATCGGTAAATATCCTACTGTGTGTCTCATATGAAAGTGAGTTTATTTGAATAAACCTAATCATGAATCATCATTGGAGTGGACAGCTTTAATACTTTGATTTTTATTAACATGAACAGGATTTCTGATACATCCAAAGCAGTAAGCAATGGATATATCAGTGTTCAAACTAACTGAACATACCTGGAAAAAATTAATCATTGAGCTTCATAAAATTTATTGCCTTTAATTGCTGTTAATGTTAAACGAATATCACCAAGGTAAATTCAAAACTTTTATAAGATTACCTACAACTGTAGACCAAAAGATGCCAGCTTTTGCATATAATTATGCTTCTGTTTTCGTGATGCTTGGTTTTTAGAAGTGGCACCTAGTTCAGATGAAAATTTGTTGATCTCTCCTGCTTAGGAATATAGCTTTAATTTAAAATACATTCAATCATATAAGTCAGTTTCATGTATTTTGAATTGTTTCTAAGTAAATTTATAGAGTAGTGTTACTTCAGCAATTTTTATATGTTTTGGATTTATTCAATGTATGATAAAATTTGTCAAAAAATTGTTGTAGTTATCTTTTACTATTATTGCCACTTTACAAAATTATTTCAGTTAAAGGCAGTTAGTATTTTTTAACAACTATTAATGTTTCTGAATGCCAGAAAATATAAACTGATTAAAATACTTTATATCCCTTTCAGGCAAAGATTTGGACAAAAGAAGAAATTACCATTTAACTCCTCTTCGAGTGTCAGTTCTGTTGATCAGGCTAGCTCATCTGGTATTAAATTTGATGGAAAAAGTGAAAAAGCAGGTGCATTATCTTCCAGTGATTTACTTTCTGCAATACAAAAGAGGAAAAAAGTGTTTGGGACTGATGACAACAGTGAAGAGGAAAGTGATGAGGACTATCCAACTCTAAGGCCTAGTATTCCTCAACCTAGTACTGAGTATGATGAACTTCTTGTTGAAATTAGAAACTTCGTGGCTTTTGGTGCTGCTGTTGATGGAGAAGCTTCTACAAAAGAGCTCATTGACACTTTTCAACACAAGTTACCTAAAAATCAATCTGCTATTTTTAAATCAATGTTAAGTAAAATCTGTGATTTTTCAAGATCTTCTGATGGTGAAGGCATTTGGTATCTTAAAAGTGAATTCAGGTGATACAAACACTGATTTGTTGTTTAATAAATATTTTATGTACATATTTTTAAACTAATCAATTAAAATATTTTTTATAAATTATTGCTTTGTGATTTACTTTAAACAAAAAATCAATACAGTACATGTATGAAAAGTGAGATTTTTCAAGATCTTTTGATGGGGTATTTGTTATTATGAAAGTAAATTTAGGTGACAAAAGTACTGATTTGGTATTTAATAAAAATTTTTATGTATATGTTTTTGAAAATACTCAAATTATTTTTTATAAAATTTTATTTTGTGATTTATTTTAAACACAAATTAATACATCAGAAACTATTTATAATATAGCTGAAGGCAGCATGAAAATTATTTGTTATATGGGTGGTCACAGTTTGACTAAAGAAAATCACCATTTTGACAATGTGTTTTTGAGTAATTTACATTCAAAGTAAATGTAAACATCTTTGTTGTTAGCAAAGTCTGCTTAAAATGTAACAAATCACACTATATACAGTCGAACCTCATTAAGATGAAAATGCTTAACATGAAATTTCGCTTATGACGAAGTAAACTAGTTTCCCCATCACATTATCTTAGAAAACAATAATAATTGTATCATTTAATACGAACACGAGGCTAAACTTCTCCCGTTTAAGCCTAAGTAAATATTACACCTAATAAAAAAAAATTCCTTGTTGTGATCTTTACAGCGACCTTCCACCTTGAAACAAATCGATCGCCTTTTCTAAACTGGACGAGTGAGGATATGTGTTTGTTCTTTGAACTGGGGTGGGTGTAGTGGTCACCGTGGTGGGGGAAAAAAGAGTTGCATTCTTTCTCTGCTGAAGTTGAAATTCTTTTGTGAGTGATTCATTTCGCTGAAAGCATATGGTTGAGCATTAAATGTGAATAAAGTTGTTTTCTAAAATAACTTTATGGATTGAATTCTAGTTGTATTAGAGATCTAGCTGTAAAAATTAGTGGGTAAAAAAAGGCTCTTGGTCTGAAAACTAATCAGAAGATTTTATGTTATGTTAATGATGGGATTTTAAAACCACTTCAACGTTTGCCTCGAGATAAGTCAGGGATAAAAGAACTTTTCCTCTGTACCTGCAGGGGCGGATTTATGAAGTGAGGGGCCCCTCTCACTGGAACTTTTTGGGGCCCTTCCATCTTGAAAAATTGGGTACATTTATAATTTTAAAATAATAGATATTCAAAACTTAATTACAATAATTACTTACAAATGAATTAAAATGTATTCAAATCGTTAAGGATTAATTACACAAAATTCATTTCATGTTCAAATTATATCAGATTATTTTACATGAACTTAGATACTGTGGCGGATAAATGTGCTAAAATTATGTACCTTATCTTCCTTTCCATTTTTTAAGAACATAAAATGATAATTCAAACTTCAAACCAAGGTAAATCAGAAACTAAGGAGACAATATTTTAGTGTCTGCTGAGCTATAACTCAAAAACTTTTTTCGCTTCTTTTCGTTTTTGGCTCATTTATGACAAGAAATAAGATATAAATGTATGGGGTTTTAATGCATGGGACTGCAGCGGCCTGCACTACATCCCATTATCTTGCTTGCAATTTTAATTTCATGTTTTAATAAACGATTTCAGAAATCAAATAAATTCATCAAGTATAATCAAATTAAATTTAATTTTCTTTTTTTCGTTACATAACTGGGTTCTTAGAATGACAATTGCTTTCCAGATGTAAAAAGAATTCGAAGCTTCACAAGTTATTTTAAACCCATCTGCACTGCATTTTTATGTAAATATATTTCTAAACACTGATTTAATTAACTAATCTGTATATAGGTTTGTTAAAAGTTGCACTTCCATAACTGCGATTTGCGAAAAATCTGCTAAAATGGAAAAAATTCCTATTGAGTTTAACTATGGAGGACATTGTCTTTGACAGTCACGATATATCTCATTGTCGTGTGTCATTTTTGATCTGGATGTGAAGAATTTTTTTGAGAAGGTAAAAATATGAACAATGCAATAATAAAACTTATGCAATAATAAACTATGCAAAAATAAAATAGTGATTACTAGCTGACCCGCCCTGCGTTGCTTGGGCCCGTTATAATAACCTTAAACAAAACTAAAATATGTATGATTTTATATCTTAGTAAAATCGGGGCACTAATGCCTCTGGCAGCGTCTAGTGTGTTCCCAACAAACCTCTTTTCGAACGAACTTGTGACCTGGGTCCCCGCGGCGGCCTAAGGCAGCGTATATCGGGAGTGTTTCGCACGCGCGGAAGACAATCGAAAACCAAGTTTAATGGCAAAAACCCTGTAGTAATCGGGCCCATAGAACCTGAGACAAGAATGTGCTTTTGGCGGGGGAAAATGAAACTAAAAACTGCAAGACAAATGTAAGCTAAATTGAATTAGGCAATTTTCGTTGAAATCGAACCCATAGAAACCGAGAAAAGAATGCATGTTAATTTTCGAAAAGGGTGGTAAAAGAAGTCCAAGATAAACTTTCATAATGCGGAAAATTGCTAAATCATAATCTAAGTTGAACGAACCAATTCCCGTTGAAATCGGACTGATAAAACCCGAGGAAAGAATGCTCTCCCAAGCAGTGGAAGGTGCCCCCTCTCCAATAATTTTGCCGAATTACCTTTAACATTAACCCAATATTTATTTTATGCATGAAATCCCCCCCCCCCCCCTATAAAGTTAACGACTTACCTTTAACTGTAGACTTATTTTTAATTTTGGCTGTAGTGAGTAAACGGAAGTGATGCCGAAAAAGAAGATTAATATTCGAAAAAGGTGGTGCATAAGGAAAATTTTTAGTAGTTTATAAAGTGGCTGGAGGACCCTAGAACTATGTTAAAGAAAATTGCAAGAGAATCAGATCATTTTTAAAGGAGCTGAACCAAGGGCTGCAAGAAGGCGATTAATATTCAAAATTGGTGGTAGCTAAAGTTTGTCGTTCATGTAGTAGCTGAAGGACCTAAGAAGTTGTTAGAAAATAAAAAGCTAGTGAATACGACTGTTTTTAAGGGAGCTATAATAGGGGGACCAAAAGGTGTAAATTGGTAGCTGAGAGCAGGACTCTAAGATGAAAACATGTTAAAAGGTCCTAGTACTTAGCTCTTTAGATCTTCAATTAGTGGAAATAAGCTTAGGGTATGAATTAATCAATAGGATAAAATTTTGAAGAAAAGCGCAAAAACAGTGGAAAATTCTTAAAAAAAGGCCCTAGGGCACCAATAAAAATATGAGAGGTAGCTGGAGGTCCTAAGAAGTTGTTAGAAAAAAAGCTACTGAATCAGACCATTTTTAAGGGAGCGATAATAAAAGGCCCAAAACTGACAAACTGATAGTTGAGAGCAGAGCCCTAAGTTAAAAATATGGTAAAAGGTTCTAGTACTTAGCACTTTAGATCTTTAATTAATCAAAATCAAGCATAGGGTATGAATTATTCATTTGAATAAAATTTTAAAGAAATGCGCAAAAAGAGGGTGGGAGTGCTTAAAAAAGGGCCCTAGTGCCTCAATTAAAATATGAGGGAGTTGATCCGCAGAGAGGGGTCCAACACTCAACTTTAAAGTTCTGCATTGAGAGTGTGACACAATTAGGGGATGAAAATGCATGGTGCCCAAAAGGGCCCAACTGGAGCAAGGCCTTAACTGGAATGTAGAAACGAGGGAATAACTGAATGGAAAAGTTCTCCCAAAACAAAGATCGGATTAAAAGGGGCAATTTATTAAGAATTTAGGCACAAAAACTTCAAGGTGCCTTGAAACCAGATGCCAGTGGGTCAGGATCTTAACTAAAATGTAGTTGGCTAGGAAAATTTTTAGTAGTTTATAAAGTAGCCGGATGACTCAAGAACTATGTAAAAGAAAATTCTTAGAGAAGGTGCACCAAGGGCCCCAAGAAGGAGATTAATGGTCAAAATTGGTGGTAGATGAAGTCTG
The DNA here is from genome assembly GCA_963932465.1 of Maratus speciosus. Classification (NCBI taxonomy): domain Eukaryota; kingdom Metazoa; phylum Arthropoda; class Arachnida; order Araneae; family Salticidae; genus Maratus; species Maratus speciosus. Next base: position 187,351,521 of record OZ010799.1, read on the forward strand.
AGAATTTTTTTTTTTTTTTTTTTTTTTGTCGTTCATGTACTAACTGGAGGACCTAAAAAGTTGTTAGGAAAAAAAAACCTAGTGAATCGGACCATTTTTAAGGGAGCTATAATAGGGGGCTTAAAAGAGGCCAACTGATAGTTAAGAGCAGAGCTCAAAAATGGAAACATGTTAAAAGGTGCTAGTACTTTAGAACTTCAATTAGACAAAATTAAGCATAGGGTAAGAATTAATCATTAGAATAAAATTTTAAAGAAATTCGCAAAAAATGAGGGGGAATGCTTTAAAAAGGGCCCTAGGGTCCCAATATAAATATGAGAGTGCTGGACCGGGGATAGGAGTCTAAGAATCAACTTTTAAATTATGCATTGGAGAGGGTGACACAATAAGGGGGTGAAAATGCATGGCGCACAAAAAGTTCAAAGGCCCCTAGAAGAACAGCGTCTTAACTGGAATGTAAAATTGGAAGAATAACAAATGAACAAGACGGAAATTGTACGTCAAACATAGCAAATGGGTTCGTACTATATGAGTTCGCATAGTTCGTACTATAACTAGTTTCATAAATATTCAGATCTTGGTGTAATAGCTGTTGCGCTCTTATGCAAAAAGACATGAATACAAATTTATTACGATTATATATATTAAATTCAGAAATACGGAAATAATATAATAATAATTATAATAATGCATATTAAATATGACGTAATCACAATGGCAACCAGGAATCATTACCTATCTTGGGATGTCATTAAATTAATTACGTATGATAGGATTTAATAGAATAATCACCATGGCAATCTATAATAATTACCTATCATGGGATATCATTGAATGAATTAAGTATGATAGGATTTAATAGAATGAAGAAAACTTTTATTAATATCTTTTAAGTTTTGATTTGATTTTCATAAAATTTGAAATGGCTCGACAAAGTTCTGCAACGATTATATATAGTAAATTTCAAACCATGAGGTTGGATAGATTTTGCGCTATTATATGTGGACAGACGGACCAGATAATAACTACAGGTGCTACGTATTTATATAATTACGACATTTCCCCATAGACCATAATATAATGGAATATTTTTGAGTACCTCTGTAAATAAACTATGAAGTTTAACACGCTTAAAACTACTGAAGTCACACTTCCAGATATTATCATCCATAGACGGCCATGTATCCAATTCTTTACGTGGCCCTGTATATAATTTTATTTATATTATCCAAGCATTTCTTAGTATATTAAATATGTAGTTCAACGTAAAAATTAATAACTCATTTAAAACCACCTTTAAGCTATTTTCGTTCATACTCAGTAACCCTTAAGAATTATTTTGTGTAGCCCTATCATGGAAGACGGTAGTATTTCGAGTGACGCAGCCTTAAGCCTAAAATCGTATCGTATCGTATCGTTAAAATCGTATCGTATCGTATCATAGAATTCGTAGATGGCGGAACTCATATATACAGCTAACTCGACATCAAAGAAAATGCGAAAAGCCGCCTTTTAATAACTCAGCAGATATACGTCTTATTGTTCTGAATTTTCTAGAACAGTCTTATATCTGCAGTCTAATCGTATACTGAAATTTTTACATTTCTACGTGCAGTATATTTTGAGATCTAAATAGTCATTTTTAAAGTGAAAACGTTGGTATAATATCGAGGAAGTTCCTAATATGAAAATCTCGAAAACGGTTCTAACGATTATTTTTAAATTGATACATTATATAAATGTGATTAAGGCGAGGTGAATAACACTTTTCTTTTTTCTGGGAAAACTCTCGTTCGTTAAATAATTCGATTTTTTTTTCTCTCGAAAATGACACGGACGATTTTTTAAAAATCAAATAAATATGTTTCAGATGAACCAAATAACAATTTACTTGTTTCCAGCAAGACTCTTGTTCGTTTTATAATGCACATGAAAAATCGGACTATATTTCTTCGCCATTCTATGGAAATTTCACCGAAAATGCATGACACTGTATTCATACACATGCTTTCTTTTTAACCACTTTTGGGGAGAAAAATTTTGTCTTCCCACGGCTGAGTGGTTGAGGGCCATCGTCTACTGATCTTAACATAGACAGTTCGATACTCGCTGATGCGTGTGAAGTTTTTTTTTTTTTTTTTTTTTTTTTTTTTTAAGTCTGTTAGTTGACCATTATTCTCAGTTCCTTTGTAATTTTTTAATTGCTATTAAGTTAAATAAAATTACAATTATAATGACGCCAATTTAATGATGATTATTTCTTGGCAATTTTTCAACAATAAAAATATTACCATAAATTTTATAAATATATTTAATTTCAATCACTTTACAAAAAATATACATTAATAATTATTATTTGAATATAAATCACACGATCAGAAACGTAAAAAAATAATTCATTTCAGCTCTTCTTTTTATAATATCATTTTTTATTATTATGACGGTCAATCAATATATAATCACTGACATCCATAGTATTATTATTATTATTATTATTATTATTATTATTTTCCTTGCATAAAAACTATTGTGATGTAATAATTATTTTATAATAAATAATTTAGTTGAAATGTTTTATTTATAAATAACAATGAAGTTTTACATAATAAGCATATCAGAATTTTGGTGTCGCCATCTTTTGACGCAATTGCGTACTACATTTTGTCTCTTATTCGGAAAAAAAGGAAAAAACTAACGCTTTTCACCGCTTTGAAAGAATCTCTTGTGACTAGAGGTCTATTTCGCAAATATTAAGAAAATTACTGCATACAAAAATATTAAAATGGGTAGTATTATAGAGAAATGTTTGATAAAAATGTTGAAGTAGACAGTTTTTAAATCAAAGAATTATTTTAAGAGATATTTAATGTTAAATCTGGATAAAATTGTCTCATTAAAAAAGTCTCATAGGAAAAAAAAAGTTTCTTTTATATTTGGTAATTTTCAAATGTTTAACTAATCTTATTTAATCAAGCACGGAAACAGCAACTAACATCAGCTGATTCGGTCTTGAAATCCCTCAGTAAAAGGGAAACCCGTTTACAGTAAGATCGCCATTGATTTTTTAATTATACAGAGCAGCCTCAATTATCCGAGCTAATTGGGACTGTTAGTAAATCGGAATCGGAAATCTCGGTTAATAGAAACTGTGTGTAAAAACTCGCCGTGCTTGCGAATTTAACATCTCTTTTAAAAAAATATATAGAACGTTTTTTAAATAATAAAAATAAATATATGTAAAGTTCTGTTTCACAGCTTAACAAATTTAAAAAGAAAATCAACTACCAGTAGTAAATTTTAAAATGCAATTTGAAAAATTTACGAAAGTTCACACAGCCACTGGAAACAAAGCATTGTTCGCTATTGACTTCTCAGGGTCCAGTGTTTCTTTGGAGTTGAGTGCTTTTGGGGGCAGAAGGGCCTGTATAGCACGGACAGTGAGCTAAAGAGTGTGGTTATTTTTAAGGCTCATTCAAAAGGAAAAAAAATCAGACTTTGTTATCGGCTCGGTTAACAGAAACCTCGATTAATCGAAGCTCGGTTAATCCAGGTTCTACTATAATTCAATCTTCCGTAATCTTTTTAAAGCAGATCAAATTAATGGACTTTAGCACGAAGTCACATAGCTGATAACTGCCATGCTTGTTGGCCACCTTTTTTTCAAAAAGTTTGCTTCACCTTATTCAATTAATGAGATATCTCCGATAAAATAAGTCACATTTTCCCGTTCTAAAATACTGGTATCCAAAAATCGTAGCATGTAACCGACACTACAAGTACTCATGGAACTAGACTATTTTAAGTCTAATTTTTATTATAGACTATATAAAATTATTAAAAATATATATTATGATAGGAACTAGCGGGCTTCGTCCGCTATTTACGTTACGGATATAAAAATCATGTTTTTTTTTTTTAGGGAAAAAGAAATAAAAACCTATTTGACGATAGGTTTATAAAGACACATTTTGTATTTGTTATATTTCCGGGGATGAGGAGGGGGGGGGGGCTATTTTGATTAAATATCGCAATTAGTCCACATGGCAGATATAATTATGATAGACACTAGTGGGCTTCGCCCCTCTATGGCGCCTTATGGGTCCAGCTTCCATAACTCAGAAACCACCTTTCGGACATCAATGCAACAGATTCCAAACGTTATAATTAACTTAATAATCACCCTATATAGCATTAAAGTAAATTTATGAGTACTGCATACTATTTTTTTATCGTAATTTCTGAAGAGAAAAAATTATTTCGGTTCCATTCTTAGGTACTGGTCTGAAAAATTTTGAAAAAGGGGGGAAGGAGGGGACATGAGACTGCTGTTTGTGAAACAACACAACGGGGTCTGGCTTATTCAACTTGGTTTTTGGTGACTTCAATTGGAAGGTGGTTTGTTTAAAAGAATGCGTTCCCTGCCCCATGAAAATTGGAACTATTGGTGCACCATCTATGTAAGGATTTAATAATTATAAATTAACATTTTGGATTTATTAATTTAAGGATAAAGTGTTTTTAAAGGAATATCAAATGAAACCCTCTGTGCGATCTGCGATTATACTTACCCACTTGTTTTCATATACAAACTGCTATAAGGAATATTGTAATAAAATAGTAAAAATTAAATCTGCATTAAATTCCATAAGTATCTTTTTTTTAATCATTTTATCACTAACCTCAAAAAAGTAATGATATCAATGCAAAAACCCTTGACGGGTTAAAAGTTTCTGACGCAGCACTTTATCTTATGCTCTAAGAATTTTAAATATGGAACTTAAAAATACTGATATCAAATTTTGAGTGACGTTATGCTATTTCTTAAAAAATATATTTGTATTTATTTCATCATTTTATTTTTGTTTTATTTATAATCGCATGTGCAAAAGTTATGTTCAACATGAAAAGCTGCATAAAATTTTATTCGCTGTTGCTTTATCATTTACATCTCTCATAAATTCAAAATATGAGTTTTAAAAGATATGATATAAAATTTAAGTGACGCCTTGATGTGACTTTAAAAGGTTTGTTTTAAAATTCAATTTAAATTATTTTTGACTTGGTTAAAATATTTTTTTACATCTACACAATACTTTTAATTTTCCAATTCACTGTTAAATATATCACTTTCATTGAATCTATACTATGCATTGAAATGTATTTATTTCAATAAATTGATTTATCTTTTGTGTCACGCTATTCAAAATTGTGAGTAAGATTTATGTAAATGGTTTCTTTGCGTCATTGTGTCCAAACTACATGAAATGTATGAAAAAGGATAGTTTGACGCAAATAAACCATTTACATAAATCTTACTCACAATTTTTAATAGCGTGACACAAAAGATAAATCAATTTATTGAAATAAATACATTTCAATGCATAGTATAGATTCAATGAAAGTGATATATTTAACAGTGAATTGGAAAATTAAAAGTATTGTGTAGATGTAAAAAAATATTTTAACCAAGTCAAAAATAATTTAAATTGAATTTTAAAACAAACCTTTTAAAGTCACATCAAGGCGTCACTTAAATTTTATATCATATCTTTTAAAACTCATATTTTGAATTTATGAGAGATGTAAATGATAAAGCAACAGCGAATAAAATTTTATGCAGCTTTTCATGTTGAACATAACTTTTGCACATGCGATTATAAATAAAACAAAAATAAAATGATGAAATAAATACAAATATATTTTTTAAGAAATAGCATAACGTCACTCAAAATTTGATATCAGTATTTTTAAGTTCCATATTTAAAATTCTTAGAGCATAAGATAAAGTGCTGCGTCAGAAACTTTTAACCCGTCAAGGGTTTTTGCATTGATATATAATATACAGCATTTATACTCACAACGTAATATGCAAAAACTTTGTTAAACTTAAAAACTCATATCATGGCTAAAAATGCACTTCCAGCAATCATCGGTAATATACATTACTTCGTATCTATACAGCATCTGAAATCTTTTGTATGTCCCTGCAAATACTATGAACTTTCTATTATAGAGGAAGTAACTTGTAATAAACCTTAACAACGTATATCAATTTCATTATATGTGAAATAGTTTAACATAATTAAAATACGCCACAAACAATGTTTCCCCCAATACCATTATGTAACGGAATTTTTTGCGAGACCCTGTAAATGAATAATAAATGTTCTTTGCGTCGCCTATTCTACAGAATGTATATTTTATTTCACTTCATGAATTCATATTCATTTCATTATGTTCGAAATGGTGTAACATCATTAAAATGCACTTTTGACTGTGCCTGTAATTGACCTATAGATGTGATTTTCATAAAATTTGTAATGACTAAACAAAATTCTGCAACCATTACATATTTTAAATTTTAAACAATGCGATTGGGTAGCTTTTGCGCTGTTATATGCGGACAGACGAACCAGACGATGACTATAAGTGCAACGTATTTATATAATTACGAACGCACCTAAAAAAGGGCCCCAAAAACGAATATTGGATTAAAAAAGAGTAATTTATTAACAATTTAGGGCACGAAAATTTCAAGGGTCGTGTACCAGGCCCAGTGGGCCAGGATCTTAACTGAAATGTAGAAAGGAGGATAAATAAATGAAGAAAGGGCCCCAAAAACGAAGAAGATCGGATAAAAAGAAGGCAAGTTATTAAAATTTTAGGGCACAAAAACTTGAAGGGCCCAGGAAACCCGGGTCTTAAAAAATTAAAAATCTGACTCTCAGGTATATCAGGAACTGGCTTAGACTATCTCACGCAAATTTTCAGACTTCTACTTTCCGCAGATTTTACTAGCCGTTGCACACAGACAGAAACTTTCTTTTATTAGCATAGGTAGTAAATGAATGAGTAATGAGTAACAAAATAAAAATACATTTAAAATATCAGCTTTATGAAAACTGCATTCTAAGTGTGGGGCCTCCAAAAGTCAGGGGCCCCATGTTGACAGCATATAATTTAATCAGGCCCTAAATCTGTACAGTAATTAAATCGTCATACAAATTCTCTAATGGGGTTCCTTTCGGCTCAGACCCAAGATCCCTTTGAACCCCACCCCATCTCTCCACAACCAATCATAGTCCTGATAATTCATAATGAAAAAGAAGATAAGGGAAAGCTAAAACATTTCTGGTAGTAGCAAAATTCTATTTATTACATAAAAATGGTGTAATATTTATTAACTGAAAAATTAACAAAGAACACTAAAAAAATCTCTTTTTCAAGACGTCACATTTCTCTTTGAACTCAAAAGAAGATTTGGGGGCCCTCGGGATGCGGGGGCCCCACGCGATTGCGACCATCGCGACCCCTTAAATCCGCCCCTGTGTACCTGCTACCGGTGAATTGGTTAAAAAAAAATCAGAGATTGCAGCAAAGTACGGAATACCTGCTAGTACTCTTTCGACAGTTATTAACAATCGAGAACAAATTGAAACGGCTTGTGCTATCAATCAGTTCGAGCCTGCAAGAAAACAAATGAGAAATGCTAAGAATGAAGAAATTGAAGTTGCTTTATTAAGATGGATATGAGAAGCTAGGGGCCAGAATATAATTTTAACTGGTGGTGTCGTACAGGAAGAAGAAAAGTTTTTTGCAGAATCCCTTGGTGTCAATGATTTTACATGCTCAAATGGATGTCTGCCATGGTTCAAAGAACGCCATGGTATTGTCTCCAAAAGGATGTGTGGTGAAGAGTCTGGAGTTAATCAGGATAGTGTAGACTTGTTTTTCTCAAAAGAATGGCTGTCTGTTAAAATAGATTATGCACCCCATGATATATTCAATGCAGATGGAACTGCGGTTTTATATAAAGCACAACCTTAATCTACGTTAACTTTTAAAGCAGAGAAGTGTTCCGGTAGAAAATGTAATAAAGAAAGAGCCTCAGTACTGGTAGTCTGCAATGGGGGTGGTAGTGAAAAATTACCTATATATGTTATTGGAAAATTCGCAAAACCACGATGCTTTAAGAGTGTAAAGACACTACCTGTTCAGTGCACATTCACTCAAAATGCTCGGATAAATAAGAAAATATTTGCAAAATGGTTATTAGAATTAGACTCGAGACTTCCCAATCAAAAGAGAAAGTTATGCATTTTGTTGGACAATTGTACAGCCCACAATGAAGTAAAAAGGCTTAAATCAATAAAATGCATTTCTCTCCCACCAAATACTACAGCAAAGCTTTAGCTGTGCGACCTAGGTATTTATTATTTAACGTTTAAAAACTCGCTAAAGGAAAGAAGTAATCAAAAAACTTATAGAGTTCTTTGACAAACAGACACATTTCCTAATATACACTCATACTTCCATATACATATTGATTTTTTTTGAAAAAATAGCTGAATCAGAGTCGGACTACTTCAAAATGTAAAAATATATCAATATTTCCATATACGGTAGTTTTAATCATATTTATAATAATTTCCTTGCACTGAAAATGGAAAGTAAAAATGTTTTTAAACTACAGTTTATTTTTTCAGGATTCACAAAATCTGATCTATATATATAAACGAGCGATATAACGAGGGGCTACTCTTGCTTATAACATATTTATGCACAACCTAACCACTGCATAATTTTTTATGACTACTACAGTAATAAATTTATAGATTACAGCTGACATGTTTTAATATGTTAAATGTATTGGGTTCTGTTGACAGTTAAATATCTTGAGTTATTTACTTTTATAATCTAGAAAATTATAGATAAACAACTGTAAATGCAAATGATAAATAAATTTGTAAATAAAGCAATTCCAAATAAGTTGAACCCAGCATTAAAACATGAAGACCTAATAAGGAATAAATAAACAAATGTTGCCTGAAAGAAAGTTACTTTCTTTAGTGGGTTAGTACTTAATTTTAGCAGCAAGTGTCAATGGGGAAAATCTATGACACTATTGCTATTGCAGTACACTGCAGCTGAGATTTGTAAATCAGCTGAACAAATTTTGCATAAAAAGAAGCAAGTTAAGGACGGAATTTGAAGAGTAATACATTCCACTCTCTAAAATAGTGTTAAAAGTAGCATCGGTTCATGCTACAAACTACGGATTTTTTGTATTCTGCTGCTGGCTACACTACTTTGTTCAAAATGTAGCATGCTACACTACAAACTTCTGCAAAAAGTAGAGACTACTATCATAGGCGTAGGGTCGGGGGGGGGGGGCACGTGCCCCCCCAACCTTCTGTACCCCGGGCGCCAGAACAGAAAGCGTAGGGGGCGCCAAATGAAGATTTTTTTTGTCTTTACATACAAAAATGTAATCATGATCAAAAATGTAATAATATATATCGAATTTGCATAAAAATGTCTCGCAGCCGGAAAATCCAAAAGGAAAACTGAACCAAATGCATTAAAATTTACAAATATATAAAAAGATTCATCTATAATAGAAGACTGCAAATAGGAGAACCACTAACATTTTCCAAGGCCAATAGGTCAGTCCCTACTCCTCTCTTTTGTGTAAAACTGTCCCTCGCCGATAACCGATTTCCTGGGGGAGGAGGGTGCAGAGTCATGTGCCTCGGACATCAGAACGAAAGGCGAAAAGGGCGCCAAATGAAGATTTTGTTTGAATGTGACTTTTCTGTTGAAAAGATTCCATGAAGACTATTCTATTCTTTTTGGAGCTTTCTTCCTTTGGAGGGGGGGGGGGGGGGGGCGCTGAGGGGGCATGTGTTCTGGGCGCCTCGCGCAGGGAACGTCAGATGAAAATTTGGTTTGCCTTTTTATACAATATATATATATGCGTGCGAAATTTGTGTAAAAAATATTTTCTACCCGAAAAGTCAAAAAGAAAAGCTTAGTACAGTGCATTAAAAATGTCAAATACATAAAAAGATTCGCGTACAAGACAGCAAATGAATAACCCCATTCTTTTTCTTATAATTGCTTTTTTACATGCATATCACCATATCTGTCCTTAGAGGAGGCGAGGTAAGGTGACCGACTGGGACAATAAAAACCAAGCGGTCGAAAATTCACAAAATAAGAAGTAAAAACTTAATAATTTTGTTGTTGTTGTTGTTTTGAGTCAGACATAAATTTGAAAATTAGCATTAAGTTCAGGAAAGTATCTAGACATATCAGCCTATAAATAAGAAGAGTGGTATAAGTGATAATTCCGAAAAACTGATGTAGATAGTACAGGAAGATATTTTACAAAACTGGAATTCATTTTTATACCTACAGTAAATCCTGGTTTTTAGTTCCTAAAACAATGTGACTCATATTACTATGACATTAAAGTGCCCCAATTATAATAATTTGTAATGCTACAACGACAGTAAAATCTCGAAAAATGAAATCCGTCTATAATGGAATCGTGTCTTAAATGAAAAAACTACATGGTTCCAACAGAAAGAATACCAACAGTTATACCTCCTAAGACGAAAACCTGTATAAAGCGGAATTATTTCCGCTTCCTTTCAATTTTTTCCCCAGGTTTTAATGAATAAATATTTGATAAAGCTGGTTATATATTTCAATATTATGTATTTTATTGTTACACATTTTAAATTTTAAAATAAGTCCGCTACTAGAAACTTTCGTAAATTTCTCTTTGTAAATTTACTTTGCAGAGGAAGGGGGGGGGGGGAGGGGGGGGGCGCCAAAATCGACGTTTTCCCCGGGTGAAAATATAGCTAGTTTCGGCCCTGGAAGGAGTGCACAAAGTAAAATGTTTTAGTAAAGCCTTTTAAAAGAAAAAAAAAAGAGTATAGCATTTGCAGTGGTACAGTAAAAAAATCTCTCACAGGGCGCCATCATGGCTAATAAAGTCGCCCCTGCCTTTGTCCCCCAAAATGATTTTTTCTCTTCTTTTTGCCATTTCTAGGCGTTTTGCCACCCTAGGCGGAAATTGTAAAATGCAGCTCTGTTTCATTTGGTGCAATTATTTTTTGCATTACTTTTTGTGCATTACTTTTTGCATTACTTTTGGGGCAATTGTTTTTTGCAACCAACCAAATCCAGTCTTAGAGAGAGGAGGCGAGCTTGGGCGGCTGCCCGTAATTAAAAAAAAAACTCACCCAGGGCGCCATCAGCCGCCCCTGCTTTTACCTTCCCAAATTACATTTCTCGTCCTTTTGCCATTTCTAGGTAGGTGACAACTGAAAAATGTCGCCCATGCCTTTTACTAAAATTACTTTTTTTTGCATGCAGATCCGGTCTCAAAGGGCGCGAGGTCGAGCAACTGTCAACGAATAAAAACTAAGGGTTGAAATATATGCAAGATAGAACAGTAACACCGCTTTTTAATGTTTTTTAAAGAATATAGCCCGGGCCGAAATAAGGGGGAGGGCAGAGGGGGCATATGCCCCAGGCGCCAGAACAAAGGTGAAGGGGGCGCCAAATGAATCGTTTGTCGATTCATACAAAAATGTGCATATATATATATATATATATATGAAATGCAAAGAAACTCGCAAGCTAATGTTAAACTAAGGGAGCGTTCTTTTGAAATTTCTCGTTTGGATTTTAATATTTTAAAATTATTTTTTTTCTTAGGATAGTTTAGATTGATCTTTAGCGTTGTCATACTTTTAGGTTTTGAAACCGGTACTGGAAGTGAAGGTAACTTTATAAAAATAATCTGCAACCAAAATGTAAAAAGTAAACACTAACCCGGTTAGAATTTAACCTCAGCTTTTCTAAGCAAAGAAAAAATCATTTAAAACTATTAATATGCAAGCGAGAAAATTTAAAAAGATCGCTCCCATAGGTTTAGCGTTAGCGTTCCAGTTTCTTCGCGTGACTTGTGTAGGCTCTTAATGCTCAAACTAATGTTAATCCTATGGGAGCATCGTTTACATATTTCTTGCTCTAATTTTAATTATTTAATTATTTTTTATGAATTTTATTTATTTATTTATTTATTTTGCACAGGGTACCGGAGGTCAATAATATTTATTGTGCGTGAGGAGATGAAGGGAGGGGGTGGTCGCCAAAATTCATGTTTTCCCCTGGCGCAGAAAAAGGCTAGTTTCAGCCCTGAACGTACGATTGATATTAAGGTTGTACTTATTGTGCAAATTATTAAAAACCTTCATTTGTCACTGTTTTAAAAGTATATGTGATTGTGTATTATACATTGGATTTTCAGATAAATTAATGTGAAATTTATATTCATATATTTTAGGATTGTAATTTATTGAGACTTTTACAAAAACGATAAATAGCAGTGATTTTCAATTGCTTTTTTTTTTTTTTTTTTTTTTTTTTTTAAGATGCAATCAAATTTAAAACTTTTTAGTATGTAGCATTTCAGCTGGTCAATCATTGATATTTGGTCAGTAGTTGTAATTTAATCGATAGAAGGAAAAATTTCCCCAACTGCAAAGCTGGTGTCCAGTCACCCAAGTAGTTTAATTTCAGTGAGTAACACAAGGTGGTCACACAAAGAACTTCTTTGACCTCTGAACTTGTGTTTCCCTCTTGTGCAAAGTGAGATAATATGAGCGTCTCTACCTAACCCCTCTCCACACTCCTACACACACTTGGCTTGGTATGATCTGGTCATTTGTGGGAATGTACTCGTAGTTAAATGTTTTTATTACTATTTTTTAAACAGATCAGGATTGAATGAGCCACGCAAAAACAAACGCGATAAAAAACAGGAAATTTTTATGAAAACTCAATAACAAGCGATGTCATGAAGCACACCATGATTCTAAATTCATTCAAGTCTGGCTTCAAAAGGACGAAAATGGAATATAAGGTAAGAACATACAGAATTGTTTGTTTTATTAAATTAATAACATTTTCAGAAAAAACAAAAATTTCCACTCAAAAATGTGATTATTTTTGACACATTCATAAACTCATTTCTATTCCTATTTGCCTGAAAATTACAGAAAAGCATTCAGGTGCTTAAGAATGGAGTAGCGTTCTCCCTTTTCTTAACGTTTTTTCCTAATTCGAAGCAGCTTGATTTAAAGCGGATTACTAAATGGATCCGTCTTGTAATTGTCAGCCTTTGAATTTGGAAATCAAAAGTCCAACTTTGATGTTATTTTATTTAAAAAAATCGGAGTTTTTTAGAAAAAAAAACCTTTATTCTACTTCATAAAAGCATCTCAAATGTAGGGCTGCCACTGCCGAATGACACTGAAAATAGTAGCTTTAGTAACCTCCAACGAAAAAAAATATTAGTATTTCTTCGATAATAGTAGCCAAAATACTCGCATACCCACTTTAAAAAAAGGAAGAAAAATTATAACCATAACAATGAAAGGACTTTATATGTCCACATTTTATGCTTCTGCTGAAATCAGTGAATAAAGAATAGAGTGATTTCTTCAAATGAGAATGCAAGTTATCCAGAAAATAAGGCCCTAATGTTTCAGTTACGAAGTCAGGGCTTAATTTGCGCCGGAGCCCACCAGAGCCCGGCTCCAGTACTTCTCTGGTTTTAGTAAATATTTAAATATTGTTCGGAATTCACCGGAGCTTATATATACAGGGCTCCGGAGCCCAGTGCAATAGCGCTTCCGAAAAACCGAAGCTTAAATTACCTTTTCCTTTCCTTCCCATCTCCAAGCTTTTGCATTCTTTTTAACAAAACACTTATATGTGACGTAATGTGTCACACACGTAGGAGATGGAGATAAAACGGACTCAATTTTTATATCAGTTTTAGGCTTAGACTGACTCGAGCTCAATCTGTAATACATTTAAAATTTTATTTATTCATGTATTGAAAAAAAATCCTCTTTTAAAATTACGTATTATATTCCACTTCAAATCATTTTAATGCTATTTTGATCAGAATGAAGGGGAAACAGAAATCGTGTTTTTCTATTTCAAATTTATATCGGCGACGTGTTGATACGGCGCCACTCAAGAGACTGAACAATAAATTTGCTTTCAGTTCGATTTTCTTTTGTGACAGTAGGATAATTTTTTATTGGCTGGGTTTTCTTTTTATTATTTCGATATCTAACCTGAAAAGAATATTTTCTGTTTTATCCAACAAGCATCAGCTTGACGTTTTGTTTGTTCGAGGTTTTTTGTCTTCTATTGCGTACCAGTATAAAAATCACGTTAGTGATTTTTCTATTTATTTTGTATCATGAACGGTACCCACGCTAAGGCTCTCTGCACCTATATGAAATCATTTTCCTTTGTAAGTAGATATAATTACCATGTATTGTTATTCTGATAGAAAGCAATCGAGCAGTGTTTCTCCTTTTTCTATAAAAGCATAGATTCTTTCCGATAACGTTGTCAAATTTTTAATTTTATCTGATTTTCAGGGACTCACCGCAAAAGATTGTTATGCGGAAGGAAATGATTATAGTTTAAGATATGCACCTTTTACAGGAAATTGTAAAACATTGTTCCATTCTTCAGGATATAAATATTCATTTCTGTAAATTTCATTCATTTTTTCTTAAAAATGCATAGCTGCGAACTATCCCTTTTCTGTGTTAACACCATTTCCTAATCATAATCGTTACCATATTTAATCGCAGAATTCTGCAATTAATTAACATAAAAAAAGCACGGATTTTTACTATTCAGAAGAAGTGATACCTAAAAAGTGGAATAGTTGACAGCTAAGTATATGCTTATAGATATATTTAAAATTTTTATTTTGCTAAAGAAAAAAAAAAAATGCTTTAAATTTTGCAATTAATGTACCAAATATAAATATGCAGATTACAGGGACAGGGGGGTGGAACGGTATAGTTGTTGTACCGGTAGCGCAGAATATTAGGGCTCCGGAACTTTTTTTTGTTAGAATTTAAGCCCTGTACGAAGTAACTTGGTTCTTCCACAATAAAAATTATGTACAGCACCTGGAAACATAGCAGTAAAAACTTCTTGCAGATCATCCAGGTAACTACTTTCCATCAGGCCTTTCATTTCAAGAGTTTCTTGGAGAGAAGGAAGAAAAGTTTTATTTGAGGGGCAGGGTTAGAAATAACGTGTAGGATATCGCAAATCCTGCACAAAAAACGAAAATCCCGCATAATAAAAATATTTGTTTGGATGGAATCTTCCAAATTTATTTCTTGAACAGACATATGATTCGTATGCGATTTTTTTTTTTTAAATTTCGTGAAAGCCAGTATTTTTTTTCCTTCGAGAAATCCACAAAATCAATTCATCAAACAGTCGCGAATTTTGCCATTCGGTAACGAAAAAAAAAATCGCCGATATCAACAATTGGCCTTAGAAAAAAAGAAGTTTTCCATCAGTCGCGAAAAAAAAACTTGTAAATTTCGCCTAAAGACTACGGAAAGAAAATCGAAAATTTTGTCAAACTATCGCGAACAGAAAAAAAAATTACACCCGCGAATTTGGTCAAATAGTCGCTCAAAAAATCAAGAATTTCCTCAGTCAGTCGACAAAAGAAAAGATCGTTTAAAAGAATCGCGAATTTCGTCAAAAATCCCTGAAACAAATACCGAATATCATTTTCGTCAACCGGTCGTAGAAAAATTCACAAAATTTGGCAAGGGATCGTGTAAAGAAAATCGTGAATTCCACGAAACAATTGGCGGAAAAAAATGCGAATTTTGGTAACTCGTCGGGGGAAAAAATCGCGAATCTCCTTAAACGCCCGTAGAAAAATATCTTGAATTTTATCAAAGGTTGTGGAAACAAATGGCGATTTTCGTCCTTCGGTCACGGACACATCATCACAAATTTCGTCAAAAGAATATACAAAATATTACGAATTTCGTCAAACGATGAAGAGAAAAAAATTGCAAATTTCGTCAAATGGTCGCGAACAAAAAGACGGCAGGTGTAATTCTGGGTTTAAAAAAAAAAAAATCTGGAATTCACAGCAAATTTTCTAAAAAGTTACAGCAGAGGGAGGGAAAGGAGTGGAAATCGCCTACCGGCGCCAATTATGTGTTTTTTTCCGCAATCCTTTGACGAAATTCGTATTTCCCGTGATCCTTTGATAAAATTTGCGATCCCTTTGTGAAATTTGTATTTTTCTCGCGATTCCTAGACGAAGTTTGCGTTTTTTGCGATCCCTCGACACCCATTACAAAGAGAAAGATTTTTTTTTATTGGTGGGGGGGGGGGGGGCGCAAAATTGAAAATTCGTTAAGGGCGCACTTCTCACGGCTTTGGTGCCCCCCCAAAATTTCTGGTCACGCTACGCCTATGACTACTATAGTTTACTTCTTCCGACCTCTGGGTGTTTCCAATCTGTGCCCTGCAGATCATGGGTGGCTCATTATAATATTCCATACTTAAAAAAAAAAGTATTCCCTTTCATAGTAAAAGACTTGAAGCACCTTATTAGGACAATACTTCTTCCTCTTCCGTATTTTCCTCAGTGCTGATGTTTCCTTTGACCAGAAACATTCTTAATTTTCTCTTCCATAGCTTCCTGTAAAATGCCTCTTTTCCCTTTACAGGGTTCCCAGTGTCATGGAAAGTCAAGGAATTTCAAAGTAGTTGGGAAAAATCAAGGAAATTTCAAAATATATAGGAAAAGTCAGGGAATTAAAAAATATTTTCTAAAAAGTCATGGAAAAGACTTGGAGAAAAAAATGAAAAATAAAGCGATATTCATCAAAAAGTCTCGGAAAAAAATCACGAAATTCCTCAAACGATCGAAGAAAAAAAAGGACGATTTTGAAGAATGATCGCAGAAAAAAAATCGCTAATTTTGACAAAGAATTGCAAAAATAAGTAGGAAATTTCGTTGTATGCCTGTTTGATCAGAGAATTTTTTAAGATTTGGCCAGGGAAACTCAAGGGATTTTTTGCGATTTGGTCAGGGAATTTGCCAGTGATGTTTTGCTGGGAATCCTGCTTTATATTGTTATCCCTCATAATTTCTTATAATCTTTCATTCCATTTTGCAGGTTGTTTATTTCAAGGTTGGTTGGTTGGTTGGTTGTATTTATGACGGCCAATTATCTGCACGAGGGATATGGGCCCAGGGGGGAGTGCCCTTCGTGGGTGTCTTTCTAAGGGAACCTAACCCGTATTAACGCTTGGAGAACCAAGGTTCGAAGAAAACCACGAAAACTCCGAACGATTAGGCCGACGGGCGCGATTGGGATCGAACCCAGCACCTCCCATCTACCAGATTCGAGAGCAGAACCTCTCAGCCACTGGTGGGGCGGTTTATTTCAAGGAGTAAATGTTACTTCATTCATGCAAAGTTTTGTTTTTTAGAACTAAGTACTCCTCCATAATTATTGTGTCTTATTTGTGAATCAGAACATTGTCTGGATTTTTTATTAGCCAAAATATAACGAAAAAAATAATTTTTTTGTGTTAGAGTCCTTAATTATTTGGTGCTGCCATCTGTTGTTGATCTATGCAAGTAAAATTACCTTAATCTGATTTTAAAAGAAAAACACTAAAATTGGAATCTTCAGTTTATTTGCAATTTGTGTCTTATTTGTGAATCATAACATTAAAATTTCGATTTTTGGATTTTGTATTATCGAAAAGAATCGGAAACTGAAAACAATTAAATGACAGTTTTCAAAGTGGAAGATCATTAATTATTTGGTGCTGCTATCTTTTGTTAATCAATACAAGTTAAACTGTCTCAAAGAATTTTTTTTAGAAAAAAATTAGGCAAAATTGAAACTTATAATTTTCACAGGATTATATTTGATTATATGCTCATAACTGACTGATGTTAATCAGAAATTTTCATTATTCGAACTAAATTTAGAATAAAGGAAGCCTTTGCTGAAGATTTTTTTTTTCTGAAGCTACGGCTAGTTTTGTAAGATAGGATGGGTATTATTGTGAGGAATATCGGTTTATCAGAATTTGGGATGTAAAATATTTTTCAAATACAGAGCAGAAGATTTAGAATGTACAGGGATTATAATGAACTGAAATAAATGAAGCTCTTTTTTTTTTTTTTTTTTGGAAGCATAAGAATTTATTTATAATATGTTAAGTCTGTTCTCCAATTCAAACTGGCTACTTTCCGACACATTACTAAATTCATAATTATTGGTAAACGCATAACACTGGCGGATATGAACTTTCAAAAATTGTGAAAGCGAATAGTGTTTTCTATATTTCCATAAAGGCAGAGATTTTAGAAAATGTTCCCGAATTTGGCGATTTTAATCGAATTTGCGGACATGAAAGCTCAGATATTCGTCATAAGACAGTAATTACTTATGACTCAAGATGTAATGCATTTATCGAAAAATGAAAAACTCTATTTAATTTCAAATCACTTCAGAAATCATCGCTGCCAATTTCATGCTTTTATGTTTAAAAATGAAGGTATTTTTATGTGAGCCGGGCCAAAACATACAGCTTTAGAGTATAAATTTACAGCTTTTATTCTTCACGTGGGTAAATTAGTAACAATACTTAGATGATGGAATTTTTTTTTTTTTTTGCTTTATGATATTATTTCTTACTAGCAGGCTTAGAGCGCTTCACTTGTCGGTTTTCCCCAAACAAACCTCGAATTAGAAGAACTAAGGGATGAGGGCTTTACTGTCTTCGGCAGCGTACACCAATACGGGATATGCCCGCTGCGGGTCTCGGTTGAAACGACCTTAAATAGGATTTCTTTTAACTTGCAATTCTGCTTGTATGTGGCAGTCAAATCATGTTAGTCATTTTTCACACACTTCCTGTTGACATAAAGCTTTGAAATTTGGATTATATCTATTCCTGAGGGCAATACATGAATTAGACGTTGATTTCTAAGAATTCGATCTCTAAAGGGGACGACGGGGGGCAAATAAAAAAAATAAAAAAATACCCATATCTCATAAGCCAGTGGAAATAAAATCTTGAAACTTGACATGCCTATAGTATAATTAAAATTAGTAAACGTGTATTTAGGAATTTTTCAAAATTCGACCCGTAAGGAGGGCCTCCGGACACGAAACACCGTCCGTTTTCGAAAGACATCGCAAAAACACTACTTAAGGTTAAACTAACACTACTAAGGTAAACACTACTTAAACTTTATGGTTACTCAATTATAATTTGATTTCCTATCGAGAAATCAGTACCAGCTTCAATAATGAATGTTTGTTGAAAAGTACTAACGGCAAGGTTACCACAATCGCGCCAAATTTTGGCCAACTTGGCGAAATGTCCACATTTAAATAAATTAATCCACATTTCTACAATTTTATGAATTTTAATGAAAGCATGTTCATTTATTTTTATTATTATTATTATTATTATTATTATTATTATTATTACATTTATAGTTATATTTATTGTGTTTTTTTATTACAACGACGAAGTTAAAAATTTTCTGATCATCGTTCATGCCGCAATAAGAACCAATTTGGCATTCTTGCAACTTGAATTTAATCACGACAGCAGCAAAATTTACTCGAGAGTTCTTTCGTTTCAGAAAAGAAAAAAAAAAAGTGTCAAAAACATACTAACACGAAAAAAATACTAACATTCGAGAAGAATTAAAAAATCTTACAGAACAAATTTTACTACACTTGGCTAAAAGATTGAAACCAGATTCTCTTTTATTAAATATTGCCGGGAAACGTGAAAATTTCAAAATTTAAATAGCAGAGAGTAAACTTTACTATATTCAATTAAAAGCTTGAAACGGATTCCTTTTACGTATGGCCAAAAATCGCCGCATAACGTGGAAAGACTAGCTGAAAATCACATAAAAACTTCGCGAAATATTTAAAAATTGCTATGCGAAAGAGTGGTCACGGGGCTTTCCAATGATATATCACACGAAGGGTGTCGGCAAAAGTTACAAAAGTACCCTGGCAAAGTGGGGTAAGGGGTGGTTGGAGGTGCGTAATATGAAAGAGTGGTCACAGAGCTTTCCGATGAAATATTACATGAGGTGTGTCGGCAAAAATTAGAAAAATGCCTCCCGGTGGCCTATTACGCCCCAGGAATACATCCTCCCCCGTCTTGGAAATTTTTATATTTTATAAATAATATTTATCGGAGGGCTTCGTAAAAAAATCCAATCTAAAATTATATTTATTGTGGAAAACGCTACGATTTCAAAAGAGTTAGAAAAGTGCACCCAGTGGGCACCAAAGTGGAGGGAGGGGGAAGAAAGATTCATAATATGGAAGAGTAGTCAAAGGGCTTTCCGATGATACATCGCATGACAGGTTCGGAAAAAGTTTGAAAATACCCTCCCCCCCCCCCGTGGGTCTACTATTGCGCTCTCAAAATATACCCGGAATCCACCCACCCCTTCTTTGAAATTTTATATTTAATAAATGATATTTATTGGAGGGGTCCGCTAAAAAACCGCATCTAAAACGATATTTAACGTAGAAAATGTTACGGTTTTAACAATTTGTTTGCCCCCCAACCTCCGAAATTGAACTCTCCCCACTTGTTTAAAATTTGTACGTGTTTTTTTTTTTTTATTAATGTAAATTTTAAAATCGGTTGGTTCGTTAGTTTTCCTAATCTTAACAAATTAAAGAAATCCCGATCGCATCTCGAAAAGCGAAACCGAAATATGCGCTTCAGTTTGCCGTTTTCGTTTCTGCATTCTGTTTCTCAATGCTTTCTAATGAAACGGGTTTTAATTAATTTCTCCGTTAATTAGTGCGCGATTCTCTCGAAACCTTAAAGTCCGGGCTCCCCCGAATTCTTCCCTTTTAATTCTTTTACGCCTCTCGCATCTTCTCTGCCGCACCCGAGATCAAAGTAGTTCCAGCCATGGACGCACAGACACACAGAGAGATGTTTACAAACATTAATATAGTATAGATTAACTGGCTTCGCCCGCTAGCGGCCCCTTAATTAAATCGAGGTCCTTGAAGTCATATTAAATAAATCTCGAACCAAACGAGCCTCGAACGGTGTCCCCGCTGCCTACGGAACCGTATAGGGGCGCGCCGCGCACGAGCCGGAAAATCTCGCAATATAAAATTTTTCCAAGAAAAACCAATCTCGAATCGGGTCCACTCCACGCTGCCTACGGCACAGTATATCAGGCGTGCTTCGAATGCGTTTCAAGATGTTGTATTATGAAAATTTTCTAAAAAAACAGATCTTGAACCGGGGCATCGATGCCTGCGGCACACTACAGCAGGCGTGCTGTGCATGCTCTGCAAACTCGGTTAGTCCCACTATCTACCGCCAGGGGAGGGACGCATTCTGTTCTAAACAAAAACAAACCTCTTTCAGAACGAAACGCGTGCCGACACGTGTCCCCGTTGCCTGCGGCACCGTATAGCAGGCATGTCCACTTTCCAACGCCAGGGCTCGCAAATGTTGTATACAAAGCAGAGATCGACCAAAATTCGGTTTCGTTTTCGGCGAAAATGCTGCCGAAAATTCGGCCGGACCGAAACTATTTGTATTACAAAAATCTCATTTCTTCCTTCCAGGGACCCGGAGCTGGAGCTGGAGCCCGGAGCCGGAGCGCTCCGGAGCTGTGTTTTCCCTGGAGCTGGAGCTCTAAATTTTCTCCAGCACCAGGGCTCCTTTAGTTTTTAATATTCTTTTAAATCTTTTTTTTTTTTTTTTTCCCAGTCTTTTAAATTTCTAGGCTTAAAATATTTTAATTACATCATTATTCAGTATTTTAATTATATCATTTTATCATTTTTTAGGTTTTTATTATTATTAGAGAAGGAAACCTTCTCAAAACATGGTAACAGTACTTTATTTCTACTTTCTACTTGAACTAAGTGACAACACTATTTGAAAACAAATATGGCCGCCTGTTGTTTATATGTGTAGTTGTACAATTTTGGCTGTTTGAAAAGTGTAGAAGAAATTTAAGATTTTTGTGTTTAAAATTCCACCAAACTTTCTATTTTAAAAGCAAAAGCTAAAAGATGTCATATTTTCTGAACAAACATTTCAAGTTTGATGATTAGTAAAATGCATTTTGTCAGATCTTTAATGAAGGTAGAAAATATTTGTGAGCAAAAAATTAAACGTGTAAATTAAAATCTGCAACTCAAAAGCGCGAAGTCGGAGCCGAGTTGGAGCCGGAGCCGGAGCTGGAGCCACAGTATTTTCTCTAGGAGCGGAGCTGGAGCATCAAAAATTGTTCGGCTCCGGGTCACTGCTTCCTTCGGAAATTTTCAACATTGCTCATTGATTTGAGATGTATCGGCTCAAATGAGACACCCTTCATTTATTGTTATGAATTTCACTGTTTATAATTATTAGTCCGGACTAATTCAGGACGAGAGTGCAAATTATAAAGCAAGAAAGGCATATATATGACTAAACTTTGCAGACGCTTTTCACGCGTTCATTAAAAGCGGCAGGTTTAACAGTAATAGAAAATTTGTAGTTTGAAAGCACAGAAGTGTTTGGAATACTCTTTGAGAAAGTTCTAGTATAACAGATGCTCACTTACAGAAATCATTATAAAAGGTAAATCGAGGTATGTATACTCGAAACACTTCTTAATTAAGTGAAATTTGTATAATTAGAAAATCATTTTGTGTCGTATATGAATTAATTACATTTTATTTTGTATGGAAAAAAAAAGTTTTGGTCAGAGGCACAGATCCAGCTTGGGCCACACGTATAATTACACGTATAATTAATTAATAATTCTGTATATTTATTTATACATTAGTTACTTAAAACCCTTTAAACGTCCTAACCGTGTTTTTTCGCAACGTAACTTTTGGAATCGAAGGCTGATTTAACACAAAATTGATATTAAAGCTAATTTTTTTTAAGTGAATAAGACAAATAAATATGTAAGGTTATCAAATAAATTTTTTTACACCAATACTATTCGTAGCAACTATTTTACGAATCGTTAAACATGAATGCAAATTTTTGCAAGGCGCTTAAAGGGTTAAAAAAAGTTTTGGACTTTTTCATTTTCGGCCGAAAATAGGAAGATTATCAAAATTCTCTTTCGGTTTTGGTCTTAAAAACCTCTTTCGATTGATCCTTAATTCTGCTATGAAAGAGTGGTCAAAGGGCTTTTCAATGATATATCACACGAGGGGCGTCGGCAAATGTTAGAAAAGTCCTCCCAAGAGGGTGACAAAGTGGGGGTAGGGGGCTGGAGGTGCATTATATGAAGGAGTGGTCTCAGGGCTTTCCAATGATAGATCACATGAGGGGTGCCGGCAAAAGTTAGAGAAGTGGCTCGGGAGCATGGTAGGGGGAGGGGGACAGGATGTGCATAATATGAAAGAGTGGTTTTGGAATTATATACTATCACATGAGGGGTGTCGGCAAAAGTTATAAAAGTGTCCCGCGAAAGAAGGGGACGGAAGGTGCATAATATGGAAGAGTGGTCACAAGGTTTTCCAATGATATGTCAAATGAATGTTTGGTTAAAGTTAGAAAATTGCCCCTCCCGGAGGACCACTATCGCGCCCCCGGAATACACACCGAAAGGCAAACTAACCGCTCTTTGAAAATTTATATTTAATAAATAATATGCATCAGAGGCCCCCGTCAAAAAACCACATCTGAAATAGAAAACGCTATGATTTTAAAAAAATGTTCGCGCCCCCCTCCCCCCCCATGGAAATTGAACTCCCTTCACTTCTTTAAAATTTTTAGGTGTTTTTATCAAACACAGAGTCAGTCTAAATATGAGACTGAATTTTTCGTACCAAGCATTAGACCAAAGGGGCGAAGTTTGCAGGCGGTACTTGCGGTGGGGGCTGTCAGCTACAGAGTCTGGCAGAAGTCAGTTGGCCTTGAGTCTTTGCAGTGCACGGATCGCTCGTAAAGCAGACACGTGTTTGAAAGTGGTGTTAGTTTAAAAATGCAGCGCAGTGTCGAGCAGCGATACGCCATAAAGTTTTGCGTAACACTAAACAAATCGGCTAATTAGACGGTTCTTATATTACACGAAGCCTTACGGGAAGAATTCTTTGTACAAGTCTCAAGTGTTTAAGTGGCACAAATCCTTCAAAGACGGAAGAGAGAACGCCGATGACGGACAACGGACTGGACGTCTATCAAGTTCAGGAACTTCAGGCAATGTGGCTAAAATTAAAGCGCTTTTGGGCTCTGATCGTCGGATGAGTATCCGAATGATTGGGGAGACGTTGGGACTTACAAAATCGATTGCGCATCAAATCTTCAAGGAAGAACATCAAATGCGGAAATTTTGTGACAAGCTGGTTCCAACACATCCTTCAAAGTGACTCAGTTCCTGGCAAAATGCAGCGTCGTAACGTTGCCCCAACCACCGAACAGCCCCTTTCTGACCCCGCTGGACTTTTTCCTATTTCCTCGGTTAAAATCCAATGGTAATCGTTTTGACCATCTGGAGAACTTGCAGAAAAACGTACCGCGCGTTTTGAAGAGACTTCCAGGCGGGCATAAATGGGTGGCAGAGTCGTTGGCAACGGTGTATTAATGCAGGAGGAGGCTATTTTGAAGAAAATTTAGTGTCTGTAAAATTATCTTCAAATAAACGGATTTTGTGGAATCAGTCTCCTTACTGCCAGATAGACCCTGTAGCTGAAATTTTAAAATTGATCGGTTCGTTAGTTTTCCTAATTTTAAAAAAATAAAGAAATCCTCGATCGCATCTCGAAAAGCGAAACCGAAAGGGTCTAGCCGGATAAGCATAGCGAAATGGCCCCCATGGCCGATGTTTGAAATAACATGTGTGGTAATAAGGCTGACCATAAAAAGTACAATATAGAGGAGTTTTAGCCCCTGATCTTGAACTGTCCTTGAAATAATCGGCGAAGTATGCGCCGGCACTACTATTTTTCAAATACGTTTTTCTCAAAAAGTACAAACGTTAAAAAAATTAAACCAATGCCAATTATTGAAGAATACATTAGTTCACATTATATATTTTTTTCACATTTTTACACAAATTTTAACATAAAAAAATAAACAAAAATATTTTTCAAAAAAATTATTAATGTACTAATTTTATGTACACCAGCCAAAAATTTACAGAATAATGCTCAAAGTATGTACTTTTAAGAAAAAAAATATTCATTAAAATCGAAGATGCGCTTTTTGAGTTATAATAAAAATAAAGCTAGTAACTAGCTAAAATATTCCTAACTTTTCCTATTTGTATTTACAGAAATGCGCTGCTATCAATGCATTGGTCGATTCATGACATTTCCACCGGGGCAGGATGCGCAGTGCGCCAAAAAAAGCGAATGTTTCCATGCATACTACTTCCCTATAGGTTTGTTTCGTGTTTGTAAATATTCTGTTATTTTGGCGTACTGTGCATCCTTCTTGCGTAATAATATCAATAACTGACAAAAAAAAGGGTAACATTTGCCTACTATGTTTTTCACATAGAAAAAGCCTGTGGGGCTGTGCAGTGTACATATGTAACGTATCACTTTAGGTGAGAGCTTGTGTGTGTGTATATAGGGGGAGGGGAGTCAGGCACTTGACAGCGAAAGATACCTGAAAGGGGGGAGGGTTGTCATTTGATATCATTATCATTTTTTATCAAACCATAATTTCCTTTTTTGGTATATTTTTCTTTACATCTCTTATCTCAATTTTTTAAGTCAGTTTTCTTCTTTTTATGAAAATACAAAGTTATTATTAAAACCATCAAATGATTATAAAACATTTCATTCCAAAATATGGAATAACTCAACGTTCCCCATTAATATTCTCCTGCCATATGCATATATAATTCGCTGTTAGAGAAACCAGATTAGAAATGATACGTGTTATTTTTGCTAGTAAAAGATGGGGAAGATTGTTGTCCACCTGTTTTAGTACAAGAAGTTCTGTTTAGCCCCGTGCAAGGGCGAAGTGCAAGAAGACAATATTACTGTTCAATGTATTATGTAACAAAGAAGTATTATTTAAAACTTTTAAATAGTAAGTATTTCTTAAAAAATGTTATTTGATATAAAGTTATTTCTTATGTAACAGTGATATTTTATGAATTGCTTCTCTTTATTTAAATTAGTAAAATATGCGGATAGAAAATGTACAACCATATCTGTATATCATTTCAAACGTATAAAAGAAAAAAATGTAAAAAAAAAGTAAAAATAAAAAGACACTGATGACAACATTATTAGGGGAAGGGGGATTCGGGGAAATGATAACGTATGATATCGGAAGGTTGGGATGGGATCCGAAATTGCCAAAAATTTGATAACCCTATATATTTACAGCCCCTATTCAGTTATCCCTGCACAATCGACTAGACCATCGACTTGATATTATAACGCGAGAAGGTACACAGTACGTCAAATTAACAGAATGTTTACAAACACGAAACAAACTTATAGGGAAGTGGAATGTATGGAAATATTCTCTTATTTTGTTGCACCCTGTCCGAGGGGAAATGTCACGAATCGACCAATGCATTGATAGTAGGGTATTTCTGCAAATACAAACATGGTAAGTTAGGAATATTTTAGCAAGTTGCTGGCATTATTTTTGTTATAACTCAAAAAGCGCATTTTCGATTTTAACGAAATTTTTTTTCTTAAAAGTACATACTTTGAGCATTATTCTGTAATTTTTTGGTTGGTGTAAATATAAAATTACAACATTAATAATTCTTTTGAAAAATATTTTTGGTTACTTTTCTATGTTAAAATTTGTGTGTAAATGTGAAAAAAATATAAAATGAGAACTAATATATTCTCCAATAATTGGCATTGGTTTCATTTTTTTTAACTATTGTACTTTTTGAGAAAAGCGTATTTGAAAAGTAGTAGCGCCGGCGCATACTTCCCCAATTATTTCAAGGACAGTTCAAGGTCAGAGGCTAAAAACACTCTATATTGTATTCTCATGGCAAGCCTTATTACCACACATGTTATTCCAAACATCGGTCGTGGGGGCCATTTCGCTATGCTTATCCGGCTAGACCCTGTGCGCTCTTTTCTTGCAGTAGTTTCTCGTTTTCGTTTCTTGATTGAGTTTCTCAATGGTTTCTAATGAGAAGTTTTTTAATTAATTTCTCCGTTATTACCGCGCGATTCTCCCGAAACCTGAAAGTTCGGGTTCCAACGAATTTCGAATAAGAGCGCCTGCCAATTTCATGCATTTGCGAATAAAAATAAATTCAGAAATGTGTCTGAAAAAGAGAAAAGTTTTAATAATGTACTATGAGAAATTTTACTTTTTATGAAAAATTATGTTGATTTTGACTTTAATCACGCGATAATGGCGGGGATGGGGCTGCCGTGTCATGCTTTTTCAGGTGAACATTTATATAGCATTTCAGTTTTAAACATTTCAATTTCCAGTTTTTGATGGATTTACACTTTTTGAGATGCCATCAGGACCTGATTTAGGTTAGAATAGTTCGAATAGTCGTTATTTTTTACAAAATATATAAATTCCACAAAAATGATTGTTACTTTTCACAAAATGGGCCCCAAGAAAAAAAACCACATCGACCCCTGAAATTTCAAAGTATAATAAGACGGGTCCCAGAATAAGCAGAATTTAAGGGATGGAAGATAAAGTTTTGAGTGTATCAATTTTTAATTTTTAAAAAGTTAACAAATTTTTAAATGCAACATTGATAAACCTTTACGGTCTCAAACAATAGGGAAAATTTAAATATTGTCGCCAGAGAGCAGTGATTTGAAAATATTGCCTCCAGAGAGCAGTGATTTGAATTAAACAATTGCTGCCACGTAGTCTCAAATGCTTTGTAATTTGGACATTTTATGATATTGTTTGTAAATTATTCATGAATTTGATATACAGGGTGTTTCTAAATGAATATCGGGGTTTTAATGCTTGGTAGTATTTATTATATAAAACTTAAAATTATAATTAATACTTAAAATGAAAGAGCAACTCAAACAGTTTTACCTACAAGCTTACAAATGTTCAATGTGAGCACCTTTTGTCACACGGCATACATCAAGTCGATAGCTCAGTTCTTCCCAAACGTTGATTAGTGTTTGTGGGGTCATTGTTGCCACAGCTGCAATGGTCAGCTGGTAGTGGAGGCACATACACACGATCTTTTATGAACCCCTACCGGTAGAAATCACATGGTGTCAGATCGGGTAAGCGTCTGAACAGAACTTCTTTACTAATCAAAATGCTTTCTGTTCACTAGTCGCCATTTTTGCTATTATTTCTTTCTAACGGATGACGGAAGAAACATTGCGTGCGCATGCGCATGCACAGGTACCAACAAATTGTTTGAGTTGCTCTTTCATTTTATGTATTAAGTATAATTTTAAGTTTTATATAATAGATACTACAAAGCGTTAAAACCCCGATATTCATTTAGGAACATCCTGCATTTTACTTTCTTCTTACCCTCACAAGAAGAAAGTATTGGACTCGTGAAAAATTTCGACTTCCGGTTTCAGTAGGATCCTGAACACGATTTGACAATATTTAGAAAAGTCTGTCTGTATGTGACACAAATTTTGTTGGCACTCTATCTCAAGAACTAATGCACGAAATTTAAGAAAACTTTAGATTCAGTTATACATTCATATAAGTTGGTGCTGATTAGTTTTTGGTGTAAATCACCCAACAGGGGCCGCTGTTATGCTGCATCTGCAGTAGCTCTATCTCAACAACTAATAACGGATTTTCGTTAAACTTGAGCTTCAGATTCACTTAGACGTTGGCATAAGTTGTTGCTGATTAGGCTTTGATGTAAATGGCCTAACAGGCGGCGCTGCTATGCTGCAGTTTTCACGATTTCCGCAATAGATCTATCTCAAGAATTTGTTGCGATCTCATTTCACATGATCAGTATAAAGCGAGTTACAAGCTTAGTTACTGGTTTGGACATTTGCTCAACGCTAACGTTCTCGCCTCCTGATCATGAGATCCCTGGTTCGTATCCCGGCTGAGCCAATCCATCACTCTCGTTATTGGTGAACCGGACAAACACGAAAAAACAACCTTCAACAACAATCATCTCATCCCATAACCAACAGATGGCAGCACTAAAAAAAATCATCCCTTGCATCCAAAGCCTGTGAAACGCTCACAGCACAAAGCCTGTCCCCACATGCATCACATATGTATACGACAGCATCATTCACGAGTGCATATCGCTCGTCAGACGTCAGAAATACGTCCTTCTCACTGGGGATGAAGTGTGTAGCGATCTCATCTCACATGATCAGTAGTATAAAGATAGTTACTAGCTTAGAGTAACTGTTTTGGCCATTTGTTCGACGCTAGAGTTCTCGCCTCCTGATCATGAGATCCTTGGTTCGTATCCCGGCTGAGCCAATCCATCACTCTCCTCAAACTAATGAACGGATTTTCGTTAAACTTCTTTTGAAAAGTAGGATATAACAGAACCCGATTCAAAACGATCAAGACCCAACTTGAAACTGAAGACGTTAGAGTCAATCCTACCCCCAGCAATATATTCCCTTAATTTGCCTCCCTGTGTATTTATGCATCTCGTACTTTTGGAAAGAAAATCGAGCATAATTTTTCCATTAAAATTATGAGACAATAAAAACGCATGCAACCTCCTAGTTTTCATTTTTCGATATTTCAATTTTGTTATTTAAAATAAAAAAATTAAAAATACATATAAAAGTACAAATAATTGTACAAATATTACTTTCAGGTGCACAAATCTACCCTATATATATAAAATCCTAATGAAACGAATTTACGAAACGGAAGTAAGAAACGAAAGTATGAATCGACTGATTAAACAACTGATTATGTTTCACGGCGATTTCTCCTAAAATATGGAATACTTTGCGATGAAATTAACACCAAAAATCAATATTGATCCGCAGATTTCAAAACTGGTATTATAATTTTTAAATTCGAATTAGTTTTCGAAATATTAATTTTTTTTCTAATTTTATATACATTTTTCTAATGATGGCAACTCAAATTTTAATCAAACGGATATATATATATATATTTTTTATATTTCAGAAAAGGTTGACATGGTAACCCGGTTATCGTTGTTTATTTGATAATAAATGTTTATTTACTTTTATTTCTTTTTACAAATTATATAAATTATTTTGTACTATGATTATTAATTATTTTTTTTATATTTCCTTTAGACAATAGAAAATAATTAAGAAATACAGTACTACTTAGTTATTCCGTTGACCAATTTCGCCAAATTATATAAATCGCCAAAACACTCGCCAAATTATACAAATTGACATACTTTTTATTTTAAATAACGAAAGAACAAATGAATTAGTATAACATTGATAAATATACGAATAAAACGTCGAAATAAAAATCACTTGATGACGTAAACACGTGTAACTTGCTTAAAGTCAAGTGAATGTGACATTTACGATCAACCATTATTGGCATTTAATCTTATAGTTTGGTGATAGACTTTTGGTCGGCGCACAGTGGGGCAGGGAACCACCAAAGTTGGCAATAAATAAAATTTACTTTGAACAAAAAAGCACATCATGCATTCTTTTGTATATTTTACGTAGTGAAACTTAAAACTTTTACATAAGCTATAGAGTAATTTATTAACCCTTAAATGCGCGATTTTTTATTTTGTTTCGAAAAAATTATATATCTGAAAGGTTTATTACACAGGAAAAATAATGAAAAAATTAGAGATACGTTTTTCATATAATACGTCAATCTTTTCTTCTGTTGCACATCAGCAATATTGCAAATTAGTAAATATTTTATTACGTATGTCTCCAAATACCTTATTTTATATAATTATTTATTTTATAAAACCTAACCTTTAACCCTTTAATTCCCATGATAGAACACGTTCTAGAAAGTACGTAGTTCAGAAAATATGACTTTACACTAGAAAAGTTTCAATGGTTAATTTCCCTTTATTTAAATAGGGAATGTCTGTTATTAATTAAAGCAGATATAGCTATTTTAATTTTCTGGTGTGAATTAGGTATATACGAATAAAAATATCTATTAAATTCAAAACACTGTTGTTTGCATATATGCAAAGCCACTAAAGGGTTAATTAATTTACAAAGCTTTTTCAAATATTTTCTGTACAAAAATAAGTTAAAAACAAGAAATTACGATAGTTTCTTACAAGTTAAATATTTATAAATCATCCATAATATCGCCTTAAAAATGTAAAAAAACTGGTATAACTCTTTTTTCAGATATCATTCGAAGTGGAACTAGAGACGTAATAAATACGACTGAATCACTGGCTTCCGAGTCACAGAAAGATTATTTGTATGAGCTATGTCACGAAGACCCGTCAAAACCCCACTTTGATATAAGGCACAACTGCTTTAATTATTAATTTTCAAGCGATAACAGGCTCTGGTATTTGTAACAAGCGCTCTGAAGTATGATCTAGAAGAGCCTGTAATGCAACTGATGCACTAATTTCTGTTACTGCGATGTTTTTAGGATAACATTCTTTTTTTGCCTCTTGCACAATTTTGTAAGCGGGAAATTTTTTCTGGAGACTTCTAATGACATTAAACTGTTCGCGAGATAATTTCGCGTCTGTTAATACAGTCAGAGCATCTTCTCCTGACAAATGCTGTTGTGATTTTACAGATTTTGTATAAGCATTTTGATATTCGATAGCTCTCTTTGGACTTGCAGTCAGTTATATATTTTAAAACGTTTGAGGCCTGAATCTGTCCTTAAGATCTTAAACTCATATATGTCGCGTACACTAAAGAAGATGTCGAACTAGAATCGCATAATCATTTTGCTCTTAATCTTTCTGATTGTTCAGAACACATTTCAAACGGAATATGAGGCCGGCCACGTTTGCTCTTCAATGCCGCTTCTGTTTGTTTTTCAAATCGAGGAAATGAAAGCGATTTGTCAAGCCACTCCTTATTAATTCTAAAAATCTTTTCCTTTACCGACTGCATTATCCTTGTCTCGACAGGCTTTTGCCCATTGGAATTTATATTGAAATTTAAAATATTTTAGCTTCTTTTTTAAGTCTATAGAACTACTACGTTCGCAGTTTGTCCTATTCTGGAGGTCTTTTACGGAGGTCATTCGTTTCATAGTATTCAGAAGTTCTCTTCTGGTAATATATAATGTATTTAAATTCGTCTCTAAAAAAAAACAATTTGTAATCATGTTTATGTATGTACACTAACTAAAAATTGAGGATGATTAACTATGAAAAGAACCATACAATTAAAAAAGGGGCAAAAAGGAGCAAAATTTTCCGACATATTTATCATCCAAAAACTCAAACCTAGTAGAAAAAAATATAGTTGACACTTAACCCGCTTTAACTCATAACTAAAACCTTCAATGTTTGTAGACACTGTTAATTTTTTTAAAACATTTGACTACTATATATTCTAAGTGTCACTTTGTCTATAAAAACCATATATAAAAAAAGTAAAAGTTATTGTATTTTTGTTAGATACCTGAAGTTGAAGGTTTCATAGTCAAAAAATATTATTTTTAAATTATTACAGCGAAATTAAATAACGAATTTGGAACAAAATTATTGATTTTTTTTTCATTTATTATCATCGTACGATATGCAGTTTAACTTCTTACTTTAGTGACGACCAAGATAACTTAACTTTGCACACTTTTTAATACTAAGCAGATGTTTACTGATATCTGCTCTATTAAATTGACGTGTGTCGGAAGTTCAAACTAGAATTTCATTTTTTCGATTTTTTGCCAGATTTGAAGGCTTCTTGCCCCACTGTGCGGCGGGATAACTAAGTAATACCAAAAATGCATATGTAACTGGTATTTGAAAGCGAGGTTTTCACCAAATTTTCGTTAAAAAAAATCACGCCAAACCTGCAGTGCGTATATGACATCTGGCCAAATATTACCACTCGAGAAAAAAAATGCTAACTGGTGAGTTGAAAAAAAGCTATTGGCGAGATTTGCATCCGGCTAGCGTAACAGTACCAAGAATTCTTTGCAACCATGGCAAATTTTATGTAGTTTTATTCGAAAAAAATTTTTGATTTTTCAATCAAAATGGAAAACTTACGGTCCCATATTGGCGCGATTTTTTTCTGACGTCAATGTCATATATGGAACGGGCACTTAACTGGCGCCAAAGTATCGTTATTTTGTTTGATATGGTAAGCCGGATGTTGTTGTTTATGCTGTTGATGCGTTCCCCAAAATGGCGTCGTTAAAAAATCGCGCCAATATGGGACGTATATGACATCTGTGCCAAACTTTCATATGAACGGCGAAGGGATCAGACCGTATTTGTTTATGGCAGTTTATAACTTGAACTATTATAATGTAGATGAAATTATGGCGATGGATTTTTGGTCGACGGGATAACTAAATAACACCAAAAATACATATGTAACTGGTATTTAAAAACGAGGTTTTCGCCAAATTTTCGTAAAAAAAAAAATCACGCCAAACCTGCTGTGCATATATGGCATTTGGCCAAATATTACCACTCGAAAAAAAATGCTAACTGGCGAGTTGAAAAAAAGCTATTGGCGAGATTTGCATCCGGCTAGTGTAACAGTACCAAGAATTCTTTGCAACCATGGCAAATTTTATGTAGTTTTATTCGAAAAAAATTTTTTGATTTTTTTAATCAAAATGGAAAATTTACGGTCCCATATTGACGCGTTTTTTTCTGACGCCAATGTCATATACGGAACGGGCACTTAACTGGCGCCAAAGTATCGTTATTTTGCTTGATATGGTAAGCCGGATGTTGTTGTTTATGCTGTTGATGCGTTCCCCAAATTGGCGTCGTTAAAAAATCGCGCCAATATGGGACGTATATGACATCTGTGCCAAACTTTCATATGAACGGCGAAGGGATCGGACCGTATTTGTTTATGGCAGTTGATGACTTGAACTATTATAATATAGATGAAATGATGACGATAGAATAATATTTGGCGACTTATCACCTGTGCCTAGCTAACATTAAAGTACCAAAATGGCACCTAGAGTATAAATAGCGAAGTGGTTCGCCTGGAACTGTTGATGATAGTCACATGACTTAGGCTATTGTTATAGAGATTGTTTTAAAATACCGGGAGACAAAGACTCTGTATACTTAATTTATTTTATTTTAGCTTCTTTTCAAATATTTAACTGATCCTCTTTAATCAAAAACGAAAACAACCATTGGATGTCTTGACAGCAACTGATTCGCCCTTAAATTTTTGCAATCAAAGGAAATTGAATGGAAACCCGTTTACAGGGAGATCTGCACAGCTTTTTTCAGTATAATTCAATCTTCTCTAATATTTTTAAAACCCATCAGATTAGCGTGTTTTTAGATTCTACGGTGTCTGAACGGGGGTTGGCGAGCGTAGCTTGCAGGGGGCAGAGCCCCCTAGTATAATATAACGATATTTAAAATACAAATTAAAAATCTTAAAATGCAGCAGAAATACCTAGAACGTTTTCGACCATTACAAGGCCGTCATCAGTAGGATTCAAATGTTGTTATTATTTTCTTTGCGTTTATTCAAGGATTGTCCAGAAGAAAACATTGTAATTACAATGTTATTAAATTACAATGTTTTCTTTTCGGCAATTCTCGAATAAGCGCAAAGAAAATAATAACAACATTTAAATCCTACTGATGACGGCCTTGTAATGGTTGCAAACGTTCTAGGTTTTTCTGATGTATTTTAAGATATTTTAATTTGTATTTAAAACATCTTTATATTATATTTATGCACCTAAAAGTAATATTTGTACAATTATTTGTGCTTTTATATGCATTTTAATTATTTAACTCAAGATGAATATAGCACTATAATTTTTACTTTCCTTTATAAAAAATTTTATTTATATATATTTTTTTCCGCGATCTCTTTTCTTCAGCTGCAAATGATGTGTTCAGCCTTTCATTGTGTGCGGATGATATTATAACAGATAAAGCAATATCATAAGTACTGTGATATGTAAGTGCTGATTTGGTTGCATGGAAATTTTTTTATTCATCGTTAAGCCTTTTGTTGTAAATATATATATATATATATATATATATATATATATATATATATATAGTAAAAGGGCAGTTGGGGGATAATTTTGAGTGAATGCAACATTTATTTGATTAGCATAAATAGCGTAATATCAGCTAAGAAAATTAACTAAAACTGAATTTGTGGTTTCTAATGTGGGAAAAATACAGTGTTTCCAAGTCCGTCACAAAAAGTGGGACAGATAGACCAGAAAAGCGGGACAACGGCTTCTAAATCGGGACATAAAAAAGAAGTTGGGGGATAATTGGGAGTGAATGCAACACTTATTTGATTAGCATAAATAGCGCAATATCCGCTAAGAAAAATAACTAAAACTCAATTTGTGGTTTCTAACGTGGGAAATATATAGTGTTGCTGGGTCCGTCACAAAAAGTGATACATATAGACAAAAAAAAGCGGGACACTGGCTTCTATATCGGGACATAAAAAGGCAGTTGAGGGATAATTGGGAGTGAATGGAACACTTATTTGATTAGCATAAATAGCGTAATATCCTCTAAGAAAAATAACTACAGTTGGGGGATAATTGGGAGTGAATGGAACACTTATTTGATTAGCATAAATAGCGCAATATCCTCTAAGAAAAATAACTAAAACTGAATTTGTGGTTTCTAATGTGGAAATGAATTTGTGGTTTCTAATGTGGAAAATATACAGTGTTGCCAGGTCCTTCACAAAAAGTGGGACAGATAGACTAGAAAAGCGGGACAACGGTTTCTAAATCGGGACATTAAAAGGCAGTTGTGGGATAATTCTGAGTGAATGCAACACTTATTTGATTAGCATAAATAGCATAATATGCGCTAAGAAAAATAATTAAAACTGAATTTGTGGTTTCTAACGTGGGAAATATACAGTGTTGCCAGGTCCGTCACAAAAAGTGGGACAGATAGACCAGAAAAGCGAACAACGGCTTCTAAATCGGAACATAAAAAGAGATTATACTCTATGAAAACGGAACCTGCCTATAACGAAAAATTCCTTAAACGTAAAAAATGCATTGTCCCTACGGTAAGAATACTTTATGATCGTACCTGCTAAGACGAAAACCTGTTTAAAACGGACTATTTCTCCTCTATCTTACGATTCTTTTTTTCCAGGTTTTTTTATACTAAATAAACACAACAATATTATACAGTAAAACCCGTGAAACCGGAATCGCTATAGGGACTGAAACAAAATTCTAATTTAGCTGGTTTAATTGTATAGTGTTCCTATCGTAGGGGCAATGGAACTTTTACTTTTATAACAGAATTCCATTATAAACAGGTTCAGTTTACACATATTTTACTGAAAAAAGTACAGTAAAACTTGTGAAAACAGAATCGCTAGGAATAAAACAATTCCGTTTTATAAAGTTTTCGTTTGGCAGGTAGATTTTAAGGTATTCCTTTGGGTAGAGCTATAAACATTTTCCGTCATGGATAGGTTCAGTCTTCACAAGTTTTACAGTAGTAAGTTCAACTCGATGCAGACTAACGAATATCACGGTACTAAAATAAATTTAAAGAATTTGTGAATCGTGAAAAATTGGGATTTTTCTTTGTTTTGGCGTCCCGCGCAGTAGTTACGCGCAGGGCCCGATTGACCTCTGAAGTTATGCGAAGCACAAGTGTCATTTCCAGCCCCCTTTTCATACGAAAAGAGCTTTCTAAATTCGACGTACCCATAAATCACCAATGCTACAAATATTATTCCAAAGAGTGGCTCAGTTCAGTTCACAAATATTTCTTTAAACAACTTTTTTTTTTTAATGTTCCCCTATATATGTACATAAAAATTGGATACAATCAAGAAAAATGTGCAAAAATGTTTTTGCATGATATTAGCATAACAATGTAAGTTGGGTAACAAGGTTGAATTCAGCATGTATGCACAAGATAAAATATCACCATTTTGAAATACTTCTTTCGATTTCGGCAATAGTTTAAATTATTGATATTTTATGTTGTACAAACAAGTCAAATTCAATATGCTAACCTTTAACTGATGTCACAGAAATTGTCACATACTAGTGTGAAGCGGTCTGCGAGACCGCTTCAACGAAAGGTGAATAAAAAGCACGATTATCTCATAGGATGGTGTTTTTGTACTAAACTTTTTGCACAGGACTGTTATTCACCCGTTTAAAAGTCTCTGGTGATAGTACTAAAGTTCCAAACGGAGCAAAACTTCGGTAGTGTTTGAAATTAAACTGAAAATTGCAAGTTACACTATAAAAATTGAAAAAAGCCGCGGTCTGAGAGACCGGTAACATCAGTTAAAGGTTAAATAAACATGCATCTAAAATAATGGACAAACTGAAGAATCGCGATCTGAAACTGATCTATTACATGAAAAATTAATTTTTTATGAAAGATATTTTTATGAAACACATTTTAAAAAAGTATATATATATATATATAAATGAATTACTAATTTGAAAAGAAATTAGACAAGATTTTGGAATGGAATTAATATATAAAATTTGGGGCTCCATGTTTTCTCAATTTCGGGTCCCTTCAAAATTTTTTAAGGGAAGCACGTCCTTCTCGTGCCTATTCAGTAATCAGGGCCTGATTACGCGGGACAGATATTAGAACCCCTGAAAATCGGACATCCCCTCTAAATCAGAACGCCTGGCAACACTAGTTTTGACTCTTTAGTCTCGGTGACCCATCCAGTAAGACCGAAGAAAAAAAGGTACTGAGTAACATTTCTTCTATCATTTTGTGTCAAATACTATAAATATAACAAAGACTATTATATAGTAAATGAAATACAAAATATAAATGTTTTATTTCGCCGTTTCTTTTGTGGACAGTACAATTTAATTGACTGTCTATAGTATACTACCGAATATGTGTTCCAATACAAATTATTTCACGGCGCTTCTTTTTAATGATGCTACTAATTCATTTAATTGCTTTACTACCCTTTTTTAAACCAAGGGGGTCAAACGAACGATTCCAATTAATTCCGTGCTTTGATATCGTTTTCGACCGACCATCGAAGCATATCTTTCGATGTTTAAACAACAGGTGGTTAAAAATAGTCCCACGCCTCGTCTACGGCTGGATGAGGATTTGGGTCATGCACATCCGGTTACCAAGTTTCTTAGGACCCGGATCAATAGGCAATGACGTAGATGTAAGAGATTGAAAAGGAAAAGTGGGATCCCCTCTTTGTTGTATGTTTCTAAAAAGAATTATGACGGATAATGATTCTTTATTTTTTCTCCATGGTTTAAGTTTCGCAATAACCGCAGCTTCGTGATCACTTTCAATAGGCGTAGCCAGGTCAAAGAAGCGCGGGAATGACGAGTGAGATGTTGATATTATCCATCAGATTTACATCTTCAATCGGACGCATCATTTCTCATTCTTTGTAAGGGGCATTAAGAGCAGTTTATCAAGGGATATCTATGAATATTTGCGTTTGCAACTTGAAATAGCAAGTTCACTATGCCAAGATCGTTGACAGCAAGAGTGTAGTGAAAGGTATACGGTGGTGGTATTAGCCGTGCACATTCTCTATCTTTTTAAGCTCCTTATCACCCTGTTTCTAAAATAAAGCTATCTCATATACTCCCGAGCATATATACTCTGTTTTTGTTTTTTACGACTGCAGCATTGGTTGACAGAAATAGTAAGCTCCTGCCAGATTTTATTTATCCTCTTTCATCTACATGACTCAAAAGCCAAGAAGGTACCTAAGAAGTTCCTAGTTAAATCTTTACTGCGCCTCTTCAGCTTAAGCCCCCGCACAAATCTCCAGTTTGACCTCGCCCTCTGTTTATCTATTCATTAAACAAACAGAATTAACTATAAAACCTTTCATAACTGTGCCATGCGAAAAAATTACGTTCGAGGTGAAGAATGTAAACAATGTTTACAATAGAATATATCTCAACAATGCATATCCAGATTTGTCCAATACCTTCTAGTTTAGCTGAACGCTGATAAAAATAAAAAAAGTAAAATAAAATAAAACAAAATAAAATAAAATAAAAATTACTAGGCAATTTAGCACAGAGACGCGTCTTATATTGTAACAACTTTCGATAAAACATGATACAACGATAAAGATATAAGAAACGAAAACGAACGTCCAAAAAGATTTATATTGATCAATATAGATTCTTCTACAGGCTGTCAAACATGTATGGCCATACTCATACTATATAACAAGTATTATTTTTAGAAGATCATCGTATTATGATGACGCAAAGATCAGTCTCCCCTCCCAAGACCTGAAAACGGCAATGGTCTAACTTAAAAATAAATTGTATGAATAGCAAAAGAGATATTTTATACTTAGCGACCAATAAATTTTATCCCTCTCAACAAGTCGGCTTTCGTCGAGCCGTAAAAAATACCAAGCATTCACACAACAAGTTTGGTTTCCGTGATAAATCAAAATTCTGTACTCAAAATAATTTTTCTGAATTTCTAATTGGAGGCAGCTGAGATCTTCCTGTTATATTTCCACCATAAATGAAATTGACAGCTTTGGAGAAAGTAGAGTTTTGTATGGATTGACATAATTTTGGATGACTGTAAACCGCTGCACGTTCTACTTCTCTAGTGCGGGAATTGTTATCGCTGTGCACTCAGATGAGATTTGTAAAACTTACATGAACTTTTGCGGTTTTGAGTGATGGATTGGCCTTTTTCATATTTATGAATGGCAATGCGAAGAAAGTCAGAGTTCAACCTGGTGGTGATTTATGGGAGGAAGAGGGCGCACACTGTGACAAAGCAGATATTTTTTTTTTTTTAAGATATTGATAGAGTGTTGTGTTTATCAAGTCTATTCAAAATTTCTAATCACGGCAATTTTTGTTAATTTTATACAATTTAATTAAAAGATATCTCAAATTTCAGTTATTTTTAAACAAAAGAGTATCGTTTTTTAAAAATTAGCTTGGTGCAGAAGCATGTTTTTTTATGCGGGCTTTCAGTCAACCAAACACTGCCAATTGCCAAAGTTGCACCTGGACGCACTTAGTCTAAACGCTTTTCACTCCTCAGATGCATATTGAAGATGAATATACCAGTGATTTTTTGCGGGATATAGCTGGTCTTGATTTTACAAGGTAAGATTGTTGAAAAAAAATCAAAAGACAATCATTTTTTAGGAGTTATAGAACAACTCTATATAGTTGACAAACCTTGCGGAAATACATACAGTTTTCACCCATGTCGTGGAAATTTGTTGTTTTGGTGCATTGCTGGGTGTCCCCGTCTTATAAGATGGCCAGAGAAATTACCCGTTCAAATTTAAGAGAAGACGGTTCAAATCCTCTGGAGGAAAAATTGCACTTTTTTTTAAAATAATGTGTATCATTTTAGAACCGGCACTTAAACGCTCATTTTTAGCGAAATGAGATTGTCACCCTGTTTTATTAAGAACTACATTTGCAATTCAAGCTCTGTGGGATAACTTCACTCTCTATTAGTTTGACTGTTCTAGAGATATATGATTATGTTTTAACCTTCTTATATAGTATCATTTATCATCTTTTCATCTTATTATATTGTTGTTGGATTCATATATATTTCCTATTATGAGATATATAGGAATAAAATTGGCTAGTATCAAACAAATTATTTTTTCAGGTCATAAAATTTGTGTCTGTGATTTAAACATTGGATTCCAGCCCACGTATGCTGTATGAATGAGCATGCAGGAAAAGAAGTAATATAACATAATGAGCGAGCTTTCGATTGAATACTAAGTTGTTTTGTTAATAATTGAGAAATTTTGAAACTCTTCCTTCTTTATTAATGTCATGATTATGTCAACAACACATTAATTTTATTTGGATTAATTGATAAAGGAATAAAAATTAATGAATATAACTTTTTAATTAATATTAGAAAAATGTCTTTATTATTCTTCTTCAGATGAGAGATTTTATAAAACAATCGCTGTTTTTATAATTAAAAGTATAAAGATGAATTTGAAATACAGAAATTGAAAAAAATATTGATTAGATAATTTTAACTGTGATTCAGACATGTATTTTAAACATAAATAAAAATTAATGTGATTTTTAATTTTCAAAAAACAATACTTGTTGAATTTAAGGATCATTCCATGTATTGCATTTATTTATTTTTCCCTATATAGCATCGAAAATGCAAAGGATGAAAAAGAAGTTAATATAAGTAAAATAGGGTTTTTCGGAGACAACTTATGGCCATTTACCAGATTTTGGGAAGAACTTCGTTTTTACACTAGATATGAAGATCCGATGAGTCTCCCAAATAATAAAGTTGTTTTATCATTTTTTTTTTTTTTTTTTTTTTTTTTTTTTTGTGTGTGTGTGTGTGTGTGTGTGTGGGGGGGGCATTTTAACTCAGGGAGTGACTAAAAAATTTTCATGTAACTCAAGCGTGGTATCTTTTATTACTTATTTTTTAATTCTGAATCGAATAACACCATCCGCAAGTCGATACGATAATTTGTTACAAAGTTACGGCAGTTTTTATTAATACTAAGTCGAAAATTATTCTTTAATGCAGGTAAAAAAGGGTTTTTCAGAGAGAACTGATGGCCATTCACCAAAATTTGGGAAGAACTTCGTTTTGGCACTAGAAATAAAGATCCGACGAGCACCCCAAAATAAAGATGTTTTAGCGTGTTTTGGGGGCTAAAGGGGGCATTTCAACTCGTGTGTGTGGTTGGGAGGGGGATGTAGAACTTTTTTTTTAAACTTTTTTGTCAACTTTTTTTTTAAATAGGTCATTTTTTAATTCTGAATCGAATGACACCACCTGCAAGTTCATTACAAAGTTATTGGAGGTTTTATGAATACAAAGTCGAAAATTATACTTTATCATCAAGTATAGCTTTGTTACAGGTATTTTACATTCAAAACCTGTTCTTTATATCATATTAAATAATCTCAAACTTAGTAAATGTCCTCAAAATAGCAGTAATCAAAATCAGAGTCTTCTGAGTCTTCTTCAAGGTCAACAAATTTATCAAAATCCGCGTATTCATAATTTTGTTTTCATAAAACCACTCATGGCTTTGTATTCATAAAACCAGACGTAACTTTCTAACGAGTGATCGTATCGACTTGCACATGGTGTCATTCGATTCAGAGTTAAAAATCACATAATAAACGATACCCCATTTGGCCTATTTCAAAAAAGTTGTCTCCTTTATGAAGGGATGGGGATCGCATTTATACATACGCAGTTTTTATTTCTTAAGTTTATCCACAACTCCAAACTGGCCGTTTTATAACACATTAACGAAGCTAGTTTCATTAGTAAATGCATAAAACTTGCGAGTATCTTCGTAAATGTATAAAATTTTCAAGTTCTATTCATATATTTTAAGAAATTGAGCAGAGGAACCATTTCCGTATCTTTCAGAAAATGTTGCCAAAGCTGCCATTTTAAGCCGATTTTCGGTACTCGACAGTCACGAAAAGTTTTTCAATCATAACCGAGCAATTAATTGTAATTGAATCAGTATTACACATATAAGAAAAAGAAAAAAAGTTGTTTGGTGTAATGACAGTTGAAAAGCAACGTCTGCAAATTCCACTCATTTTCGTTTTAACTGACCGTGGTGTGCCAAAAGTATTTACTTTTTTTTTTTTTTTTTTAGCGAGGACGCTTTTTCCCCCTCTTTTTTAAAAACATCTTTAAGAAGTTCCTCAAAACGAAAGTAGCTAATTTCTGCACATTTTTAAATTCAATTTTGTTCAAGAACGCAGGTACTCTTATTCAGAAACTATGTAATTGAACAGTTTTTTTACATTTTTCGGTGAAGGCAGAAAAAATTTCAAGATGCTGTCAAAATTGATGTTTTGAACCGCATTCCTGGAAGCGAGAGTACGATGGAGGAAAAAAACTGCTACCACGAAGTAACAATCTTTTATAACTTATGATGTAATTTGTTTAGCGAAAAAAAAAATACAGATCGATTATAAATAAATTCAATAATTATGCGTGCAAGTGTCATGCTTTTGTGTTTAAAAATTAGTTAGAAAATGTGTCAGGTAGTTTCGTGTTGTCGAGCGGTGTAAAATATGCATGTGTATACAATGTGTATTTATATTAAGAAAATATATTCTTTTATAGAAACTTTCTTCATTCAGAGGGGGAAGGAGGGAGGCATGACCCCTGTTGGAGCTGCCCTTGAGTTAACCACAGCCTGAACCCTTAGTGAAAATGGTGAATGCACCGTTTAACGTTCCTTTACAGGTATACTGAAAATAATTCGAATACGCTACGATTTATTGGAGGTTATTTTTTTTAAATATATTTTAACAACTTTCATTCTTTTAAATGTAACGAAATTCACACAAATTATTAAGTTGCACAAAGGCATATTTTGTATGGAAAATGTCTTGATTAACATTTACCAGGGATATACAAAAGAATTTGGTTACATTAAGGTCTATTGACTGTAATTGTTTGAAATGAATTTTAACAACGTCATTCTACTTAGCGAATGAAAGTTTGCTACTGATGTTTACTATAGCATGAGATTCTTTATGAAAAATCATGCTTGAAATATTCATACTTATTTTATAGGGCCGCACACTAAAGACTTCGTATACATTTTCTTTTATAGAGGAAATTGCTTTGCTG
Organism: Maratus speciosus; assembly: GCA_963932465.1. Taxonomy (NCBI): domain Eukaryota; kingdom Metazoa; phylum Arthropoda; class Arachnida; order Araneae; family Salticidae; genus Maratus; species Maratus speciosus. Next base: position 187,394,914 of record OZ010799.1, read on the forward strand.
GAAGTGCATTTTCTTTTGTATTACGTGTTTTAAACTGAAACGAGTTTTTGTATTAGTAAATGAGGAGTATGAGTCAAATAGCTTTCTTGTGCGGGGACATGCAAAATTATTCTAATACATTACGATCATACAGTTATTGCTATATGAAACTGGAGATATCACAATATCTTAATAATGCTGGAAAGTGTTTCATAATCAGTGGATGACGGGTGACTTTTTTTTATTACTTGAATACTTTCTTAAGGTAATTAATTCTAAACACACATGGATCAGAAGTCACGTGTTTACCTTCAGGGTCTAGAAATATGGCATTTACCCAACTCCTATAGACATGCCCCCTAAAAGGGAAAGTGGCTTTACAAGATTTCTATTTTTGTTTTACTTTTTCTTGCTTTTACTTTTTTTTATGTGAAACTAACCAGGATTTTCCCTCTCTATGGCAATGCTTCGAAAGTTCAGATGAACGGTCACAAGAGAAGACACTGTGACCTACTTAGAGAGCTTTTCTCTTTACTTGGGTTCATAATTTATTTTACAAAAATTATACCCGTGGAGGAGATATTGGGAGTATTTCAAAGAACTCTGTTAATTAAGATTTTTTTTGTATGGCATTGCATTGAAATACAGTGTTTCTCGTTAGAGATTTTATGATAGCAGGTACAGAAAACCTAAATATATATTGTTACAAAGGAAATAAAAGTCATTATGAAAATAATTATCTTCCTCGTGATTAAAGAAAAAGAAATCAGTGATTCATTATTATACACGTAAGAAGAAAATGCTTTGAAATCGTGAAAACTTTTTTTAAAATCGTTTTTGGATGTTTTGAATAAGTTATTATTATTTTTAAAAAATGACTCTCTGTGTGTGAAGCAAATTTTGCGGTTTCTCAAACTGAATAAGTAAGCAACAGAATTTCACTAAACTTCAGATTCAAAATTAGGCCTTGACGGAAATTGGTGCTGATTAGGTTTAGGTATATATCGCCCAACAGATGGCACTGCTATGCTGTATTTTTTATGATTTCTGTGATAGCGATATCTTGGTATCTACACTGGTCCGCAAAACTTAAGGATCAATCACAAAATTCTAATTTTTGGACTACGCGAATTCTCAAAAGAAAATAATATAATTCAAGCAGACACCATCCTACAGCATAGCTAGTCGATGTGACATTTCCTTTTCGTCCCACATGGTCACAAATGTCACAGTCACTACGGTGAAATAAAATGTGATACCTTTCATTCGTCTCATTATTAGTCACAAATGATCGTCATATGGTGACTCTTCTGATAAGTCACTGTTGCTTTGTGATGAGTCACCAGGTGACATTAGAATGAAATTACTTTATTATTCTCATGTAACTGTCCTTTGAAGAATCAATTTTGAAATTATCGTGAGCATTGCATCATGATGAGCCATCCAAATAATGTCACAGTGAAATCACACGGAGACTTTCAGGTGAATGAGATTCTACTGTGAAGTCCCTATCACGCGCCTTTGTGAAAAGTCAGCAGTTGATTTTATTTTATGCCGCTTGGGAACTCGTCACAAACAGCTATCATGATGACTTTACAATGGAGTCTCCAAATGACGATCACATGTGAGTGACAAGGTAACTTCATTGCAAAGGCACCTGATAACTCGTCACAAAGTAGCAGTCATGGATCATGGTGTCTTCTCAGTGGAGTGACCAAATGAGAGTAATAGCTGCGTTTAGAAATGAAATTTGCCATCCTTTTGCACTTTTATAAGAAATCTTTTCTTCTGATCCTTCTGCTGTTTATTCACAAAAGGATGCGGGGAATCAACAATGGGTCAGGAGATAAGGAGTTTATCTCTACTTGACGGAAAGGTTCCTCTCTTGCAGGACATCAGTCAGTTTCCTTTTAAAGCCGTAAAGATTAAAAACACCGCGTGGCCACAAGAAAAGACGCCGATACTGATAACAATAGAATGATGCGTCTATTTGCACCTTGAATGAGACGAATCAACGATATCACATTTCAGTTCATTATAGGGTCTGTGACACTTGTGACCATTTGTGACGCCAAGGAGAATTCACATCGACTGTTTGTTATGCAAGGGTAGTTTATCTGTTTTTTCATCGGTTCTCACTGACTAAAATGCAAAGAAGGTTTTTGTATGAAAATAATGCCTCAGAAACATTTAGAATTTTTTTTTTTATATTAAATACAAAGCTTTATTCATATATTTTATCTATTAATTTTCATCTCTAGAAGGAAAAAAACCAGAAATATTTTGATGCTTTATGAAAAGAAAAAAATAAAGGTTTTATTAATGAAGTTGTCATACAAGCAATCCATAACGTTTCGGGTGAAGGAAAAAAACTTCTTAGGAGGAAGAAAAGTATATTTACGAAATATCGTTATTTCTGGAGCAGTTCTCTTATATTGAGATTATAGACCGGGAGGCAGGAGCACATACAATCACTTCATCGAGTTCTCGGCTGAAATTCCAGAATTAGTTAAAACTCGATTCGCTTTTTAAAACACATTCATCTGTCAAGTCATATCTTGGGGGAAAATACCTGAAAACCCGATTTTAGCGGTTGACTCGTAGGTTTACCATTATGTTTTCCTGCTCCCAGTCCTCCATGTTTTCATACCTTTGGGTGCAGGAAAATACAATGGCAAACCTACAAGTCAACCGCTAAAATCGGGTTTTTAGGTGTTTTCCACCCAGATATGACTTGGCAGATCGCTTGCGTTTTAATATGCGAATCGAATTTTAACTAATTCTGCAATTTCAGCCGTGAACTCGATGAGGTGATTGTCTGTGCTGCCGCCTCCCAATCTATTATATGTACAAAAAAAAAAAAAAAAAAAAAAAAAAAAAGTATTGTTTCTTGCTGATATTCTTATGTATCAATACCCTTTCTCTGTAATAGGATATGTATATACATATATAAAACCCATTTTTACTTTCTTCTATCTTTACAAGAAGAAAGTATTGGATTCGTGAAAAATTTCGACTTCCGGTTTTCAACGGATTTATACGTTTTAGAATGCCCAAAACACGAATTGATGGTTTTTAGAAAATGTCTGTCTGTGAGTCTGTCTGTCACTCTGTCACTCTGTCACTCTGTCACTCCGTCACTCTGTCACTCTGTCTGTGAGTCTGTATGTGACAAAAATTTTGTGGGCGCTCTATCTCAAGAAATAATGCACGGAATTTCACAAAACTTCATATTTAGTTAGACCTTGATATAAACTGGACCTGATTAGTTTTTGGTGAAAATCGCCCAACAGGTGGCGCTGCTATGCGGCATTTTTCACGATTTCTGCAATAGCTATATCTCAAGAACTACTGCACGGATTTTGATAAAACTTCAGATTCAGTTAGTCCAAGATATAGTTTGGTGCTGATTACTTTTTTGTGAAAATCGGCCAACAGGTGGCGCTGGTATGCTGCATTGTTCATGATTATCGCAATAGCTCTAACTCAAGAAAAAATGCACGAATTTTCATCAAACTTCAGATTCAGTTAGTCCAAGATATAGTTTGGTGCTGATTACTTTTTTGTGAAAATCGGCCAACAGGTGGCGCTGGTATGCTGCATTGTTCATGATTATCGCAATAGCTCTAACTCAAGAAAAAATGCACGAATTTTCATCAAACTTCAGATTCAGTTAGTCCCTGATATAAATTAGTGCTGTTTAATTTTTGGTGTAAATCGCCTAATAGGTGGCGCTGCTGTGCTGCATTTTTCACGATTTCCACAAGAGCTGTATCTCAAGAACTATTGCACGGATTTTCATCAAACTTCATATTTAGTTAGTCCTTGACATGAATTGACAAATAAATTAGTGCTGTTTAATTTTTGGTGTAAATCGCTCCACAGGTGGCGCTGCTATGCTGTATTTTTTGCGATTTCCGCAATAGCTTTTTCTCAAGAACTAATGCTTGGATTTTCAACAAACTTCAGATTCAGGTATGCCTTAGTATAGTTTAGTGCTGTTTACTTTTAGTGTAAATCGCTCAACAGGTGGCGCTGCTATGCTACATTTTTTCAGAATTTCCGCTATAGCTCTATCTCAAGAACTAATGCACGAATTTTCATCCAACTTCAAATTCAGATATACTTTGATATGAATTGGTGCTAAATCGTTGTTATTTCTTGTACTATTTAAAGGATTTAATTGACGTGATTTATATAGAAGAAAGTTTTGTGATGACCACAACATACTAGTTTGATGTTAGAAGAAAAGTTCATTAATGAAATTACTATGATGGAATTGAGAAAACTTGTTTTTCTAATTGGAAAAAAACTTTTTTTGACGTACTGATATTTTCAGTTTAATGTTCTTACGTAATTAAAAAATCGAAAATATAACTCAATATTTTGATACTTGAAAAAAAAAATATATGTAAATAAAGGTGCACTAATCATTCGATATTTTCAACTTCATATTCTTATGTACTCAAAAAATCGAAGATATCGATATTTCAAGTGGTATTTTTATGTTATTAACATCTTTAAAGAAATATATCGAAAACCCAAAATTTTGATACTTGAAAAAAAATATATACAAATAAAGGTTCACTAATAAAATTATAATGAAAGCAATCTACAATGTTACACAGTTTAAGAACTTCTTCTATTCGAAAAATTTCGTGTGAAAGTAAAGTTTGCTTCCCATTATGAAACTAGTATGTTGTGGCCATCACAAAACTTTCTTCTATATAAATCACGTCAATTAAATCATTTAAATAGTACAAGAAATAACAACGATTGAGCAGTCATTCATATCAAAGTATATCTGAATTTGAAGTTGGATGAAAATTCGTGCATTAGTTCTTGAGATAGAGCTATAGCGGAAATTCTGAAAAAAATGTAGCATAGCAGCGCCACCTGTTGAGCGATTTACACCAAAAGTAAACAGCACTAAACGATATCAAGGTATACCTGAATCTGAAAATTGTTGAAAATCCAAGCATTAGTTCTTGAGATAAAGCTATTGCGGAAATCGCAAAAAATACAGCATAGCAGCGCCACCTGTTGAGCGATTTACATAAAAAATTAAACAGTACTAATTTATACGTCAATTCATGTCAAGGACTAACTGAATCTGAAGTTTGATGAAAATCCGTGCAATAGTTCTTGAGATACAGCTCTTGTGGAAATCGTGAAAAATGTAGCACAGTAGAGCCACGATTTACACCAAAAATTAAACAGTACTAATTTATATCAGGGACTAACTGAATCTGAAGTTTGATGAAAATTCGTGCATTTTTTCATGAGTTAGAGCTATTGCGATAATCATGAACAATGCAGCATACCAGCGCTACCAGTTGGGCGATTTTCACAAAAAAGTAATCAGCACCAAACTATATCTTGGACTAACTGAATCTGAAGTTATATGAAAATCCGTGCAGTAGTTCTTGAGATATAACTATTGCAGAAATCGTCAAAAATGCCGCATAGCAGCGCCACCTGTTGGGAGATTTTCACCAAAAACTAATCAGGTCCAGTTTATATCAAGGTCTAACTAAATATGAAGTTTTGTGAAATTCCGTGCGTTAGTTCTTGAGATAGAGCGCCCACAAAATTTTTGTCACATACAGACTCACAGACAGAGTGACAGAGTGAGAGAGTGACAGACAGACTCACAGACAGACATTTTCTAAAAACCATCAAATCGTGTTCTGGGCATTCTAAAACGTATAAATCCGTTGAAAACTGGAAGTCGAAATTTTTCACGAATCCAATACTTTCTTCTTGTAAAGATAGAAGAAAGTAAAAACATTTCACCACGGTAGGTTTGCTTCCCAGCATGGAAAAACGTTTTACCACGGTATCGATATTTTCAGATTGATATTCTAATATTATCAAGAAAGGGCTATGGTTCTTCTAAAATTTTTTATGAAAACTTTTTTAAATTGTTTTATTATATCGATTCGATATTATATAATATTAAGGATCACTGCAATTGTGAAACAGATCTACGGAAACGTGAGGAAATTCTAATATACGCGCACATATGCATATGGAAAATACACCTACCTATAAAAACGGATCAAGGGAACCTCAAAATTTAAAAGTGTATCAGCATTTCTGTGATCGGGTTTTTATGATGTTACAATACTTTCCTTACACTGTATGCGGATGGAAGGTAATAAAATTAGGACCTCAATTCGCACATACTTAATATATATATATATATATATATATATATATATATATATATATATATATATATATCGTTTACCCCCCTCCCCCCCACAAAAAAACCCCGAAAACATTTAATAAATAGATAGTTTTTTATGTTATAATTCTTAGAGATGTTAAATTCGTGAGCGCAAAGAGTTTTTCTACACAATTTCTATTAACCGAGATTTCCGATATCCGAGGTACTAGCGGTCCCAATTAGCTCGGATAATCGAGGTTGCACTGTACCTATTCTACATGAAGAACTAAAAATGATCTAATTCGGAAGTATACAATAAAAGAAAAATTCCTTTATAGATTATTAATACGTAATTCGATGCGATATGGCTATATTATTGGTTAAAATGTTTCTGGCGCGTTAGAATGTTGGTACATAATAATTTTTAAATTTTTGGCACACATATTCAAAAAGGTTCGCCATCCCTGGAATAGACGGATAGAGAAAATTCGATTTTTTAAATTTTGGATAAGGCGAGAAACTCACGTCCTCAATTCTATATTATGTAAATTTATATTTTCTAATACCGTGAAATAAATTATATTTCTGTAATGTCATATCAATTTAAGTTATTTGTAATACCCATTTTATATTATCTATTTCGCTAAGTAATTTTTCATTGTTAGTAAGTGATTTTTCTCTGATACACTTTAAAATTTACGTAAATGACGCAGGAGCCGCTTAAAAAACCCTTATCGAGCCTGGTCCTTTAAAATATTGATATTTCCAGGTGTGTATTTGTAGATTATCAATCATAGGAGTAGAATTGTATGGGCTCGAGCCCCACCAATAATTTCTAGGATGAAGTCTCTCACCCCCCCTCCCTCTCTGATATAAAAAAGATTTTAGTTTTTTGACTTTCTGATATGTTATAGAATTTTTAATATGCCATTTTTTGCAGATAATTTTTTTCCCCTGAATTTTGCCATTTCCCCCTCTTTTTTTTTTCTGTTACTGGGATAAACGACATTAGAAAAAATTTTTCGCTTTATTTTCTATTTTTTTATTAAACTAAAATGCTAAAAGTTTGAACTTTTGATATAGAAAACGAAAAAAAAAAAATCCATTTCTGAATAAAAAATAAAATAAAATAAATATGTTATTCAAAGTCAACTTTCGTTGTGATTTTATTATAAGCGGTGGGACATAACAGCGAGTATATCATTTTATAAAGTGGTCTGTACATTTGAATTTTTTCGGCTTAACATTTTATTCAAATTATGATTTATTTATCAGTATACGATTCAGTTTAATTTAATCGATCTCATTTATGTTTACATACACGAATTTATGTGGAAAAGAGTTATATATCGAGTTGAGCCCCACCAATAAAATCCAAAACTCTACGCCTATGTTATCAATTTCTTAATACCATGTAATATATATATATATATATATATATATATATATATATTTTGCTGCTAAATTTATTAAATTAATTATTGTAATAGGAATTGATGATGATTTGTAATTATATTATGGCTATATATATATATATATAGATGCGTTGAGAAAAAAAAAAAAAAGATTCATTAATAAAATTGTCATGAACGCAATCTATAATGTTTCGGTTGAAAGTAAGAAAGCTTGCTTCCCAGCATGGAATTAAGTTTCTCCTCGGAGTTGAGTTCAAAGTTGGGTATTTCCACCATCGGTGGCAACATTGAACTTCCAGCAAAGAGCATGGAGAAAGTCCGACCTACATTTTCCATACAGTGTAACACAAGGATTTGACAGGTATTTTCACTGGGAATTCCCCCATCATTGCGCACAACAAGGTCTTTAAAAACTTTCACTCTTCAATAGTTCCGATAAATATGATAAATAATGATCAATATGCATGAATAAATAACTTTTGTTAGTATTTTATGAATTTACTATTCCAACCATGAATGATGAATATAGAATGACTTTAAAATATCCGCTTCCTTAAGTGAATTAGCATTTTTTAAATATAAAAGGAATTTGATCAAACGGAGATAATTTAATTTATAGACAATGTGATTATATTGATAAAGTTTAGGTAAAAGATTAAAATAACAAACAACAACAACAAAAGAATGAAATACGTAGGGTAGGCGGGGGAATAAGGTGCTAGTGTTTTGTTTATCTGTTACCAGGTGGAACCTGTCGAATTTCGACGAAAGAAAATGTTTAAAAAACGAACTGCTACATTGATTTATAATATATATTATTATTATTATTATTATTAAAAAACTAATTTATGAAGCATTAAATCATGGTTTTCCAAAAAAATTCATATATTCATTAATATACAATTAGTACTTACATGATCTTTATAAAAACAAATTAACACATGCGTAAACAAAATTACAGAAAAATTTATAAAATAAAAAAATATTTATGTAAAAATAAAAAATTGTAAAATAATAATAAACAATTACTATAGGATGGTTGGGTGGGTAGATGTTAGAGTACGGAGGAGGGTGGAGTTGTCTGGATAATACGCAATGGTTAATTAAAAAAAAATAAATAAAATGATGGGGGCTTTTGTATTATAACTACATTTCTATTACGCATTTTACATGGATGTTGATTTGATGTTTTATACGTAAATGGTGACATTTCTTTTTTTTTTTCAATTCATAATAAATTTAGCTTATTTAATCAAATTCAAAATTAACTTGTTTTTTATTTTTAGTCTACTCAGGACAATGTCATATTAATTAATAATAGTATACCATCTTTATAGTGATTAATATACATCTAAGTTTATTTGATATAACTAATGTTATACTGTATGTATTAAAATTGGGTAATTGATTTTTATTATTATTCCTCTATACTTTTTAATATTGTTTTATTTTCAACTTTGTATTCCATGATTAATTATCGGTTTATTGTGTTTGATTGTCACATTATATATAATTTATTTTATGTTATAGCATATAGCTATATTCTGTATATTATAAATGTTATAAAATTATTTACTTTCTCAGTGTAGATTAAATGGGTTTGGTAATAGAATATATTGAAAGCATTTTATTAGCATTTAATTTATTTAATTTTTTTGAATAATGATTTATATTACATTATTATTTATATATTAAGATTAGTGTGGTAATGCAGATGATATATTTTAATTTCATTAGCTTTTATTATTTTCTTCTTATGACATTTGAATAATAATAATTGTTTTTAAAATAACATAATAGATGGCAGCACTAAAAAATTTTGTCTTTTAAAGCTTCTATTAAAGTAATAATTTTAATTTTTTACACCAGGTGGTATTAAACGCTAAATATTGGCAATATTGTAAAATTGAAATTAAACAATTTAAAAGTGTTTTTAGGTATTTTAAATAATGTAATTATTTTCTATTTAAATTATATTAATTGATTTTATCACGGTATTTCAAAATGAATTAACTGAATCCATAGGTTTTAATTTCTGTGTTAACTTAACTGTTTTATTCACCTTAATCTTATCATGCTTGGATACCATGTGCGGGAGGATATTTTGAAAATCAACTGGTTTTTTATTCGGTATGTAGTGTAATATTTCTATTTTTTATGCTATAAATTAAATATTTAAGGGGTTGTATTGTTTTTTCCATTTCATGCCATTTGATAATGTTCCGTTTTCATCTTGAAACTATTCTCTTGATCATATTGGTTGTTTGGGTACAGGAGAAATTTTTTTTCAGCTTTTAGCTTTTTTCTCACAGAAAACAACCGATTTGCTTATATCATTGAATTCTGTACTCTTGAAAACGTAATTCAATGTATAAGTTTTTCAAATTTTTTCGGTATCCATATTCTTCTTTTTTTTTCCTTCCATATTAATTCTTGTAATTATGTATTAGGCACTTTATTTTATACATACAGTTCTATATTATAGGTTTGTGGTATCCATTTTTATTGTCAATTCACAATATTGCGGTTTTTGATGATGGTCGGTTATGTTTAAGTAATGGTTATATATATATATATATATATTTTTAGTGGTTGTTCGGGCACAGGGGAAAATTAATTTTAGCTTTAGCTTATTTCTCTCACAGAAAACAACCATTTTGCTTATATCATTGAATTCTGTGCCCTCGATAACGTAATTCAATGTATAAGCTTTTCAATTTTTGTCGGTGTCCACTTTTTTCTTTTTTCTTCCATAATAATTCTTATAATATATTTTTTTAATACTTACAGCTTTAATTCATAATAATTGACGGTGGCAGGTTATGTTTAATTAATGGTAATATATATATATATATATATACAATATATATATATATATATATATTGTATATATTTATATATATATATATATATAAACCGTTCTCTGTATGTATGTCCTTTATACAAATCTTCAGTTTTTGACCGATTTGCACTAAACTTCATATACATTCGTTTTAGAACGTGGAAAAGATCACTGTCTACTTTAAAAAACCATTAGACCACTATTTATTCCTTTTTTCTACCACCTTCTATAATTTAACATTATAGAAATATAGCTTTTATTTAATTTTATAATTCAATCATTTCTTTCTTGTTGCCACAACTTAAAAAACGGTGCAATAATTAAAAAAATAGATAACACGCGTACTTTCTGTTTATAAGCTAATAAAAATTCAGACTCAGTCGCTATATTTTTGCATTTTCGAAATTGTTGTCATTCTAATCAGGAAATGCACATTTTTCCCATATAAAATAAAAACTTTAACTAAATGTGTGCTCAAATGACGTAGTATATCTTCATTTGAATGTTTTTGAAGCTAAAAAATCTATTTTAATAAAGGCGTTTCAATATCAAGAAAATAATTTAGGGAAAAGATAATAATATTAAAAATCGTTTGCTAGATATGACGTCAATTTCTGATTAACTGACATCACAATCTGACACCCACAACCTAATGATGTTTTATTCTGAAGTTTTTACATATATATATATATATATATAAATAATGTGCCTTTTCGGTTTAGAATTACGTCGATTTCAAAAATGGAAAAATACAGCGAGAGAATCTGAATTATTTTATTGTGTTGCCACACCCTAAAAAACAGCACAAATAATTTAAAAAAAAGGCAATCACGCGTAGTTTCTTTTCATAAACCAATACAAATTCAGTCTTTCTCAATATATTGTTACATTTTTAAAATTGATGTCTCTCTAAGCAGAAAATGCGCATTTCTCATAATTTAAATAAAAACTTCAAGACTTTGAGAAAACTTAAAACCTCCATTGAATATATTTGAAATTACAATTTCACTAAAATATGGGCTTTTCTATTCCAAGAAAAAGATCAGAGACACAAATCACTAAATACGGCGCCACTTTCAATAAATTATGACATCAATTTCGATAAATATGGCCTCAAACTGGCTGTAAAAACTGGTTGCTATGATTAACCCTATTTCGTTCTGATGTTGTTTCTTTAATTATACCATTTCGGTAAATGTTTTAATATTTTAAATGCAGTGATAACATTCTACGATTTACATCAAATGCCATAATGTAGAATCTACTTTTATACGATTTATATTAAATTGAAATTAAAACATAACAACTATTTTTTTAGTTAGCTTTCTTATTTTAAACAAAGCTCCATAGATTGACGCCATTTTCATGTTAATCGCTGTGGATTTGGATTTTATGATTAGTGTGAGTTTCCGTTTAAAAATTATAGGCTATGAATCTCAGGATACCCGTGTTTAAAGGTACCTGATATACTGCGCATTAACAGAACATAAATAAAAATCGTTTTTAATTTGAAACACTAATATATTTAGTGTATTGTTTAGATTTCTTAAAAACTACATGAAAAAGCATTTTTGGTACTTTCGTATTATAGCGAGCGGTTAATCGTGAATATTTTCACTATAATTCCCTTATAATCTGAGTAGCACATTTCGCTCGCTGTGCTGGTCAGTTTCTCCAAACGAATCTTGAACTAAATGAAATATATCGGTGAATTTGATCCGTCATTTTAATGCAATAAGGGTCTTTATCTGAAACGTCCGCCCGTGTAGATCAGTGGTTCCTAACGTGAGGCGTACGCCCCACAGGGGAGGGGGGGGGGCAATATGACTTTTCAAGGGGGCAATTTCAGATTTATTATTAACAAATTTTCTGTCATTTTTCTCTAATGAAAGTAGTGTCTTCGTCTAAAAATAGAAATAATAGATGAAAAAATATAAAAATAACTGAATAAGAATTAATTTTCGAAATGACCCCATTTATAAGTTTAAAAATACACCGACACCGGAATAACTATGTGAATTTTTTTGTATAATTTGACACCTTTTATATTTAAAAAAAATCAGTTTAATTTCTCTGGTTTTAATATTATTTTAGTAAATTACACCTTTTTTTTTTACTACTTATTTAAAAAAACTTGTACATCTATTCATAGTGTAATATGCCCTGTGAGGGAAATTTTACATATGAAATTTTGTAGGGTATATCGAAAATTGATTATTTGAACATGTTTAATATAAAAGATATTTTGAATGATCTAAATGAGGTGCTGCATTTATGAAATTAATAAAACCCCGTGTGCTTCACGGAAGGAAAGCGTTGAAAGTAAAATTCTTATGGCTCTACTGCAGACCACATACAGAATATTACATATGCATTTTAAAATTTAAAATTGGAGGAACCATGGTGGCCAAATAATAATAATGCGGAAAAAAGCCCGCTATTAAAGGAGTATGTTATGAAAGGAAAGAAAATTTGTTACTAAAAATGGATAAAAGCGCGAATCCGGAAATGTTACTTGTGTTATTCATACAGTCGTGGCGATAAACAAATATCACTTAGTCTTAATGAAGTATTAAAATCCATTATAAAATGTATCAATTCTATCAGATGTAATACAAAATATGAAAGAGATTTCAAGAAATTTCACGAAAATAAAAATGTAGACTATTTTTCACTTTTAAATTTGAAGTAAGTTGCCAAAAAACAACAAAACTTTTGCAGATGTAAATGCGAAGATCCATGGCATCACTGCATTCATGGAGTTATAGGTTAAAAGCATACTTTTAATGAATATATATAATGATTTTGATAAATTAAAAACTGTGGAATCACTTATCAGAGTTACTGCTATTTTCGGATCCATCTGGAAAAATGGAAGTTTATTTTTTATGTGACAATGTTTATATGACATAGAAGGGGGGGGGGGGGGGGTATTATGATTTTAGAGAGGCTTAGGTAAGGCACGGCCAAAAAAAGGTTGAGAACCACTGGTGTAGATGAAAACGTTACTAACGCCACTGCGCTATTATTCTTTCTAATGTTTAAGACAAAACTTCGGTTGTTAAGGGCCAAATTTTTTAGTTGATGATTTACAGTAGAACTTGGTTTAAGAATGATAGACCGATATGCAATATACTAAAACTATCCCTGAAAAATTATCTAACATTTTAAAAGGCTAATCATTCAGAATGGGGTTCAACTGATTAGCAGCTAACTCTATAACAAAACATGTAGAGCAAAATGGGATATACTAAAACCATTATAGAAAAACGTGCATAGTAGCAGCGAAAATTCCATCAAAATCTGTCCAGTAGAACTTTTTAAAAAGACTAATCTTTTATAATCGGCCTCATCTGATTATTGAACTTTATTCCATAATTTTATATATAAATGCCTGACGTAAATGCAATATTTTAAAACCATCCGTGTAAAAGTATCCAAGAAACGATGCAAGTTCTAAGGAAGTCCATTAATAAAAATCTTTTTTTAAATACTAATCTTTCATAATCGGGTTCACATGATTATAAAACTTTTTCCTGTAATTCTATGACTAAGCAACATAAAACAATATGTTATACACTAAAACCTTTCCTGCGAAACTGATGGTCGCATTGAAATGCATTCAGAAGAACCCAAGTTATAAGCAGCCGGAACGAAATTCCCATTTGCATTTTCTATACATAATAGATCATTTTGCGTAGTTCGATTTGATATCTGTTAAATTCTTGTTTTATTTTATTTTATTTTATTTTATTTTGGCGTTTTAATTTCGTTTACCAATTTAGTTATGAAATATTACACGAAAACAAACAAGTACTGAATTATTTGCAGCGTTTTTGAGTAATTGAGTTAATATTTTGTAATTGCGCGTACATTTAAAAAATATTCATGCTTGAGAATCACTTTAAAATCTATAAAAAATCTATAAATTGACATAAACTTTTCTAACAAATATTATTGAAAGTTTTTTATTTGTTTTCTATTAGACGTTGGAACAATCAAATGTGCGATGTTTAGAAGTTAAATTGTAGTAAAATCGAAATTTGTGGATAGATTAGGTTGTTGTCACCAATAATATGATGACAAAGTTACACATAGACATGCCTTTTCTTCATAATATTGCATTAAGAGCAAACGGGTTCGCCTTTCGTAATGGTTTCGTTGGGCTGCACGCACATTAAAAAATATCCATGTTTGAAAATTACTTTCAAACCCATTACAATAAAAAAAAAACTGAAATACAATTTTCAAATAAATTTCATTTGAAATGAATTTTTGTCCTATTCACTGCTTGGAAAATTAAATTGTGTGCTGTTTAGAAGTTAAGAAAAATTGCTGTAAAGGAATAATTTGCCTGTTAGGTCGTTGCCATCAACAGTATGATGTCAGCGTTACTCACTGACATATTTTTACTTTATAATGTAGATATACGCCACACAAACGAGAATTTCACTATATGATACGCTATTTGGTGGATTTGTTTTTCGTATTGTCAGAAAATTACAAATTTTTCTGTTACACCAGCCGAAGAAAACGGGCATTGTGATATTAAAGCTCAGACATTTTATTATGGTGGCGAGACAGTAACGTATGTTTTCTAATTGTCATTTTAATGATTTGTGGACGGGAATGCACAAATCTCAGTTATTGTGATTACTATAGTAGTTCATTTTAATTTATTATTTTACATGGAAGGTCTCTTATAATTGAAACGGGCGAAGCCGGGTAGTTCTACTAGTTATTAATAAAATATGCGTAATCAGTAACATGCAATCAAGATAATTAATTGTAGTTATCACATGAGGTTCTTCTGCTTGATATTACGGCATGAAAAATTACCAAAAATGATTTCCCTTGGAAACAATCCTAATTTTCCCCCCTTTAAAATCTAAATCTAACATCAATCATAGTATCGCCGAGTAAAAATTCCAGAAATTTGTGTCTTTTAGACACATTCGTGGTAAAATATTTAGTTTTATCAAAGAAAAGGATTGTTTCCTTTTAAATATGACGTCATTTTTACTCACTGAAACATTTTGCCAAGTGTCTCAAACTCAGTATCAGTGGAATGAAAAAATATTGAAATGTGGCAGCTTTATGAGAGAAAATTCATGTTTTTTAAAGCGTGAGGTCATTTTCTGTCCAAACTAAAAAAAAAAAAAAAGGTTACAGTATAACTTCAAAAATCCGGCATCATCGGAACCGGGACTATGCCGGATTTTTGAAGGAATGTCAAAAATAGTAACTAGGGATATAAAAAGTATTACTATATTCTTAATGATGCCTTTAGCCATAATTTACTTCATTATTAAGTGATAATTATGTAAGAAAAAGAGAAAATTAAATATAAAAATAAACTTACATTAATTGATATTTTCTATGTTACAGAAAAAAAAAATCTAATAAAGAGTGAAATTATTTCTTCTCGTGTAATGTCTCGATGTCAATTTTGTTTGCTTCAATTTTTTTGTCCTTTCTTTAACAAGTTTTTCTTGTATTTTATACAAATGAAGAATTTTTATTACGGACCTATTTCGGGAATACAGTCTTGTTCTCTAAAGCAGATATTAATTCTCAAGTTAAATTTATTCATTTTTCCAGTGATACCTTTTTTTTTCTGCCTGTTGTTCATCCTCGTCTTCGGAGCTGTTACTAGAGTTATCGACAATTTTATTTAGCACAGTGTCAGAAGAGAGACTCCAAAGAACTTGTTTACTAGTCTCCACGCCGTTGCTGAGCAACAGTGCCGCTCCCAGAAAATTTGTTCAGAAAATAATCGCCTCTGACAAAGGAAAAAAATGCCAAATTTATTTTTTTTTCATTTTTTTTTTCGATTTTGAAGTTTTCAATTCATAAACAAGTGCTATTTATCTTCTACCATAACTTGAAAGTGTAAAACAAAAAGGAAGGGAAAAAGATGGTTTTGATGCCGGATTTTTGAAGTTGCCGGGTTTCTGAATGCTGGATTTTTGAAGTTACACTGTATTTGTAATTGTAATCAGAATATGGCATCAATAAGGACAACTGAGCTCTAGCTCAGTGATAAGGACAAACAAACACCATTATTTCTCTTTTCTCTGCAACAATTGAAATAATCCGGTTGCCATCATTTTGAAGAAATTTCATAAAAACTTTTAAAATTAAATTTAAAATATAAAAATGGGAATATTAAAAAAATATATATATAATATATAGCTAGTGCGGGAACATCCAACCCCGACAATAATACATCGGTGTCGGTAACAGCGTCGGTGCTGGTATATCTGCAAATGTATAGCTTTCATTAGGAGAAAAAAAACAATAGTAAAATTGGTTCAGTAGAAAGTTCAGGCCAGATGACTAAAAAAAGAGCTTTGTTTTTTTTGCAAGGCCAACACAAGTAGCCTGAAACAAGGCCAACACAAGTAGCCATACCATGTAGGTATGACTAGATTTATTATCTATCATTTTCTATTTTTTCCCGCGTATTTTATTTTAACACTCTGGTAATAAAAAACAAAACAAACAAACAAAAAAAAACCCAAACAAACAAACCCTTGCTCTGGTGTAGAATTACAGACACTATCACCAATTTAGACCAATTATCCCTAAGTGGGCAATTCAGTGCTAAAATGTATTTTACTTTTTAGAACTTTTTTTAAAAATTAGGGCAAGTGTTTTATGAATGATGGTGAAAATATTACAACTTGCTGTATTAAATGCTGCTTTTCAAACATAAATTATTTTTTAAAATCAAACTTTAATATATATTCTGAAAGACTAACTGTTTAGCATACTTTTCTCATTTTTGAGTACAGAAAAGACTGAATATTAATGTGTCTTCGGCATTCTCCAAAATATCATTTTAACCCTTTAAGGGGCAGACAAATTCTGTTCGTAAAATGATGAAATAATTGACTGGCACCTGAATTTACAAACGAATTTTTTAGAAAATAAAAACCTGCTTTTCTATACTTTCATTATAAAAGTAAAATTTTATTAAAATATTCCTGGTGCCGTATGTCAGTTTTGGAATTAAAATTAGGTGGTCACGCCGTGTGATCATCGCCCTTGAAAGGGTTAAAAAGGTTAATATCTATGTATCTATCTAAGTCTGTGATCTATCTATATAAAGGAGGAAAGCGTCCGAGTGTAACGCTGATGCCATTTTGACGGTGGCAATGGCAGACGATTTAATTTAACCTTTATTAAATTTTATTGTAATTTTTTAAACTTCTAAATACCGCACATTTAAATTTGTTTCACTGTCGAATAAGGAAAAAAAATGCTTTCAAATGCAATTTGTTTGAAAACTGTATTGCAATTTACGCAATTTTTATTGCTTTAAAAATAATTTTCAAGCATTATATTTTCTTAAATCTATCTCTATCGCGCAAACATTATCGCAAATATCTCTATCACTATCCACAACGAAATTAAAGCTTTCATCAACCAATAAATAAAACAATAACATACAAATAAAACACAAATTTAAACCATGTAATCGAATTTCGGGAATAAACCACTGAAATGAACAGAATAAAAAGGCTGATTGTAAATCGCGATCATTAGCGATTTCTTCGGCTGTTAACTCCTGACGGGAGGTTAATATGAAAATATTGCTTTTAATACGTTTCAAAACCTTATTTGAATTCATTACTGCTATTTTTCATATAAATATGATTTTTGGTATTGTTTGTGGGAATTCTAAAAAAATATATTAAATGTAAAAAAATCCCTGGCGGCTCGGGCCTACAGGCGGAGGTAGATTTCGAAGTGCTAAATTCACCAACAAAACTTAAATCAAGATTAGAGATAGACCCAGTTCCTTCAATAAAAATGAGCTCCAGAGAGCTAAACATTTTGGGAAAATTCTAATATACACGAATACACACACGAATGTATATGGAATAGGTTTAAAAAATAGCTAAAGCAAATTCAGAGAACCTCAAAGTGTTAAAATAAGTTAATATTTCCATTGTCGGATTTTCGTCATGTTTTAATACGTTTCTTCAAACTCACATGACATTACATATTCACCTGCTGAGGTCCGTTTTATTTCCAATATGATGCAATATATATATTTTTTTATTCGTCAAACTATTTATTTCATTTTGTGTTTTCATGCGGAAATCTTGCTCTAGGCGTAGATCTTATGACGTAATATTCAATTTGTTTCAATTATTCAAGCTATTTATTTAATTTAATTTTTCACGCGAAACCTTGCAATAGAAAAGCATTTGTTGTGGTGAGAATTTTATTTCTTTTTTTTAATTGTTGGCAACTGCTATAACGAAAAATATTTATTTTTTCCTGCCATTGTTGTGTAAGAGCTGGTTTTATCAGAATCATGTTAAGAGGGTATTTAAAATTTTGAACCCTCCCCATTTCCATTCCCTTGGGCCGATTTTTTCCATTTGCAATCCCCGCCGAGATATTAGTCATCTCAAAGTTGTTGGCGAGTTTGAAGAAGATCCGTGCATAATTACGACTTTTATCGTGCGGACAAAATTTAGTACATACATACATACACACATATATATATATATATATAAACTTTTTAGGTGGGGGTGGTTTTGTGTTCCTGGGGTCCTATAATGAAAAGTTATGAAGGAATTTTTCAAAAGTCGCACCATGGTAACGACTGCAATAGGTAGTATTTCTTACGAAATCTACCTAAAAGTTCTATTAGAGTTATCAATTTAAAAAAAATCCCTGACGGCTCGGGCCTACAAGCGGAGGTAGATTTCGAAGTACTAAATTCACCAACAAAACTTAAATCAAGATTAGAGATAGACCCAGTTCCTTCAATAAGAATGAGCTCCAGAGAGCTAAACATTTTGGGAAAATTCTAATATACACGAATACACACACGAATGTATATGGAATAGGTTTAAAAAATAGCTAAAGCAAATTCAGAGAACCTCAAAGTGTTAAAATAAGTTAATATTTCCATTGTCGGATTTTCGTCATGTTTTAATACGTTTCTTCAAACTCACATGACGTTACATATTTACCTGCTGAGGTCCGTTTTATTTCCAATATGATGCAATATATATATTTTTTTATTCGTCAAACTATTTATTTCATTTTGTGTTTTCATGCGGAAATCTTGCTCTAGGAAACTTATGACGTAATATTCAATTTGTTTCAATTATTCAAGCTATTTATTTAATTTAATTTTTCACGTGAAACCTTGCAATAGAAAAACATTTGTTGTGGTGAGAATTTTATTTCTTTTTTTTTAATTGTTGGCAACTGCTATAACGAAAAATAGTTATTTTTTCCTGCCATTGTTGTGTAAGAGCTGGTTTTATCAGAATCATGTTAAGAGGGTATTCAAAATTTTGAACCCTCCCCATTTCCATTCCCTTGGGCCGATTTTTTCCATTTGCAATCCCCGCCGAGATATTAGTCATCTCAAAGTTGTTGGCGAGTTTGAAGAAGATCCGTGCATAATTGCAACTTTTATCGTGCGGACAAAATTTAGTACATACATACATACATATATATATATATATATATATATATATATATATAAACTTTTTAGGTGGGGGTGGTTTTGGGTTCCTGGGGTCCTATAATGAAAAGTTATGAAGGAATTTTTCAAAAGTCGCACCATAGTAACGACTGCAATAGGTAGTATTTCTTACGAAATCTACCTAAAAAAATCCCTGACGGCTCGGGCCTACAGGCGGAGGTAGATTTCGAAGTACTAAATTCACCAACAAAACTTAAATCAAGATTAGAGATAGACCCAGTTCCTTCAATAAAAATGAGCTCCAGAGAGCTAAACATTTTGGAAAAATTCTAATATACACGAATACACACACGAATGTATATGGAATAGGTTTAAAAAATAGCTAAAGCAAATTCAGAGAACCTCAAAGTGTTAAAATGAGTTAATATTTCCATTGTCGGATTTTCGTCATGTTTTAATACGTTTCTTCAAACTCACATGGCGTTACATATTCGCCTGCTGAGGTCCGTTTTATTTCCAATATGATGCAATGTATATATTTTTTTATTCGTCAAACTATTTATTTCATTTTGTGTTTTCATGCGGAAATCTTGCTCTATTAATCTTATGACGTAATATTCAATTTGTTTCAATTATTCAAGCTATTTATTTAATTTAATTTTTTTACGCGAAACCTTGCAATAGAAAAGCATTTGTTGTGGTGAGAATTTTATTTATTTTTTTTAATTGTTGGCAACTGCTATAACGAAAAATATTTATTTTTTCCTGCCATTGTTGTGTGAGAGCTGGTTTTATCAGAATCATGTTAAGAGGGTATTTAAAATTTTGAACCCTCCCCATTTCCATTCCCTTGGGCCGATTTTTTCCATTTGCAATCCCCGCCGAGATATTAGTCATCTCAAAGTTGTTGGCGAGTTTGAAGAAGATCCGTGCATAATTACGACTTTTATCGTGCGGACAAAATTTAGTACATACATACATACATATATATATATATATATATATATATAAACTTTTTAGGTGGGGGTGGTTTTGGGGTCCTGGGGTCCTATAATGAAAAGTTATGAAGGAATTTTTCAAAAGTCGCACCATGGTAACGACTGCAATAGGTAGTATTTCTTACGAAATCTACCTAAAACATGCGAAGCTTTCTTGCCACAATCTTTGGGATTATTTGCTGATACGTTTTTTCAATAATTTTTGATTAACCGTTATTTTTTTTTATACCAAACAACGTGTTTTAACGATATATAAGTGCACTACGTCAAAAGCCGCTTGTAGAACCTTTCGAAAAATACCTGATTCATCGCTCTGCCTTTAGTATGTGTAAAGAATAAAGGCAAAATCATAAAATACTATAATTGATGGTTTTCACCTATATTCTGTAACCCTGGAAGCCGGGGTTTATGTCCTCGTTACTTTCTTCTATCTTTACAAGAAGAAAGTATTGGATTCGTGAAAATTTTCGATTTCCGGTTTTCGGCGGATTTACACGTTTTAGGGGTCAGAGATCCCAAAAAACATGATTTTACAAAATGTCTGTCTGTGAGTCTGTGACTCTGTCTGTCTGTATGTATGTGACACAAATTTTGTGGGCGCTCTATCTCAAGAACTAATGTATGGAATTTAATAAAAAATTATATTCAGGTAGTCCCTAATATAAATTGGCGCTGATTATTTTTTGGTGTAAATCTCCCAACAGGTGGCGCTGCTGTGCTCCATTTTTCGCGATTTCTGCAATAGCTCTATCTCAAAAACTAATGCACGGATTTTCATCAAACGTCAGATTCAGTTAGCCCTTGATGTGAATTGGTTCTGATAACGTTTTGATGTGAATCGCCCAAAAGTTGGCGCTGCTATGCTGCATTTTGCAGGATTAGCACGATTTCCGCAATAGCTTTATTTCAAGATCTAATGCACGGATTTTCATCAAACTTTAGATTCCGTTAGTCCTTGATATGAATTCATGCTGATTACTTGTTGGTGTAAATCGCCCAACAGGTGGCGCCGCAGTGCTTCATTTTTCACGATTCCCGCAATAATCCCTATCTCAAGATTAATGCATGTATTTTTATCTAACTTCAAATTTAGTTAGACGTTGACACAAGTTGTTGCTGATTAAGTTTTGGTGTTAATCGCTCAATAGGTGACGCTGCTATGCTGGAATTTTCACGATTTTCGCAAAGCTCTATCTCAAAAACTAATGCACGGATTCTCTCCAAACTTCAGATTCAGTCAGACGTCGACATAAGTTGTTGCTAATTAGATTTTGGTATAAATCCTCCAATAGATGGCGCTTCTGGGCTGCATTTTGCTGGATTTACACGATTTCAGCGATAGCCCTATCTCAAGAACTAATGAACGCAATTTCATATCTTTAGAATCCTCAAAGGGGGCATGTAGTGCCATTTAGTTTTGACAGTGTCATAGCAAAATTTGAAATATTAACATGTATGAGATAGTAGAAAGTTTTGGGATTGGTGCATCCGACTAGTTTTTTTAATGTCTTTTTTTATGAATACTTCGTACTATGAGAATCATGTTTCCAAATTTTCCAAACTAAAAATCCCGAAGACAATTTAAAAAATATATTTAACTGAAAAGTGTCGTAATATTATTTTTATGTATATAAAGAAATTAGATATATCAGTTTAAATATGACAATTCTAAAAAAAAATACATTCCGAGATAAATGCATTTAAATCCTGGAAAATGCGCGATAATCCAGTACTTTTACTTTTACTGCCCGAGAGAGACTGCTCAGACTAGGAAGTGAGTCTGTAGAGCATAGATGTCCCTCCCGGTCCCCTTTATTGAGGTCTTAAAAAATTACAAATTTCAGCAGAGGCTGAGCCAGCGAATACGCGCGACAGAGGGCGGGGTGATATATATAAGATACAGATAAATGTTACAGTAGCAAAGTTTGTGAAACAACAATAAGAACATTAAATAATGCTATATTATACAAAGTTAGACAATATTATACAAGTTGCTGCGACCCGACATTGGGTACTGAATAAGGGGAAATCCCTGTCTCAGTGATGGAGTAAAACTGAAAGGTTACATAAGAAGTTGAAGATGTTTTTAAGCTTTGAGAGCAAAGTCGGGCGCAATAAAATATTTGCTAGCCAAGCATCTGGAAGAACAGGAGGACGGCGGATATGCCAGCGAGTTGTTAAAGGACAATTATAGAAATAATGAGAGGCAACAGAAACATCACTGCACTCACATAGAGGAGAAACGGCTCTTTTGAACTTGAAGAGGTATGCCCTAAAAGGACCATGACCGGTAAGGAAAGCTGTAGTGGATGGAGTGAGCAGAAGAAGATCCAAAGATACCGCTGGGACCAGATCATAGGTATATCTACCCTTATCTGAGTAGTCCCAGTAATCCTGCCATTGTTTCATGAAGTGAGCGCGAAGATGTCTTTTGATGTGTGAGTGCGGTACTGGAAGTAAAAAATTAATTGATGGTGTAGCAGTTTCCTCCTTTGCAAACATATCTGCCGTTTCATTTCACGGGATGCCCTTATGGGCTGAAACGTGGCTTAAATACGTTTTCCAGAGAAGAATTTTGAAAAGTGATTTAATCTCAATAACCTGTGTGGATTTGTTGAGCCAAAGGAACAGATAGCCTGCGGGCTTGAAAGACTATCGCTAAAAATAGGAAATAAAAATTTTTGGTTTTGTTGAGAAATCCATTATAAAGCTTTAAAGATGGCAAAGAGTTCGGCTTTGAAAATGGAATTATTGTTATCCAGCCTGCAGGGCCACAGATGAGTCACTTCATTCCCTTTTGTAGCGCAGAAAGCTGCATCTACTCCGGTAACAGTGCGTGAGCCATCGGTGAAAACCATAACATTTTGAGTGGGAGAGTAATAGTAGGAGAGCTGTTGAACATTTTTGAGTAGGTATTTGAGGCACCCTGAAAATTTATGCAGCCCTTCTTTTGTAATGCCTGAATGCAAAATCGAATGTCTGGCTGAAGGATCGTGGCCCAAAACCTGTGCCAGACACGTGTCAAGTGCCATTTTTTGACACTACCCAAAAAAAGTATTTGAGGCACGCTGAGATTGAAACAGAATACAATTTATACTTAGAAAAAAATATTTTGAAAATGACAGACACTTTAGTCGGCCCAAAACCTGTGCCAGATACGTGTCAAGTGCCATTTTCTGACTACCCAAAAAAGGTATTTGAGGCACGCTGAGATTGAGGCACAATAATATTTATGCTTAGAAAAAAATATTTTGAAAATGACAGACACTTTAACCGGCACAAAAACTGTGCCAGACACGTGTCAAGTGCCATTTTTTGTCTGGCACAGGTTTTGGGCCACGATCCTTCATCCAGACATTCGATTTTGTATTCAGGCATTACAAAAGAAGTGTTGCACAAATTTTCAGGGTGCCTCAAATACCTTCCCTAAAATGTTTAACAGCTCTTGGACTATAATAGTCTAAGAGCTAGTGACGTAAAAAAACACGTCATTTTATCAAGGCTCATTTTTCTATATGTTCCCTTTTATGGTGTAGTACGCTTGCGGGCGATATGGCAGCCGGGGGGGGGGTTGAGTTTACCTGTGAGAAAAGGGGTTATGATGGTCAAAAAACTTCAAAATTACGTCATTTTATCAAGAATAATTTTTTTATATGTTCTTCCCTTTTATGGTGTAGTACGTTTACGGGCGGTCTGGCAGTCGGGAGACGTTGCGTTTACCTGTGGGAGAAGGGGTTTTGCAGGTCAAAAAACTTCAAAATTACGTCATTTTATCAAGGCTCATTTTTTATATGTTCTTCCCTTTTATGGTGTTGTACGTTTGCGGACGGTCTAGCAGTCCGGAGACGTTGCGTTTACCTGTGGGAGAAGTGGTTATGCAGGTCAAAAAACTTCAAAACCCCCTGCCAGATCCACAATTATAGGTAACATATTACTCTTTGGCTAGCAGACAACCTATAATCAGTTTGCCAGACACAAATTCGGTTGCAAAGTTAATGCCAGACGGCTTTAAATATGGCAACGAAAGTGCCTGTTTCAAGAGTCGTTTATAGTTTAAAAATTATGTCATCTTTACGTCATTTTATCAAGCTTAAAAATTACAAGATATTACTCTTTGGCTAGTAGACAACCTATAATTAATTACCCAGACACAAATTCGGTTGCAAAGTTAATGCCAGATGGCTTTAAATATGGCAACAAAAATGCCTGTTTCAAGAGTGGTTTATAGTTTAAAAATTATGTCATCTTTACGTCATTTTATCAAGCATAAAAATTACAAGATATTACTCTTTTGCTAACAGACAACCTATAATTAATATGCCAGACGGCTTTAAATATGGCAACGAAAGTGCCTGTTTCAAGAGTGGTTTATAGTTTAAAAATTATAAGTCATATTTACGTCATTTTATCAAGCTTAAAAATAACAAGATATTACTCTGTTGCAATCTATAATTAATTTGTAAGACATAATTTCAGTTGCAAAGTTAATGCTAGAAGGCATTAAATATGGCAACGAAAGTGCCTGTTTCAAGAGTGGTTTATAGTTTAAAAATTATAAGTCATCTTTACGTCATTTTATCAAGCTTAAAAATGACAAGATATCCTCTTTGGCTAGCAGACAACTTATAATTAATTACCCAGACACAAATTCGGTTGCAAAGTTAATGCCAGACGGCTTTAAATATGGCAACGAAAGTGCCTGTTTCAAGAGTGGTTTAGAGTTTAAAAATTATAAGTCATCTTTACGTCATTTTATCAAGCATAAAAATTACAAGATATTACTCTTTTGCTAACAAACAACCTATAATTAATATGCCAGACACAAATTCGGTTGCAAAGTTAATGCCAGACGGCTTTAAATATGGCAACGAAAGTGCCTGTTTCAAGAGTGGTTTATAGTTTAAAAATTATAAGTCACGGCGAGTCGCGAGTGTTCGATTCCAGCAAAGTTGGAGCGATTTTATAGAATTTTGATTGGTGGAAAAGATATTCGCCGCAAAGATGGTACAAACTGTAAGAGATTAAGCACATCGTTGGCCTCAGATGCAATTTTCTGTGTTTCTGTAATGTTTCTGTATGTTCTGCAATGTTTCTGTTCAATGTTTCTGTAAAGCCATCTAAACATATTACGCTGTAAATGACTGTAAAAAGTTTAAAAAGCAGTAGAAAAATTATTAACATTTTGAATCGCTTTGGACACTGCTGTAATTACAATGTCTTGGAAGAATTGGAAACTGAAGTCACGATTTCATCTGTCCAACGTTCTCAAATTTGTCCTGCTGACATTAGGCTTAATCCATAATTATCAACAGGAGTGGCATTCGATAACTTTGACCGATACGTCGATACGTTAAGTGGAAAAGAAACTTTACACGATACCGTCGAGATAATTTACCAAAACATTGATGATCATTCTCATGACGAAGGTAATATAGGCGAAAAGAGGACGTATTCTGACTGTACGTCACCTGTGCTTCAAAAAAGAAGAAGAACATTCGAAACCCTTGTCCCTGAAATCACTCCATATCCTAAACGATTAAAGATGGTAGGATATTTAAAATCTGTTGATCATGGGCAATCTATCCTCCAAAAAACATCACATTAATACAAACAATAGATTCATTATGGGTAATTTCACATGTATTTAACATACCGAATACTCCAATGTGGACAGGTTTTAATTGCAAATTAATAGAGGAAAAAAGTCTGAAGCAAAAGGTATCGTATCTTACACCTATTAATTTATCACCGACTAACACATCAGTAGTGGTAAATACAATGGAACAGAGTCAAACTATTGGTAAAGAGTGTAATCAAAAGTACGTGCAAGTTACATATGACTTAGCTATAGCTAAAATTGCCTTTAAGGTTCAAGCTATAGAACAGTCGCGGTTCAATAATCTTTTTATACATCTGGGTTCATTTCATTTAATGATGGCTTTTTTTAAAGCAGTTGGGACATTCACAAATGAGTGCGGATTATCTCATATGATGATTGAAAGTACATTATAGCCAGTGGATCCGTAAATGGAATAATCGAAGGCAAACATTTCAATCGTTGTAAACGTCTGCATCCGTTGACTGCTCTCGGATCGCAAGTTTTGAATTTTGAGAAATTTTTGAGAACCAAAACTTGGATTATGCCTTTCTGAAAGAGTTGATTCATGACGATTTATTAAAATATCAAGAAATGAAGGTTGCTGATTCATCGACGATGACAGAACTGTTACCTAACGAAACATTATTTAAAGTACTATCATCTTATCAAAAATTTGAAGAAGCCACAAGACGGGGGTGATCATGGAAAAACACCTCAATATTACATGATTTACGTACAACTTCTGAATTGTTATATCACTCTATCAAGAAACATATGCATGGGTGATTTTGAAATGTACAAATATGTAATCACGAAAATAACAAATTTATTTTTCATATTTAACCAGCAGAATTACGCACGATGGATTGTAACATATTCAGATAATTTAAATAATGTTAATGAAACTCACCCAGGACTTGAAGATGATTTGGAGAAAGGTTTTTTTGGAATAAAAAGAACCGATAAGCCATTTTCAAAAATACCAATAGATCTAACACTGGAGCAAACCATAAATGCTGACGCAGCAAGACGGTTAACAGGAGTTTCACATTTCACGAACTCTATATCAGCTCGTCAACGCTGGGCAAAAAGTCATAGTATTAGAGCTCCTCTAATTTCCCATGTCCTTCAGATCAGTGGATTAAGACAATTACAAGATGTCACTGGAGACTTAGAACCTCATCGAATACAAATTTATGAAAAACAAGTTGAAAATTTCGTAGAAATATTAAAATTTTTTTTAATCCATTCGAAGAAAGTTTAGATCCAGATCATCTTTACAATATTGCTACAGGGAAACCCGTATCACCTGATGTAACTGAAATTCTATTAAATGTTGAAGAAAATGGTAATGCTTTGAGAGAGCAATTCATTAATGAATGTGCTGTTAATGCGGATAGATTTGAGAAACCTATAAAAAAACTTCAAATACTAAATTTAGCTGTTGCTCCAAAGAAGAAAAAGGTCTTTCTTAATAATAAAGTTGTGGAGTTAAGAATGCAAAGGAATATATTTGGTCGGATGTTGAGAATATCATAAAGTAGTCATAAGTCAAAGAAAGTCATAAAGTAGATATTGAAAAAGTACTTACATATCCACTTACACCTGTGCCAACATCAATGTGCCATACTGATGGAAGTATATGTAAAACAGATAAAGCTCAATTAGCCAAACTAATTGAAAAAAAAGTTGCTATTTATGATAAGGTCATCCAAAAATCATCGTATTTTGATATAGCTGTATTGGATGGTTTTTTCATGTTGCACTTGATGAAGGAAATACCGAAAACGTATGACGGCATATCTAAAAAAGTCTTGAGCATGATATGTAAGTTTAATGCAACTCGAATTGACATCATATTCGATCAATACTTCAAGCCTTCAATTAAAGATTCTGAGCGCACACGCCGAAATAAGTCGACCAGTCTAGTTCCAATTGGACCCAACCAAATCAGACCACATAATTTCATAGCTCAGCTCAAAAATACTCAATTTAAAACAGCATTAGTTAAATTTTTCATTAACCATTGGTCAACTAATGATATGGCACCCTTTATTAACGATAAAATCGTTCATTTAAGTTTTGATCAATGCTACTGTTATCGTGTTGAAAATAATAAAGTAAATATGATGGAAGACAATAATCTATCATGTGAAAAACACGAAGAAGCGGATTCCAGAATTGTATACAATATTTGCCAAATTAATTTTGATGCTGAAATTGTTGTGAGGTGCTCGGATTCAGACATTTTAATTATACTTCTCGGTAATATGGACCATTTAAAGGATCCCTTGAAAGGGTAAACATGGGTGTAGGAAATCACGAGCGCTATATAAACGTTAATCAACTGTATAGTATCCTTGATTGTTCAATATCAAAAGCTTTGCCAGGATTTCACGCTATCACAGGGTGTAATTATATACCCTCATTTTTCAGAAAAGGCAAACTCAGGCCTTTTAAATTATTGGAAGAACCCGAAGAATATCAGACAGCATTCCAAGATCTTGAAACTGTTTGCGAAGATACGCTTGAACGTGCATTCTTAACTTTGCAAAAATTTGTTAATAATATGTATGGAGTTCCTCACGTTAATAATGTCAATGATGCTAGATTTTATTTATTTGAGAGGACTTTCAAATAGAAAAAGTTCAATGACAATTTTGGAAAAAAATATAAGAATTTCGATTCATCAAACCTACCACCTTGCAAAGCGGAATTACGACAGCATTTGTTACGAGCACGTTATGTAACTAAATTTTGGAGAAATGTTCACATGAAGGATCTTTCTCCATTATTACCAGAAGATTGTGATTGGGCCAGGAACGGAGACAAATATGATTTCATTTGGTTTCTTGGTGATCAATTGCCATCGACAGTTGCTGATGTTATCATTCAAGGTAAATATTGATTTTAGATTAAAAAGAAATGTATAATGAATTGATTGTTTTTTAATTATATTTTTTTTCTACAGATAATCAAATGATGGAAGACATTAATACAACAGGTGATGATAATGATATTGATGAATATAATAATGTTGACACAAGTGACGAAGACGAGGATCTTGAAAATTCACATTTATATGTGAAATAATTTTTGAATAATAATGTCTTAAGCTTATTATTTTATTAGTAGATATTTTTCCATTATATAAAACTAGGAGGTTCTGCCCCCTGCAAGCTACGCTCGCCAACTCCCGTTCAGACACTGCATAATCTAAAAACACGTAAATCTGATGGGTTTTAAAAATATTAGAGAAGATTGAATTATACTGAAAAAAGCTGTGCAGATCTCCCTGTAAACGGGTTTCCATTCAATTTCCTTTGATTGCAAAAATTTAAGGACGAATCAGTTACTGTTAAGACATCCAATGGTTGTTTTCGTTTTTGATTAAAGAGGATCAGTTAAACATTTGAAAAGAAGCTAAAATAAAATAAATTAAGTATACAGAGTCTTTGTCTCCCGGTATTTTAAAACAATCTCTATAACAATAGCCTAAGTCATGTGACTATCATCAACAGTTCCCGGCGAACCACTTCGCTATTTATACTCTATGTGTCATTTTGGTACTTTAATGTTAGCTAGGCACAGGTGATAAGTCGCCAAATATTATTCTATCGTCATCATTTCATCTATATTATAATAGTTCAAGTCATCAACTGCCATAAACAAATACGGTCTGATCCCTTCGCCGTTCATATGAAAGTTTGGCACAGATGTCATATACGTCCCATATTGGCGCGATTTTTTAACGACGCTAATTTGAGGAACACATCAACAGCATAAACAACAACATCCGGCTTACCATATCAAGCAAAATAACGATACTTTGGCGCCAGTTAAGTGCCCGTTCCGTATATGACATTGGCGTCAGAAAAAAACGCGCCAATATGGGACCGTAAGTTTTCCATTTTGATTAAAAAAATCAAAATTTTTTTTTCGAATAAAACTACATAAAATTTGCCATGGTTGCAAAGAATTCTTGGTAGTTACGCTAGCCGGATGCAAATCTCGTCAATAGCTTTTTTTCAACTCGCCAGTTAGCATTTTTTTTTTCGAGTGGTAATATTTGGCCAGATGTCATATATGCACAGCAGGTTTGGCGTGATTTTTTTTTTTAAGAAAATTTGGCGAAAACCTCGTTTTCAAATACCAGTTACATATGTATTTTTGGTGTTATTTAGTTATCCCGTCGACCAAAAATCTATCGCCATAATTTCATCTACATTATAATAGTTCAAGTCATAAACTGCCATAAACAAATACGGTCTGATCCCTTCGCCGTTCATATGAAAGTTTGGCACAGATGTCATATACGTCCCATATTGGCGCGATTTTTTAACGACGCCATTTTGGGGAACGCATCAACAGCATAAACACAACACCCGGCTTACCATATCAAGCAAAATAACGATACTTTGGCGCCAGTTAAGTGCCCGTTCCATATATGACATTGGCGTCAGAAAAAAATCGCGCCAATATGGGACCGTAAGTTTTCCATTTTGATTGAAAAATCAAAAATTTTTTTCGAATAAAACTACATAAAATTTGCCATGGTTGCAAAGAATTCTTGGTACTGTTACGCTAGCCGGATGCAAATCTCACCAATAGCTTTTTTTCAACTCACCAGTTAGCATTTTTTTTTCGAGTGACAATATTTGGCCAGATGTCATATACGCACTGCAGGTTTGGCGTGATTTTTTTTAACGAAAATTTGGTGAAAACCTCGCTTTCAAATACCAGTTACATATGCATTTTTGGTATTACTTAGTTATCCCGTCGACCAAAAGTCTATCGCCAAACTTTAAGATTAAATGTCAATAATGGTTGATCGTAAATGTCACATTCACTTGACTTTAAGCAAGTTACACGTGTTTACGTCATCAAGGGATTTTTATTTCGACTTTTTATTTGTATATTTATTAATGTTATACTAATTTATTTGTTCTTTCGTTATTTAAAATAAAAATTATGTCAATTTGTATAATTTGGCGAGTGTTTTGGCGATTTATATAATTTGGCGAAACTGGTCGACGGAAAAACTAAGTAGTACCGTATTTTTTAATTATTTTCTATTATTTTCTAAATGAAATAAAAGAAATATTAATAATTACAGAACAAAATAATAATTTATATAATTTATAAAAAGAAATAAAAGTAAATAAACATTTATTATCAAATAAACAATAATAGCCGAGTTACCATGTCAACCTTTTTTGAAATATGAAAAAAAAAATATCTGTTTGATTAAAATTTGAGTTGCCATCATTAGAAAAATGTATATAAAATTAGAAAAAAAATTGATATTTCGAAAACTAATTCCAATTTAAAAATTCTAATACCAGTTTTGAGATCTGCAAATCAATGCTGATTTTTGGTGTTAATTTCATCGTAAAGTACTCCATATTTTAGGAGAAATCGCTTGGAAGATAATCAGTTGTTTAATGAGTCGATTCATATATCCGTTTCATAAATTCGTTTCATATATTCGTTTCATAAATTCGTTTCATTAGGATTTTATATATATAGGGTAGATAAATTTGTTCAAAACTCAAAATAAAATGTTGCCTTAACTTTTCCTATCGACTTATTATTGCAAGATAATGTCTATTATTATCTGCATATTAAAAAGACAAGGTTGTTTTATTTAGTCATTAGGCCCTGAGCTTTCTATTGAAGCAATTTTAATAATTAGTTTTTAAAATGAAGTTGTCCATTTGTAGATGTGCTCGGACAAGTTATCTTTTAATTTATTTCGATATTTATACTTTATTTTTAATAATAAGTTTTTGTGAAATTTCTTTAAAATGCTGGCAGTATAATTTAAATTATAAATTTCAAATTATCAATATAATTCAAATAATTAAGAGCGAATGTTACACAGGGTGTATCTGAAAGGATTCAACAAACTTAGGGGGAAGATAGTACTCATCAAGAAGAACAAAAAATGCAATGGAACATGGAGTCGCAAACCACTTATTGAGTCACAAATACAGGGCGTTTCACCCTAACTGAAGTCGGTAATAATTTTGCGAAAATTTAAAATATTGCAATAAAAATGTAACGATATGTTTCTTATTTTGTATGAAATGTGAATACATCACAAAGAAGAGGTAGAAGTTTCCATTATACGCGCCAGCAGTATGCATTGGACGCTCCCCATTTTGGACTGTGATTATCAGTTCATACGGTATCATCGATTGTGTGAGCACTGTTTTTCCAGAGCTTTTTGGATGTTTTCACATTTAATACAAAATAAGGTACATATCGTTAGATTTTTATTGCAATATTTTAATTTTTCGTAAAATTATTACCGACAAGCCTACATCAAATAGGGTGAAACACCATGTATTTGTGACTCAATAAGTGGTTTTCAACCCCATGTTCGATTACAAATTTGTTCATTTTGATGAGTACTATCATCAAGCATTTCAGACACACCCTGTATAATAAGTTATTTAAAAAATAATAGAGAATATTATTTGTTACTTAAAAATTAAAAGAGATAAAAAAAGAGATAAGGAATGACAATGTATGCCATGGAATTTCAATTTTGCTTATTTTGCGTCTGTGAAGATTTTATGAAAAATATGGTAACAATTAAGCGTTGACTGTCATTAAATGAAGCCAAATCCCTACAAAAGATGCCATTTCTTGAAACAGGCAGTTTCGTTGCCACATTTAAAGCCGTCTGGCATTAACTTTGCAACAGAATTTGTGTCTGGAAAATTAATTATAGGTTGTCTGCTAGCCAAAGTGTAATATCTTGTAATTTTTATGCTTGATAAAATGATGTAAAGATGACTTATAATTTTTAAACTATAAACCACTCTTGAAACAGGCACTTTCGTTGCCATATTTAAAGCCGTCTGGCATTAACTTTGCAATAGAATTTGTGTCTGGAAAATTAATTCTAGGTTGTCTGCTAGCCAAAGAGTAATATCTTGTAATTTTTATGCTTGATAAAAGGACGTAAAGATGACTTATAATTTTTAAACTATAAACCACTCTTGAAACAGGCACTTTCGTTGCCATATTTAAAGCCGTCTGGTATTAACTTTGCAACCGAATTTGTGTCTGGAAAATTAATTATAGGTTGTCTGCTAGCCAAAGAGTAATATCTTGTAATTTTTATGCTTGATAAAATGACGTAAACATAACTTATAATTTTTAAACTATAAACCACTCTTGAAACAGGCACTTTCGTTGCCATATTTAAAGCCGTCTGGCATTAACTTTGCAACCGAATTGGTGTCTGGAAAATTAATTATAGGTTGTCTGCTAGCCAAAGAGTAATATCTTGTAATTTTTATGCTTGATAAAATGACGTAAAGATAACTTATAATTTTTAAACTATAAACCACTCTTGAAACAGGCACTTTCGTTGCCATATTTAAAGCCGTCTGGCATTAACTTTGCAACCGAATTTGTGTCTGGCAAATTAATTATAGGTTGTCTGCTAGCCGAAGAGTAATATCTTGTAATTTTTATGCTTGATAAAATGACGTAAAGATAACTTATAATTTTTAAACTATAAACCACTCTTGAAACAGGCACTTTCGTTGCCATATTTAAAGCCGTCTGGCATTAACTTTGCAACCGAATTTGTGTCTGGCAAATTAATTATAGGTTGTCTGCTAGCCGAAGAGTAATATCTTGTAATTTTTATGCTTGATAAAATGACGTAAAGATAACTTATAATTTTTAAACTATAAACCACTCTTGAAACAGGCACTTTCGTTGCCATATTTAAAGCCGTCTGGCATTAACTTTGCAACAGAATTTGTGTCTGGAAAATTAATTCTAGGTTGTCTGCTAGCCAAAGAGTAATATCTTGTAATTTTTATGCTTGATAAAAGGACGTAAAGATGACTTATAATTTTTAAACTATAAACCACTCTTGAAACAGGCACTTTCGTTGCCATATTTAAAGCCGTCTGGCATTAACTTTGCAACCGAATTTGTGTCTGGCTAATTAATTATAGGTTGTCTGTTAGCAAAAGAGTAATATCTTGTAATTTTTAAGCTTGATAAAATGACGTAAAGATAACTTATAATTTTTAAACTATAAACCACTCTTGAAACAGGCACTTCGGTTGCCATGTTTAATGTCGTTTGGCATTAACCTTGCAACCGAAATTATGTCTTGCAAATTAATTATAGATTTTCTGATAGCCAAAGAGTAATATGTTATCTATAAATGTGGATCTGGCCGGATGTTAGCGAGATTGGTAACGTCTGGCAATAATGGTTTAATATCACAAATAGTTAGTATAAATAAATGTTACAAACAAAAATCCTGCTAAAATGACGTAATTTTGAAGTTCTTTGACCTGCAAAACCCCTTCTCCCACAGGTAAACGCAACGTCTCCGGATTGCTAGACCGCCCTCAAACGTACTACACCATAAAAGGGAAGAACATATAAAAAAGTGAGCTTTGATAAAATGACGTAATTTTGAAGTATTTTGACCTGCATAACCCCTTCTCCCACAGGTAAACGCAACGTCTCCGGACTGCCTTACCGCCCGCAAACGTACTACACCATAAAAGGGAAGAATATATAAAAAAATTATTCTTGATAAAATGACGTAATTTTGAAGTTTTTTGACCTGCATAACCCCTTCTCCCACAGGTAAACGCAACGTCTCCGGACTGCCAGACCGCCCGCAAACGTACTACACCATAAAAGGGAAGAACACATAAAAAAATGAGCCTTGATTAAATCAGGTGACGAAAACGTTGCTAGCTCTTAGACTATAAGAATTTATAGTCGGATTTACTTGGAGGTGGAAGTATCATGTGCCGGATGAAACTGCCAGCCAAGAGTCTTACGCTGTATTATCATTTGTGGAAAATATTGCTGTGAGATAGCTTCATTCTCCAAATGGATGATGTTACTTTTAGTGAACTCATATTTAATGGTAATTGAAATGGGAGGAATACCTGTCAAAATATTGAGAGCATCACTGAAAATAGTTCTATATTGCCTAGAAATTTGCAAAAGAAACATCCTTTGTATAGAAACTAATTTATTAAGTGCTGCTTTTGTAAGATTCCCCCCCCCCCCAAATAGATGTCTCATAGGGGATAATTTTTTCAAGAATAGTAGAGTACCAAATTTTTAGCATATGGCTTTTAATACCCCAAGATTTAGTGCTTAATTTTTTGAGTTGTGATAAAATTTTATTAGTTTGAGTAAGGTAATTAATATGAGAGAACCAGTTCAAGTACTCATCTATTGACAATCTTAACAATTTAAGGTTAGAGACATGATGGACACTAGTGCCATTTATTCTGATGGTGGGTTTCCTTTTAAGTTTATACGGTTGTGAAAATGTTAAGGCTTGGAATTTATTAGTTGAAAGTTTCAGATGCAGTGACTCCAGCAGCTGATCGAAAATTGGAAGAGCAAAAGCATCCTCCAACTCCAAATCCAGACGCCGAGAACCAGAGAAAATAAAGCTGAAGTCATCCGCCAACGCAAAAAGCAAGTATCAAAGTTTTTCGAATTCTGAGAGAATTATATTAGCTATGAGGAGCCAAAGAATTGGTCCTAGGCAGGAACCTTGAGGACAACCCTTTTTCTGTGGGTGGATAAAGATTCCCGCTTCCCAGTTAACAAGAATGCTTCTCTCAGAGAGATAGGAACGAATGACTCCAGCAATATTACCCGGACAATTTAGAAAGCTAAGTTGGAGGAGAATGTCTCTCCATTCAACATTATCGAAAGCTCCTTGAATATCAAGAGAGACCAGGGAAGTGTATTTGCCTTCACTAATTTTAAAAGCACAGGAAGTCAAGATTTCGTAAAGAGCTTTTTCGCATGATCTGCCCTCTCTGAACCCAAATTACCTATTACTTAATAACTTGTTTGATTCAAGGAAAATAATAAGACGTTTAGCTATTAATTTTTCTAGTGATTTACCTAACACCGGAAGCAGGCAGATCGGGCGATAAGAACTGGGTTCAGAGGGAGTCTTCCTTTGCTTATGGACTTTATATTATACTACTTCCCCTTGTCTCAAAGTTAGAGGGAAATAATGGAAAGAAAGACAGAGATTGGCCCATTGGGTAAAAATCTCTGGGAATATGTTAAAGGAACGTCTGAGAATTCGGAAATCAATAGAGTCAGCACCAAGAGCTTTGCTATCCTTGAATTTGCCAAGAGTGGCGCGAAGTTCGGCATTAGAAAAAGGTTTATCAGAGTAATTCGAAAAATTAATATCAAGATTATTATGGTTTGGATATACTGTTTCACCAAAAAGATGACTGGTAAGGAATTCGAGATTATTACGTTTAGACGAGGAGCCCGAAGGCCGCTCTAGGAGGATTTCATCCGGAGTGAAGAACTTCCCAGAAAAGAATTTTTGTGCAACACCAAAGGGATTCTTCTGGTGCGAACAAAAGGACCTCCAAGCTGCGCCTAAATCATGAGGATTCTAAAGGTATATAGGTTCGTTGAATTGGATGCATTTAACAAGGAAATATAATAGACCGAGAGCGACAGCACAGACAATCACCTCATCAAGTTCACGGTTGAAATTCCAGAATTAATTAAAACTCGATTAGCATATTAAAACGCAATCGGTCTGTCAAGTCATATCTTGGTGGAAAACACATAAAAACCCAATTTTAGCAGTTGACTCATAGGTTTACCATTCAGTGCCCGATTTACGGCAGGGGATTCGAGGCACGGGCCCAGGGCCCCCAAATGCTGCTGAAGGTTTTTGAATTATTGTCCAAAATCTGACGTAGTTTTAATATCTAATAGAATTTACATTTCATTCTACATTCTATTTGTAGGAGGTAATCTCTGGAACTAGAGGACCGATTTAAAAGGTAATGATATCAAAATGACGGTGTTAGTCCACGTTCGCGCATAGGATATATCTTAAGTCGATGCCAGTACCCCAAAGGGAGTGCAGGAGCGAAACACGTAGTAAAAATTCGATTTTTGTGTTACTGAAGGGCCTAGAAACATGAAATTTGGAATGATAGTCATTTGTAAGATATAAATGATCTCTTAGGACATTTCTTAAAAAAATCGAAATTGAAAAGGGGTGAAAATGCGCAAAGAGTTCTAAAAAACGTTCTAAATGGCGATTTCTACGCAATCTCAGGTAATACCGAATCGGTTTAAAAAATGATGGTGCGAAAATGATGGTGACAGCCCTTGTTCAAAGATAGGCTATATTTTATGTCGGTTCTACTACCACTGAGGGAGAGAAGGAGCATAAAACGGCATTTCTGTTACTGAAGGGCCTAGATACATGAAATTTGGCATGGTAGTTACTTATTAGATATAACTGATCTCTAAGAACATTTCCTAAAAAAAAAATCAAAATTAAAAAGGGGTGAAAAGGCGCGAAAAGCGTTCTTAAAACGTTCTAAATTGCGATTTTTATACAATCTCAGGAAGTACTCAACCGATTTTTAAAATAATAATGTGAAAATGATGGTGACAGCCCTTGCTCCATGTTAGGCTCTATTTTATGTCAGTGTCACTACAACCTGGGAGATTGCAGGAGAAAAAAAAGTTCTAAATTGCGATTTTTGTGTTACTGAAGGGACCAGATGCATGAAATTTGGAATGGTAGTTACTTATTAGCTATAAATGATCACTAAGAACATTTCTTAAAAAAAACGAAATTTAAATGGGGTGAAAATGCACGAAAAGAGTTCTTAAAAACGTTCTAAATGGCAATTTTTACGCAATCTCAAGAAGTACCGAACCAGTTTAAAAAACAATGGTTGGGAACTGATGATGACAGCCCGTGCTCTAACATAGGCTCTATTTTACGTCTGTGTCACTACCACCTGGGGCTGCAGGAGCAAACAACGTTCTAAATTGCGATTTCTACGCAATCTCAGGAAGTACCGGACCGGTTTAAAAAATAATGGCGTGAATATGATGGTGACAGCCCTTGCTCCAAGATAGGCCCATTTTATGTCGGTATCACTACAACCTGAGGGTTGCAGGAGCGTAAAAACATTCTAAATTACGATTTTTGTGTTACTGAAGGGCCCAGATACATGAAATTTGGCATGGTAGTTACTTATTAGATATAAATGATCTCTAAGAACATTTCTTAAAAAATTCGAAATTTAAATGGGGTGAAAATGCAAGAAAAGAATTCTAAAAAACGTTCTAAATTGCGATTTTTATACAATCTTAGGAAGTACCGAACTGATTTAAAAAATAATGGCGGGAAAATGATGGTGACAGTCCTTGCTCCAAGATAGGCTCTATTTTATGTCAGTGTCACTACAACCTGGGGTTGCAGGAACAAAAAAAGTGCTAAATTGCGATTTTTCTGTTATACTTAAGGGCCTATATACATGAAATTTGTCATGGTAATAAACTAATTGTATATAAATGATCTCTAAGAACATTGTTTTAAAAATTCGAAATTTAAAAGGGGTGAAAAGGTGCGAAAAGAGTTCTAAAAAACATTCTAAATGGAAATTTCTACGCAATCTCAGGAAGTATCAAACCAATTTCAAAAGTAACGGTGCGAAATTGAGGTTGACAGTTTTTTCTCCAACATAGGCTCTATTTCATGTCGGTGTCACTATACCACCTGTGGGTTGCAGGAGCAGAAAATGTTCTAAATTGCGATTTCTGTGATACTGAAGAGGCTAGAAACTTTAACTATGTCATGGTTGCTACTTATAAAATATAAATGCCCTATAAGAATTGTCGAAAATAAATTCAAAATTTAAAAGAGATGAAGCAAAGGGAAGGTTCAAAAAGCGTACTAAAAGTCCTAAATTACGATTTCTATGCAATCTCAGGAAATAATAAACCGATTACAAAAGTAATGGTTGCGAATCAATGGTGACACTCTGTGATCCCACACAGGATATATCTTATGCCAGTATCACTACTACCTGGGGTTTTCAAAAACAACAAACGTTCTAAAAAAGCTTTTAAAAACTTTCTAAGTTACCTTTTCTATGGAATATTAGAATATACCAAACCGATTTCAAAATTAATGTTGGCAAATTAATGGGGACAGTCTCTGTTTCAACATAGGCATTTTATGTTAGTGCCACTACCACCAGAAAGGTGGTAGACCGACCGCCAAGAAGCTTGGAATTCGACATGATGGTTAATTTTAAGACATTAATGCGTACTAAGAACGGTTTCTAAAAAATTCAAAACTTCAAATGAATACTGAAATGAGCATATGAAATGTTCAAAATACTTTCTAAATTACCATTTATTTTGAATTAGTTTTAGCTCTTCTTATTAATTCAAGTCTCATTTCTGCCTAATTTAGTGTAATAATCAAATTTAGTCAAGCTGTGGCTAAATTAGTAATTTTTGAATTATTCCTAAAAGTATAATTTCTTCTAATAAAAATTAGACATACAAATATCATTTAGCGTATTTCAACTATTACGCGAGCAAAGCCGCGGGTTTTGCTAGTATTTTTATAAAGTTGTATATTTTGTCTGAAACATCCATTTATAATTATTTTATTATAGTGAATATTTTCTTTTATCTTTATCACTTTAAAAATATACTTTATTTTTAATTCTTATTTAATCCTTTTCCTGTTCTCGTCAGATTATTTGGGGGTTGGTGAGCGAAGCTTGCAGGCAGTAGAGCCCCCTAATATTTTAAATAATTGTAGCTTGGTGTTGTCGAAAATTTATTATTAGTTGTTGTATACTTTATCATTCCAAGATATATAGACTTGTATAGGGAAAGATAATCAACACCACACAATTTATTATAAAAGGTCTACTCATTTAAATTTCATAATTGTGAAATAATTATTTAAAAGTAAATTTATGATTATCATATATAATTTTTAATGGATATTGTAAAGTAACTGTTAAAGTCAATAATGGTTATTTTAGTAAGTACTTTTTTTGATTTCCCCCCCAAATTTGTAAATCGGTCCCTGTTACCATTGTGTTTTCCTGTGCCCAAAGCCATGAAAACATGATGGACTGGTAGTAGTACCCCAATATTGTAGTAGTATTGTAAATAAAAACATTATAATAATCAGAAAAGATCGATTTCAATCAATTACATCCGCTACTGCTATTTAAACTGTCTCGATAATTAGAAATCGTACTCGCAGCATGTAAGCCGCATTTACTTTCAATCAGTGTTACGTTTTCACAGCGTAGTGTTACATACAAGTTGGTTTTTTAACGCGGCTGGACTGAAGCTACGAGAATTTTCGTAATTAAAAAAAAAAAAAAAAAATTGAAATATTTTCTCTTTAAAAAATGTAAACGTATTAGCTATAGAATAGAATATATACAATTACAAAATGTACTTCCATTTTAAAAAATGAATTAAGTAATTTTTTGAACAAATGCAGAAATGTAAAATGTTAAATTATGAAATATTTTCTTCATAACAAGAAAGAAAACATATATAAATAGAAATTTGTGACTTAATATATATTTATTACATATTTAAAATACTTAATAAAACATTTTTATCTTTAAAAAAATCTAAATAATTTATCCACTGTATTCAGATGTTTTACTGTAACCGTTAGCCTACCTAAAGTCAAATCACACCGACAAACAAGAAACTAGAATTGTAGTGTAAAAAAAAATAATTATCAATCTAATTGTCAGAATTGTTCACTCTTGACACGCAGTAGTCAATCAGCCTTACAATTTTTAATGTGTCCTTGCAAAAAAAAAAAAAAAAAAAAAAAAAAATATATATATATATATATACACGATACTATTGATATTTTCAGCTTAAGACTTTCTCCTGTGAAACTGGAATTGCAGTGTAAAAAGAAAATAATTATCAACCTAGTTGTCAGAATTGCTCACTCTTGACACGCAGTAGTCAATCAGCATTACAATTTTTAATGTGTCCTTGCAAAAAAAATATGCACGATACGATGGATATTTTCAGCTTAAGATTTTCTTCTGTTAAACTAGAATTGCAGTATAAAAAAAGTAATTATCAATCTAGTTGTCAGAATTGCTCACTCTTGACACGCAGTAGTCAATCAGCATTACAATTTTTAATGTGTCCTTGCAAAAAAATATATGCACGATACGATGGACATTTTCAGCTTAAGACTTTCTCCTGTGAAACTGGAATTGCAGTGTAAAAAGAAAATAATTATCAATCTAGTTGTCAGAATTGCTCACTCTTGACACGCAGTAGTCAATCAGCATTACAATTTTTAATGTGTCCTTGCAAAAAAATATATGCACGATACGATGGACATTTTCAGCTTAAGACTTTCTCCTGTGAAACTGGAATTGCAGTGTAAAAAGAAAATAATTATCAATCTAGTTGTCAGAATTGCATTGCTCACTCTTGACACGCAGTAGTCAATCAGCATTACAATTTTTAATGTGTCCTTTCAAAAAAATATATGCACGATACGATGGACATTTTCAGCTTAAGACTTTCTCCTGTGAAACTGGAATTGCAGTGTAAAAAGAAAATAAATTATCAATCTAGTTGTCAGAATTGCTCACTCTTGACACGCAGTAGTCAATCAGCATTAGAATTTTTAATGCGTCCTTGCAAAAAAAATATATGCACGATACGATGGACATTTTCAGCTTAAGACTTTTTCCTGTGAAACTGGAATTGCAGTGTAAAAAGAAAATAATTATCAATCTAATTGTCAGAATTGCTCACTCTTGACACGCAGTAAGTCAATCAGCATTACAATTTTTAATGTGTCCTTTCAAAAAAATATATGCACGATACGATGGATATTTTCAGCTTAAGACTTTCTCCTGTGAAACTAGAATTGCAGTGTATATAATATATATACAGTAAACTCTGTCTAAGGCGGAATTGATCGGTACCGAGAAAATTTTCCATAGTAGACAATATTCCGCTTTAGACAAATTTTACTCTATGTCTATGGATTCGCAGGGACATGAAAATCTTTCCGAGTTAGACAGATTTCCGTCTTACACAGAGTCCGCCTTACAGAGAGTTTACTGTATATATATTATTTACATTCGATTTTTGACGAAAAAATGGAATACTTACGTACATCAATGCACGCAGATACATACATAATGAACTTTGACTTCTGACCATGAAGGTTATGCTTTAGGCGCGTGGATCATGAATGGGTAAGGGAATATGAGTTCCAAGTACAGTTCTGCGCGGGTTGGATTAAACCCGACATAAACCCGACAAAAAATTTTCGTTGATCCGA
The DNA here is from genome assembly GCA_963932465.1 of Maratus speciosus. Classification (NCBI taxonomy): domain Eukaryota; kingdom Metazoa; phylum Arthropoda; class Arachnida; order Araneae; family Salticidae; genus Maratus; species Maratus speciosus. The sequence goes on from OZ010799.1 coordinate 187,437,559, forward strand.
AATCCGAACTGAATCAGGCAAAAAATTTGTGAATCCGAAACTCAAACCGGAACCGAAACATGAAATCAAAGAAATTTGATCAGTAATTTAATACTATTACAAAAATATGTACAGTCGGACCTCTATTTAACGAACCTCTATTTTGCGAATTTCTCTATTTTGCGAACTTTTACTTGGAACCAAGAACATTTTGCAAATTTCTTCGTAAAATAACCTCCAAATTGCGAAGTGCATTCTCTATTTAACGAACTTTTCCTTGGGATCTAATTTTTTCTTCTCCCTATTTCTTAAAATATTACTGGATATTTCAAACTTATTCTTTCTCTTAACACATTTTATGATGATCAATGACCATGAACAAGTCTTACCAGGCACCTAACTCACCGAGAGCAGTAAAATTGCTGTGATTCTTTGCTTTCCATCCAAGAAGTGCAAACTTTCAATATTCCCTTTTAACCCTCAATGGAGCTAGCTGCCCCATGTCCTTAAACTATAGTTTCCCGTTTTCTAGATTGTTGATCATGATCAATCGTGTTAATAATTTCGGTTCTTGTAGCCCAAAAATGTCAAAGCGAAAGTGCTTGAGCATCAAAGAAAAAAAAATTAATCTTGATGAGGTGGATAAAGGCGTGAAGAAAAAGAATACTGCTTTAAAGTTTGGTATTCCTCCAGACAGCTTATCAACGATAATAAAAAATCGTGATTTTAATGTAAAATTATTTTTTTAACTGAAAATACAATGTATTTCCAGACAATGTTTTGTTTCATTCTTATTTCCCTTGCAGTTTGCTTTTTGATGGGTAAAATAAATAAAACAAATAGATATAATTTATAAAAAGAGTGGTGACTAATTACTTTTTAAAATTATATTTAGTGTTTATGGACTTAAATTACGTTTTATGTAGTTTAAAGTATTTTAAAAAGTGACTCTCTATTTAACGAATTTTCCATATAACGAACTTTTTTTCGGGATTTAGCTACTTCGTTAAATAGAGGTCCGACTGTATATTATACAATCATAACATTAATATAAATTTTATCTTTAATAAAGAAAACCTAATCTATATAGACATATTCATATTTACATTTTTTTTTCCGTATTTTCCGGATTCGCCGAATCCTCGTCGATCAAATGGTCAATTAAGTACTTCCGTTAGGAAAGAACCTGAGCTCGAAAATCATTAAGACGCGGAAATGTAAGGGATCATATAGGAGTCGCATGAGTTCAGTTCTGAATCTCAGCAAGATAAAAAAAAAAAAAAAAAAATTCAAAATGCATTCTATTGGCTATGTTCTCTCTAATACCTGTAACGCAAGAATTATATTAAAACTGAACCAAAGTTCGTTTGTAATTCTAGGCACAAAAACAGATAATCCAGAAAGCAATACTTTCAACAATACTTTTTAAATAGAAATTTTACTAAAATATGCACAAATTTAGATCCAATCTTAAGTTGTAGATATAATATCTAAATTCGAAAAGATTGCATGCAAAAATATTAACTAATGTAAAATAAATCTTGTGCGCAATTAAAAAAAAAATGCTTTTTTTTTGAGAAAAATAACTTTAAAAGTGTTTTTTTAATCGTTGTTTGCAGTGAAAATGACGGACACTTTTTTTTTAGTCATAACTTACATAATAATAGAAATATTTCTATGCAAAATGTTTTAAAATGCAACAAAATACTATATTGTTCTTTCATATTTAACTTTTCGAAAAATCCATATTTTGGGGATTAAACAGCTCTAAGTCTCTTAAAATTTCAACGTAATAAGATTTCAATTATTTTGTGGCTAACAAAAAATGTTTAATTTTCTTTTATAATAAAAAATATTTCTCTTTTATCAGATCCTAGTAAATTTTCACGGAAAATAAGATGTATAGTTATAATGTGTTGATTTTAATCCATGTACCCAGTTTTAGATTTTATTTTGTGCAAACCGTTAGATACAAAATTTAAAAGGTAAAATAATTAAAATAATTAAAAAAAAACTTTAACTGATATATTCCATTTAATAAAAACATGTCCTTCTGAAAAAACTTTTGATGTAAATTTTCATTAATTACGTCAAAATTTAGTGCCCCAACTTATCAATCAGTACAATACTTCTTTAAACTACACTGCTCAAAAAAATTAGGGGAGCAAGCAAAAAAGTGAAGAGAACAGTGCAAGACAGCCATGTATGGGCATGAAATGGATAGTACACGTGTATCAATGCTTAATACTGAAAAAAAGACGCAAAAAAAATTTGTAAGGGAGCTTTTATTCTTTGAAAAGATGAAAAGAACATGAAAAGATGGTTTTGGGCAACAATTTGGTTTCATGTAAATGATAAAAAAAAGTATTGTTTAGAAATGATGCAAGATTTTTAATATGGCGTGTGGTCTCCTCGAACAGCTAAGACTGCTGCACACCTGTTTTCCATGGATGCGATGAGGTTATCGATAAGACTTTGGGGAATACTGTTCCATTGCTCAAGAATTGCGATCTCCAAGTGCTGGACAGTAAAAGGAGGCCTCGGTCTCGCAGCAATGCGTCATCTGAGTATGTCCCACACATACTCGATCAGATGTAGGTCAAGAAAGCATGCTGGTCATTCCATACGCTGTATTGTTTTAGCTTCAAGCATATTTTCCACAAGACCAACTGTATGAAGTCTGGCATTATCATGCATGGAAAAAAAAGAAATCACTAACTACTGCAGCATAAAATACGACTTGAGGTCTCAGTATCTCGTCTGTATAACTTCGGATGGTCAAAGTGCCATTCCGAATGATATGTAGGCACGCACGTCCACCTATGCTGATTCCAGCCAATAGCATGAACCCACCTCGTCTGTAATGTGATCTTTCACGAACGAATGTGGGATAATTTTGAGTGCCTCTTTCTCTCCATGCCAAAACACATCAGATGTCACATCCAGACTGAATCGGGACTCGTCTGTAAACAGAATTTGACTCCAACAACGTTGCCTCCAAACTCGATGCTCAGTTCCCCACCTTCTTTGGGCCGCACAGTGGCTTGGGGTCAACGGAATACAGACCATTGGCTTACGTGCATAGAGACCACCCTGATGAAGCCTATTTTGGACTGTTTGGCTGGACACCCTTCGTTCTGTGGCCAAGAACAACTGTGTTTGCAGCTGAGTAGCATTTCCCCTTCGTCTCGACGAGCTGTTAACAGGATATATCTGTCATTAATTTCTGTGTTAGCACATTTTTGACCTTGCACTTCTCGATGTCTACCATTCCATGTGCCTTGGAATCGATTCCATAGCCTTGCATTGACACTTCTTGCGACTCCAACAGCATCCACTACACTTCGTTGTGTTTCCCCAAATTCAACTGTTCCGATAACACGCCAAGCCATGGATTGTGGTAAATCATGTTGTTGTGACATTTTCAAGCCGCCTTTTCTCAAAACACAAGCTGATCAATTGAATTTTACAATTGAAGCAGTGAAACAGACGTTTCTGCAAAATCCCTATTTCTGCACATCTCCTATTTCTAGTTTTTGACGTCATAAACTTTAATTTACATGTGAAGTTTTCTTTATCTGTTTTCTACGGCACTTTAAATTATGGATGTTTTATTTTACGTTACTTATAGGTGTAAATATTTGCGTAATTTCGTTATAGCCACGTGCTCCCTTAATTGTTTTGAGCAGTGTATATGATTTCTTTGAATCTTAGTGTGATAAATTTCTGCCAATTATGGACATTTTGAGACTAAAACTTTATTAATTTATGAAGATTTCTACACATTTAAATTTTCATTAAATTTCATTAAAATTCTACAGTGCTTTATATTAGTGCTTTTAGTAGGTTCTAAGGTAAAAGTCCGTCAAATTACCACCAATTCAATATAGGAAAATTGTCTTATTTAATAGCAGAAACTTTGCAATTAAATAAGGCGATGAAGAGTTAATAAATATTATCCTTTTGAAAATTATAGTACTCAAACATTATTAAATTTAATAAATGTTAAAAAGAAAAGCCTCAAATAGAAAAAAAAGTATTTTTTCATACGGGAAACGCAGCCAGTACTGTAAAAATAAAAATTAAACTCTAAATTTAATCTTAATTTGTAAAAAAAAAAAGAAATACTTTTAAGCCTAGAGTGGTGAATTTGTTACGTTCGATTATCTGCAAGTAACAACAACGTTAAAATTCTTTACATAAACTAAATCCCCCCCCCCCCCCTCCAACACCTCCTCCCTAACATACACACACTGTCTCTTACAAGATAGAAATCTTTAAAAATGGCTTTTTAAGGTGATTGAGAAGTTTTTTTTTCATTTTTGAATGAATGAATTACACCTTGAGTAAAAAGTGATTATTGTCACAAGACGCCAGCTTTTTTCCTTTCCCTCATTGTCGCCAACTAATATGATTCAAAATGACAATTTTTCAGAACAAAATAAATTGAAAAATGTGCAAGAAAACAGGTAGTTTGGATTTGAAAACAGATTTAAAAGCGCACTTGCATTTTGATTTATAAAAGGGAAACTTTTCATAACATTGCTTCAGAGAAACATCGTTTTCATCTATTTTAAATTACATATGTTTCGGGAATAAAGCCTGTGAATTACAAGATATTTCTAATGTGAAGGAAACGTTAGTTTTTCAATTTTATCTTCTTAAATTCTGCATCAAGTAGCATAAAGCTTTTAATTAAAATTTTTTTTATCTTTTGATCATTAACCTAAAAAAAGTAATGACATTAAAATAAATTAAACGTTTATAACTGAGTACTTAATCTTATGTCTCTAAAAATTTTATAGATGGATCTTAAAACTAATATCAAATCTTGAGTGACGCTATGCTATTAATTAATATGTATATGCATGATTTATTTCATCATTTCTTTTCTATTTATAATCGCATATGCAAAAATTATGTGTAACATGAAAAGATGTATAAAACTTTATTCGCTGATGGTTTTTCATTCACTCTCTCATAAATTTAAAATGAGTTTTAAAAGATATGATATTAAAATTCGAATGATGTCTTGATGTGACCTTAATAGATTTGTTTTAAGATTCAATTTAAATTATTTTTCGGTTTTTTTCTTCTAAAACACACAAAACTATTAACACAACCAAACTATACATTTCATTTTCCAATACACTGTTAAATATATCACTTTCACTGAACCTATGTTATGCATTGAAATGTAATTATTCAATAATTTGGTTTATCGTTTGCGCCATGATATCCAAAACCGTAAAAAAAAAAAAAAAAAAAAAAAAAAAAAAGTAAAGGATTTATTTGCGTCTTGCGTCATATTATCCATTTGCATACATTTCACTTTTAGTTTGGATACTGTGATCCAAAGGAATCATTTACATATTAATCATTTTTATACAATAATTTTGTTGAAAAAAAATATTTATTTAAAACAATATCAAACGAAATAATTTTTCAAACTAGATTAACTAGGTGCAACGAAGAAGAATTTTCGTGTTTACGCCCCCCCCCAGCACTCCAAAAAACAATAATTACCAGTTATTTGAATCACTAATTAATCACATTATCAAATTTTATTAATCAAATCCAAAATCAGTAATAGTGTTTTCAGCCGTTGCTTTATAGAATCAGATTCCGCTCAATAAACATGTTTTCTTAAACTGCTGTTATGATATTTAAAAACGGAGAAAACAAATAATACAAGTCTGGAATAAATGAAAATCGTCTGCCAGCTTCGAAAAAAAAAAAACAAAAAAACAATAAAACAAAACAAAAAAAAACAACGGTCATAAAATCGCGAAGCAAAAATTAAAAGCTATGAATGATCATTTCGTATTAAATGAATGTTAAAAATTTAAATTCACACCTTTTTTGGTCATTGTATTCAGATTCGCAAAGATATAATAATACTAGCTGTTACCCGTGACGTCGTTCACGTAACATAAAAAGAAGAAATGAATTAATTAAGCAAAGCATTTCCCTTCCGATAATTAAAAACATATATATTAAACCAATTGTTTATCACATTTCATTAGAAACAATCTATATATATATTACGCTATCGTACGTGGCACAGAAATCGCAATTATTTGTTAATTGTTTAATGGCAACGCCCAAATGAAACGCATCTCATTGGTTATTGAACAGCATTTAATGCATCTCTATACCTATAAGGGGGGGGGGGGGGTATCTGTGGGGGGCCCTGTTCTGTCTCTAAAAGTTACTCCAACTTTGCGATATCTCTAATATTTCGCCAAATTCCCATAGACTTCCATTGTAAACCAATAGGGTTTACTTGCTTACAGAAAATCAACAAATTGAGATATTTTAATGCAACAAAAACTAATATTAGCTTAAGGGATTATATTAATTATATTTAACCCTCTCGCAGCGTATTTTTTTTTTTTTTTTTTTTTTTTTTTTTTGTCAAAATAGATTAAAAAATTGCGCATTTTTATATTACATATTTCAAATCTATATATAGCTTAGAGTTTAAACATGTAAATATTTTTTTTAAAAGAGTTCAAGATCTTAGATCGGATATGATATTAGAAATTAGGCGAAATCAGGGCTGTCACTGGAGACTATTTTTATTGTCTCGCACCACTATTGTAAGAAAATCAATTTTGCAGTATATTTCTCTTGTAGATGTTGTTAAAGTCTGTATGAATTTTTTTGTATTTAAAAAGTGGTCCGAGATGAAATAAAATATAGTCGCCAGTCGAAAAAATGAATCTCGGATTGCGGAAATTTTGCTACTTTTACGTTGCCCTAGGAAATCTCTTGTTGCGCAGCGAGAGGGTTAAGGGACTCCAAGAAAATTAAATTATGAATAAAAGTAACAGGATACAATGCTTAGAATGCTTTCCCAAACATAAATTTTAAGGGAGACCAAAATGGTCGCCAAGGGCGGCTAGTATGAGTAATTTAAGGTATTTCTTTATTATAAGATCATTGACATAACCCAGGTTTATACGCTGAACCAGGATGTCTGCTTATATCATGAAGTAATAAGAAAATGGCAAAGGTGTCATATACGCACCGAGTATCTAATTGTCGCCAACATAGATTATTTTGCTTGACATGGTAACCCAGCTATTGTTGTTTATTTATTAATAAATTGTTTATTTACTTTAATTTTCTTTTAAAATTACGAGTTGGAACCCGTCGAAATTCGACGAATTAAAATGTTTAGAATGAAACCGTTACATCAAATTTATAATCTCTCTATTCTAAAAAAAAGTAACTACCGCTGTCACCGCCGCCGCCGGTTTTGAATTTTTTGTGACCGGAGGTCTTTCTTCGTTAATATTAAAAAAAACTGCTGCATACAAAAATATGAAAATCGGTAGTATTATAGAAAAATGTTTGATAAACACGCTGATGTAGACAGTTTTCAAATCTAAGAATTATTTTAAGAGATATTTAATGCCAAAGTTGGACAAAATCGTTCCATTAAAAAAGTTTTATAGGAGCAAAAACTGTACATAGGAATTTAATCATTTTTAGATCATTTTATGCGTCAGAATTTTCCGGTGTGCAGATTGCAGTTAGTTTTTTAAATTGAATAATTTTTCGAGGTTTTATTTCTATTTTAAATTCAAATTTTCAGCATTTCGAGAGATATTTTTTACAAATTTTAGAAAATTGTATTAATTTAAACTGTTGCCAGCTGTATAAACAGCGCAAACAGTAAAGTTTGCTTCAAATTAAAAATTTACTTTACACGTGGCTATTATAAACAAAAAATATAAAAAGCAGGAACTCATTGAAAATTACGTCATAAAAACTATAATTACACGTGAATTTTAAATGAGAAAGAATATTGTAAAATAATAAATTCAGTAACATGCGTTAGAAGTCCTAAATAGGAGAATTTACGTCACATTACACTTATTACGTAAAATGAACAAAAAATAATATTGCAAAACAGTTTTAATTTAAAAATTGCGCGAGACATTTACTTGACATTTTAAGATGATCATAATATTTCATTTCTAACAAAAGTATTTTGACGTGAATATTAAAAAGAGAAAGAAAAGTTTGGTGAAAATTACGTCAGATTATAATTGTCAGATTCAAATTATAATTCAATCTTCCGAAATCTTTTTAAAGGCGATCAAATTAGCGTGCTATTAGAGTCTGCGGTGTCTGAACGGGGGTTGACGAGCGTAGCTCGTAGGGGGCAGAGCCCCCTAGTAAACATACAAAAATAATTACAGTAAAAAATTCATTTTGCATTGGTTGTCTAAATCTTAAAACAAATAATGTTTTTAACCTTTAACTGATGTTACAGAAATTGTCACATAATTAGTGTGAAGCGATCTGTGAGACCGCTCCATCGAAAGATGAATAAAAGCCGGGATTAACTCATCCCGGAGTTACTCATCTCCGGGATTAACTCATCCCGGAGTTACTCATCTCCGGGATTAACTCATAACACACCCGGGATTAACTCATCCACTGTGACATTTAATGCAATAATCAACTCGGTTGTTGATTTTGTACTAAACTTTTTGTACAGGAGTGTTATAATTAAAGTTCACCTATTCAAATGTCTGTGGTGTTAGTATACTAAAGTTCCAAACGAAATAAAATTTGAGTAGTGTTTGTAGATAAACTGAAATTTGCAAGTTAAACTATGAAAATTGAAAAAAGCACTGGTCTGTGAGACCGGTAACATCAGTTAAAGGTTAACCTAAATTTACCAAAATATTATTTCCACAAACTTCAACTGCTTAAATTATTGGAAAATTAAACTGTATTAGAATACGTAATCACGATGAGTAATTATGTTGAAGTTATCGATTGAGGCTCTTATGTTTCTTTTTACGGGATGAAAAATCAGTAAAAAGGATTTCGCTTTGTCACATCATAAAATTTTCTCCCATAAAATCTAAACTGTACGTTATTTTCACATGCTCGAAATTTACATACGCACGACTCAAATTCACAATTTAAAAATATTTTAACGCGCAATACATTATTAATGAATGTATTTCCAAACTTAAAGTTACGTTTGTCCGATACAACTTTTCATGTGAACATTCGCACGAACTTTGAGTTCTAATCTCAGTCCCCGCGAAAATTTACCATTCAGAAATTTGCCTTTAGTTGCCATAGTATTGGCCATTTAGTATTGGTCAAATATTTAGTTTTATCAAAGAAAATGTTCGTTTTGTTTTAAATATGACTTCATTTTTACTCACTGAATCATTTTGTCTAGCGTCTCAAACTCAGTATCAGCGTAATGTAAAAATATTGAAATATCTTCTTCAATCTTTTGGTTTATAAAGAAGAATGTGTGTTTTATTTTAATGGCTGACGTCATTTTCTATTCAAAAATTAGAAAAAAGTTACTTTTATTTGTAATGTGAAAATGGCATCAATAAGGAAATCAATAAAAATAAATAAACCTTGACTATTTTCCCTTTACTTTTAATAGAAATGGAATACTTCAGTTGCCACAATTAGAAAATTGGTACTAAAAACTATAAAAAAATTAATATCTCAAAAATAAATTCAGATAGAGCTTTCAAACAAATAGCATTTAAAAGTACATTTTTTTCCATATACGACGGTGTACAAATTGAAACTGTGCGATGTTTAGAAGTTTAAAAATTTGCAGTAGCGAAAATTGAAAAACCGAAATTTCATTTCAAATTTCAAAGAGTTGCCATTCGCAGAATGACGTATGCGTTACGCACAGATATGTTTGTCCTTTATAATACAGATATAAATTGCTTTGTTCTATAGTTTTAATGAAACTTTTTTTTATTTATTGTTATTTCCTTTTTTAAGTAATAGAACATAATTTAAAAATATACATGTAACTGGTATTCGAAAACGATGTTTTCGCCAAATTGACATCAAAAACATATCGCGCCAAGCCAGGTGCGTATATGGCATCTGTGTCAAGAAAATTATCGGATGATACTGTTTTATATGTTTTACAATCACACTTGGCATCAAAGGTGGGCGAAGAAATGATCTTCTGGAATATTATTAAGTCTTTATCACACAAAAAACAAACCTGTTTACAACAATGTATTTACTTTTGCACCAAATTTCTTTCTCTAAAATAAGCAAATTGATTATGAACTCGATTACAGAACATAGCCTTTCTATCTAGTTAATTTTTTACGTTTTAAGAATGAAAATATATATTTCCTGCTAATCACGATTAGCAGGAAATATATATTTTCATTCTTAAAACGTAAAAAATTAACTAGATAGAAAGGCTATGTTCTGTAATCGAGTTCATAATCAATTTGCTTTTTTTAGAGAAAGAAATTTGGTGCAAAAATAAATACATTGTTGTAAACAGGTTTGTTTTTTGTGTGATAAAGACTTAATAATATTCCAGAAGATCATTTCTTCGCCCACCTTTGATGCCAAGTTTTCGACATTGATAATTTTACTGTGCATATTATTGACATTTGCAATCCATTTGCTCTTCAAAGTTTTTTTTTTAATTTTAAATTGAAATTTAAATTTTTGTGTTAACCGTGCGCAGACGATAAACCGAATTGATAACAATTTTCTTTAAATAATAAGAATTAATACCATAACACAATCTCATTTTATTTCAACATCAAAGCATATCCGCTTTATATTTTCCATATATGACGTCACATTTGCCTTCTTTCCGCACTTACTCAAAATTAATGCACCTTGTATTATTAAAAAATCTTTCAATTGGAAATTAAATTATTATTCTGGGTTTTTATTTTTTGGCAACGGAAAAAGGAAGATGGTTAAATTTTTTTCGGAAAAATGTCAATTCATTGTGTATGAAAAAAATGAAATTTTGGATTATTAAGCAAAATATTTGAATAAAATAAATTAAACATAGCCTATGTTCATTTCCGGGTTGTAATCCATCTATATCCAGAAATACAAAAGCATTAATTCATCCGTTTAGATGCTGTCTTCATTCAAACTTTCGGACACACATTGACATTTATAATATTATAAGGATGTAGGCTTTTAGAATTGAATTCTTTTTATTGCGAATTGTTAAACAAATGATTTTAAAATTACATTTTCCATAAAATAAGATTATCTAATGGGGATTCGAAAAGCAAACAGTCTGTACATTACAGTATAGTTAAAAGAGAGACTCCTTATCTCTGTTCGATATTTTAATTTTTAACACCCCCTCTTTTTTTCCCACCATTCGTTCGTAGTCCCCTGTCAAGAAACGGGTCTTTTCGGCGGGTTAGACATGAATATTTTTTTTTTCATCTGAAACAATATTTGCTTTGTTTTTAATTGACTTTCTTTTGAAAAATCAAGTTAACCCGAACCCGACCTGCAACTATCAAAACTCAACCCAAAATTGACCCAAACACAAAACAATTAGAGTCAACCCGACCTGCAACGGAAATATTAGCTCTAACTCGACCCGACTCGTTTTTCGGTTCCATTTCGGAAAAAATCGGTTTACTCGTCCCAATGCAGGACTTTTATGATTTCCATTTTTTTTTTCTTTTTTCACATGCATGGGAACAATAGAGGTCACAGGCTAGCATTGCCTATAGAAAATATATCATTTCAAACTTAAGCGTACAAAACGGCTGATAACAGAAGCTCTTTTTAACACTTTCCAACAAAGTTGAAAAATGTTTATGAATTGGGTTTATCTATCCGTTTGTTTGTCCGTCTGTCCGTGCTCTAACTCGCGTAAATATAATGCGATTACCATGAAATTGATATATATGTTATTGGGGTTTACTACGGTATGTTCGGTATTGAAAATGAAGTGTATAGCACTTACGGTTCATTAACAAGGACACACAAGAAAATTACATTACATTATCGCCTATGAGGAAAAATCGTTTGTGGTTTATTCTAAAGATATTACACTATTTTAAACATATTGAAAATTATATGTATCACTAAGGTGTACTACAAGCGCTTATTGTAGAACTTGGTGTGCATATAATATATCGTTCATTTACAGGAATACAAAAAAGTATTTTTCTACAGTACTGCCTATGCAGAATAATTGCTGGCAGCGCTTTTCAGTTCTGGTACGCGCTTTAAAAGTTAGACATTAAGTTAACATTACTTAAAGTTAACATTTTTTTGTATATCACTTGGTTTGTATAAATTTTATAGGACTTATACAGGGGATACACAAATGTTATAGAGTACATTTCCGTTTATTGACGGAAATTGGTGAATGGGAGTTTTAAACTGTGCTATGCGTTTAAATGAACTAACTTTTAGTATACGATGTGGCATAAACACCAATCTATGGAATGAATAAAAAAGATCTCTTGTTTTTCCAACTATTGATTCTGAATGTGTTGGGAAGTATTTCATAATCCAATGCTGAGCGTATGATTTTTCGTTCTTTTTTTTAAAGTCGCTTAAAAATCTCATTCATTGTATATCAAAACATCTTCTAAATCTCAAGATTGCTCGAAAATATTTTCTTTTTTACACTTTTCAGCGTAGTTGAAAATTAATTCGGTTTGCCTGTTCGTCTGTTCGTGATCTAACTCTCTGAAATATACTCGGATTAATATGTAGTTTTTAGCTCCCAGGCTATCAAAGCCTGGGAGCTAATGTACCCACAGGTTCTGTATGTACGTATGTATGGTCGTAACACGATAACTCTTGATATACATATCCGATTTGCTTCAAATTTGGTATATAGGTTCATTCTGATAAGGCGCTTCCCTGATTAATTTTGGGGGTTCATTGGTTAAGTATAAAGGGGGGGGGCGGGGGATAATCCCCTTAATTTAAATAAATGGATTTTTTCATGCAGAATTATTCGATTTGCTTCAAATTTGGTATACCGGTTAATTCTGATAAGGCGCTTCCCTGATTAGTTTTGGAGGTTCATTGGTTAAGTATAAAGGGGGGATGGGGAGCTACCTCCCCCCTTAATTTAGCTAAATTTTTTTGTCTATTTCTTTATTTTTCGAGAGGTATTTTTCTTTGAAATAAGGGTATAATGTACAATTAGTGTGAATAGCTTGTGAGCTCAATGCCATCTGTTTAACTGGGCACTTTTCTTTTTTATTATATGTTATTGATGTTTATCATGTTATGTTCGCTATTAAAAAGGAAGTGTGTAGCGTTTATAGTTTATTTACAAGGACACTCAAAAGAATTTTGTTATATTATGGTCTAGGGGGAAAACCGTTTGCAATGCATTTTAATAATGTTACACTATTTCAAACATATTGAAATGGATATATATCACTGAGGGGAACGACAAAATTTTTTCCCAGTGGTATAGAATAAGTAGCATTTATAGTTCGTTTGCTAGCACACACAAAAGAATTCGTATACAATGTGATCTATAGAGAAAATCGTTTTTTGTGCTTTTTAATGTGTTATGATACTTCAAACATCATGAAATCACTGAAATGCATTGCATATTTTCAGTAAGTTATAGAGTGTATAGCACTTATCGTCCATTTATCGAGGCACACAAAAGAATTTGGTTAGAGGACTGGTAATTACTGCAAGTGCGCTTTCCGCTGTGGTATGCATTTTAAACTTATCGAGTTTTTAGTTCACTGCCTTGTATGTATAAATTATATAGATCATATACAGTGCTACACGAAAGAATTCGCACACATTACCGGGTATGGACAGCAATTGCTGAAAAAGGATTTGCTCTGAGTGACGTGTTTTTTAATTTACACATTTAGATATGTTATTTCATTACTTGGAAGTATCAAAACTCAACCCGTGGTACCTATAAAAAAATGAAATTTCTTAATAATATTTAGTGTTGGAAAGTGTTTCATAATCTATTCCCGATGCAAAGGTTCGTAAATATCATGATATTTTCGAAAATATCAAAAATATCCGATATTTTGATATATATCCGATGTTTTCGATATATATCCGATATTTTCAAAATGACCTACTTACTGTTGATAATAAATATTTTTAAGCATAATTAAATTAGAAACTAAAACATATTGCATTGAACATGAAAACTAAACAACATTCTAAAAATGCATTTTTTTTTTTTTTACTTTAAACAAAATCAATTAATTGAAAGCAGAAAGAATTTGCTTTATACACACCCACACCCACACCCACCCACCCACCCACCCACAGACACACACACACACACACACACACACACACAAAAAAAAAAAAAAAAAAAAAAACTGTAGAAAACAGAAAAAAAACTGTAGAATTCAGTATCAAGTATCAGAAAAATTTTATATTTTATAAAACAAAATTTTAAATGCAAAATAATTCTTTTTTAAATTGAAAAATTAACATAAATGTGATCTTGTCTTTTTTATTACCTAAGTACAATTTAAGCTCAACTAAAAGCAGAAAAAATTCTTCTTAAATAAAGCTATAAATAACTGATTATCTAAATTAGACAGTTTAACTTTCAATGGCTGTTCTGAATTAATTATGTACCACATAATTGTTAGTTCTACATTTAAAAATAAAAGCTTCAAACATATAAAAATAAAAGCTTGGGAAAGATATTTGATTTCTTTGGCTAAAAAAGTCACTGCCAGGAGCAACAGTTCTTTATGATCAGATTTGTAGTGTATAATCTTCAGAACAATAGTCAATAACAGTTGAAAATTTCATTTACACTTATTTTGACTGAAAATATCAAAAATATCTTGCACAGTGAAATTTTGAAAATACAGTCGGACCTCTATTTAACGAACCTCTATTTTGCGAATTTCTCTATTTTACGAACTTTTTCTTGGAACCAAGAACATTTTGCGAATTTCTTTGTAAAATAACCTCCAAATAGCGAAGTTCATTCTCTATTCAACGAACTTTTTCTTGTGATCAAAATATTTTTTTCTCCCCATTTCTCAAAATATTTCTGGGCATTTCAAACTTATTCTTTCTTTAAACACATGTTACGATGTTCAATGCTCTTAAACAGGTTTTACCAGGCGCCTTCTTTGTCAGCAGTGAGAATTTGGTAAGTACGGAGGACGAAGACGATAATCCCTTAGAGCAACTTAAAAAAATGTGGATACAGGGAGAGAAAAAGAAGAAATTAACCATGATGTGCTGATTGATGATTGTATTTCACTTAATTCTGAAATTGAGACCTCGGAAACACAATCCGAATTGGATATTTTCGACAGCGTGAAAAATAAAAACAATATAGCAATGAATTGCGATGAAGACGATTATGATGATGATGATGGAAATGATCATTATGCAGGAACTTCGTATGATGAAATGCTAAAATCATTTGAAACAAGACGCGGATTATAGTTAGAAGAAAATACGCATGAACGGGTTTTTGGTGTATTGCAAAGATGCAAGATGTATTATGAGAGAAAGCACTTTTTAAAATAAAGAACTCAGACAAAATTAACAGAGTTTTTCAGAAATTAAATTCAAGGACGCATATGGTAATGTATGGTTAAAATTATTTGGTATAATAATAATAAATGCGATAATGTCATTAAAATTGGCTAATTTTAATTTTAAACTATTTACTTTAAACAGAAAATACAATCTTTCCCGGACAATGTTTTGTTTTCCTTTCCGATTTTAAAGATTTAAACACATAGAAAAAAGGAATTGATGATGGATATTGGTGTGTAAAATAAATAAAACAAATCGATATAATTAATTAAATAACTGTGATTAATTACTTTTAGTAAAAATATTTAGTGCTTATGAATTTGAAATCTGTTTTATGTAGTTTAAAGTATTTTAAAAGGTGAATCTCTATTTAACGAATTTTCCATATAACGAACTTTTTTCCGGGATTTAGCGACTTCGTTAAATAGAGGTTCGACTGTAAATATCAAAGGTAGTAAAATATACAAAATATCAAACATTTTGATATTCTGAAAATAAATATCAAATAAATGAAACTATCGAAAATATTAAATATCTCGATATTTTGAAAATAAATATCGGATATATATCTCAATATATATGTCAAGATATATATCCATCGATATATATCAACAAACCCTGCCTGATTCACGATTTTTCGTTCTTGTTTATATTTGAATCGATAGAAATCTTCATCGAATTCATTCAAATCTATGAGATTGTTATAAATTTTTAAGTTGAAATAACAATAGTTTCAGTCGACGAATGACAATGACACCGATATAAACAGAAGAATTGAACTGGGAGGGTTTCAAACAAGCTCGTGAAAGGATAATTGTTCACAACAAACATTTGGTGGGGCTGATACTTATTGGTGTTTAAAGGTTTTCCTTACATGGCGAATGTATGGAAGAAAATTTCACAACCAGGATTTTATTAAGATGTAGGCAACTTGGAAGGACAACGAATGAAGAAATCGTCGAAAAACGATGAGAGTACTTAGATGCAACATCTATTGAAGTTCTTGTGGTTTTACCTAGCTGGAGGAATAATTTAGAGTAAAAAAGGCCGCATTGCGTAAAATAACGTACAAGTTGAAGTAAAATAAAACAAGTTTTTATTTTCGGTTTTGAAATTAAGAATGCTTAATTTATGTTATATTAACCTACCACACCCGGGTTTCCCCGATTGTAGAACATAATACCAGTTGTACAGAATATAGACAAAAATCCTTTTTAATTAAAAATTCCTATTTTTATTTTATTTTTTTACGTTTAATATACACATTTTTTAATTTCCCAATAACAACACCAAAAGTATTTTTTGTGTGAAAAATATCAATTATGTATTCAAATAAAGTTTTGAAACTTATTAAAAACGGTAATTTCGTATTAGCCGCTTGCAATCTATTAATAGCCAAAGAAATTGCCAAGGATTTCAGTATTTACAGCAACCTTATTGTTTAGTAAATATTTGAGTAATTAAGTGTGCTGTTCCATTAAGTATCTGTTAAACTTTTTTTAAAAGCTTTAATTTCGATATGGAATATTAGCTGAAAAAAAAAGAAGCTGAACTATTTATATATAGATTGATTTAAAAACAAAATCATGCTTAAAAATTGCTTTAAAAACCATAAACAATTCAGAAAATTAAAAATACAATTTAATAAAAATGGCATTTGAAAGTAAACTTTCTCCTTATTTGACGGCGTAAAAACTAAAATTTAGAACTAACGTTTAGAAGTTTTGAAAAATACGATAAAAACATTTAAGTCATTGCCACCGTCGATATGACGTCAGCATTACTCACGGACATTTTTGGTTTATAGTGTAGATTGATTTTTTTTTTTTTTTTTTTTTTTTTGTGATGTTGACATTCTATGGTGGAATAACAGAATGGATAAAAGTTAAAAACATAAGTAGTTATATGTGTTGCTTTTGTCAATGTTGCAAGGAGTGTTATCTTGTTTTGCTATAACGGGTTTTAAAGGACCATTTTATTAAAAATGTTAGAAAATTTAATTAGATTGCTAAATACTTTAATTTATATCTCGTATGAAAACCATTGTTGTATATAAAAAGGTACTGAAATAAGTAAACGACTGACTTTGAATGCATTTGCTACTGTAAAATTTTCTTAATATTGAAAAACATGGAGTGTTAGGTTTTAGTTCTGAAAAATCTCAGAACTTATATGTAAGACCACTGTTCATATATTATTAGAGATAAAGAGCTATCTCTTTATTACCAGCTTTTTGTCGTCGTCAATATTCGTAGGCCACTTTTAGACGTCTACTAAAAATACCAAAAGGTTTGTCACTTATACATTACTTCTAAACGTCGCAAAATTTCGATTTTTACATCATAAATTAGGCGAAATCATGTATTTTAAAATGCAATTTGTTTGAAACTTGTAGCCCAGTTCAATAACTTTTTAAGGGAACGTTCTTCATTAGGAAACCAAAAAAAAAAGCACTTTATTGTTATTTTTTTGTAAGAAAACTGCATGATGGATCTTTTTCAAATTTTAACAGTTTATTGTACATTTCTTAAGGTATACACAAGAATTATTTTATTAGATTTTGTTGCTTCTACTCTAAGTTATAAACAAATATGTTCAACTGCTTTGGAAAATTTCGTCTGGACGTTGGGTATGATAGCGCCTTGTAGAATTATCTGAAACACAAAAATAATTTTTTTTCGCAAACTTCGTGAGTATAGCTTCTAGTTAAATTAAAGGAATCCATAAATTTATTTTAAAAAAGTTATGTAATGGCTGATTTAAAAAAAAATTCTTAAAAAAATTCGTTTTTATTTGTTAATAACTTTTTTTTTTAAATAATTTTAGTAAAAGCTTTAATTCATATCGAAGGCAATTAAATAAGCTTTAATTTAAAAAAAAATCAAGATGATCCATTGAGTAGCTTTTTTTTTAAATCTTGCCCACCGCGTCAAAAAATGTGGTTGAACATACTTGTTTATAACTTAGAGTAGAAGCAACAAAATCTAATAAAAATATTCTTATGTATACCTTAAGATATATACAATAAACTATTAAAATTTCAAAAAGATCCATCATGCAGTTTTCTTACAAAAAAAAAAAAAAAATAAAAAAAAATAAAATAAAAATATGCTTTTTTTTTGTCTTCTAATGTAGAAGGTCTCCTTAAATAATTTTAAAGTATGAATTAAAAAAAAAAAATCTCTCTCAACAATGAACATATGTTTGCAGCAATAATGTAAAGAAACTAGTGGCAGAGTACCAAAATTGAAAAAAGCAGATTAATTATTTTAGATTAAACATGAGGTACCGTACTTTGGTGCTGAAATGAAACCTATCAACCGAAAAGACAAATTTTCATTTTATGTTGAACACCATCATTAATATCAAGTTAACTTGAATTGGTTAAAAGATATATTGCATCATAATAGCAACGGAATTGTAATTTATTTATTTTTAAGGTGATCACTTCCATCAATGTTACTTGTGCCCCCCCCCCCCCCCTTCCTTCACACTCACACTCACACACACCACCACCACCACTTCTGTAATTCTAGTTTTAGAAATTATCAATTAATTAAAAAAATATCCATATACACTGTGAAATAAAATAACATGTTTAATTTTTTCCTTATTTTATGCGATTTAAGAAACAATATATAAAAAAAAACCAGAATGTTTTAACTATTTCACAAAAAATCAATGAATGTAAATTCAATTAGTTGATTTTAATTAATGAAATCTTTAATAAATTTGTGTAATCATTGCAAAAGAATCTAACTGATTTTTAACAAGAAAGAAAAATCATGCATTAAGCGTAGATTATGAAATACTTTCTAACACTTCCTGAGGGCTTTAACAAAACTTAGTTATTTATTGAAATAACGTAAATAATATAACCAAGTACTCGTAAACATTTTAGAAAACGCATAAAATATTTCAAAAACTGATTTCAGCAGTTACCGTCCATAGAAAAATATGTATTCCAGTTCTTTTGAACAGCCTTGTATTTTATCTGTAGTTTGATATATATATACTATATAATACTACACAATAGGAAAATTTAGTTTAGCAAGAAAGCGCATACAGGTTGAAACTTTTCTTTCAGCAATTTATACTAATATATGGTAACATACTTGAATACTTTTGCATAACCCTGTAGTTTACCTAGAACCTTTATTATATGCCACTATTTAGCTAAAATTTTATTCAAACTAAAAAACTCTTAAAACTACTGAAATCACATTTCCAGAAATTATCATTTATAGATGGCTATGTATCCAATTCTTTGCGTGACCTTATATATCATTTTATCTATAGTCTATAAACTTTTCTTAGTAAAATAAATGCAGTTCAGCGTAAAAATGCATAACTCATTTAAAAACCACCTTTAAGCAATTTGCGCTCATACCCAGTAACCCTTACGAATTCTTTTGTGAAGCCCTGTATATGAATTATAGCATTTATGCACACCATATAGTATGCATAAATATAGTGAAATATAAAAGCGCATATCATATTTAAAAATGCATTTCCATCAATCGACGCTAATGTACAATACTTCGGCTACAATATGGTATCTGAAATATTTTGTGTGTCCCTGTAAATGCTATGCACTTCGTATTATACATGAAATAAGTTATAGTAAACATCAGCGACTTATATCAATTTCATAATATACGAAATAGATTAACATAATTAAAATACGTTGCAAACAATTCCCTCCACCCCTATATCATTAAATCATTTGAAACGATTCTTTCCCATAGGCCGTAATGTAACGGAATACTTTTGACTGTCCCTGTAAATGAACTAAACGTGCTACAAGCTACAAAGGCTGGTCACAAGCAACATAGGGAAATTTTTTAAAAACATTTTCTTCTGGGGGACCCTTTTAAAAGTTGTCAAATAGTTAGAAAATGAGATTGGTAAAGTTTCAGCTCAATTGAATTAGCTCAAACATTAACCTGTGCCTCATCGAGGTTGAATTCTTGAAAATTGGCAGTTTGTGGCGAAAAATTGTAGTTTTTCTTTCTTTAAGTGAAACTATTTGTCTTCGAAACCTGATTCTTGTTTTATTGCATAGAAACTGTTGTTGCCTTGAACTTAACTTATATTTAATGAACATTTAGTATTTTTCATATCAGATCGTGAACCATACCCTCAAACTTTGCATTTTTGAAAAATAAGTGAAAAATGACAAATTATTAATTTTGATAATTTTTTCCTATTATTTGCATTAATAGAAGAAAATAATTGAACAATTTTTGTAACTTTAAAAATATTTTACGAATCATAATTAATTATTATTAGTTATCTAGTTCTGTGACTAGAAAGAAAGAGCTTTTCGATTTGTATTGCAGATGAAGCGCATTTCAAACGAACCTCTGAATTTTTCTTTTTATTACAAAGCTGTTTTTGTTACCTGCTATCATTATCTATTTTTAGAATTGACGAAACATTACTACCCCCCCCCCCCTCCCTTTCGGTATGATGGCAGAAATGTAAGATTTTTTTTATTGGCCACATTTTTCATCAAATCATCGACAGTAAGTTACCAAGTAATTGTCAACTTTTAAGTATTTTATTTTATAATATTCGATAAGTGAAACTGAACGACAGAGAAGCTCCTAGACTATCCACTAGTTAACTACAGACTTTAATTTTTAGTAGAAGCGCTATACGACTCTGCAAATAATATTTCGTAAACAAAGAACTGAGCTCATAAAAAACAGATTTAAAAATTCCGATTTAGAGAGAACTGTTGTTCACTGGGTTGGAAAACTGCTTCCTCATTTTTTGAATAAAGAAAATGTATAGTGGATAGCAGTTTTAATTAGTTGGGGAGATGAAGAACAGTTACTACGAGTTCCTCAGCTTGAAAATAGCATCGGAATAATTCACGCGAAAGCTGTATTTTCAGCAGTTGAAAAGTGGGGGGAAGTTGGTAAAATCCAGGCAATGTGTTTTGATACCACTGCAGTAAACAACGGTCACCTCAGAGGAAACTGCATTTTTCTATAGCAATCGTTAAAAGAAAAATCTTTTGTATTTACTATGTTGCCGCCATAATTTAGAGATTATCCTAAAAGCTGTTTTTGATCGTAAAATTTGCACAATTACTGCCCCTCGACCGGATATTAAAAAAAAAATTGATTGGATGGTCTAAATTAAACCAGACTAAGTATAAAAATGCTATTGAAGATGAAATACTGTTCAAATAGTTAATTCTGAAGAAATTTCAAGATTTCTTACAAACCTTTAAAAAATTAACTGCCCAGGGATGATTATAAAGAATTTATCCAAAAGACATTTTTTTTTCAGAGCGCCTGGTGCTTTTAGTCATATCAGATTAATGGCACAGACCATTTATTCTCTCAAAATATATCGTTTCAGGGATCATCTTTCAATAACAAATTTAGAAAAGAAGGTATTAGAGACATTTGCTTATTTCTAATCAGTATTTATTTAAAAGCGTGCTTCAGTACTCCCACTCACACTTTGGCCATCAATCCAAGACCTGCAATTAATGGAATCACTTGTTGACTACAGAAAAATTGATAATTAGGTTGCAAACAAATCACTCGCTAAAATGATAAACCGCCTCTGGTATCTTAACTCGAATCAATCAAGTTGCATTTTCGTTTTTAGATGATACTTTGGGAGAAAAAGTTAACATAAGCATGGCGGTAAAATTAATATCATTTGAAGAAGAAAAATATGATGATGGTATGAATGTTAGAGCAACAAAAGGTTTCAACGAAGTAGATTATTTATTGAACAAAGAAGTCGATATTTTTATTTCCTCTCAAACTGTAATTTTTTTAAAGAGATTTTATATTAATAAGCAATTTTTAAATACTGATCCCAAAGTATGGTGTGAAAATAAACCTTGTTTGAAAGCAAAAAAATAGTGAATGATTTTAAAGTTGTCAATGACACAGCTGAAAGGGGAATAAAATTAACCCGATATTTCAATTCCTGTTTAACAAAAGACGAAAAACAAAACAGTATGTGCTAAAAGCTGTATCTGAAAGTGAGAAAACTTTTCAAGATTCTTCAAAGCCACCTTATTTAAGCCATTACCACCTTAACCCTTTCCGGCGCAGTGGTCGCACGTGGGCACCACCTAATTTTAACTCCAAACGGCACCAATAATATTTTTAAAAAATTTGTCTTTTACAATGAAAGTTTGAAGTAATGTGTTTTTAATTTTTAAAAAAGTCGTTTGTAAATTCCGGTGTTAGTCAATAATTTCACGAACAGAATTTTTCTGTGCCGGAAAGGGTTAATGTGACAATTATAAGGAATAATAATTTCTTTTCCTTATTATGCTACCTTTCTTTTAACACACCTTTAATAATAAAATGCATTTGAGTATTATTTGTTCTCATTTTTATACATTCTTTGTCCCCCCTTTTTTTATTCTTTCAGTTTAAAATTCAACTTTTTTTTCATTTTCTTTGGATTTAAAAAAAATTAAATCCTTTATTATGTACAAAATGAAAAAAAAAAAAAAAAGAAAAATCAGCAGATCAAATGGAATGTTACAATATTTTTTCGTATTTTCATAAAAAGTCAATTTTTAGGATTTGGATGAAGTCTGGTCCTGAAAAATGCGTATATGTTTAAATCTATACATTTTTAGAAAAAAATGATGTGTGGTTCTCCAAGACAAAACTTTTTTTATGTATAAAATGAGACCTGCATTATATTTCTAGGTTCAATTGTATTCATTTCATGAAAGGAAATCAGCATTTTTTTTGCTAAGAATCACGTTTTTTTTAAACTTAAACCTCCATGAGGCACGGGTTAACATTATCCAAATGAGCTGAAACTTTGCCAATCTCATTTTCTAGTCAATTGGCAACTTTTTAGGAGGTACCCCAGAAAAAATTCGAAAATTGATTTCTTGTGATCACCCTAGTGCTACAAACTTTATTTGAAATAGGGAACGTGCTATGGTAAAAGTCAATAACATCCAAAAATTCCAGGGCAATCCGAGTATATTTACGAGAGTTAGAGCGCGGACAGACGGACAGACAAACCGAAGTCATAAACACTTTTCAATTTTGTTGGAAAGTATTAATAAAAATGACAAAAAAAAGTACTTTGGAAAGGGAAATTTTTATTCACTCATAATTTAGGACATAAGGTTTAAGGGATGATAAAATGAATGGGATGATAAATGATAAAATAAATTATTTTTTTTAAACTAATTGTATGCTTATGCTGCATGGAACTTTAAGAATGTCTTACACCTTCTCAAATAGAAAAATTCCCAAAATTCCTGCCGTACGAACCAAAACGCTGTTCCACACAGACCGGCAATACTTGTGAAGGTATAACTTTAAACTCAATTATTTCAAAGCACTGCACAAAGAAACAGCTTTTCGATTTGTATTGCAGATTAAGTGCATTTCAAACGAACCTCTGAATTTCTCTTTTTATTACAAGGCTGCTTTGTTACCTGCTATCATTATCCATTTTTTCAATTCCTACTATTAGTTCACACTCTCCCTATATCTATTTATTTATATATTTATATATTTATATATCTTGTTCAAATTTTCAATCGATAATAAAATGCTTATTATTCATCCAATCAAGTTCAAATTTTTTTTGTAAACTTGTAGTGGATGACACTTGATGTTAATCCAGTTTTTTTCAAATATTAATTCGTTAATTAAATTAAATTAATTAATTTTCAATAATCGAGAGAGCCCTCTTCTTGATCAAGGCATTTTAAGCGCCACTCTGGAGGAAAGAAGAATGGGAGAGAAAAAAAATTCTCTTATTAACCTAAGTAGGAATTGACTTAATTTTTTTTTTTTTATATTACTTGTGCAATACTTGTGAAGGTATAACTTTAAACTCAATTATCTCAAAGCACTGTTTTTCAGCGGTTTTGCCACGATAACTTAAAAAAAAAATTCCAAAAAACGCATTTATATGTTTCTTTCTTTTTTAAATAAGAGAAATTAAATTCTCTACAAACTATACCTGATTTTTTTTTTTGGAATTATAACAAACTAGTCAGACGTGCTAACCCCAAAACTTTGTTCTTTCTCATACATGTTAATATTTGAAAAAGTTGTTGCACACGTAAATCCCTCAGTGTCATTATTTCAGTATTGCACAAACTTTGGTTTTCATCTTAAATTTCTGCTTCATTTTACTAATCGGAGTAAAAAGAGTTGATATCGATCATAATATTTAACTAGTTGGATGTGCCAATCCCAAAACTTTCTTCCTTCTCATACATGTTAATATTTGAAAAAGTTGTTGCACACGTAAATCCCTCAGTATCATTACTTCAGTATTGCACAAACTTTGGTTTTCATCTTGAGTTTCTGCTTCATTTTACTAATCGGAGTAAAAAGAGTTGATATCGATCATAATATTTAACTAACTGGATGTTCCAATCCCAAAACTTTCTTCTTTCTCATACATGTTAATATTTGAAAAAGTTGTTGCACACGTAAATCCCTCAGTGTCATTATTTCAGTATTGCACAAACTTTGGTTTTCATCTTAAATTTCTGCTTCATTTTACTAATCGGAGTAAAAAGAGTTGATATCGATCATAATATTTAACTAGTTGGATGTGCCAATCCCAAAACTTTCTTCTTTCTCATACATGTTAATATTTGAAAAAGTTGTTGCACACGTAAATCCCTCAGTGTCATTATTTCAGTATTGCACAAACTTTGGTTTTCATCTTAAATTTCTGCTTCATTTTACTAATCGGAGTAAAAAGAGTTGATATCGATCATAATATTTAACTAGTTGGATGTGCCAATCCCAAAACTTTCTTCTT
Source organism: Maratus speciosus (assembly GCA_963932465.1). Taxonomy (NCBI): domain Eukaryota; kingdom Metazoa; phylum Arthropoda; class Arachnida; order Araneae; family Salticidae; genus Maratus; species Maratus speciosus. Next base: position 187,462,666 of record OZ010799.1, read on the forward strand.
TCTCATACATGTTAATATTTGAAAAAGTTGTTGCACACGTAAATCCCCCAGTATCATTACTTCAGTATTGCACAAACTTTGGTTTTCATCTTGAGTTTCTGCTTCATTTTACTAATCGGAGTAAAAAGAGTTGATATCGATCATAATATTTAACTAGTTGGATGTGCCAATCCCAAAACTTTCTTCTTTCTCATACATGTTAATATTTGAAAAAGTTGTTGCACACGTAAATCCCTTAGTGTCATTACTTCAGTATTGCACAAACTTTGGTTTTCATCTTAAGTTTCTGCTTCATTTTACTAATCGGAGTAAAAAGAGTTGATATCGATCATAATATTTAACTAGTTGGATGTGCCAATCCCAAAACTTTCTTCTTTCTCATACATGTTAATATTTGAAAAAGTTGTTGCACACGTAAATCCCTCAGTGTCATTACTTCAGTATTGCACAAACTTTGGTTTTCATCTTAAGTTTCTGCTTCATTTTACTAATCGGAGTAAAAAGAGTTGATATCGATCATAATATTTAACTAGTTGGATGTGCCAATCCCAAAACTTTCTTCTATCTAACGTCAATATTTCATTTTAATTAGTTTCATTAGTATTTTTATTAAAATTACGCATAACTTCAACCACTTTTCGATGGTACAATATTGAAAATTGCACAAAAATCGCTATTACAGCGCCCCCTTCTGGCGGAATTTTTTCTAAATCAGAGAGGCCCTTCATGCCATGGCCAAAAACATACACAAAAAATTTGGTTCAATTCTATGCATAAATTCATACTTTTTTCGATGGTACAATATTCAAAATGCAAAAAAAAATCGCACAAAAATCGCTATTACAGTGCCTCCTACCGGCGGATTTTTTACAAATTAATGGAGGACCTGCTTGCCATAGCCAAAAACTTTAAAAAAAAATTTGGTTCAATTCTATGCATAACTTCATACAATTTTTGATGATACAATGGTGACACACAGACAGACGGACACACGGACAGACAGACATTTTGTATAAACATGTTTTTTGTGATCTCTGACCCCTAAGATGTGTAAATCCGTCGAAAACCGGAAGTCGAAAAAATTTCGATTACAATACTTTCTTCTATTGAAGATGGAAGAAAGTAATAAAATCAATATTTTTCATTATTCTGTTGTACATCATTTGCTTCAGAATCGCCGGGTTTGGATGCCAACTGCCCCTCGCTGCCTGAACAGCCGATGTACAACAGAACGATGAAAAATCGAGAAAAATTTGCTATTACATCGCCCCCCCTTCGGCGGATTGTTCCCAAATTCACGTAGTACCTGTTGGTCATAGCCTAAAAACATACACTTAAAATTTGGTTCAATTCTATGCATAATTTCATGCATTTTTTGACGATACAATATTGAAAATGGCTGAAAAATCGCTATTACGGCGCCCTCTTCCGGCAGATTGTTCCCAAATTCACGTGGGACCTGCTGACGGTAGCCTAAAAACACACACATGAAATTTGGTTCAATTCTATGCATAATTTCATACATTTTTTGACGATACAATATTGAAAATGGCACAAATTGCTATTACGGCGCCCTCTTCACGCAGATTGTTCCCAAATTCACGTGGAACCTGCTGATGGTAGCCAAAAACATACACATGAAATTTGGTTCAATTCTATGCGTAAATTCATACACTTTTCGGCGATACAAAGCAGGCATATGGGATACACTTACACACGGTGCCACGGATGGACAGACAGACATTTTGTATAAACATGCTTTTCGGGATCTCTGACCGCTAAAACATGCAAATCCATCGAAAATCGAAAGTTGAAAAAAATTTCGATTATAATACTTTCTTCTTTAGAAAGAATAAAGTAAAAATATAAATTTTATGCAAATTCATTTTTTATTATAATTTTTTTATTTTTTATTTAAATATAATTGTGAGACAACGTAATAAGCTGTATAAAGTATAAATGACATGGCACCTGGAATTAAATATTGTAATATAACTCTGCAGCATTAATTTTGTCGTACTGTTTTAAAACTTTTGTTATTGTTTTTTACAATTTAATAAATATTTTACTTTCATAAAACCTAAATAAATAGGTGCAAAAAAGAAGTAATGGTCTAAATTAATTACAAGCTTCTCAATCGCAATCAAATTTTAGTTGATTTTTCTCATTTCAAACCTTTCTGTCCTCTTTAATAAAAACTGAAAGCCTGTAATGTGGATTTTCACCCGGAGAAGTCTATGAGCAGAAAAACTAGATTTACAGGTAAAATTTAATTGTCTTGAAATTCTCTTATTACTTTCTAGCGAAACAGTGTAAAATAGTGCCGGGAAATTAGCATAAATTAACTGTCTATTCTAAAAAGATGTAATTAACGCTACTGCTGCTGCCGTAAGTGAATTTATTGTGACCTTCTCAATTGCTCCGCTTATAATGTAAACACTACTGCACATAAAAACATGCAAAATGGTTGCTTTATAGAAAATTGTATTATAAAAGCGTTGAAGTAGAATGATTGTAAGTACTATTTAATGTCGATACAGTTCAGTGACATAAATCTTATGGGAGCAAAAACTATGCATCGCAGTTTAATCAACTTTTGCAGGCACATATTTGATTAGATTAAGTTGTGTAGTATCCAAGCAATTTTAAAGTTTGTCTAATTTTTTGGGGGCTTTCAAAAAATTTTTAAATAAAAATTTCACTACCTGAATAGAGATTAATATAGATTCATAGTATGAAATAATTTGCCACAACCCTCTTCATATTAACTTCCTTAACAGTTTTATTTTTAGAATTTTTCGTGTACATTTTATCAAAGGAGCTCTGAATTAATTTGTTAATTAACTTTACCTGATACCCATTATCAATAGTTAACTCATTAAATTATTTCCCGGGTTTCTTTGAATATATAAAAAATCATTTAAGGAATTTTGGTTTATGTTTGATCGCGAAGCCTCCTCCGAAATTAAAAATGCTTTTAAACACTAAAATTGATCATATTAATAGGGATGACCTCTCAGGAGTTTGTATGATTCCATTTATTAGGGAGGGGGGGGGGGGAATCAGAAATCATTATATAGGTATGACCCAACGAAAATTCAATATCAGATGTAAAGAACAGATGGCGGATATAAAATATAATAGAGGCTGCTTTATCCCGGCTGAATTAAATAGAGAGCATTAACATACTTTTTAAAGAGAGTAGATTAATCTTGGGGTCTAATTTTTATTTACAATTATTTATAAGAGAGTCCATTGAAATTTATTCAAGAGTTTCAGGGGTTTGTAACGATGCGTTATCTTTTCGCATCCCGAATATATGGATTGAATGATTGGACATAACTTGCGGAATCGCTACATAGAGGAAACACGTGCAATAGCGAAAATGTAGGGGGCGTTATATGTTTACTTGTTTACATTCGATAATTTTTTTTTTCCAATTTTCATATGCATCGTATTTGTAATTTCTGTTATACATTCTGATGACGACTCCGTGAAGGAGTTGAACATGTCAATATAGGTTTTTAATATACTTTAATGTGTTTTTAGTAACGTCTTTTAAGCAAATACATATTTTAGGTAGATTTCGTATGAAATTCTACCTATTGGCGTCGTTCCTATGTTGGAATTTCCGAAAAAGTTTTGCAGATCTACACCGATCATGACCCCTAGAAGCCAAAACCACCATCAGTAAAAAACTTTATATATATATATATATATATATGTATCTCTTTCTCTCTCTCTATATATATATCACTTTCTTCTGGACACGATAACTTCCACAATTCTGCACAAATCTCTTCCAAACTGATACATAAAATCAAGGGCATAAAATCTCGGTCAAGTTCGTGAATGGACAAAATCAGACCAAGGGGATGGAAATAGGGAGGGGTTTTGTGAAAACAGAGAAAACCCTATAACTTCTTAATTTTTGTACATATCAAATCAGTTTAAAGTTTTTATTACTTCTAAAAATAGGACCAAAAATTTATGCATCAAAGATTTTGGATAAAATTAAAGTTTGGATAAAATTAATTTTTTGCGCCCTCAAGGGGCGCAAAATAGGGTTTTTGGGAGAAAAAAATTCATAACTTCGTCAATTCTCAAGATATCAAATCCAATTAATTTTATTATACATCTCCTTAATATTATCTACAACTTTTGTATTCACAAGTTTTTGATAGGACCAATTCGTACCGCAAAAAAAATTAAAAACGAAAACAAAAAAAAAGGGGGGGGGGGTGAAGAAGAAAAATTTCTATAACTCCGTCAATTCACAAGATATAAAATCCCCATGAATTTATCATATATCTTCTTAATATTGTCTTCAACATTTATATAGACAAGTTTTTGATAGAGCCAATTCTTACAGAAAACAAATTAAAAATACATAGCGGTTGAAGAAAAAATCATCTTATTAAGAATGTATTCAAATCCAAACTGCTTTTTTTCTTACTCATATTTAAATTAATTTTTGCTCTCAAACGCGTCCAATTGATAGATTCTCTTCTTCAGAAACTATATAATGTACCGTAATGATCGATTTTTTGATAGAGGCATAATATATTTAAAAAAAAAATGATGTCAAAGTGGGCATTTTGAACAGAATTTCTCTAAGCGATTGTGTTAGAAACGAAAAATATTGCCCTACTGAGAAAATAATTGTTTATTAATCAAGTTTCAATTAATTGAAAGAAAAATAAAAACACATGTCACTTATAAATCTTTTCAAAAATCATGTCAGGAAGTTTCATATTTTTTCTATTAAAAATGAATCTGAAAATGTGCCAGAAAATTTCGAGCTGTTGAGCATGGAAAAGTATTTTTTTTAATACCGCCTTAACATGATTCTGATAAAACCAGCTATTATATAAAGATGAAATAAAAACTCGTCAAAAGCGGCCAGATAAAACTGTTAAAGTGGATTTATATGTAGTCATGATTTAGTTTTTGTTGGTGCAATTAATATACTTAACTTCGAAATCTACCTCCACCTGTAGGCCGGGCCGGCAGGGATTTTTTTAATATATGTTTCGACTTTTCCGTTTGGAATATATATTGTGATATGGTTATTAAGACTTATTACTCTTACTTATACTTACATTTGTTTACATGTCGTCTATGAGTGATAATTTCTTAAAGTATACGTTTTCTGTTGAGTTACACGTCCCCCCCCCCCCTGAATTAAATTTTAGTTTAATATAAAGTATACATAAAAATCTGTAGCCAATAGATAGGGCTGGAAAAAGTTATTCTAGTGTACTTTCGTCTATTGGAGGAAATTTTTGAAGATCAATTTTCGACTGAGTTATGCGTTTTGAAACTAAGCTAAATTTTAGCGCTATAGTGTATATGAAGATCTATAGATAATGTACATGGATACACAAAAGAATTCGAGTACATTTCCGGCTAAACTGTAAATAAAAAGGCATATATTTCTTAATATACGAAAATGTATTATAATCACGAACGAAAATATACAATGACTTCTTCCGAGTCACCCAAGATTCCGAAAAGCGTTCCTTTATCTTTAGAAACCGCAGAAGAAATTTTATTTTCAAAATTTAAAGACGAATTTATCAAAACAAGTAAAAATTAAATTTAAAAAATAAAAAAAACCGACTGCGTAAAAAGCGAACTAATTAATTATTTCTCATCAATGTGAAACTATTTTTTTATATTACTTACCTATTTTTTTATTTACTTGTATGGATGACTTTTAAATTGTGTTTAATTGTTAGTTCATATCTATAAACACTGTTTTGATGAGGCCTATAGATGTCTATGATGGTTAAAGTTGCAGTAAAGGTAGAGATCCTACCTACACAACTTCCAGGTCGTGCAATATTTAAACGGAGCTTCTGACTGTAAAATAGTCAATGAAGCATCGTCTTCATTTTGTAAGACCTATCCAATGATATGCCACTCAGTAGGGTGCGTACAAATATTTTTTCGTCTCTACTGCCATTTTTTATTTTACAGCCGCCATTTTGAATTTATGAAAACAAAACCTACCCTATAACCATTGCACGGTTAAGATGAATCGATAGAGACCTCATTCATTTAAATCCATCCAGCCGTTGGGATGTTTCGAGGGTATAAAGAAATCCACATACCCAGATACGCGTGAAACACATAACCCTTCTTGGCAGTCGGGTAATACATTTTTATCAGCTGCCAGTCATTTTCAAAAACGTTTCCGAGTAGCTTTTACAATGCATTAATCAGTTCTCTCTACCCGGACGATCGCTTTTTCGGATGCTATCAATTCCCAAACAAACATTTTCAGCTACAAATCTGAATTTGCACATGCAATTGTAACAAAATAATGTTAATGTTAACGTTAATTTTGTATGTTTGTCTGTTATACACGTTTGCTGAACAGGGAAATATTTACTGGTGAATGAACAGCATCTGACAAAACCGATTTCCCGGGTTGAGAAAACTGATTAGGGGCGATCCATAAATGATGTCACACTTTTTTTCAATATTTTTGACACCCCTCCCCCCCTTTGTCACAAAATGTCACACTTCACCATACCCCCTCTCCCCCCCCCCCCATTGTCACAAGTCACACTATATTACATAAACATATACTTGCATTTCAGAAACAAAGCACTACGTTATAGATCATATTTCAAGCTTTATTTTTAAACTTAACTATGTGTTTTAACGACATTTGTGAGCATAACAATAAAAATGATTCATGCACTTATTTTGTATGAAATAAGATTAAGGTTTATAACAAAAACATAATTAATATACAATAGTAATAAAATATTAATACGAAAGAGCAGTTGAAAACAGTCGTATTTTGGAATTTCAAATGGAATTTAATATATTTGCATAGCTGCCAACCTTTCACTAATCTTCCGTAATGTCTGGATTAATTTGACTCCGGTTAACCACATTTCGAACCAGAAAATTTATTTCATGAATGCTTATTTGTTTAATTCTAGGTTTCTACGTGGAACATATCTGATTTCATATCTTTAAAAAATTTCTGGTTCGAAACGTATTAAACCAGGGTCAAATTAACGCAAGTATCACGGAAGATTAATTTGAGGTTGGCACCTATGTATTTGGCTTTAAATCTACTTTATAAACACAAAATACTTTAATTTCAAAATAACTTCAAAATTTAATCTGCGGATTTTACTGCTTTTATTTAAGCCAAAATGTGTGATGTCACATTTCTTCTAACCCCCTCCCACCCCCTTGTCACAAACCGTCACATTTTCACGAACCCCCTCCCCCCCCCTCCAAGCGTGACATCATTTGTAGAAGACCCCTTAATGCATTGTAAAAGCTACTCGGAAACGTTTCCGAAGATGACGGGCAGCTGACAAAAATTAATTTTTGTAAATTCTTCTTTAAATTTGAAAATATATTGTTTTCTGAGGTTTCTAAAGATAAAGGAACGCTTTTCGGAACCTTGGGTGACTCGGAAGAAATCATGGTATATTTTCGTTCGTGATTCTAGTATAGTTCCGTAGATTATGAAACATCTGTCTTTTTTTAAATTTCATTAAGGATTTTTATTTACAGTAAAACCTCTCTAAAGCGACCACGTTCCGTTTCAATAAAAATTGGTTGCTCCGAGAGGTGGTCCATTAATGGAGGTTATGTTTAAATCTAGATTTTAATTGTTGAAAAAGGGTAACAATTAATGTTGTTAAAATTTATTTTTCACATTAGGAAAAAATATGAAAATTTAAGTATCAAAACAAAAGTTAATTACATAACTTGATTACTATAGAGTTTAAAAAATGAATACATTGACGTTTGCTTTGATTTTACGGTTTTATCTTTTATAACTTTTATTTCCAAGTCCTTTCAAAGTTCAGTAAATAAATACAATTTTTTTTTGAATGGGAACAAATAATGACGATTTCATTATTTTATTCATTTCTTTGAGAGTTTCTTGACAGAATAAGGCAGGGGAGTTTATTGACCGTCATTCTTAATTTGCCATCAGAGTTAAATTCATTGCCTAAAAAGGCACAAAGGGATTTAAACACTTAAAAGTTACCGGAATAAAAAAAAAGTCTAAACTTAGTTTAGAAGTTTGATGAATAATGCGCTCTCCGGAATTATTTTTCTATTAAAACCTTTTTCAAGCAACCAGAAAAAAATGGAGTTTGTTTCATTTTCTTCAAAGAAATGGGTCGCTCATGGAGGGAGTTCAACTGGGTTGGTCTCTGAATGGAGGTAAAATTAGTATTGACCCTATGGGAATAAATTTCGTTCCATGAAAATATGGTCGTTTAGGGAGGTGGTTGCTTAATAGAGGTGGTCGCACAGGGAGGTTTCACTGTATTTTCTTAAAACAGTCTGAGGATCTCAGATAGTGTTCGTTTAGCAACTTAAACACCATGGAACACCTGAGAAGCACTGTTTTACACGACTATATTAAAACTCAAGTTTTTTTCTGTTTTTCAGGACCTTAAACAGGCTCTGTTTAAGCCAAGTGTGTATAACTTAAACATAAAAAAAAATTCTTATTGTTTTGTTTTGGTGATTTACAGCTTTCAATAACTATAAAAAAATTCTGATTGAAACGCTCCCTTAACGGGTTTCAGGACTCTTAAAGCTTCAAAATCTTCGAAATTTTAATTTTTTTAGATCTTAAACTCCTATTCTTTCTGAACATTTTGATATAATTGTTTCCTTGAAATTCCCTTTAGAACAGAAGTTATGGCTTTTAGAATTATACCCGTTCAATAGCTGAAGAGGCGTTTCCGAACCTTTGAAGACATTTTTCTACAAATGACGTTCTTGGGCATAACACGCACGATATCTCAAAAACTTCTGAATATTTTTTCATGAAATTTTCAAAACACATGTTTCATGGTAGTCTGTATAAACTGAACCTAAAATTTCCTTTTTATTGTTCAAAAAAATATTTTTTTAATGTGATTATACTGTTGAAAATTTCAAAATTTTGTATTACCTAAATACAACTTTGTATTAAAAATATAAAGATGCTTTAAATAAAAATTTATTTAGGTTCAGCGTAATTATTACAGTCTGAAGTATAAATAGGCAACAAAAATTTCATTCTAGTTTCGAAATTTATTTTGGAATCCTGCACGTAAACTGTTATACCAATTTTCTGCTCGTCAAATGTCCGTCATTTTGTTAATTCTGCATCTTGCAATTTTTTAAATACATGAAATGAAAGAACAGACTTATATCTTTCATCCCTAGGAAAGATTGTGTTTTAAAATCATATACATTTTAAGATATTAAATATTGAAAATTGTCTTTTTTTTTCATTTTTTCCAATTTTAAGAGTCTTGAGAACCCTTAAATCATAAAATTTCGGAAAAACAGTTTAAATTATCGCTTTCACCTGGTACAAAGTTAAGTCAACGAAATTCTCTTCAGGTGGTTTTTGAACGTTTGAAGTTTTTTTGTTTTTCAGGACCCTAAACAGCACTTGTTTAGCGCAAGTGTGTGTAACTTAAACAAAGTTTTCCTACATTTTATCTTTTGGTGATTTACCACTTTCAATAAATTGCTTTGAATTCTGATCGGAACTTTCACGTAAATCAGAAAGTTTCGAATATCTAAACCAAAACGATTACAGTGAAAACAGTTTTAAATTACCGCTTTCACCTGGCACAAAGTTAAATCGACGAAAATTCTCTTCTGGTTGTTTTTGAACTTTTGAAATTTTTTTCTGTTTTTCAGCACCCTAAACAGCACTTGTTTAGCGCAAGTGTGTGTAACTTAAACAAAGTTTTCCTACATTTTTTTTCTTTTGGTGATTTACTACTTTCAATAAATTGCTTTGAATTCTGATCGAAACTCTCACGTAAATCAGAAAGTTCCGAATATCTAAACCAAAACGATTACAGTGAAAACAGTTTTAAATTGCCGCTTTCACCTAGTACAAAGTTGAGTCGACGAAATATTTCTTCTGGTGGTTTTTGAAGTTTTTTTTCCGTTTTCTGGACTATAAACAGGCCTTGTTTACGGCAAGTATACGTAACTTAAACATAAAAAAGTTTTCTTGTAATCTTTTTTTTGGTGATTTACCGCTTTCAATAACTTAAAAAAAATTCTGATCGAAACTCTCACGTAAATCCGAAAGTTTCAAATATCTCAACCAAAACGATGACAGTGAAAACAATTTTATATTACTGCTTTGACCTGGCACAAAGTTAAGTCGACGAAAATTCTCTTCTGGTAGTTTTTGAACGTTTGAAGTTTTGCCTGTTTTTCAGGATCCTAAACAGGCCCTGTTTAAGCAAAAGTGGACATAACTTAAATATAAAAGAATTCTGATCGGAACCCTCCTGTAAATCAGAAAGTTTCGAATATCTCAACCAAAACAATGACAGTGAAAACAGTTTTAAATTACCGCTTTCACCTGGCACAAAGTTAAGCCGACGAAATTTCTCTTCTGGTGGTTTTTCCATCTTCCGAAATGAGGCCAAGTCAGAAATGACATCACGAGGACCGATTCGAACACCTTTCTGGTCCCCCCTTCCCTTCGTTACGAACGTTGACCCCGTTTTGCCTCTTAATGGCATATATAAGAACAATTTCTAGGCCAGGGTTTAACATACATCTCGCGAAGGTAGAAATGAAAACAACAGATTAGCATCCAAGAAAAGAGACTCAGAAAACATTAGTGATTACTTAATAGCAGAAAGGTAAGGGAGAACTTTTTTTCTAATTCTATTTAACGCGTAAGAAGTCGCGGTTAGTACTGTGAAAGTATTAAAATATAAATTAATTTTTAAAATATTATGCATAATTATTATTGTATTTTTCTTTCGTTCCTTTCTCCTATTGCCAATAATCTCATATTATTGTTTTACACACTTTTTTTATTTGAGAAAAACATTAAGTGGTGATTAAGTAAGACAAACTATCATTTGCTTGAAACTGATAGTTATTTATTTTTGGTAAATTTTTCTAGTCCTGTCATAATAATCATTTTAATAATAATAATAATAATAATAAAGAAAAACTGTATCTGAAATTTTTATTGAAAGGGTTAATATTAATATTTTTAAAAACAAATAATACCATTGTAGTAGGAAAGGTTTCATCTATAAGTGGGTATTCTTTGCTTTTTCTTATTTTGTTTAAGAAGGCGGATGCAGACTTGTTTAATTATAAGAAATGTAAAGAAAAAAATATTAGCATCCAAGAAAGAGATTTAGTAAACATTAGCGATTACTTAATAGCAAAAAGGTAAGGGAGAACTTATTTCTAATTTTATTTAAGGCACTGTATGCCTTCAAAATGTCAATTTCGATCAAAGTTTCGATAAAAAAAAACTTACTGTTTTAGAAAAAAAAACCCGAGGTGGAATTTTATGATCCTGGAGCTTTTTAAACATTTATATTTCATACAAATAATAATTAAAAAAAGTATGTTGAAAGCTGTTTTTTAATTTTTCTCAAAAGTGACTTTTTTTTTTTTTTTTTTTTTTTTTTTTTGTAAAATTGCGTTGAAAAATTGTCATAACTCAGTAAATGGTAGTTCAATTATCACATTTTTTAAAATTTTGTTTTATATATATATTCAAAGGAAGTAGACTATTCTTATTCTGATTTAATGAAAAGGTTTTGAGTTAAACAGTTTTAATTTATGGATTATTAACGTTTTTCAGGAATTTTCAGCGCTGTTTGCATTTTTTTGTACCAGTAACTTTTAAAATATTAATGTTATTGTCCTAAAAATAGTCTAGTTGCTGTATAACATTATTATATTACTATGACATTCATAAAACGTATTTATAATTGATAATTTTCAATTTAAATACTTTTAAGAAAATAGCATATTTAGTTTGTTTCGCTGTCTTCGGAACAAATTTTTTAATATTTGTAAATTTGAAATTTAAAATTGTTAATTATAATTAAAAATGTCATAAAACGGTGACATAAACATACAAATAAGTAATTTATTTTCTTTTTAATTTTTTATAGAAAAAAATAGTGTAATATTAACAAAAAAATGCTATTTTCTTAAATTTATTTAATTTTAAAATTATTAAATATAGATACATTTTATGAATTCCATAATAAATATGATAATATTATACAAGAAATAGACTATTTTTAGGACAATAACAGGAATATTTAAAAAGTTACAGCTGTAAAAAGGTGAAAATCCCTGAAAAAATAATTAATTATTTATAAATTAAAACTGTTGTAACTCATAAACTTTTGAATAAATCAGCTTAAAAATAGCCTACTTCCTTTGAATATATATATTTAAAATGTAACTTAAAAAAATTGTGATAATTGAACTATTATTTATTGAGTTGTGACATTTTTTTCAACACAATTTTACAAAAAAAAAAAAAAAAAAAAAAAAAAAAAAAATCACTTTTGAGAAAAATAATAAAAAAAACTTTCAACTTAGTTTTTTTCAAGTTTGTAAGAAACATAAATGTTTAACAAATATTGAAATTTATATTAATTTAAAAAACAGAAAAATTGAAATTCATATTTACACTTGTCTCCTCGGTATATTTCGACTTTTATTATTTATATTTAAAAAACGTCGGTCATTAAAATGTAAGGAATATTTTTAAATATATATATATATATATATATATAAATTTTATGGGGCTTCCGATTCAAAACATCGGCCACTTTTAAGGATTCTCTCTCATTGGATTAAAAAAATTGAAAGTTTGTGAGAAGTAGGTTAAATAATAAGCAATGCAGTAAGACATTTTGAAATATTTACTTTATAACTTTAGCAGATATATGAAAAATTTAAAAATTTGTAAATTTTATTTAAATTTTTTGAATAATAATAATAATAATAGTACAGTTTATATTGATACTTTTTATTTCTTAATATACTAGAAAATAATCTAAGAGTAATTTTTTCCCTTTCATTGTAAACTAAATTCATTTATAGGCCAATGTCACAAATTGAGAAGTTTAAAATAGCCCCCCCCTTACCCCCCTAAAAGAGAGAGAGAGAAGAACATCCCATAGAAATGTCATACATTTTAATCACCAAATTACCCCAGAAGAAAAAAAAAATAACCATTCGACTGGAAATTGTGCCTTTTTAGAATTTATGTTAAAATAAAAGCTTAGGGGGGCGTCTTCATACTAAAATTATATCAAAATCTGAAAATTCCAATACGAACATTTAATTTTGACATCATATTTTGGCTTCTTCCGAAAATGTTATCTCAGGATGCTAAACGGGAAGTCATTTGGTTAGGTAGTTTATGAATTATGAAGGTTTAAAGTTTGAAACTTTTAATGTTAAATTAATTTCAAATCGTTGCAAAACAGATTGCAATGCGGATAGTTTTTGAAACATAACTCAAAAACTACTTGGAGGAATGAGCTGTGATTTTGGATTCGCATATGTGAAGCTCCTAGAAATTAAGTTATATTAAAAAAAAAAAATCATAGGTATATTTATATAGGTTCATATTTATATTTTTTTCTAAAATTTATTTCGATTATGTATTTTTCAATTAATTTTCTAAAAGCATATGAATTGTAACTCTTTGTGTCACCCCTCACTCTCTCTCTTTTTTTAAATCGATAGCACATCAAGTATATTTCTTCTTCTTATTATTATATGTTATGTTCTTTTCATAATGTGAATTATTTCAAGGGGTCTTGTACCTTTTAAACGCGTCAAAAATTAACGAAAAACTTCAAAGTTTGAATTAGTCTATCTTCAAAATATTTTTTATGTAAAAAAATGAAATTTTGGATATTGATTAAATAGATTATGCTTTGTAATATGCTACCATTAGAAATTTATTAGCCTTTTACAGAATTTATGTATTGTTTGAATCAAAATAGCTCTTTTTTTTACTCCAGAAGTCATTGCGCGCATGATATCTTGAGAAAGTATGTATGGATTGTCATGAAATTTGGTAAAGATACTAAAATGAACTACTTTTAAGTATTTACAATGGTAATATTTTTAGTTATGACTATTTTTATTCATTAAAATCATAAAATATAAAATTTTCATTTTTTTTTTTTTACAAAAATATTTTTTGATATAGTTAATGACATAATTTTGGCCCAAGAGTAGTTCATTTTAAACACACGTATATGTTTAGTATCTTTACCGAATTTCATGACAATCCATACACACTTTCTCAAGATATCATGCGCCCAATAATTTATGGAGTAAAAAAGAGAGCTATTTTGATTTCAACAATACACAAATTCTGGAAAAAGCTAATACATTTCTAATGGTAGCATATTACAAAGCACAATCTGTTTAATCAATATCCAAAATTTCATGTTTATACGTAAAATGGTTTTGAAGATAGACTAATTCAAACTTTGAAGTTTTTCGTTAAATTTCGTCTCGTTTAAAAGGTACAAAAACCCTTAAGTATTTCTTAAAAAAAAAAAAAAAAAAAAAAAAAAAAAAAAAAAAAAAAAATCACAGTTTTGGGTAGTTTTTCAATTTTACATGAATATTTATTTTGTGCACGGTGGAAAATGCAAAAAAGATAATTTTTAATGATTTATTCACATTTCCTATTTTATGATTGAAAAGTCGTTAAAAAATAACTAAATAAATAAATAACCATCTTTCTGCCATAATCTCTATTTTTTTTCAAGTCATTATGAACGAAATTTAATTTTTAATTGATTTTACTATTTTCTGGAAACATTAATCAGTAAAAGGTTTTAATGTGTTTGTTCTTTTGAAATATGAGTAATAGTATAAAAAATATAAATGTCTTTATTGACTATGAAAAATTTTTAATATAATTATTTAATAATATTTTTAATCTGCAATAATTCCATTAATTCAATCCAAACAAGGATATTTGAACTGCTGTGTTTACGGAATCACGTGATAAATCTCGTAATTGGATAAAAATACAAACAGTATAAACATTCAATCGCTATCATCATTCTTCTTCTTTTTTTTTCTTCTTATTATTAAAAAAACATTTTCTCTTTCTCTTTTTTCGTTGCGTTTCACATTCTACCACGCGAATTCTGCTACCACTGATACTAGTTTGCCTATATTTTCACCTGCCCATCCGTCATCTAACTTTCGTGATTAAATTCGAACATATTACGTAAAAAAAACCTAGAATGTTTTAAATAGATTTTATTATTATTATCATTTTAATACTTTCTTCGAATAATTAATTTCTCATTTGGTTTTGTAAAATAGTTCGAGAGTTAGTATTAAATTTTGAACACTTTCGATCAATTTAAAATTTGCGATGCATAAAAGAACATTCTGCAGGGCAAGGTTTGGCATATATCAGTAAGATGGAAATAAAAATAACAAACTAGCATATAAGTTATATATAATCTATTTGTGTGGAAAGCGTGAGTTATTATTTAACAGTAGAAAGGTAAAGTAAATGCTTTTCATTTATGATTGATGTCCTTATCAAGTCACGGTTGAATTAATTTTTGATTGTAAAAGACAATGGAGACATGTTTTTTAACTAACTATATATATAGATTAAAATGAACAATAACTTTAAAAATTCATATAATAGTTATTTAAGAATAAAAAAGAGTCTCCTTTATTAATTTTATTTTTTTATTTTTATTTTTAACAAAAATGAAGCAACGATTGTTATGAATTTCGGACGTGTAAAACCATAAAAAAATATTTTATTGTGTGGTTTTAAAACTTTATCCGCAGTTTTAAACAGTTTTTTAATTTTAAATTTTATTTTGTAATTATTTTTTCATAAAACACTTTCGTATTTCATGTTGTCATGCTCTTTGATAAAGAGCAGTAGTACTAAATTGCCATGTTACATTAAAAAATCCTCAAAAATTTACATTAATTCAACTAATAAAATATTTATTAAATCTTTTCAAATACTCCGCTTTAATTAATTTTATAAGTCTCGTCATGTTAGCTTTTATTATTTGTTCAAACAGAGCATTGAAATATAAATTAACTTTGGTATGTTTAATAACCTTAAAAGTTCCATCAAATTTCATAATTATGTTTTCAAACCTGTAGTTTTTTAATTTTATCAAATGATTTCTATAAACTCCGTTCCATGTGTGCCTTTAAAATCAATTCTTGCAAACAATTGAAATGTAATATGAAATATTTTTTTGCTGCACTTAAAAACTTTGCAATTTAATTATACTTACTAATTATATCTTTTTAAAATTGTATGCGTTTATTATATAAGTTAACTCCAACAAATAAAGGTTTTTTTTAAAAATTATATTAAGTTAAGTTGTATTTCATAATTCTTTTTAAAGTATGTAACTGTTTAATTTTACCTAAGGTTTTTAAAGTTACTTTTATCATGTAATCTTGAAATACGATAAAATGTAAACCAATTTAATTATACAAAATAATTATTAAAAAATATATATTGTTTGACAATATATTTTTTTCAAACCCGTAATTTATCAATTATATCTGTCTATTTCTCACAAAATCTCAAATGTTCTCCTTTATCATTTATCAGGGGTTGATATGAATGTGTATTTTTATGCTGAAATTTATTTAAATAAAGAGCAGGAGGTAATTTAAAAATTAATGAATAAAATTATGCAAATAAGATAACTGTAAACGAAAGAAAATAAGATTCTTTTACATGTATATTTTATAGTTTATGCTTTAAAGGCTTTTATTTTGACTAAAACTTGACCTTTACTACACAATTCCTTTATCAGTCATTTCATATTATTTTAAAATTCTTGCAAAATTTATGCAAAATTCCCTTTTCAAAGTTCAGTTTTCTACTATTTTTTTTTTTTTTTTTTTTTTTTTTTCACATTAAAACATATAAAGTTTTTTCAACAGTGACGAGTCAGAATATATTCACTATAAAAGGTTTAGAATATTTGTATGATGCTTGAAATATTAAAAAAGTTATGTAATAGTTATTTTTGATAAAGAATGTCAAATAGTTCTGAATATTCTTTATAAAGATTTTCAACAGTAACAAAAATAAAATAAAAGGAAATAATGATGGTGGAGTTGAGGGGTGAAAAATGCAGATGCGGTAAATGAAGTTCCTTTTTGAAGCATTTAAACACCTGTATGCTAAATTTATTTTATCTGTTTGTTTGTTTTTTTTACTTTGTTTTTTATATGCCGCATTCTAACTATAATGAAAGACAGTTTATTTTTTTTTTAACATATCGCATTAAAAACATATAAAACAAAATTTACTTTGACACATCTATCCCTAAAATGACTGGTCAAAAGTATCAATACATTTTTAACGATATATTAGTGTATTATGTTGATTTTGTAGAAAAATATAAGTTCTTCAGCTAACAGTAAAAAACTTTTTATTTTACGGAATAAACTAGTTCTCTCCCTAACTTTCAGGTTGTTTTTAAGTAAAATGCTGTGTGTGACTCTTAAAAAAAAGCTTTTACTATTTTCGCAAAATAAGCTTTTATTTCTGTCAACGCACGTTCACAATATGTTTGTATAATCAACAGATGTTTCTTTTCCCCTTTCCCTTTTTAAAGTGTGTATTAAATTATGGTTTGCTGTACACTTTTTGCTATTCATTTCTTTATAAAATTTATTATTATACTTTTCCATAGCCATAAATGCCGGATAATTAAAAAGTCTCCCCTTCCGTACGCGAGAACTCAACTCATTTGGTATATGGCATTCGCGTAAGCTTGCTGTAATCAAAGCAATCATTTCTCATAAGATACTTTCATCTCTCTTTTTCTCTCTCCTCTTCTTCTTCTTTCTCTTCTTCTTCTCCTTTCTCTTCTTCTTCTTTTTTCTCTTCTTCTTCTTTTTTCTCCTCTTCTCCTTCTTCTTCTTCCTCTTCCTTTTCTCTTTCTCTCTCTTTTTTTTAATTATTATTTTTTTACGTAAAGAAAAATAAGCAAAAATTTTGACCGTGAAAAATTCAACACAATCTCGCAATTACACATAATTCTGGGATTTTTTTCACATGTAAAGAAACCGTTTGGAGAAGGACGAATCAGAAACCTTAGAAAACATTAGATTTCAAATTTTTGCGGGGACATTTATGAAATATAAGTGTGTCTTGCACCTATAAATTAAGGAGAAAAAAAGGTAAAAAGAAAGGAGAGGAAACCTTCCTGTTAACCCATTATTCGAATGGCTGGATTTCCCTACAAGCAGTGGTGCTAGTTGGGCAGTTTTTTTTTTCAAAGTAAGGTGGATTAGTACCACTTTGTTTACGCAGATATATTTCCCTTATTTAATGTCTTATTTAAATGCCAGATTAAATCAAGCGAATATTAGTATATCAAAAAAGTGGTAACAGACAAGCAGATTAAATAAAAATAATAATTATCAGAACAAATAGGTTAATCTAGATTATTTTTAACATAATGATTCTAATTGGTAAATAAATCATATTAGATGTAAATTTCCAAATGGGCAAAAAATGTCCGAACCAGGATTCGAAACAGGGATCTCCTGGCCGAAGCCGCCAGTGCTGTGCCATCTGAGCTATCCCGGACAAATCTGGTGGAACTTTCTCACCCAGCTAACCTTAGTGATTATAGCATCTGGTCTGAAACCTGGTTCAGCTCAACAGAATAAATCTCAGGTAATGCTGGATTTAGTCCAGAAAACGCTGGATACGAAATTACACTAGATTATTTTTAACACAATTGTGTGGGAGTTAATAATTGTCTGGAGTTTCATTACCTGAGATTTATTCTGTTGATCTGAACTTGGTTTCAGACCAGATGCTATAATCACTAAAGTTAGCTGGGTGAGAAAGTTCCACCATATTCGTCCGGGATAGCTCAGATGGCAGAGCACTGGAGGCTTCAGCTAGGAGATCCCTTGTTCGAATCCTGGTCCGGACATTTTTCGCCCAGTTGGAAATTTACATCTAACATAAATGGGTTAATGTCGGGAATCTATTGGAATTTGAGGTTTCCGATTGCTTGTTCTGAAGGTTTCGAAGATAAAAGAGAGGTTTAAAAAATGTGGACGCTTATGAGGTTATACGGAATTTCGTAAAAGTATTTGAAAATTTTTACAGTTTGTAAACGAGACAGTTTATCATTAAGACACGTGAATCAGGGCCAAGCTCAAAGGAGAAACATGTAAATGATCCTCCTCTGATTATATATATATGTATAATGCTTGGATAAGACTAATAAATATTACTTAATCAAACCTGCCCATCCATGAAATAAGGTAATAAGTTATAAAATTCTTCTTTTATTTCTGATATTGCATGACAGTAACTCGTTCAAGATCACTGAACATTTGTCTACATCCTCACCAACATAGAAAGTCAACAGCGCGAGAGGTGTCTTCCTCGTTTTTTCATGATGAAAATTCTTGCACCAAATACTCTAAATTTTGAATGGATGTATCTTCAGAACAGATGATGTGCGATACAGCAGTTATAGAGCGATGATCTAATTGAAATTCTGTATATTTTTCTCTCTCAAAAGTAACACATCATGCGTCCTTAGGCAATAGGTAAAAGGCAATTTTCGGTTGATCTTGATGTCGCAAAAAATCACAGTTTTGAACAATTTTCTGCTCAATTTCGAATAGCTGATACTTTACTTTTCCTTCTCACAAGACGGGATTTTAAAGAAAATTATGAAGTATGTTTCGCATGTTTAGAAATTGTTTCATAGTGGCTGAATTTAGCGTGATTTGAACAGATTTTATGCAATTACAGATTGGTAATCGAATTAAAATACCATACTTTTTTTATTCGTTGCAATGGCATAAATATTCCTGTAGACAGTAAAAAAATGCAGTTTTGATTGATCTTAAAGTCATAAAAATTCAGTTTCAAAGAATTTTTCTTCTTCATTTGGAATTAAAATTCGGTTAAATGATGTTTCACCATATACTCACAATATGTTAATTTTAGAAAAGAACAATGTATGCTTTGCATGTTTTAAAAAATATGTAGTACAGTCGAACCCCGATTTAACGAATCGTTAGGGACAATCAACTTTGTTCGTTAAATCGGGATAATCAAAGGAATATTTTTATACAACAGAACAAGTTAAAAAAATGGCAATAAATAAGAAGAACAATGTTCACTGGAGGTTAAACATTTGTTGCTGTAAGAAAACACTCTGTACAAAAATTTATTCTTTTTTTTTTTGTACTACTATAAATCAAAAGCATTGTAATTAAGAAAAAATTTCATTTATTCAAATTTTATCGATAAATTATAAGACATCTTTTATATATGTTTCTCTGCTTTGTTTTGATTTTGTATTCCAAACTTCTCTATAGATTTTTCTCTGAAGCTGTGAAAACAGTGTCATTCAACATCATGAGCTATCAACTACCGTTTCAAAGTATTAAAACTGCTAACTGCTTTTTGAACGTTACATGCTTCATCTCTATTTCATCTTCTTCAGCCGATCCACACTACTACTGATTTAATAACCTCGGTGTAACGTGCATTTTTCGGATGCAGATATTTCTGAATATAGGTACATATTCAGAAAATTAAAAATCAGGGACATTAAAAATTTATAATAAATATTAGAAAATTTCTTCAATTTTTCATTTTTTTGACATCGAAAATTATTCATTAAATCGGGATTATATATTCGTTAAATCGAAGTATTTTTATTCCATTTTCATCGGGACCATAAAGAAATTCGCTAAATCGAGAAATTCGTTAAATCGGGGCTCGACTGTATGTGGATGGATGAAGAATGTTTTGAGTACACATGATGTCTGATCCTACAGTTGTAAATTCGTTGAAATTCTATTTTTTTTCGATGCATAACGAAGGAATCCTTTAGGAAATTAGCAAAAGACAGTATTGATTAATCTTTATGTCACAAAAATCAATAAATTACCCCCATTTGTTTTTTGTAATTAAACATACCTCCTGTTTAGTAGCAATTTACTGATCACTTTTCAGAGAAAAGGCAGTTGGATGATGTTTTACTTTCCCCCGTAAGATGTGATTTTAAGAAAAGAGCGAAGCATATTTTTGCAGTCTTAATAAAGTGTGTATAGTATGTGGATGAACGTAACATGTTTTGGAAAGAAATTATGTTCAATAAGAAAGTTATAGAAGGATGATCTAACTAACTTTTTTTGATCAAGGTACTCAATAATTGCTATAAGTGATAAAAAATAAATTTTAAAAAGACAAAAGTACCATTATTTATTTATATTTCGACATGTTTAATTACATCAGACGGTAACATTCTCAAGAAAATAAAATGATAAAAATATTTTCGCAAAAAATTGAAATTGAAAAACTAGTCAACAAAAACTAAAATCAAGCGAACACAAGCATACTGAAATTAACTGCAATGTTAAAAATGGAAATTTGTGAACTTTAATTATTTTATATTATTGTTTCATTATTCTGTATGGTAAATAAGATCTTGATGGATAAATTTGCCATCCATCATCAGAGAATCAATAGAGATCTTCTTACGCAATGAGAATATTTGCCATGATTCAGCATCCATGGAGCTTCCTAAAATTTGGAAAGAAATGCTATACAGAATAATGAAACAATAATATAAAATAATTCAAGTTCACAAATTTCCATTTTTAATATTGCAGTTAATTTTATTATGCTTGTGTTCGCGTGATTTTTGTTTTTGTTGACTAGTTTTTCAATTTGAATTTTTTGCGAAAATATTTTTATCATTTTATTTTCTTGAGAATATTGCCGTTGGATGTAATGGAACATGTCGAAATGTTAATAAATAAACGTATTTTTGCCTTTTTAAAATTTATTTTTATCACTTATAGCAATTATTGAGTACTTTGATGTTTTGAAGTAATTTGTACATATAGTTTATAACTTTTTTTTGTTCAAATTATTTATTAAGAAAATTCAACCTCAGTACTTTTCCTCCTTACGGTTGTACTCATATCCAAAGCCGTAACTTTATGACATCAGTTTTAATTTATTTTTGTTCGAAAACGCATGAAACTGGCAGGTGTTGTTATCCAGAAACTATGTAATCAAAAGACGTTTTCTTTTTTTTTTTTTTTTTTGTAAACGCAAAAGATATTTCAGAAAATACTCTCAAAGTTGTCAAAGTTTAAATCGAATTTCCGGACGAAAGGAGAAAAACCAGTCACAGAAGGGAGAAAAAGTCTTGTCACGTGATCAGAATCGCTTAAAACTCGATAGATAATTTATTTATCAAAAAATGGAAAACTCATTTCCATTCCAAATCGCTTCTATAATCAGGTCTGCCAATTTTATACCTATACTTTTAAAACTCAGTCCGTGATTGTGATAAAAAGTGTCAACAGTGAACTTGAATACAGCTTAATTTTTGGAAATAGATTTAAAAAAAAATGAAATAATAATAAGAAGAAACTCAGATAAATGTTTACTCATTAAATCTCACTTATTAAATAACAAATCATGGGTCTTTCTGTAATATAATTAAAGCAATACTGTAACTAATTAATAAATGATATTATTTTTTATATCTGTCATTTAAAAAGAAATAAAAATAGAAGCAAACATATTGTAGATATCTCCGAACATGAGAGAATTTTTCGGGTGTAAAATTTTACATTACGCATCTGTAGACAACATGAAAGCTATCCTCACATAAATGATTGAGAAAATAGCTATTTTAAAAGTTATTTAGCTTCATGGAATTTGTCATGCTTTCTAAACACGAGAAAGCAAAGCATTTTGCATGAAATCTAATATGCGTTATTAATAGATGTATTAAATACATTTTCTATCAAATATTTTGAATGAGCTTTTGGTGTATAGTCCGGAGTTAAAGGGTTAAAATTGTAATAATAATAATAATAATTTTTAAGACATGGCCTAAATATTAATGTAGACAATTGGCAAAAGACAGTTTTGGCTGATCTCAATGTCAAAAAAGCGAAATTCTGAGGGAAAAAAAAGTTTATGATTTTCGAGTGAAAAATAGATTGTGTGATATTTCACGTTATCTTAGAAGACGTGAATTTTAGGAAAGAACAAACTACATTTATGCTTTCATAAAAAAGTATGATGTATGTGGATGAACGTAAAATGTTTTAAAAACAGATATAAGTTCAAGTTATAATTTTCTTCTTTTCCCCCCGATACTTGGCACAAATGTTCCTTTTTTAGGTGCGTTCAGAATTATATAAATACGTAGCACTTATAGTCGTCGTTCAGTTCATCTGCCCGTCCGCATATAACAGAGCAAAAACTACCCGACCGAATGGTCTGAAATTTTAAATATATAATTGTTGGAAAATTTTGTCGAGTCATTTAAAATTTTATGAAAATCGGATGTATAGTTTAATTACAGGGACAGTCAAAAGTTTTCCGTTACATTACGGCCTATGGGAAAAAAATTATTGCAACTGCATTTTAATGATGTTACAGACTATGCACTTATGAAGTGTACTAAAATATACATCCAGTACAATATGGGGTGCAAAAAATATTTATAAAACTAGTTATAGTACGAACGCACCTCATTTGCCACGTTTGACGAGCAATTTTCAACTTGTTTTAGTTAAAAAGGGTTTTCTGTTTAATCTGGAATGAAAAATTTATTGATAAATACTTCCCTTTCGCTCACGAGACGTTATTTATAGAAAAAAAAGATTTTTATTTTCACGCAAAAAACATTTCTTGAATGAAAACTTTAAATGTTTTAGACAAAGCTAGAATGTTTTTGTTTGTTTAAAGAAATGATTTGAGGTATTTGTCTTTAAACTACGGCAGTGATAAAAAAATATTTTGAAATTTAAAAACTGTAATATCAGTTTTCTTTAATGTTAAATATAACACTGTATAAAAAACAAAACATTGTGATGCAATTATAACCGAGATTAAATTTTTTTATCTTTTGAATTTTCATAAAGAATGATATATACTTAATATATTGAGTGAAACAACAAAAATTCAAAAGAATCTTTTTGAAACAGCTTTTGGTTTTTAAAGAAAAAGAGAACACGTGTCTGAGAAAAATAATATTTTAGTTACAAAATAAGAAATTAATATTGAATCAGAAATTTTTAAACTTTAAGAATTAATATCATAATGTTATTTTTATGTTACTTTATACGCTATTTCTTTTGATCGTTAGAACAACTTAAACGGTGTTTTGCATGGAAGATTTTCTTAAGCATAATCGCTTGCAATCCAGTTAACCCATGAAGAAAACCGTGCAAAACTCTGGAACGACACAAAAAATATGACTAAATTCGAAATATTTTTATAAATGAAATACTACTTTTAAACTTGAATTAATAAGTACGTAATAAGAATAAATTCAATGACTTAAATAGAATGATGAATGACTTATATTTTACGTCATTTCAACTCTACTGCAACTTTTTTTTTTTCTTTTTCACATTCATTAATTTTTACTGACCTTTTACTTAATATTTAATAGAAAAGAATTACGGCATTAGTTAAGTTATATATAAAGAATTACTCATAAGTAAATCAGTTTTATCTACACTCATATAATATAATTCAGCCAAACAAGAAATACTTATTCTATAGTAAAGAACGGAGAATTACTCGCGGTTTTAGTTCTTAATCGGATTAGCTTCCATGCAGTTGAAACAGAAGGCAGTTTTTACTTTTTTCTAGTCTAGAAAATCTAAAAAGAATAGATTCTGAGATTTATGCATATTAAAATATATTGAAAAGAAAAAGTTTTAATAATAGAACACAACATGAAATATATTTCACGCTCTGTTTTAAGAAGTGCAATGAATGTCAATGCCAGTGTAAGAAATGACAATTAATCGGGCCGATTTAACCCGAACCCCTGGCGCTATTTCTTTTCGTTGCCGGTCGGGTTGGCTTTAAATGTTTCAGATTCGGGTCAATCTCGGGTTGTGATTTGAATCTTGCGGATCAGAGTCGGTTTGAATCGATTTTTCAAAAAAGTCTAGAATTTTTTGAGATGAAAAACTGTATACACTATTAAAAAAAAAAAAAAAAAAAAAAAAAAAAAAAACGAAACTAAAATTTTATTTGTACACTGTAAAAAAAAAAAAAAAAAAAAAAAAATCTAAATATACAAAACTTGTTTTTGTAAAGCTACAGAAATCTGTATCTAAAATTATAGTAATCTTATTACTAAAGTTTTATTTGTAACCTGGGTTTCAGTTACATAAAAAGTTCTAGGCATCCCAGTTTCCTAAAAAGTTCTTAGCAACCTTACAGATTTTTTGATTTACAGTGCAAAAGTGTATCTGTTACATGAATTTTGGTTGTTGCCGTTATATAAAAAAGTTCTAGGGATACGAGTTTCTTTAGAAAAACTTTAGCAATTTTACAGAATTTCTTTTACTCTGTAATTTCAATACGAATGAGTCTCTCTCTCTCTCTCTCTCTCTATATATATATATATTTTAAATAAAAGATCAAATTCATATGGGTGTAGAATATTGTTTTCATAATTGTGTTAAACTATGGACCAGTTTTCTTTGATTTCGGGTTTTGGGTCGGATTCGGGTCTAGCTTCGAATCGAAGAATATGTTTTTTTTTTTTTTTTTTCAGATTCGAGTTGGGTTTCAGTTAACGAATTTTTTTTTTCGTATTGTCCGGGGTAGGTTTCGGGTTGAGATTAAGTAGAATTTTCGGTTTCTGAACCCAACTTGTGCAGGACTCTTGTGACAATTAACCTCTTCAGGGCAGGTGTCATGTATACGTTCCATATAGAGTGCGTAGATTTTTTTTTTTTTTTTTTCAGTACTAGAATATTTTAGTCGTACTCTTTGCTTTATTTAATCAGGGGATTTTTGAATTAAATAAAGCGAAAAATATTATACGGATTACTGGTATTGAAAATTTAAATGCCGTTAAATCACTACCGGTGACTAATTCCATGAAAACTTGTCATGTCTGTCACACAGCTGAAAATCGCTATGCTTGTTGGCTATCAGTATTTTAGAACGGAAAAGTGTGACTTATTTTATCGAAGATATCTCATCAATTGGAAATCACGATGCAAACTTTTCGAAAACAACGGTGGCCAACAAGCATAGCGATTTTCAGCTGTGTGACAGACATGACAATTTTTCATGGAATTAGTCCGGTTTGAAGTGGTTAAAGTTAAAAAAAGATAAATATCTATCTTCATGGAAATAAAAATACAGCTTAAAATATTTCAGAAAGCAACTTAAAATAAAAATTAACCATATAACTTTCATTTATGTATTTAATAAAGGAGCACGCACACCTCCTTAGTGTTATTTAATTATTTAAAGCTATTTCACGCTTTGCTTTTAATGACATTGATATTAAAAAATAAATAAATACGTATACATGTTTTTTAAATAAAAATGCTATTTAAAATGTTTCAAAAAGTAGATTTGAATAAATAATTTTGTCAAAAATTTCATGTATGCATTTAATGAAATGACGAAGTTTCTCCTTTTTATTTTTATTTATTTGCTTATTTAAAGTTATTTTATGCTCTATTGTAACACGGTCAAAGAATTTTATTGTTACTGTCAAAAGTGACATGAAAAATTAAGAAGATTAATAGAACACACCGTTTAAATTTTGCGTAAAAAGTAAAAAAAAAAAAAAAAAAAAGATAATAAACATGTTCTTTATTCAAATGAAAACAGAAGGTTTAAAAAAGGATACTTGAATAAATGAAACGCTTTTTGATATATAGAATTTCTATAAACAGTTTTATAGTAGCATAAACGTTTTATAGTATCATAAATGTTCGTTTTTTCTGATCGATATTTCATTTTTGCAGATGGTTTGCAATTCCAAACGTTTTATTATATATATATATATATATATATATATATATATATATATATATACAGACGAATTCTTTTATTTTTCTTTTAGCATTTATTTGAAAGGATATTTGTTTTAAGCTGAAAACTGTGTTATCTGACTAGTATTAAAATATAAACTTTTGATATTCTTAATTCCAAATATTTTATAAACAAGCAGTGAATTAAAAATTGTGGTCACTTATTTATGTTTAAAAAAGCTTAAATAAAGGAATCTTTAAATAGAAAGATTTAAACTAAAAAAAAAAAAAATGTTAAACTAAAAAAAAAAAGTTTCCTGTTGTGATTCTTAAGAGATTACGGTACTGAATAAAAAAATCATTTAAAGAAACTGATGGTGTACTCGTAATACAAGTGAGAAATTTAAATTTCAAATTTATTTCAAACAAAAACTGAATTTAAAAGATTAACTAATACAGATTTCAAACTGAAATGTGTGTAGGCGATTTAGAACATATTTACTTTTTCATCTTTAAAGTATTACAGATTTATCTTTTTTTCTGAAGAATGTTGATATAGGGTTGAATATTCATTAAATAATTATTCTTTCATAATTTTTTTATAAGTTTTAATCCCATAATATACATATCTAGATTATAAAATGAATTTTATATTTTTACTAAATTCATCAAAAAATTTACATGGAGAATTTTTTATTCGAAACAAAGAAGTTTTATAAACTTTCCAATATATATATAACTTTCCAAAATTTCCTAAAATATTTTTTTATTGCGAGATTATTTTGGAAGATAAAACAAAAAAAAAAAGAGTCCAGAAATAAATTGTGACGAAAAATTGTGTTACAAAAAACTTTCCATTTCTACTGAATCATTTGAATTAGTTCAAATTTTTCTGTACACTAAGAAAAAAATATTGTTCTGGCATCTATAATCTAAATTGTGAATCTAGAAAAAATAGCTTCATGTCATCTCAATAAATTCTAGTTTTCTTTGCTAGAGTTCTAGAGTCTCCAACTAGAAATCAAGAGCCTTTTCCTATATTATCGTGGTCAAACTTATTTAAAAATCCCTGTAAATAGATGCGAACACAAGAGGTTAGTTTAGTAACTATAACTCTAGTTTATGAAATCATTCCTGAAATCAAGCGATCATTTCGCGCTATTGAAGCGATTCGTTATCATTTCGTCACCTAGAAAGCAAGAGACTAGAAGTTCTAGATCATTTCGTCTATTCAGCTTAGTTGTTTACCCTATTCGCATAGCTCGGTTATCTATATTTCTAGTTTAGGGATTCAGAAAATGACAACCTATTCCTTCTAGGTAAGGGCGGTATTTTTTTTCTTCTTCAGTATACGTCCTTCAATGCTCGTCATTAGTCAAGCTGCTAAAGGCCCACCCCGATGTTAATTCTATGATTTGGAATGCATTCGTATTTCCAAATTTATCATAAACAATAATAATAATAACAAAAATAATAATTTTCTTTTTTTCCCCTTTTCCTTTCGCTTTCCCAGATATTTCCAAACTACATACAGTAGAACCTTGATTATCGGAAGTAATTGGGGACCGACCCTCTTTCGGAAAATTGAATTTTCGGATAATCGAGAATGCTTCAATTTTAAGATTAAGGAGAAATGTAATATTTCTTATTATGGTAACAAGTGCTTAATAAAAATAAAGCAATAGCAAAATGGAAACAAGAATAAATTACCTGAATTTTAATTTTGAAATTAAGTACCTTTTACATATATCACAAGAGTTTGAAAAATTTTTTTGTTTATCGCAGTTTCGATTGCCTTTGCTTTGAAGCTCTATCATGGAGTTTTTAATATTATTATTTCACCAGTATCACAGTCTTTCTGCTGCTCCAGCCATGCCAAATCTTTTTCAAAACATTGAAAAGCTCCAGAATTGCTAATTTGTTCGTTTTCTTCGTTCCACTCCGCAGCTTACGGGAGCTCAAGTTACATTCAAAGGAATTTTCTAAGAAAAGGGATCGAAAATATTTATATGTAGCTCGTAATTCGGAAAGGACCGCTTGCACACAAGGAATATGGGAGTTAAAAAAAAATAATAATAAAATAAAGCTTTCAAAATGGGTTTTGCACACAAGGAATGTGATTAAAAAAAAAAAGATTCAAAAATGTATTTCGGTTAATCGAGAGTTTCGGTTAAAAGAGTATCGGATAAAAGAGGTTCTACTATATTTAATTTCATATTTCAAGTATTAAAATCTCTGTGAAGCTTTCAAGGAGTGAAACTTAAAATAAATATATATTTTAGAAATGCTATAGGTGATCCAACACGACAGTCCCAGGTTACAGAATATAGGTGAAAACCATAAAAAAAAAAAATCTAATACATATTTTTTTCAGTTCTTATATTTTTTTAGATTGTCTACTAACAACACCAAAAAGCCTTTTTATATGAAAAATATTAACTATGTATTCAAATAAAGTTTTTAAATTTATTAAAAGCAATATTTTTGTATGAGCTACATGTCAGTGGCGTAACAAAGTTACAACAGGGCGTAGTTAAGCGCGTAGTTTGATTAAATGACTGTTAAATTTGTGTTTTATTTATGTTATTATATTATTTTATTTATTGCTGAAGTTTTTATTTCGTTATGGGATATTAGCCGAAAACAAATATTAAACTATTTTTAATAAGCGAAAGCGGGTTAATCTTTCGTAATCGGACTGCACGCGTGAGAGATAGATTTACTAAATAGTAATACTTGAAAATTACTTTAAAAACCTTGAAAAATCGATAAATTGAGGTACAATTTTCTAACAAACTGCATTTGAAAGATTTTTTTTTTCTTCCTATTCGACTGTGTAAAAAAAGAAAAAAAAATGCGATGTAAAGAAGATTAATAATTTGTTGGTCAGGTAATAATTTGCTACCACCATCAATATTCACGGACAATTTTTTGCTTTATAATATAGCTTTCGCGAAGCAAAAAGCGAAAACAAAAACAAAAACCCTTCTTTAAGAAGTTTATATGTAAAATAGGAGTTAAAAATTTTAATTTTTTGATGAAAAAGTTGAAAATTAGAAATGCAATCCGACCCCTAGCAATATCATCGAAGAGGGTCTTGATTTATTTATGGTCTGATGATTTGTGGTTTGCTTTGAATTCTTATTTGAATTAAAATTTTCATTTTGAAATTAAAAATTGTTCAAAATAACATTTAAAAACAAAATTGTGAAAGGGAATACTCCGCATTTTTCCTCAACATGCAGCTACCATCACTGATTCTGTCCTTATTTGAATTATAATTTTTCTTTTTAAATTAAAAATTGTTTAAAATTATATTTAAATTTGTGAAAAGGTATACCCCGCATTTCCCTTAACATGCAGCTGCCATAACTGATTCTGTCCATATTGGAATTAAAAATTTCATTATTAAATTAAAAATTGTTTAAAATAATATTTAAAGTCAAAATTATGAAAGGGAATATTCCGTATTTTCCCTTAACATGCAACTGCCATCACTGATTCTGTCCTTATTTAAATTAAAATTTTCATTTTTAAATTAAAAATTGTTTAAAATAATATTTGAAAACAAAATTGTGAAAAGGAATACACCATATTTTTCCTTAACATGCAGCTGCCATCACTGATTCTGTCCTTATTTGAATTAAAATTTTCATTATTAAATTAAAAATTGTTTAAAATAATATTTAAATCAAAATTGTGAAAGGGAATATTCCGTATTTTCCCTTAACATGCAGCTGTCATCACTGATGACAGCTGCATGATTTTGTCCTTATTTGAATTAAAATTTTCATTTTTTAATAAAAAAAAAATAATATTTAGAAACAAAATTGTGAAAGGGAATATTCCGCAGCATGCAGCTGCCATCACTGATTCTGCCCTTATTTTATTTACAAATTCGTTCTTTATCATCGGAAGAAAGCTTTTCAAGGTCAGTTCAAATGAACATAACACTTTTCACATCTAGTGAAACCTGAAAATAGAAGCGAGATGAGATTCGAAGAGATCGGGATCAGCTGGTACCGTACACAATAATCAGAACTTTTTGTGCACCCGAACTGGTTTAGAGGAAACAAAATCAGATTGAAAAACTCTTATATAAAGAACTTATTTTTAGCTAAGTGAAAAATAAAATTTATCTTTTAACAAGATAATTAAGATAAAGAAATCTATTTTTACTTGTTGTTCTAGTGTTTTTTTTTTCTTTTTAAGACAAAGTTCTGAAACATTAGAATATACTAGTTACCAGTACAATATTGCTCTATATTCAGGTGTTTAGGTTCTGGAAATATATAAATTAATATTGTCTGTTAGTGTTTATGCAGTATCGGTGAAATTTTAATATTATATTTGAAATAATTTAGTGAAATGATAACGGCGAAACAATTCCGAACGTATTAACAATAAAATTCCAATTTCTATATGAATTCGATTGAATTAGAATCATTAACAAAAATTGATAATTATTATATTGTAAATATTTGCAGTAAAACACTTATAATTCTATAATTATTCATTCTATTCTGAGGAAATTGGAAATATTATTAATAACTCGCAATAATTCTATGATTTTTCACACTACCTATTTTGATTAAAGTGGAAATATTAACAATAAATATTATTAATTCCAATAAATATTTTCAATAAAATCATAATACAGTAAGCCCTCGATTTAACGGACTAATTGGGACTAAGATGTGTCCATTAAATCGAAAAGTACTATTTATAATATTATTTTGTTATAATTATAGTACATATATATATTATTACGTACTTGTAATTACATATATTATTACAGTGCAAATTACATATATATATATATATATACAATATATACAGTGTATATACATGTATTGTATATATACAATATGTGTATATACATAAATATATATTGTATATACATATATACTACTGTATATATATATATATAAACGAAACCCTCTGTGCGATCTGCGATCACACTTACCCACTTGTTTTACTTTAATTTTTGTTTAATTTTTAATTTTTTTTAATTAGTCCGTTGAATCCGAAGTCCGTTGAACCGAGGTCCGCTAAATCGAGCGTTTACTGTAATTCAATAACAATTCATAGTATTTCATATATAAATATTTTCAAAATATATTAATAATTATACTGTACCTACTATTTGAAAGTCCCGTTGATATGAAAATCTTTCTTCCCTTTTTTTTTTTTTTTAAAGAAATTAATTACATTTTTTAAAATGATCTACGTTTCAATGCCTTTCTAACACTTACCAAGATAGTTGAAAATAGTTTATGACTTCTGGTTGTCTGTCACTCCGTTTGTTTGTACTCTAACTCTCGTAAATATACTTGGATTGCATATCATTTTTAGATACATATTAATTAGATTAATTAGATTGCATATCATTTTATTCATGTTTACTATAGACTGTATGGTACTGAAACTGGAGTGTGTAGCATTTATAGTTCGTTTACACGGGACCGCAAATAATTAAGTTATATTATGGTCTATAAGAAAAAATCGTTTGCAGTGCATTTTATTAATGTTACAGTATTTGAAACACAATGAGATGGATATGCATCACTGAGGTGGGTTACAACATGCTTTTTCAGGAGTAAAGAATAAGTAGCATTTATAGTTCGTTTACAGGACGCACAAAAGAATTCCATCATAGTGTGATCTATTGGGAAAATTATTTGATGTGAATTTTGATGATGTTATGATACTTCAAACATAATAATAATAAAGAGAACAGAGGTACACTAAAACATGTTTTCTATAGATCATGAAGTGTGTAGCACTTAACGTTCATTTACAGAGACACACAAAATAATTCGGTTGCAGGAAGGACTATGATCAATATTTGCTGAAGTGCGTTTTGCACTATGACATGTTATGACTTTTAAAACTTATCTAATTTTACTTGTATTACGTGGTGTGTATAAATTCTATAGATTATCGGATATGGAAAGCAGTTTGCGAAAGGGGTTTTTACTGAATTGTGTGTTTTTTAAATTGTTTATGAAAAAATGAATTTTCTAAAAAATATTCTGTTGGGGGTGTTGGGAAGCGTTTCATAACCTATGTCTGATGGAATATTTTTAACCATTTGAAAAAATGGTTATTGTTCTCGTCAGGATGGGAAATGAAAAGCATATCTGAATGTTTTCATTGGTTTAATCCGCAATTTATTCGTTTTCTGATTGGTCTATACAGTAATCTGTATTTCCCTTTAATTTCAACAACGATGGATACTTTCTGTTGCCACTATGACAAAAAAGTAATAAAAACTGCAAAAAAACTTAATAACTCAGAAACAAATTGAGATACGGCTTTCAAACAAATTGCATTTAAAAGTACATTTTTTTCTCTATACGACGGTGTAAAAAGTAATATTGTCGGATGTTTAGAAGTTTAAGAATGAAATTTCATTTAAAATTGGCCGTCAGATTTCTTGGAAATCTGACGATGGAAAAGCCTTTTCCCGAACAGCCAATGAAATGCTTGGATATTTATGTAAGTTTCAGGTGGATAATACTTTAGTTTCATGAAATCTGACGGGTCGCAGGCGATATTTTTGGCTTGCAATTTTTACGTGTAATAACACTATTAATGTTTAATTCATGGCGTAAGTAATGTATGATCAACTCCGTGCGATTTTTTATGTCTTAAATTTTAGTCTTCAAAAAAATCGTTTTCAAATGGTCGTTGTAATTTGATAAATTGCTTTTTTTTTTTTTGTTCTTTTTTTTTTTTTTTGTTCTTGTTCTTGTTTTATTATTATTATTATTATTATTATTATTATTATTATTATTATTATTATTATTATTATTATTATTATAGGCGGCATTAATGTTTTTGGCTCGCTGTCCTCCGAAAATTTGAGCTAGGATTGTGTCAGATAAAAAGTAAGCTAAATTTGCTATGATTTATATTTTCCCCTGCAATTTATTTTTTACATAGGGCGTTGCATTATAGGGGCGTTGTCGCTACCATTTTAAGACACATGAGTATCACGTATAACGTGTGTGTATTACTAACGCTACTACAGTGAGATAATGTTGTTGCATGTGCCCAGTCATGTAAATAATGCAGCTCTTGAATGTTTACAACTAACTGAGTCCTGCTCGTGTTGGTTATACCTGGTCCGAACCCGAAAATTCTATTTAAAGTCAACGCGAGCCGAGCCTGTCAAAAAATTTTGTCAACTCTAAAACCGACCCAAACCCGACACATTAAACTCGAACCCGAAATGAAAAAAAAAATCCATATTTAACATAATTATGAAAAAATCCAATAATCATACCTCTAATATCTCTAATATAAGTTTTGTCATTTATATAGAAAAATGAACACACACACATATATATATACTCATTAATCTTTAAAAAAAAAAAATAAATATATATATATATATATATATATATGTTTTTTTACTCTTTAGTGCGCAGCTTTGCATATATGCAAAGAACAATGTTTTGAATTTAAAAGATTTTTTTTTTATTCGTATGTACTACCTAATTCACACCAGAAAATTAAAATAGCAATATTTTCTTTAATTAATAACAGACATTCCGTATTTAAATAAAGCGAAATTAACCATTGAAACTTTCTGGTGTAACGTCAGATTCTCTGTACTACGTAATTTCTAGAACGTATTCTATCATGGGTATTAAAGCGTTAAAGTTTAAGTTTTATAAAATAAATAATTATATGAAATAAGGTATTTGGAGACATACTTCTTAAAATATCTACTAATTTGCAATATTTTAACGTAAAACAAACACACGAAAGTCGTTTTTACTTGTATTGTAGATGTGCAACAGAAGGAAAGATTGCCGTATTATATGAAAAATGTATCTCTGATTTTTTTCATTATTTTTCCTGTGTAATAAACCTTTCAGAGAATTATATTTAATTCTTTAGAAACAAAATAAAAAATCGTGCATTTCAGGGTTAAGATCTGAAACCGTATTCTCGACTTTTTTTAAAAATTGGGCCAACCCCAGCCGAATCTAATCCCAACCCGAAACAGACCCGAACCTGAAACAAATAAAGTCAACCCGAACCGTAGCGAAAAAATGTATCGTCAACCCGATCGCAATGCAGGACTCTACTGAGGTACCCTCATGTTAGGTCGGATAGGCCTCTTTTATATATTTAACCAATTTTCTGCTTTATACTAAATTATTTTGACAGCACAGTATCTCTCGGGGCTTTTGTTTAAATATATACGAAATGTTAAAAAAGGTTTGGTTTAGAATAGGCTTTCCTCAAAATATAATTTTTACTATCGAGAATATGAGGGCATTATGTAGGAGTGCATTATCCGTGTTCGAAATTATTTTTTAGAACGCGGAGAAAAAAGAAGATGCGTTCAAGGTATTGGTGTAGGTTTTAGGAAATAGTGTTTCTTGGTATTTTTTGCATGTCGTTTTAGATTTTAGAGGAAGATCCGCCGTAAAAACCTACACAGTTTTCCCCTCCGCGATGACCCATTAGTCTGTTAAAGAAGTGGGTCAAAAACAAGAACTAGAAAGTTTGTTGACATCTATAATCCCCAATGATGCTATTTGAAGACAATGGGTTATTAAGGTACTAAGGATAATTTCTGTAGGAGAAACTCGTGTTTATAATTTAATGTTTGTTTATCAGTTGCGGTGAAAAAAGAAACACGTCAATCACAGTTTATTTTGAAGTCGCAAAA
Source organism: Maratus speciosus (assembly GCA_963932465.1). Classification (NCBI taxonomy): domain Eukaryota; kingdom Metazoa; phylum Arthropoda; class Arachnida; order Araneae; family Salticidae; genus Maratus; species Maratus speciosus. Next base: position 187,498,010 of record OZ010799.1, read on the forward strand.
AACTGAAAGTAAAAAAATGGGTGGCAGAAAACTTCTGAAAGCTCTAGGAGAGAAAGAGGGAAAATTTTGAATACAGTTTGGAGAGTGATTTGGAGAGTGTAGAGTACAACATGTATAATCCCATTTTACAGAAAAACAAACAATCAACCCCCCCCTCACCCCCCCCCCCAAAAAAAAAGAAAAGATTCTTAGGTTATAATAAAAAAATATTCAGAAAGTCAAAGAAGTACTATGAATGAATGAATTCTAGCTACAACCTTTTGAATGAATGAATCCTGCTTAAATCACAGAGCTACTACGATAGCAAGAGTAAATAATAATCATATAAGCAAAAAAAGGATGTTCTAGAACAACCCCATATTGCAAATATTTGAAATATTTCGTCAAGTATTTCTCTAGATTTTTGACTAAATTTCTAATACGAAAGTGTCCGGATACGTTTGCCAGATAGCGTACGTCTTTAAAAAATATTTATTAAAGATTACAAATAAAATACCAGATATTTATTGAATATATTAAATAAAATATTATTATTTTATGTAATAATAATATTGTAAAATTATGTTTTCTCTTTTGCAGGTTTGTAGATGATCTATAAAATTAAAGAGATGAAACAAAAACTACTTTTACTTAGCTGTTTGGTGGCGTGTATTTCGCTCTCTGCAGGTAATTAAATTCTGAATTCTGAATTAAAAATCTCAAATAAATGGAAATAAGTAATTTTACAAAAATCCTAGAATATATAAAATAATCATGAATTTTATAACATTTTATACTACTTTTATTTATATGCAAATTATTTAGATTACAATAACTGTAAAAAAAAAAAAAAAAAAAAAAAAAAAAACATATAACATATAACATGGATTTTATTTTTTTTCATGATTCCAGTCTATATAATCTTTACATATAGAAATTTTATTCCATGTTATTATAACTTAAAATTACTTAAATATGTACCTATCTATGAGTAGTTACCTAAACTATACATATGTGATTTTATTACTTAATCCATATGCACATTACTGCACGTTTAAAGTATCAGACATTATGCTTGGTACATATAGTTTGGTACATATAGGTTATTCATCATTCAATTCATAATATAATGTACACTACACTCTGTGGAAACCTCTACATAAAAGTTTTTTGAACTTAATGGAAGAGCAGCATAATATTCAGTCTGAAACATAAATCTTTTTTTATACTATATTTTATATGTCCTATCAAAGTTGTTACTACACATATTTAATTTTTCACATGCACTTAATAGATAATAATTTATTTAAACGAACAGATTTATAACTTATAATGTTAATGTTACATTTTTATTATTTTTTAAAATCATTAATAATTTCAATCATAGTCAAATCAATTATGTTATTTGAATTTCAGCTGATTCTGCAAAGCCATGGTTCTGGAACTCCACTACAACTTCAACGGATTCTCTGACAGCAGATGAGGCAGTGAAGAATAGTACTACAACTACACCTTCATCAAATACCGAAATTGACGAATCAACGAAGAATAAAACTTTCGAATTTTCGCCTGTTTTGCTTGATGGATTTATTCCTTCAAACATAACGAGTGGCAGAAGTGCAAGCGCAGTTCTGACAGATCTGTTTTCAGATAACTTTGCCCCTGCTAATGTTACAAAAGGCAGAAGCAACAAAGCTCTGAATTTAGATTTCTTGGGAAACGTTAGGGAAGGAAGGATCATGAATGATGATCCAGGAAACAGAAAATTGAATCTACAAGGTTTCATTCCAATCGTGTCTTTTTCCGCAAAGGAAGAAAGTGAAGACGACAAAAAATCACTAGCAAAAAGTCCAAAACGACTAGAAGATGACTTATATTATGATGGCCCATATCCTCCAATACCAATTGATAACGAAGAACAAACGAAGTCACAGAATTATTTCATACAATCATCAGATTCTTCCAAAAATAATAGATTAGGCTATCAAAAATCAGTTGATTCTGTTAAACAAGACAGGTTTGGCACACGAATACAAGAATCGAAGCATCAAAATAACGATTTCTACATCCCTCCACCGCAAAATTCTCAATCAAATAAGGATAGATTCGTCATTGTACCGGATAAGGAAGCTGTGAGACTCATATCTGCCGAAGAATATCATAAAAGACCAACTTACTCCGATTCCCCAGTAAAACACTATCCTGATAATCAAGGGAAATATCAATTTGACAATCAAGGAAAATATCAGTTTGATAATCAAGGAAACCACCAATCTGATAATCAAGATAAATTCCAATTTGATAATCAAGGAAAATATCAATCTGACAATCAAGGAAAATATCAATCTGACAATCAAGGAAAATATCAATTTGATAATCAAGGTAAATTCCAATTTGATAATCAAGGAAAATACCAATCTGACAATCAAAGAAAATACCAATTTGATAATCAAAATCAAGGAAAATACCAATTTGATAATCAAGGAAAATACCAATCTGATAATCAAGGAAAATACCAATCTGATAATCATAAATCAGAATCTCAAGGTGCAGGACACTTCATAGTTTCTTCTAAGCCATCTAAGGCTGATGAGGACCAATATGCACCAGCAGGACCTTACCCACCTCAGCCATTGCCAACAAATGAAAGGCAGCCAGCTAAAGACACAACTGCAAAACAGTACGGAAAACAATATGACCAAGAAGGAATTTATGAATTACAACATGGCAACTACATCATTAATAATGACGAAATAAATCAAGACAAATGCATCTGTGTACCATTTTATCTTTGCAGAAATGGATATTTGACCAATTATGGAAGATCTTTAGAGAAGGATGTAGATATTGATGAAAGATCGGCGAGAAAGATTTCAAAGAGAAGCACTGGTAATAAGGTAAGATTGTAGTTTGAATTCCAAGCTAAAAATTGTCATTTTGTACCCGAATTAATTTGAAATCTTTAATTTTAATGTATTTTCTTTGTTATCAAATATCTGTATAAAATATCAGTTTTGGTATATGCTGCAATACCCTTTAATAAATATTACTTGACTATTGAAAAGCACACAGTAGGGATTTTCAACAACTTTTTTTTTTTTTTTTTTTTTTTTTTTTTTTTTTGTAATTTATTTATTTCTGGAAGCAAAGGATAATTTTATACGAAAAAAAAAGTTCACAAAAGCGTGTTCAAGAGTTTTCGATACATGACTTTATGCTACTAAACTGACTTTATATGTAGTCTACTCGAAAAGATAAATTCACCTTTGTTTTACTATGTAAAATATAAAAGCATTCATAAAAATGATTACTTAAATTTTATTACTAAAATAGGTGCTGATGAAATTTATACAAAAAGGTTTTCTTAAATTAAAAACCTTAGATGTTAAAAGTATATAAAGCTCTCCGAGCGCATTCGGCTACAGCTAAGCCATTATCAAAGAGTAACCGGGGGAGAAAAGCTCGATGGTGACTGACACTCGACGATAGGAAACTCCTCCAAAATTTTTTGTAGGCAGTCGAAACCACCAATAATGAGGGGGAGATAAGTAAAGAAAGCTCTACCCCACGATTCACTCTGGAGACCAAACTCTCCTGTAACTTGAAATAGTTCGAACCAAGTACGTGGTATTTGGTATGACAAAACATCGTTACAACAGTTATTTTCTTTCGCTAAAATTTCTAATGATTCCAGGATTGTACAACTATTAAAATAAGAAACCCCCATAATGATTTTCGCTCTATTAAGAAGATTTCAATGTGATTAATTTGGAACAGTCTGGAAATGGTGGCAGCAGGCCTATTCCAGTTTTTCCAAGTTTTGAATTATTTCATGGGCGTGTGTGCCGGATGTTTCATAAACGTATAAAAATTTGTACTTTATTATTAACTCAATCATACTGATTGATAAAGATGTCATACGAATTGGCATTTTCCCATTGAGTGAAAAAGTGCCCATACCAGGAGTGGAACCCAAGATTTCGGACTTAAATTACCGACGCTCTGCCATTTGAGCTACCTGTACCAACATCTGGCCGGCACAATTCTGTTGAGCACGAATGTCTACATGGCAGACTAGATGACATTGCCAAAAGGCTCTCGGAGTGAATTGAGTCGGTCGGTTGTTGGTCTAGGTATCTCAGTAGGCAGAGCGCTGGTAATTTATGCCAGAGATGTTGTGTTCGACTCCCCACTCGCCATCTCTGGACACTTTTCCACTCAGTTAGAAAAAAGTAAATTCGTATATAAAAAGTTGATCTGAATAATAAAGTGGTTGATAAAATATATTAATTCGCGATCAGTTCGTCTTATATCTAAAATACACTGGGTGATTCATACAGCAATTCTCTACTCTTCATTCTAATTAACGGATAATATAGTACAAAATCTGTACAAATAGTCTCCTGTGTGTGAAAACGACAGAAAACAGAAAGCAAAAAGGAAAAATATGCTAAAATTTTTAACTATTATAAATAAAATATATTTAGGAATTGTATATTGCGATAAGATGGTTCGAAGCTTTCACAGATTATTTAAACATAATGTTACACAAAATTGTATTAAAAATGAATTATGTGATTTGAATCAAAAAGTGAAATGAAGGTTTAAAAGTAATAACAAATGTAAACCAAGCAAAAAAGAGGAACAGTTTTGCGCAAACTCTGTTTTTATTATAAAAGTTAAAATATGAACAAATTCTAGATTTTAAAACTTTATAAGAAACATAAATAGTTTTAAAAGTGTTTAACTTACTTAATTCTTTTTCTTCTGATCAGACTGAAGAAGATGAATCTTCGACACTTCCACCTTATACTGAAGATATCATGGCACGAATGATAGGTCTTGGTAACGTACAAGACAGTTGTGGCTTACTCAGACGTTGTTGCAAGGTACCATCCAGAAGGGGATCACCGGGGGGACTGTTGCCTTTCAGTCCTGATAATTATCCGATCCCTCATCCTGATCTCAGTAATTTACCACCCGGTTTACTCCCACCAGGAATCTCCATTCAGCAAGTCCCCGGAAACCCAGAACAAGCCTATATCGTTAATCAAGGTGGATACCCAGGTAGGCATGTTAAAGTATTAACGTTATACTCGTTTATGAAGAAATTTATAGACATATTGGATATTTCGGGAATCTTTTTCCTTTTTTCTAACATTTTTCCTCAAATTTTGATTTAAATTTCTTTCTAGCTGGGTTTATAACTACTGTTTCATATTATGTCGGTCCTAAGATCAACAAATTATTTTGAAACCCCAATAGTATTCATATCTTTCACAAAATCCTCAGCCGATTTGCCCAAAATCTCATCCATAGAGGCTTTGACGTAGTCAACATAACAGCATAATTAGGATGCTAAATCTAATACATAGTTTTTAGTTGAGAATGAAACTCCTATCATCAACCAAACTTTGCGTCAATTAAAAAAATCGAAAGAAGTCTTTAAAAAACATCGCATTTTGTCAATTTCTTTTCTTTTGTCAATTTTTATTGCTTGTTTTTATAGGCGTCTTTATAAATCAAATTTTTCCTGGCTACAGAAAAGTGAAATTATTCAGTTAAGTCAAGTATCTCATGAAGATTTACATCCTTCATAACTTATTTAACCGATTTGAAGAAAACATCAGTGATTTTTTATTCCTCCTACAATTAGACTATCAAAACTTTTGTATCCTCAGTCAAACCACTCTGACACGAAATCTTTGTTATAGGTTTCGTATCAGTGTCAATACAAAATATGTATGGTATAACACAAAGCATTAATATGCACGTTTTGTGCTGAGTGTGAAACTGATATCACCCCTCGAACCTTACATTAGTTAACGAAATTTAAAACATGTCTTTGTCTTTAAAAAACTTTCCATATTGTCATTTTCTTTCCTGTACTCTATTTTTATTGGATGTTTCTAGAAACCTTTATAAACTAGTTTATTTTTTATATTACGTCAACCACAAGAGAAACAAATTATTCTAATACTTCAAATAGTCTCACGTTTTCACAAAATCATCAACCGATTTATCTACAACCTCAACTAGTTTATCATTGTTTATGAAACAATTGCCAAAACCTTTCCATCCTCAGTGTCTGCATTGACGCAAAGTGTTTGGTGTAGTCAATATAAAAAGTTTGTTAGAGCACAAACCGTCAACACTGATACTGTGTGTTTAAGGCGCCACCTTTCTGAAATATCCGATCGCAAGGCCCCATATTAACCTATCGTAAATTTTAAAAGTGTGATTACTCAAGACCTAATATAATTATGGAAATACCGTTTTTACCATCAAAAAGTTGACGTCAGATGGCAACGAGGTGCGCTTTTAAAAATTCTTTCCTTAAAAATTTAAGGAGGCAATTTAAAAAAACGCACCTCGTTGGCATCCGACGTTTACTTTCTAATGGTGAAACCGTATTTCGAAAATTATCTACTTATATATAAAATCCAAGTCTCTGTGTGTCCCTCAGAATTCCGGTTGGACCGCCTCATTGATCGCGTCCATGTTAGGCTTCCTATGGAGATATCGGTATCAGCTTCAACAGTGAGTAATTGTTGAAAAGTAGTAATGGCAGGGTTGCCACATTAGCGCCAAATTCTGACCAACTTGGCTAAATATATCAAAATTTGTCGAAATACCTCCAAATTTGGCGACAAAAATAAGTTACCATATATGAAGCCAACTTGGCGATAACTGGCTAATTTGGCGAAATTCCCATTGAAACCATTAACCGTTTATAATCGAGCTCGCCGCAATTTCATTTAAACTCCGAGCATTTAAGGTTTTTTTCACAATCTATGGGTCAGAATTTAAAATGTAATATACGAAAATGTACGTCTTTACATCTGCATTCCGATGCTACTAATAACATAACCGCCATTAGACGGTGCTATACTATCTGAGCTCCTAACTGCCCAATTTTAATGTGATTTACATAGCCGGATACAGAAATTAAATTCTCGGATTTTTCCAGTATAGGGCCTTGACGAAATAGAGAAAACTGACTTGGCGATATAGCGAAAACTGCCTTGGCGAAAGGGAAAACTCCCTTGGCGAAGAAGAAAATTTGGCAACATATTTTCTGGCAACATATTTCCACATTTTATAATGCGTTATTTTCATCGATCACTGCGGAACAAGCTAGAAAAACTACTCACGTTCTTGCATATGTGTTGTATATATCTTTATATCTCATTTTCCGTCATTTTTGACGGGCTATCTTTTTAGTATTAGATAATGAGTAATCGCGATTTTAAGTTTTCCCATAGGTTAACATGGGATTTAGTGATCGAGGGATTTCAGTGAAGCGGCCCTTTAATATCGAATGCATATCATCAGCAGATTTTAAAAGGGTCTTATAAAAATATTGTATTTTGTCAACTTTTTTTCGTTTTATCTATTTTTATGGACTTTTTTTTAACATCTTATGTGTGACTTCTTCTATATTAGGTCAGCCGCAAGAGCAACAAATTATTATAGTGCCTCAAGAAGTTCCACACCCTTCCCAAAATCCCCACAGAAGACCCAGACCTGTTCATCCTCCTTCAGTCCATATTCCACAGCCAATAAGACCTCAGTATCCATCCACAATTCGTCCAAATCCAAATCGTTCAATCAGACCAATTTATCCTCAGAGAAGACCACAATCACCATCACCAGTGTATCCACAGGAACCAGTCTATCAGCCTCAACCAAGTTATCCAAAACCTCAGCCAGTATATCCACCACCGAGTATTAGACCCCCAAGACCTCTATATCCTCAACCAGACTATACTGATGTCCAACCACAATTGCATCAAGGACAATGCGGTGCCAGAAATGGACTTGGAGTACATGGCAGAGTAAATAATTTGCAGTACACTGATGATGCTTCTGAATTTGGGGAATATCCATGGCAGGTAAGGGAAAGAAAAATATATTAACGGGAATCGTCATTTTTATGATACTAAAATTTCAAGACTTTTGATGTACATTTCAAATGCCACAGTTATTTCCAGATTCGTTTGATTGAAACAAACTCTACAGAATTAATTCTTTACTATATGATTAATATCTTCCATTATTAATTTTAATTTCAATGAATAAAAACTTTATTAAAGGCACTGTAAATATTTAATTAGTATTGGAAAAATAGAATTTTAATACAACTGTTGTGCTTCTCACAAAAAAAAAAAAAAAAAAAAAAAAAAAAAAAAAAAAAAACTTTCTATTTTTCATTAAATAAATGCATTAGATATTAAATTACACCCAATTTTACTAGCTTTATAAGAAAAATATTTTAGTGCCAGAATATTATAATGTTTAAATCTTAATAAGTATCACATTAAAAAACACATTCTAATCGTTAAAAAAAAGAAATACACCGTTTAATTCACAGTAGGGGAAGATTGTAGATATAATATTTTATGCATACCTGTTAAAAAAAAATCTCTTTGCAAATGATTTTTATTACAGTACACACAAATAGCAAAAAGTCAGTTTTGAGAAAAATGCATGCAAAATTAAAAATCAATTAAATTTAAGTTAAAATACATAGATTCAATTTAAATTTGACCCGGTTCTAATTTGGATATTTTCGTGCTTTTTGTTTTGTTTGATTCAGAATTATATAATTAAAAAAAAACACTAAAAACAATAATTAAATGTTAAAACAGATTATTCGAATATATAACTATAATCGCATTTTGTATATGAAATATATAAAGAATATAAATGTTTAAATTAAAGATAAAACCGTTGTTGGACAAAGCAAATTGTATATGTCATAAAGAAATCTTTGCTAAAGATTGAAAAAAAAAAAAAAAAAAAAAAAAGAGAAAAAATAGCGTTAATATAAACTACCTCTTTTAGGCACAAGTAATTGTGTTTCTGTAATTTTGAATTCACATCAGAATTTTCTAAAATTTTTATTTGAAAATTAGAAAATGTAATATTACTGCCCCCCCCCCCTTCCCCCCATCAAAGTTAAAAAAAGTAAAATCTTCTTCGAAAAATTCTGGTACAAATCGTGATAAAAATTAGATGGGATAAAAATATCCCACTACCATTCAAAGAGCTAGAACACAGTAGTATTAATTTTAGTCGATGTGTAAGAACGCGTGTTACCACTACTATTTTTTCCTTTCTCACACATTTATTTTTCCCACTGAAGGCCTGTTGTTTTACAAAGCCTTAAAAAAACTACTGGTTGTATGCATTTCGTTATTTGTGCCTTTTTTACACAATGTCTTTCATAGCTCAATTTTTACATGCCGCATGTTTATCGTAGCTGTAATGCTTATGTAACCCTTTTACAATATAATTTTTTAAAATAATTTTTTTTAATTTAATCTTGCTTTCAAAAATTGGATAGATATTTTGAATTTTTCCGCTAATTCACTGAACTTGTTTAATGTAAGAATTATAATACCAAAAGAAATAAAAATAAAAGCAATATAAAATCCCCATAATGTTATAAAAAAGTATTTAAAACTGAATACACATTTTAAAATATGTATTTTCTAAAAACACTTTAAAGGTGTATTTCAAACTTCAAACATTAAATCATTACAAATTGAAAGACACTCTTTACTTATTTTTACCGAATATCTTTATTATCTATAAACAACAATTTAAACTATTCGTTTAAACAATGTATTACAAAACGTTAGAATACTTGTTCTTGTGTTAAACAGAAAGAATGCTGCTGAATAATCATTATTCACACTTATATTTAATGCAATTTAATACACTTTTATCTTATTCTGTAGTATTAAAAAAATATAAACATTGAATATGCTTGTCTATGTTTCAGGCTGCCATATTGCTGAAAGTGGGTCCAGGAAATAATCTTTTCGTATGTGGAGGTACTCTGATTTCAAGTACGTGGGTCGCAACAGCAGCTCATTGTTTAAAAAAGTAAGATTTTTGGAGTATTTTATGTTCACTAAAGTGAATCTTAAAAGTGTACTGTTCTAAAAAAATTCTCAGATACTTCAAACAGTATGAAGTATGAGGTAGATAACAAACACACAATTATATTTTAACTCAAACATACTGATTGGTAAAAATATCATATGAATTGCATTTTTCGAATTAAGCGAAAAAATGTCCAAGCCGGGATTCAATCGGCCCGTGTAACTCCACAGGGAGAGCATTGGCAATTTAATCCTTTGTCTACTGACAGTACTTATGAGTACCATTAAAATAACTTCTTATAAAATTCATTTAATATATCGATTAGTTGTAATACAGTTTAGAATGAGCTATAGATACATTACTTTATCTTGTTCCAAAAGCATTATTGGTTACACAAAACAAAAACATTTTAAAAAAGATGATTTCTTTTGCCTTTTTTTTCAGATTTCTCGGCGTTGGAAGGGGGGGGGGGGTATTTTTCATTTCGGAAATATTTCTATATTTATTTTGTAAGAACATTACATTTGTACATTTACTAATTCTACAAAATGCTAAGAAAAATATTTAAAATAAAAGATTTGAGTGGGGTTATAAATATTGCACGAAATCCCTATTAATTCAAATTTAATTAATCCTTCTAAATCCTTCAATCCTTCTAAAATTTATTAAATGATTATGCAAATCTTTTATCGTAGTTTAAACAATTCACAAAAAATGCTTTAGAAGATAAAATTTTCATGAATTCATAATTCAGTACATAAAGGGTTAAGTCAAAGTTTTTTGGTTCGAATCCCATCTTGGGCATTTTTTCGCTCAGTTGGAAAAAATCAATTCGTAAGATAACAAATACACTTATTTGTAAATAAAATCATAAGACGAAATGTAATCTTCCACTTTGATTCAATCATAAAATACACAATAGGAACTTTAAAAAGCTCACTGTTTTACTTAAAGGTGAAACAATTAATAATCATATAGATGTAACAAGTTTAAAAATATACATTTTATTTAAAATTTCTTAGTGCTTTCGGCCTGCAATTACCACGGCCATCGTCAGAGATTATTTTTATTATTAACTGCTGTTCATTCATACAAATACGTCACCTCGTTTGAAATGAGAGAGTCTATAATTATTAAGGTAGCTGAAAGTAGAAGTAGCAGTGCCTTAGATTGAACTTACGTAGAGAAAAATATATTTAATGGTGACGTATTAAAACTAGAACGGCTGTTAAATATATTTTTCTCTATATAAGTTCAATCCAAGGCACTGCAACTTACTTCTACTTTCAGCTACCTTAATAATTATAGACTCTCTCATTTCAAACGAGACGTATTTGTATGAATGGAACAGCAGTTAATAATAAAAATAATCTCTGACGATGGTCGCGGGAATTGCAGGCCGAAAGTACTAAGAAATTTTAAATAAAATGTATATTTTTTAATTTGTAACATCTATATGATTATACATGATTATTAATTTTGTCGTCTTTAAGTAAAATAGTGAGAAGTTCCTATTGCGTATTTACGTTTATTTGTTTATTTTAATGTAGAACTTGTGTGTTATGAAGTTAAAATTTTACCAGTTAATTTTATTTTTTATGATATGTTTTAAAACAAAGGCGATTAATTTGAAAACAAAAAGAGAAGAGCAAAACAAACAACAAGCAAAAAACCCCAGTCAGGATATAAATGTTAATCTATCCTATACAGAAAATTACTATACATTTTTACAAATTGCAGAGCGGCAATTTTTGTTAAATCTGGGGTTTAAAACAGTAGAAAGTCCTCCCTCTTTTGAAGATCTTTTGTAAATAGGTTTCTCAGGTAGGTTTTTCATGTTTATGCACCAGTAAGTATTTTTCAATGTACGGATTTAATATAAAATGTCTTACAATCTAAAAAAATATGGACAACATGGCATAAATGCATTTTCTGTAAGGTCAAAGTCAAATATAAAATGTCTTACAATCTAAATACACTGGTTATCAAAAATTAAGGAAAAGTCACAAAATGCTAATTTTCAAATACGCGAACACACAAAAGGAAATAATATAATTCGAGTAATTACTATCTCTACCACACAGCTAGCCCATATAACATCTCATTCATGTCACACATGGTCACAAGTATCAGAGTCACTACGGTGAAGCAAAAAAAAAATAGGAAATTCCAAACATCTCATTATAGTCTCAAATGATCACTATATGTGACTCCACTGAGAAGTCAACGTGACTGCTGCTTTGTGACGAGTCACCAGGTGACTTTACAATGTAGTTAAATTGTGACTCTCATGTGACTGTCATTTTGAGACTCAATTTCATAGTCATCATGAACGTTGCATTATGATAAGTCACCAAATAATATCATATTATAGTCACATGGAGACTTTTCCCAAAAGAGCACAATGGTGACTTCACAGTAGTCTCTCTGTCACCTGAAAGTCATCATGTGACTTTAATGTGACATTATTTGGTAACTTATCACAATGCAGCGTTCACGATGACTTTGAAATTGAGTCTACAAATGACAGTCACACGAGAGTCACAATGTAACTACATTGTAAAGTCACATAGTGACTCGTCCCAAAGCAGCAGTCACAGTGACGTCTCAGTGGAGTCACATATAGTGATCATTTGAGACTCATAATGAGATGTATGGAATTTCCTATTTTTTTGCTTCACCGTAGTGACTGTCTCACTTGTGACCATGTGTGACATGAATGAGATGTTATATGGACTAGCTGTGTTGTAGAGATAGTAATTACTCGAATTATATTATTTCCTTTTGAGTGTTCGCGTATTTAAAAATTAGCATTTTGTGACTTTTCCTTAATTTTTGATAACCAGTGTAGAATATGGACAACAGGGCATAAATGCATTTTCTGTAAGGTAGAAGTCAAATATAAAATGTTTTACACTGTAAAAAAAACGGACTAAAATACGGAAATACTACTGGCAATCGAGACGCCAGTACTATTTCCGTATTTTAACGGAAATTTTCCCGGTAAATTACAGAAGACTTTCCGTTAAATTCCAAAAAAACGGAGAATTTTATGTAATTTACCGGTAAAAAGTTCCATTAAAATACGAAAATAGTACTAGCGTCTAGATTGTCAGTAGTATTTCCGTATTTTAGTCCGCTTTTTTTTACAGTACAATCTAAAAAGATTATGGACAACATGGCATAAATTCATTTTCTGTAAGATGGAAGTCAAAGATAAAATGTCTTGCAATCTAAAAAAAAATATGGACAACATGGCATAATTGAATTTTCTGTAAGGTAGAAGTCAAGTATAAAATGTCTTAGAATCTGAAAAAAAAATATGAAGAACATGGTGTAAATGCATTTTCTATAAGGTAGAAGTCATGCCCTTAGTCAATGATGTCTGGTTAAATAAAAAAGAGAATTTTCGTTCCCAGTCGGCATTGTGTTAGAATGCAATTCATGAATTGAAAATGCACTCTTGTATGTTTAGTAATATTGTTTTTGCTTTTTTTAAAATATTGCTTAATTTTTTTTTCAATAAATAAATATTTAATTTATATTGCAATCTATTAATCTTTAATAGGCACAATGCTGATGAGTTGAAGGTCCGACTTGGAGACTGGGACGTACACAGAGATGATGAATTTTATCCCTACGTTGAAAAATACGTTGTCGAAGCTGTTGTGCATCCAGATTTCTATCCTGGCAACTTGCAAAACGATCTGGCTCTGCTGCGATTGGAATCGCCTGTAGATTCCAGCTTGCCGCACATTTCACCAGCTTGCTTGCCAGAACTTAACGAACGATTCGATAGCCACCGATGTTGGGTAACTGGATGGGGAAAGAATGCATTCGGTAAGTTTAAAGAGATTTTTATTTGTAAATATAAATTGAGAACAAAAGGTTAAAATTTCCCTGATGTAGCATAAACGTTTATGAAAATAAAACTCTATTGTTACCTCATACCTAAGAACATACACTAGTCACTCGCAGAAAATCTGAAGCTAATGTTAAACCTATGGGAGCGTACTTTTCAGATTTCTAGCTTGCATTTTATTATTTTCAAGGAATTTTTTTTTGTTGCATAGGACAGCTGAGGTCGATCTCTAACGTTATTAGTTTGTACTTTTTCAAGTTTGGTTGCAGTTATTGCGGTTGCTTTTGCTTTCGCAACCGGTTCCGACAGTAAAAGTAGCTTTATATAATATATATATTTTAATTTTTTGTAAATAACTAAATCAAAATGATAGTTAAAAAGATATATTTAAAGAAGCTATATGAACAATTAACTGAAGATTAAAAAAAAACAAAAAAACTCAATTGCCACTTGTACGAATGATTATTGAAATGATTTGCAATCGAATAGTTTTTTGTATTCATTTTTTGATAAGTGAATTAGAACTTGAGTTATAATCTATTGTTGTCCCAGGGCGACAATTTCTTTTCTTTCCAACGCTGTCGCGTCCGAAAATTCACTCCAAAAAATATCAGCTTTGGCAACCTTTTTTGAGCGATCTTCTGCCTTTGCCATAGAGTTAGAAAACTGTTCGATTAAAAAAATTCTGAAAATAGGAATCTGCTAATTACATGCGTTTGAGGACAAAAATAAATTCAAAAAATGTGTTAGATGTAGCCTGTTGGGATTTGAGAACTGATGAATTTAGACATTATTTTAGAAAAAAGAAGAAAAATTGTAAGTTATTTTGCCAGTAATATGTACAGTTATGCTCACAATGAGAACTTATCTTGTTTTCTAGGTGAACAAGGCGAATATCAAAGTGTTCTGAAAGAGGTTGATGTCCCAATGTTGGGTCACAAAGACTGCGAATACAGGCTGAAACAAACAAGACTAGGACGTAGCTACAACCTACATCCTGGATTCCTCTGCGCTGGTGGAGAACCAGGAAAAGATGCCTGCACGGTAAGGACATAAAACCATTTGCTGATCTCCTTTTACAGCAGAATTATTGTCCCCCCCACCCCCTCACACACAGAAAAAAATAAAGAAACGGGAAGCAGTGTTGTTTAAAATCTTTAGTGGTATTCACATTAGAGTCCTGCACGGGTCGGTACAACTCGACCCCGACCCAGCAAAAGCAATTTCGTCGACCTGAAAACCGACCTTTATTCGATGCACTTCAACCCGAATCTAAAGTGGAAGAAAGTCAATTCATATTTTAATACAATTATGGAAAAATAATCTACAATTATATCTCATATATCAGTTCTATTTTCTTTGTATAAAAATGAACTCATCTACACAAATTAATATTCAAATATGTTTTTTTTTATTAATTAATTTGGTTTTGATACCTATGTAAGGTTTTTGACATTTTTTATAATTTTCAACATTTTCGTCCTGTTAAGGTGCCTGCCTACGTACGGAGCAATTTTTTCCAAAAAAGCTATTTAATTATTTTTTTAACTTATTTTTACTAAGATTAGGACTAGAAAATGTGAAAAAAAAGTAAAAAATATTTCATTCATTGATAAAATTTTGGTAAATTGAGGAATTTATAGTAAAATTTAGTGAAATTTGGCCCAAAACGCAAAACGCTCTAAAGGAAATTCTACTGTATGTATCTTAATTTAATTTTTACACTTCATATTTATGACATTGGTGAAGGCAATGAACTAAAATCTAAGAGATTCTTTAAGTATTTCAAGACTTATAGCATATCGGACCTGTTTACATGTTAATTTTCATAAAATTCATCGATGTCATTCCACAAAAACATCCATAAAACAAAAAATATTTATTCTAAATTTAAATCTTTAGTTCATTGCCTTTACAACAGTGTAAATAACATATATTTTAAATTTCATAGTGATATTCCAATAACTTTGAAATCATGTTTTGCGTATAGAATTTTACCGAAAATTATATTTTCCAAAAAATGCATTTAAAGTTTAGATTTATGTTTTATTACAAGAATTTACAGTAATATACATCTAAATTTCATGGAGCATATTATTTACATTGCTTATTATTAAACAAATGCATCCAAAATTGCGAAATTTATCCAAACATACGACCCTTTAAAAGCAATTTAAAAATTTAAAAATTTTAAATTTTATAGCCCTTTAAACAACACTTCTGGTTTGAGTGACAGCTGTTGAGTAGTTTTAAAACCGCTATAACTCCGGATCTATTTATCGTACAATAAAAACAAATACAGTTTTGGAAAGGTAAAAAGTTGGTCTTTAATAAAATAAAATAAAATAAATTTGACAATTTTCGTCGAAAATTGCATTTTTAACGTAGTTAAGTCAAGATTCCACCATATCCCGCAGAATTGTTTGTACATTTCTCTTTTATGTGCATTTGAGGAGTGAGAAATGTTGGAATTACCTGCGTTCGGGTGCGACTTTGGCAGTTAGTTGTGTTTGATTGAATGAAATTCCATGTAAAAAACATGCTTTTGTACCAATCTTATAAAAAAAAAATCTTTTAATATTTGAATAAAACTCGAAACAAAAAACATTATAGTTGCAAGTATTCTGGTATTTGCAATGGCACTAATCGATTCTACATAAAAAAATACATAACGATGCGTATTGAAATATAAGTTTCGGTTTTCCTACATAATATGCAATCAATATCTTAAATAAAAAGAAAAGTGCCCAGTTAAACTGATGGCATTGAGCTCACAGACTATTCACACAAATTGTATATTATACTCTTATTTCAAAAAATAATGCCCCTCAAAAAATAAATGAAGGGGGATTAGCCTCCGCCCCCCCCCCTTTATACTTAACTAATGAATCTCGATATCTAATCAGGGAAGCTCCTTAACATAATAAACCGGTATACCAAATTTGAAGCAAATCAGATAATTCTGCGTGAAAAAACCATTTCGCTGAATTAAGGGGGGGGGGTCTAACCCCCTTTCCCCCTTTATACTTAACTAATAAACCTCCAAATCTAACCAGGAAAGCTCCTTATCAGAATGAACATAGAAAAGAAAAATTAAAGTAAATTGGATAATTCTGCATGAAAATCCATTTATCTAAATTAAGGGGAGGGGACTTCCCCCCTTTCCCCCTTTTATACTTAATCAATGAATTTCCAAATCTAATGAAGGAAGCGCCATATTGGAATAAACTGGTACATCAAATTTGAAGCAAATCGAATAATTCTGCACGAAAAACCCAGTTATCTGAATTAGGGGGGGACTAGACCTCGCCCCCTTAATACTTAACCAATAACCTCCAAATTTAATCAAGGCAGCTCTTAACATAATAAACTGGTATACCAAATTTGGAGCAAATCGAATAACTCTGCATGGAAAACTCATTTATCTAAATAGAGGGGGGACTAGCCATCCTTCCTCCCCTTTATATTTAACTATTGAACCTCCAAATCTAATCAAGGCAGCTTCTTAACATAATGAACCGGTATACCAAATTTGGAACAAATCGAATAATTCTTCATGAAAAACCCATTAAGGGTGGGTAGCCCCCTTTCCCCCCCCCTTATACTTAACTAATGAAGCTCCAAATCTAATCAGGAAAGCTCCTTAACATAATAAACTGGTGTACCAAATTTGGAGCAAATTGAATAATTCTGCATGAAAAATCCATTTATCTAAATTAAGGACCCCCCTTTCCTCCCTTTATATTTAACCAATGAACCCCACAACTAATCAATCCTTATCAGAATGAACCTAGAAATTTTTTTTGAAGCAAATCGGATATCTCTATCAAGAGTTATCGCGTTACGTAGATACGTACGTACATACATACATACATACATACATACAGAACCGGCGGGCACATTATCTCTCAGGCTTTGATAGCCTGTAAGCTAAAAAGCCACTTCGTCACGGTGTGTTGCGCAACACAGCTTTCATCGTAACTAGGATTATAATAGTTTTTTTATTTGGGTGACTACAGTGAAAACAGTAGTCAAACATTACAAGATACTCTGCAGAGCATGTAAAAGTGTTTATTGTTTATACTGTAATTCCTATCACATATTGGCTTAACTCTTTCAGGCGAAAGTAGCTTTGTATCTGTAATGTGGAAATCACGCCAGAATTTTCGAAATTTTTTATTTAAATATAAAAAAATGCAATTTTACAGTCTTTTCTTTTTACCAGCAAAGTTACCAGGATAGATCAGAAACAAAGGTTACAAGGGCAATAAAAAAACTATTTATTAACAATAGACAGAAAATACTTAATGAAATTAAGAGGCATACTTGCCGATCACTTTTCCACATAATCACCAAATCTATTAAGGCATTTAACATGCAGGGCGTTTGCGTTGGATGGTTTTACGTAAGCTTGTCAAAGTGGCACAAGTGAGACCACTTTTCTAAACGTCTTGCGATTTCAATCGCTCTGACGCGTCTTCGAGCTTACACTACCTTACACTTACCACGGCCGCTGTAAGATATCTAGCAACATCTGTTTCCACTCTGGGAAAAAATATTCACTCCACAATAATTACGTTTCAAATTCTGCTGCTTGTAACCTTTTTTTCTGATCCATCTTCGTATAAAATTAAAATTTTGTTCAAAATATCTCGTACAATTCTTGACTAAAATTAAGTGGTGTAAAATCTATTCCACCACCCTTTGAAAGGTTAAAGGGTGACAAGCAGCAGTTTTGATATTATTAGAGTACATTACCTGTCTGTGAAAAATGCAACTATTCTGTCAATATATATATATATGTTGCATTATGGGGACATTGGAAGATTTTTCTAGTTGAAATGAAGCAACTGGCTGTCACGATATCAGTAGTGGATCACATCCAGCAGTAATAGAGTAGTATAAGTTGTCACAACAGGTAAATTTATAACGAAGACTGGAATCCTGTCGTGTTAAAGACTACGACATTGATGTTATATGATGATTTGGAAATTGTATCAGTCGACGAGTGAAGGCCATGGAATGCATTTATAAAGTTTCCCCAGAAATAATTGACACAAAACGTAAAGTCAGCTCATCATTTCATTTAAACATCTTTCGGCTGCGCAGTTTCCACCAAGAATATTAGCCATCGCTTCATAGTAGTAATTTAGGGATGAGCAAAGTTGTAGATAATGGAATACGTGGACGGTGACCAGGGGGTGGTATGAAAAATGGAAATACGACTAAAATCTGTTAAAACACAGCGAGCATCGGCTTTTTGCACTTCAAGTGTAGGAATACAAAAATGACGTAGGTCGCGCTCTCAACCAATTAATAATTAAGAATACCACGCCATGAAAAGAGTGCGGACAGAGCGAGTGGATGAATTTGAAGGTAAAAAGGATACCCCCCCCCCCCATATGCGCGGGAAAATAAAATGGTTGCTAAAACATTCTAAAAGAAAAAAGAGCGGAAATGGAACATTTAACTTAAGAATATTAAAAGCGTAATATTTAAGTAATTTAGACAAGTGAGACATTAAATTAAAGGGAATTTAACAGAATTAACGATAGAGATTATTTAAGAATAAGGATTTAGTGAATATAAAGTAGTAATTTAGAATAAGATAAGGAAATCGCGGAATTAGATCTAATAATGCAACATATATATATATTGCTATAAATAAATCCCATGTTATTTTACGAGCTTCTGTGAAAACTGCATTTTGCATTGTCTTTATTTTTTGAATTAATGGATTTTTAAGTCCTGCATGACTTTTAGATCATCCTGTATACTAAGCTACGTGTATTTTGTGATGCAGCTGAGTTTTATTATTATTTGAACTAATCTTTTTTCTCTCATTTTTAGGGTGACGGAGGTAGTCCTTTAGTGTGTGAGAAAAGTGGTACCTGGAAAGTAGCTGGATTAGTTTCCTGGGGTATTGGATGCGGTCAACCAGGAGTACCCGGCATTTATGTAAATATCGCCAAGTACCGAAGCTGGATCGACACTGTGATTGGAAGATATGGATAGATTTTCCATTTTTATTTTTTATTTTTTGTAAATATGACTTGGCTGTTCTTGCCTAGATGCTACTTTTTCATGTGATTGTGTCTACTGGTAGACACCAAATTGAAGCGTGTTTCAGTTTATGCACATAAACTGCTATAAATGCAGTAGATATGCCACTAAGTTTGAAATTGTTTCCGAATACAGTGTGATATGCAGTGTAATGTAACAAATTTTAAAGGCAAAACTTCGTAAAGAAACAATGGAAATGAAATGACATACAGTGTTCAACCGCTGTTTCTTCAGGCGTAAACATGTGTCGGCAGAATGCACAGAACGCCTTGTATGACTGTGAACTCGACCGACAATTTATGCCAACATCTCAAGAAAAGTGAATGAATATTTTGACTCGAAATGCCCATTATATGTTATTTGATTTTTATGATGCTATTTCAAACTCCTCTGTTAGCATATTTATTAGTTGTCGCCATTTTTGTCTTCTGCTGCTATCGATATGTAAAGTAGTATGTCTCCAAAGAAAATTATTTTAATTTTATTGTAAATAGTAAAATAATAATAAGTTAAGTAATAATAATAAGTTAAATGAAAAAGGAAAAGTACCTTATACAATCTTAATATGATGAAATTCATGAGCTTGCTATCATGAGGTTTTGCTATCTATGATGATAATATAGAATTATACATGTCAGTATTTCACTGTAACTGGATAAAATTAACTAAGTAGCATATCTACCTATTTTTTTATGCATGACCCAAAGCATATTTTTTATATTCTGCAACAAGGAAATAATGTATACCAAATTGGTAGACAAGAATATCTATGTGAAAAACATTCCAAGTTCTTCCTTGTTGTACCACCGCATTTCAAGAAATATTCTTGAATATTTGTGAACGTTTATCGTGTCATTTTGTTCGTTGATATTTATTTAATTTTCATAAAATGTTTTAATAAGATAATAAAAATTGTTATAATTTCATCTTGAAAATTTCACGATTTTTTTTTTGTTTTTATTTGCTTGGCATCTGTGGTATATTTTGTAACACATACACCAAAAATTTTTTACTTATGTTTGCACATTACACAACATATTTAACCCCTTCGAAACGGGAGCCTTTTACGAAATTTTTAATCTTTTATCATCGTTTTTTAAAAACAGAAAATTGTGTCTTCTTGAATCGAGAAAATGCGCTGATTAAATAAGGCAAATTTTACAGTAAAATTTTACTGGTGAGGAAAAACAAGGATTCTGAGCGCTTCATGTGGCACGTATACGTGTCGCTCGTCCCCAATAAGATTTGTAGATACAACGTTTGTCTGAAAATTTATGGGATTGATGATAATTCTAAAAAACTATTAATGACATTTAATATTTTTCGAAATAATTGTTTGTCGTAGCTGTAAATTTCATTTCCTAATTGTGTATGTGATTGAAAAGTACTTCATAGTCATTTGAAGATATACATGAAAATTCCAGTCAATCTTTTTAAAATGTAAAATCAGAAAATTCTGTACCCCTTAAACTGGATTTTAGTTTTGCAAAGAAAACAGTTAATTGCAGCCATATAAGAGGAGTAGGTAGAGTGTTTAAAATCTGATGTTTGGTCAAGAACTGCTTCGTATTAACATCTGTGTGTGGGCTTGCGCTATCATGCACGGAAACCAGCTCAGTTTTTTCGAAAATGTCTTACACAATGTGCTTCTAATTATTTGGAATTAGAATTATTTTCCCATATGTGTACAGTGTGTCGGAAGTTGCTAGACAGTTTTTTTTATTAATTGTCTGAGCTTCAGTCACTAAATTACGGTCTTATACCACTATATCTGGTATTCGCACAGCACAAAGCAGTTCAAAAAACAGGTCAGCATCTGTACTTCTCTCTTTCATAAAGAAATTACGAATAACACTCTACAGTGCGAAAATGAAACACCATAATATTCCTAAAAACAATTTTTAAATATATCACTCACTTTCAATTACTGTTTTTCCTAGTTTAACCCTGTCAGGTTCAAGTAATTGTGTTTCTGTAATGTTGAATTCACACCGGAATTTTAGAAAAAAAATTACTTCAAAATAAGTAAAAGCGATTTTACATCATTTTCCCACCGAAGTTATAAAATAAAATTTATTTAAAAGTTTCTGGTGCGAACTTTCATTAAAATTAGATGGGATATAATATACACCACCGCCCCTCAAGGGGTTAAAACAGAATTTTACCTAAGCACTCTTTATTTCATTCATCAGTTTTTGACAATGCTCAAAACATCAACCAATACTTTGAATACAAAGTAGTGTTGAAGGAACTCTGAATATATATATATATATATTAAATCGCTAAAGAACTAATCATTTGCATACAGGTGGTACTTTTCGTCATTATTTACCCGTTTCTCTAAAGCTAAAGACTGCAAACTCTGGAAAAGTTTTAGAAAAACCCATATTAAAGTTCTATTAATAAGCTAAATGATTTTATATGCATGTATGAAGTAATTTAACTATTGCAAAAATAACTATGACGCTAAAAAAGACAGATAAAGCCTTTAAAGCAAGAAAATTTCAGTTTTCTTTTATAAAGTAATAAATTGTTAATAACTATTATATTATCGCATTACATCACAATAATATCTGAAAGAAAAATAAAACCATGTATAAAGCATTTCGAAGAAATTGTAATTACATTTTCACGAAAAAAAAAATTTAAAAATATTGATGATGCAGTATTTTTGAATAGTTTTGTTGCTGACAGACGATGTAATTAACACATATATCCTTCGAAAAATTTCTATTGTGTTACCTGTCTCAGTGCCTTAGTACTGGTCTATTAAATCTCTAATGTTTCATATCAGAGAACCAGTTATGCGAGCTTTCGAATAAATCATTAGATCTTTTCATTCAAAACAAATTTGCATGGAAACGTTTCGAGATAATTTTTAGAGGAAAGATTGTTTCAAGGTTGGACGTCTGTGTTAAAGTTCAGGAAAACAATAGTTTTTACTTATTAGTTTTGTTTTGGCATATGGCATTTCTAAAATCATAGAGCGTAACATGACTGAGATAAAAAGTTAATTCTTACGCTGAACGCATGTGCGTGGTAAAACGTGATCGTCTCACATACTACGACAGCAAGCAGCATCTTGCAAGCAGTTTGGAATCAGTACTCTCTATCGACAATTCACAATAAAACATAAATATTTCTATTATAATTAAAAAGCTGTGATAATTTTCTTTTTAATGAACGATCATCAACATTACTGAGATACGCAGACACGCAGACACAACGGAAATTACAAAATAAGCACTCAATAATTATTTATAATCTTTTTCTAAATCTATGCAGGAAAAAAGTTAGGAATCATGTCCATTCAAGGGAAAAAGTTTGGAATCACTTGCTTGTTTATGGAAATTTCCATGTCTGGTGATCAACTTAGTGATACTCAGCTCATGTTGAGGTGGATATAAATACAATTTCTTTGATTATTTCAAACCAGTAGTTGATATGACACCTGTAAGAGAGCTGGAGTTGAAAACCACAGGTGCTCATTAAGCTTCTAACCCAAAGAAAATTGAAAAAAATTGTAGCAAAGGTATTTGTGTTTCGAAGATTTCATAGAAAGTTCTCAGGACTTAAAACTATGAAGAACTGCCTCAGTTTTGATAGACTATGAGCTAACTTCAGCACGTCAGCATCGTACTTTATTGAAATATTCAAAAATATGAGATGGAAAAAATTTAATGATATGAATATTCAATGGAAGAAAGCATCTAAAACCAACATTTCAAACAGAGTGCTGTTGAATAGATTAAATGAAGCTGATATCGTTATCGCAAAGTCAAGCAAAACCCAAACTGACAAGAAGACACAAACAAGCCAGATTAAGATGGGTCAAATAATATCGGAACTGGTATGTTGGTGACTGGAGTAAAATGATGCTTAGCGATGAATCAAAAATTTGTATTAATGCAGGTGATGACAGAGGAAAATTCATTTGGAGCTTGCAATATAAATTAGAGAGTGAAAACTGTTCCAATTTCCGTCTTAAATTCTCCGATTTAATCATGAATTTGGGCTGCATGCTTTAAGAGTATAAGAAGCATTGAAGTCTGTGTGTTGTGACTTCTGATTGGGAATGGGAATTCGGGGAAATCTGTTTCAATTTTAGAAGATTTCTTGATTCTTAGTTTAGAAGATCAATCTGGAGATAAAGATGTTATAATTATGGATGACAATGTTTCATGCTATAAGTTCGGATAGTGAAAATATTTCTTTCTGAAAATAATGTCTCTCATATGGTGCCTTTAGAATGTAGTTCAGACATCAGTTTTACAGAAAATATATGGTATATTTTGAAAAACGTCGTATTTAAGCTACAGCCCAAATCTAAATAGAAGTTAAAAGACTCCACGTAAAAATAACGGCAGCCATCAATTCAAAATAAATAAGTAAATAAAAATGCAAAAGCCTTTTTAAGTCTTACAGAATCAAAGCGATCATCAAGCCAAAGGGTAGAAACAGAAGGTACTGACCATGTATTTTGACCAGATGTTATAAACATTTATCACTTCTCATATTTTTTTTCTATCAGTATTT
Source organism: Maratus speciosus (assembly GCA_963932465.1). Lineage (NCBI taxonomy): Eukaryota > Metazoa > Arthropoda > Arachnida > Araneae > Salticidae > Maratus > Maratus speciosus. Next base: position 187,522,344 of record OZ010799.1, read on the forward strand.
GGAGAAGTAAAATTATGTAAAATAATAGTGAAGTCATTTTGTAATTATTTTTAATTCGTGTGTTCTAGGCATGTTTATAAATCTTTACTAGGAAACAAAATTTCACCAACTTAAATACTTGATATAAAATAACACCCTTTTCATTGCGCGTTGGGGAAAAGCAGCTATATGTATTCCATACATTTGGCCAGTGGTAGAATATACCGGGTGTCCCAAAAATGATTGATGGATTTTAAAATTCAATAACTTGCAAACGGTGAGAGATATTTAAAAAATTCTTGCAGGAGGGTTATGTATGATGTCAGGAGTTTTTTTACTGTGATTCTTGATTTTAGTTCGAATTTCAAGCAATAGATGGCGCTGAGAGCAGTAGGCGCTCAATGCAGACCCGGTTTTTGGTACTTCGGGATCCATTCCATACAATTTAATCTCCTTTTTTCGCATGGAAGAAAAGAGAGGCCGAAAAAATCGAGCCTGGATTTAGCGGTTATTGCTTGCAACGCCATCTATCGATGCTATTTGTAACTAAAACTGAGAATCGCAGCATAAAAACTCCTGACATCTTACATAACACTCCTGCAAGAATTTTTGAAGTGAAAACTTCTTTAGGCGCGTTGAGCTTTTTATGAGATGGAGAAAATCCACTGGTTTGGAGACACTGTTACGTAACCGACATGCTAGCATTTTGGCACATAGACACTAGCGCGCCAAGCGGTGAATGACAGGAACTTTTCCCTCTTCAGCTCAATCCGCAAAAGAAGAACGAAGCTAAAACTCACTTTTTCTCCCGGCGTTCACACAGGAACACACACAAAATTTACATTTTCGTTGCAGTACGCTGTTGTGTTTATTGCTAAAGACAAATACTTGATACTTTCATTATTGAAGTGAAAGCTTCTTTGGGCGCGTTTGGCATTTTTTGAGATGGGAAAAACCATTGACCTCGTGATACTGTTATTTTTTACTTTTACTGCCCGAGAGAGACTGCTCAGACTAGGAAGTGAGTCTGTAGAGCATAGATTGTCCCTCCCGGTCCCCTTTATTGAGGTCTAAAAAAAAAAAAAAAAAAAAAAAAAAAAAAAAGGTTACAAATTTCAGCCGAGGCTGAGCCCGCCAATACGCGCGACAGAGGGCGGAGTGGTATATATAAGATTTAAAAAAAAAAATGTTACATTAGCAAGCTTTGTGAAACAAACATAAGGACATTAAATAATGCAGTGTTATACAAAGTTAGACAATATTATACAAGTTGCTGCGAAACAACATTGGGTACTGAATAAGGGAGAATCAAAGTCTCTGTCTCAGTGATGGAGTAAAACTGAAAGGTTACATAAGAAGTTGAAGATGTTTTTAAGCTTTGAGAGCAAAATCGGGCGCGATAAAATATTTGCTAACCAACCAACTGGAAGAACAGGAGGACGGCGGATATGCCAGCGAGCTGTTAAAGGACAATTATAGAAATAATGAGAGGCAACAGCATCATCACCGCACTCACATAGAGGAGAAAGGGCTCTTTTGAACTTGAAGAGGTATGCTCCAAAAGGACCATGACCGGTAAGGAAAGCTGTGGTGGATGGAGTGAGCAGCAGAAGATCCAAAGTTACCACTGGGACAAGATCATAGGTATATCTACCCTTATCTGAGTAGTCCCAGTAATCCTGCCATTTTTTCATAAAATGAGCGCGTAGATGTCTTTTGATGTGTGAGTGCGGTACTGGAAGTGAAAAATCAACTGATGGTTTAGCAGTTGCCTCCTTTGCCAACATATCTGCCGTTTCATTTCCCAGGATACCCTTATGGGCTGAAACGTGGCTTAAATAGGTTTTCCAGAGAAGATTTTTGAGAAGTGATTTAATCTCAGTAACCTGGGAATTTGTTGAGCCAAACGAACAGATAGCCTGCAGGCTTGAAAGACTATCGCTAAAAACTGGAATTAAAAAATTTTGGTTTTGTTGAGAAATCCACTCTAAAGCTTTAAAGATGGCAAAGAGTTCAGCTTGGAAAATGGAATTATTGTTATCCAGCCTGCAAGACCAACGATGAGTCACTTCACTCCCTTTCGTAGCGCAGAAAGCTGCACCTACTCCGGTAACAGTGCGTGAGCCATCGGTGAAGACCATAACATTTTGAGTGGGAGAGTAAGAATTTATAGTCGGGTTTACTTGTAGGTGGGAAGTCTCATCTGCCGGATGAAACTGCCAGCCAAGAGTCTTACGCTGAATCATCATTTGTGGAAAAAATTGCTGTGAGATAGCTTCATTCTCCAAATGGATGATGTTGCTTTTAGTGAACTCATATTTAATGGTAATGGAAATGGGAGGAATACCTGTCAAGATATTGAGAGCATCACTGGAAATGGTTCTATATCCCCTAGAAATTTGCAAGAGAAACATCCTTTGTATAGAAACTAATTTATTAAGTGCTGCTTTTGTAAGATTTCCCCCCCAAATAGATGCTCCATAGGTGATAATTTTTTCAACAATAGTAGAGTACCAAATTTTTAGCATATGGCTTTTAATACCCCAAGATTTAGTGGTTAATCTTTTTGAGTTATGATAAAATTTTACTAGTTTGATTTTAAGGTAATTAATATGAGAGAACCAGTTCAAGTGCTCATCTATTGACAATCCTAACAATTTAAGGTTAGAGACATGATGGACGCTAGTGCCATTTATTCTGATGGTGGGTTTCCTTTTAAGTTTATAAGGTTTTGCAAATGTTAGGGCTTGGGATTTATTAGTGGAAAGTTGCAGGTGCAGTGATTCCAGCAGCTGACAGAAAATTGGGAGAGCAAAAGCAGCCTCCAACTCCAAGTCCAGACGCCGAAAACCAGAGAAAATAAAGCTGAAGTCATCCGCGAACGCAAAAAGCAAGTAACCAAGTTTTTCGAATTCTGAGAGAATAATATTAGCTATGAGGAGCCAAAGAATTGGCCCCAGGCAGGAACCTTGTGGACAACCCTTTCTCTGTGGGTGGATAGAGATTCTTGCTCCCCAGTTAACAAGAATGCTTCTCTCAGAAAGATAAGAACGAATGACTCCAGCAATATTACCCGGACAATTTAGAATGCTAAGTTGGAGGAGAATGTCTCTCCACTCAACATTGTCGAAAGCGCCTTGAATATCAAGAGAGACCAGGGAAGTGTATTTGCCTTCACTAATTTTAAAAGCACAGGAAGTCAAGATTTCGGAAAGAGCTTTTTCACATGATCTGCCCTCTCTGAATCCAAATTGCCTATTACTTAATAACTTGTTTGATTCGAGGAAAATAATAAGACGTTTAGCTATTAATTTTTCTAGTAATTTACCTAACACCGGAAGCAGGCAGATCGGGCGATAAGAGCTGGGTTCAGAGGGAGTCTTCCCTTGCTTAAGGAAATATACTACTTCCCCTTGTCTCAAAGTTAGAGGAAAATAATGGAAAGAAAGACAGAGATTGGCCCATTGGGTAAAAATCTCTGGTAATATATTAAAGGAACGTTTGAGAATTCGGAAATCAATAGAGTCAGCACCAGGAGCTTTGTTATCCTTGAATTTGCCAAGTGTGGCGCGAAGTTCCGCATTAGAAAAAGGCTTATCAGAGTAATTCGAAAATTTAATGTCAAGATTATTATGGTTAGGATAGACTGTTTCACCAAAAAGATGTTTGGTAAGGAATTCGAGATTATTACGTTTCGACGAGAAGCCCGAAGGCCGCTCTAGGAGGATTTCATCCGGAGTGAAGAACTTCCCAGAAAAGAATTTTTGTGCAACACCAAAGGGATTCTTCTGGTGCGAACAAAAGGACCTCCAAGCTTCGCTTTTGGCATCAAGAATAGACCGTTTGTAAATGGAAGCTTGTTTGTTGTATGAGGATTTGAATTGTTGGATAATTTCAGGGGGTGAATTTAGCTGTTTCAAATTTTTAAGTTTTTTACGCAAAGCTGTTAGTAAATTACGTTTTGATTTTAATTCCGGAGACCAAAATGTAAAAACAGGTGCTTTGCGAAGATTTTTAAGGCGGAAGGTGGCTCGTATCGCCGTTTTTATTGTGTCTATTAGCAATTCTGTAAATATATTAAGCTCTTCTGTGTTAGTTATAGAATTCAAAGTCAAATTAAGTGTGTTTCGTTTGGATTTTAGAATTTTATCAAATTTTTTATAATTTCCAAATTTTGTATTGTATCTGCGTTGCGTGACTAAAAGAGGAGTAGTTTGAAGAGAAAATTCAATGAACTTATGATCAGAAAATGTGTGTATATCAACAACTTGCCAGTTACGAATAAAAGTAAGTGCAATAGGATTAACAAGAGTATGGTCTGGGAATCCTTTTGCCACGATTGTGCCCGATTTATTTCTTTTAATGAATGTATGTTTACGGTTGTCAATATTAGAGATTGCGAGGTTGTTAGTGACGAGAAATTCAATGAAACTCTCCCCCCTAGCGTCCTCTCTGGGACTTCCCCAGAGCGGAGAGTTCGCATTAAAATCACCACCACATAAAAAAGGTCTTCTTTGAGTAATTAGGTGCTGCCACTCTTGTAGTGAGTTATCCAAGTCAAGTGAAGGTGCAATATAGTTTGAGCCGATAATGAACTCACCTTCCGCCGAGGTTATGGAAATAAAAATACAATGGTCACCCGTGAAAAGATGATTTATAATCAGACTAGTATTCCGAACTATCAAGTGCGCGGATTGCTTTTTAGAGGCAAAAATCTTCCAGGTGGTTGGAAATCCAAGCAAAACTCCTCCCCCACCGCAGTAGGCATCTTGTAGCAGCGCGATATCTATGGAGTTCTCCTCCATATGCCGCCCAGCTACAGTGTTAGCAACCTTGCAGTGGTTGAGGTTGATTTGCAAGAATTTTACTGAGTTTAATGGCGGAAGTTCCTGTTGTAGATTAGGCTGGATTAGCTTGAATATTTACCTTTATGATTCAGTGATGCCAAGGCCTCTGCTTTTTTCTTTAAATAAGTGCCGCATTGGCGATCGTAGGCTGGGTGTTGGGTGTAGACACCAGCCTTCCTATAATCACCTCCATGTCTATTTACTACGAGTCTACAGTTAACACAGTTATATTTATGTGTTGTGCAGTCTGTCGCATTATGGTTACCACCACAGTTCGCACACGCTTCTTCGTTTGGGCAATTTCTAGATGTGTGTCCGATTAATTGACAATTGAAACAGCGCTGTATCGAAATGTAGCGTTTTACAGTACATCTGTTGAAGCCGATACAAATTTTCTGAGACAACAAGATTATGGCATCTCTTTCTGCAAGTTGCAGCACTAAATGGGAGGCTGCCTGTCCTTGACGTCCTTTGAGAACTTTTATTATTTTATAGTTTACAGATTTTCTTTTTAGACTACGTTGTAGTGCTGGATCAACTATTTGTTGTTTGTATAAGTCGAGTTGTTCGACATCCGTTTCTTTTTTATTTCCATTAGCTTTATCATGTGATTTTAGTGTTAGGGGGGCTTCTGGGGCACCAAAGATTATTATCCTCGCCATTTTAGGATGCTGTTCCTTTATTTCCATGAGTTCTGATATATCTTCCACCTCTGCTAATTTGCTCTTTATTGTTTCTATATCTTGTTTGTCATTACAGGTTACTATGATTTTGTTATGTCTTGTCGATTGACAATCCATTTTTGGCAAGTCTTGCATATTTAGATTGTTTAACATCTTTTTCATTATGGGAAGTGTTACTTCATTACTCTTCGGGTTTATTACAATTGATGGGCGGTCTCTTGGCAATGGTGGAAAGTTCGCCATTTCAGCAAATGTGAAATTCTGCTGGTCATCACGTTGTGGCATGTCTGAAGCTTGTGTCACATTGGTTGCTGATTTTTGTAGAGCTTCTTGTATGGCCTTTGTTTGTTGCTCTAAATGCTTTTTAATTTTGCTTTGGTGTTCTTCTAAAAGGAATTGCATATCGTTAAGCATTTGCGCTTCTTTTTCAGATCTTGAATTTTCCATATAATTTATGTATCCTTTCTGGCTGTCTATGATGGCTTTAAATGCCGTTACTTCCATAGCCTTATTGTTTAATATCTGCCTTACTTCCTTAAGGTTTTTTATGATTGGGGTAAGTTTGTCTTTTGTTGTTTTTGCCTGGGACTGGGCTTTCAGCTGCTGCAATTGTTCATTTATCTGATCCACACTTTCTTTTAGCTGCGTCATGTCCTGCTGCTCTTCTGTGATTTTTTGTTTTCTTAATTTCTCCAATTCCGTTTCACAATTATGTGCTCTCTGCTTTAGATGATCTCGGTATAACTGAGCATATTCTTTACTATCTTTTTCATGTTCTTTTAAATGACAATACATCTGATTTATGAGTACCTCTGTTGTCATTTGGGATGCCTTCTGTTCGTCATAAGGAATCAATTCTTCGCCTTTTAATGGTGAACATTTGGTTATTTTTGGTGATTTTTGAGATTGCTCATTTGAATTATTTCGCAGATCTCTAATTCGTTGTGAACGAAGTGGCATTGAATGTTCTAAACTTAACCCGTCAGTTATTTCAGAACTCGTTATTTGGTTATGATTTTCTGTTGATAACTCCACTTGTGTACCATCAACAATCTTATTTCCGTCGTTGTTAGATGAATTGTCGGTTCCAGACTCTGAATAGGAATTTTGAACGACTAATGAGTTATTTGGAGTGCCCTTTGCCAACATTTTATTCTTTACTTTATTTAAAAGCGCAAACTTCTTACTTTCTCTCACTACAGCTACTTATATAATCACAATTTATCAATAAAAAGTACTCTCAGAAAATTACAACCAGGCATCACTAGAGAACAACACTGATCTCTTTGAAAGAAAGGAATAATAGATAAGTGTAAAGCAAAAACCGGTGATCGAAATCAACGAAAATGACTAAGATAAAATTAAATCAAAAATGGGAAGATTAATTTTGTAGAATAAATTAAAAATAAATAAAATAAAATAAAAATAAAGACAGAAATTTATGCCGAAATGAGAGGGGGGGATACACTCAATTGTGAAATACTTCCCGAGTTTACTGAAACGAGATTGTAAAAATAACAATACATTGAATAAATAAATATTAAAAAAAAACTGATATTATAGAACTTTAATTTATTGTGAGTGTTCAAGACTCCAGAAAATAATATTGACTACTCCAAAAAGAGAGAGAGAAAAAAAAAAAAAAAAAAAATGTCCCTCAAGGAACTGTTGCAGAAAAATGGACATTAAAAGTGGCTAATAAAAAAAAAAAAAAAAAAAAAAAAAAAAACCATACAAATTAATACGCCAATCCTAAAAAAAAAAAGAACTTCCGGTAGAGGCATGAAAATAAAATTATTAGCAGAACAAAAATTTAACAATTTTTAAAAACTGCAACAGAAGGGGGGGGGGGGCAATACTATGAACTTTATAGAAAAGAGTTACTTACAAAGTTTAGGCTATGGGATAGGCTTTAAAAAAATATATATAGAGAGATAAAGATAAGACCAGCCGACAAATCGCAGCCATCCAAAAGTCAAAATACACTCTTCTCAAAATGCCTTACACGCAAGTGCGCAGAAGTCGGAATAATTTCGTATTTGTTCTTAATTTTTTGGGTAAGAATTCTCAGTGGCAGTCGAAACTCTCGTAGACTGCAAGTAGAGAGTTATTATGAAACCATCAGAGTTAATACTATGCGATTAATCAGTAAAACGACAAGTTAAGGTGGAAAAAAAAGGGGGGGGGGGACAAATAATTGCTTTCAATACAAACTAAAAGAATAAATAAAATAATTAAAAAAATTAAAACAATGTCAAGAAAGAATAAACGCTTATGCTAATTAATATTAACAGTTACAAACAATAAATAAATAAATAAAAGAACAAAATTAACATTAATATTATTGCTATAAATTAATATTTTAGAAGCTAAAAGCAGACATTACAGATCTTTAAGACAGTTTATGCGAGGTTAAGGTTAAAAAAAAAAATGGTAATAATAATAAATTAGTTTAAAAAAAAATATTTAAAAAAAAAAAATAAATAAATAAAATAAAGCCTTTGTGTTAAAGTGGGAGAGCTTAAGTTAATTTAGTTGCGAAAAGATTTTAGAAGAGCTAATGAGAATTTTAGATCATGATAAGCGTCCTATATTAAAATAAAAAAAAAAAAAAAAAAAAAAAAAAAAAAAAAAAAAAAAAAGGCGGGGGGGGGGGGGGGGGAGACTTAAGCTTCTTCAACGACTACGTGTCTGTCCATATTTTTAACTAGTATTAGAAAAATAAATAAATAATAATAGGGGAAAAGAAAAAAAAAATTTGAAGCAATAGCAGTACTTGTACAAGTTCATTAGAATTTTGCATGTATATTTTAGAATGAAAAGGCGAGGGGGAATGAAAAAAGATTAACAGTCATTAAAAATAAATATGATAACTAAAGTTGACAGTTTAACGAAACCTTAATTAAAGGGGGGGGGGAGGACAAAAAACATAACAAGACACATTGTGGTTGTAAATAATGTGAAAAATAAAACATGATTTTGAACAAATGGGATACATCACAAAATGTGAAGAAATAATAATATTATAAAGAAAAGAAGAAGAAGAAAACAAAAACTAATAAACATAATGTAGCATCCTATTTACATTCTAAGTATTTTGAAGCATTACTCTTATTAGAAAAAATAGCTAAAGATTTAATAAATACAGATAAAGACTAATACAACTCATTATAATGTACAACTTTCTGACTGGGTAAGAACGGCAAAAAATTTCCTAAAAACATAAACTCAGTTTATAATCACAGAAACATTTGCATATAATTTATAATATGTAAATTACACCATATAATGAGTAGGCGACGAAGACTACTCGATATTAAAAGTGAAAGAAACTAAACATTTCCGTAAAAAATAAAATTATTATTTAAGAGTAAATTCATTAAACACAACGCATTTAAAAATTTATAGCCAAACTAGATGGCGCCACTAGCGCACGACAAACACAGCAAAGTAACCCTGGGACAGCTGCGAACCATCGACTCACTTTATAAACAAAAAAAAAAAAAAATACTTTAAAACCTCCTAGCAAGACAAGATACGCGACGGGGCTGGGAAGACAGTTTGATTTTCCCATAAAAGTAGATTGTTGGTTGAAATAAAGATAGTTTGACATCTCTTGAGATTTGTTAAAAATGTAAACACGCTAATGAAATATCTATGGGTCACACTAAAGTAAAGTGAAACTAAAAAATACACGTATGGGGTCTATTCGAACACTCACCAAAAGTTAATTACTGAATAAAACTTTATAAAACACATACCGTAAGAAAGGTTATACATTTTTACACGTAAAAAAGACAAAAATAAATGAAGATGAGTTCAGTAAATATATTTAAAATGTATGCAAACACAACACAGTTTCAACATTCCATCGAAGATGGCAAGTGAAAGCTCGACAGCATCCATTATTATAATTTACATAGTTCACTTAATTATCAACAAAAATACATGTTTTATATGTCAAAGTGATCAACTTGACGTAATATACATAAAAAATTATTAGGTTTCATTTTATATATTGGTAAAGGTTTTCTTAAGCTCGGGAAGTTTGTCGAAATTCAGAAGGTCAAGGCCAATGCTGAAAACAATACGGATCGAGATTAAGAAAATTAAATGCCTAAAACTTTATAACCACTGAACAGATTTCGACAATTGAGGTACCATAATCTACAGCTCGAGGTTACGAAAAGAAAGAGTTCAGTATTATAGCTCTAGCTTACCTGGTTTCGGAGAAATTAGCCAGCCATTCTGGAGCTCATAAGGGCAGTGCTTCCAGGGGCACCAGTGCGGCCGTCGACGTGTGTGATACTGTTATTGTAACCGACACCTCTGTATATAAGTATGTACATGTATTGTGTATAGTTCGGTATGAGGAGGGCGGGCAATTAATTGTTATTGATTGCTTAATCAATAACAACAATTTACAGGCAAGCGCGCCGCATGCTTGCCTGTGCGCTATTGGTTCCCGAAATACACGTACAAGAGTTAGAAAAAGGAAATCTCATCAAAAACATCTCATGTAAAAATTAGCCAAGTCTCGTGACTCTTGCTAAAATAAAACTACCTTGCTCTAGCAAAATAAAATTATCTTTATTCAACAGTTGTTATTTATGTCAATAGTTGGCGGCAAAAGTGAACTATTCGATCAAATATCGGGTAAGTTTAGCAGAAAAACTCCTTTGTTTTTAAAATTCGCGTTATTTTTGCGTTATGGTGTATGTCATAGCATCAAACTATAGCGATATTTCTAATAATATGGTAGTGGTTTTAAATATAGCAAAAGCATAAGCGCAATTATTTATCAAGAAATGTTAACATACTTGCAGAATTATTTGACTTGCAGAAATATTTAAATTCACCAAAACAACATTTGGCAAAACAAATTATTATTTTGTTTTTCGTCAGTTAAAATGAATTATACCGTATTCGTGACCTACCTATTTCGTGTAACTAAAAACCGATAACGCTGTATTTTATCGTGTTGATTGTCTGGTCAATGACCAACAGTATTGGCGGGAATTTCGATTACGGAAGATAAAATACGGGGCACAGATGTCAGATACGCACTTGGGTACCTACTTGACACCAAAATGGCGTTACTTTATTTTACACGGTAACACGGCTACTGTTGCTTAGTAATAGTTTATAATAATGAATAAAAAACACTACATTTAAAAGTATTTCCTGCGCAATAAAACATTTCCTGACGATTAAAAACACAGACACGTAATTGTTGAAGTTTTCACTTCTATTGGCACTCCCGGAGTGGCACTGTTTTTTTTTTTAATATCTGTCACTGTTTGTAAGTTATTGAATTTTAAAATCCATCAGTCATTTTTGGGACACCCGGTACCTGTATGGAATTCAGGGTTCCGGATCTCCTGATCATCAAATCGCAACAAAATGTTTCATTTGGCGAGGAAATTTGTTTTATTCGTTTCTATAGTCGATAGTTCTATTTAGATAAATAACTGCTGTCAAAATTACCAAAAAAAAAAAAAAAAAAAAAAAAAAATCGAATACGTATTGAAAAGGAAAAGAGAGTATGTTAGGGATTTTAAAGAACGATTTCAAAATCTGTGTTTTACGACGAATATATTGCTAACATTATTTTAGCTTGACTATTGTTTTTCTTTGGTGGTTAGCCAAATAGCCAAGATTAATCAAAAGCCAGTTAGAACCTGTCAATATATGTTATTGCGAAATTTCATAGTTCATCAAATAGCAGATTAATATCTAGAAGCTTTGATATACGGAGTAATTTCAAGTGAAAAGTTATTCAAACTTTCTCATGATTTCAAATTTAAATGCAAGCTGATTAAAAAAATAATAATAACGTATCGGAAATAGAAAATATATCAATGTCCGGCCTGCGTTAATTTCTTTAGATGAATAATCGATTGAATGTACATTACAACATTATAATGAAGACAGTCCGACACTAAACATACTTCACAATTTACAAAACACATACACAAAAAAAGAAAAATTATGTAGGAAAGCTATCATGTGAATCTAAAAATGTGCTAATCGCTAAAAAAATAATAGTATAAATCAGGCATGACCAACCTTTCAGTAAATAGGGGCGCCCATCACCTAGTTACAAACAATGAAGAGCGCCATTATTCACATGACTTAAATCATGCAACAACATTCGTATTATCTCACGGTTGTAGTTGGCAGAGTCTGATTATCGCAGAGGCTAACTTCCACCAGTAGTTTTGAATAGTAATTCTCGCCCTATTTAAATGAAGAACTTCTGTGATAAATATCGTGAATATTTACTAATCGGAAATATTGATGGAAATTTTCTCCTGTGGTAATCACGTCCTGAATATTGGCAGTCTTATATGTCACACACGTCTTATACCCCTTTAAGACCGGGAGTTTTTTTGGTAAAAATTGAAAGTTTGGGTGGTTTTCCTTTATTGATAGGATCGTATTTGATTGAAAAAAAAATTAAAAAAAAAATACGCGATGTCCAAGGGGTGTGGGTTCGGCCTTAATACAGCCGTTTTTTGACTAAATCTACACAATTGTGTAGTTTGGGATTATGTGTGCAAATATCTAAAAATAAAGTTTAAGCAAAAAAAGTTGTTGTTTATTGAGATAATTTTCATCAGCCACAATGAAAATGTTCGAAACAATTTTTGTTTTTGGACGGACTACTACAGTTTCATTTTCTGAGACGTGCACAATGCTCGCACCCCTCTAAAGAGCCGTTGACAAATGGTATGCCCGTCCGTTTGGATTGTGCCTGATCCTTCAAATTTATTTTTTTTAGTTTTTCCAGCAGCGGTATTTTGTTGAAATACCGATCGAAGTACATAAAACTAGGTCTGAACCAGAGTAAGGACTACAGCAGGTCCTAAGCCTAGATCCTTGTGGACCAGGTCTGTATTTTCTACTTTCCCACTGGTATACTACAAAATTTAAAACTATCCCAGATGATGGTGTTACCACAGAGTGTGGTTTGTTTTTTACATGCTGCTTTCTGCTTTACTGAGGCACGTCCTAAAAAAGGAATCGTCTGCTCATCTATGGAAAAAATTTCCCTGATCTCCTGGTAAATTCAAGCAGACACTAAGGAATCTGTCGAGCATTTGCTGAACTTTCCATAATTTATTATTCATTCCTGGTGATTTATTTGCTGTGTCGACAAAATGGAATGAATTTAACAATTTTAAAAATCTATCTCGTGGTATGCATATAACTCATATAAAACTTATAAATCATATATGGCATCTGTAAATCAGAGCAGAAACATACAGTCATACAGTTCATTACATGTGCATGTTATATATCTAATACTATCCATTTTAAATAGAAATCATGAATAGTACAAACCTATTAATTTAAAATTAATCCGCTTTAAAAATGTAATTAATAAAAAATAAATTGCTAAAAACATAAATTAAAAAAAAAACAACAACTTAAAAATAAAAAAAATATACATTAGGAATTGTAACTATTTTGGAAATGGTAAATGCCGGACCCACACAATTGTGTGGGTCATTCATGAATAAAATATATGAAAAGAAAAATTAAATCTAAGCAAACACTAAAAGTCATATTTAAAAGAAATTACGACAGTACATACTTTTTACCCGACTGCCAAGAAGGGTTATGTGTTTCACGCGAATCTGGGTATGTGGATTTCTTTATACCCTCGAAACATTCCAACGGCTGGATGGATTTTAATGAATGAGGTCTATATCTATTCGTCTTAACCGTCCGATGGTTATAGGCTGGATTTTGTTTTTATAAATTCAAAATGGCGGCCGTAAAATACAAAATGGCGGTAGAGACGAAAAAAAAAAAATTACGCACCCTATTGAGTGGCATATCATTGGATAGGTCTTTCAAAATGAAGACGATGTTTCATTGACTATTTTACAGTCAGAAGCTCCGTTTAAATATGACACAACCTGGAAGTTGTGTCGGTAGGATCTCTATAGCTTTACTGTAACTCTAACCATAATAGACATCTATAGGCCTCATCAAAACAGTGTTTATAGATAGGAACTAACAATTAAGCACAACTTAAAAGTCATCAATACAAGTAAATAAAAAAAATATGTAAATAATATAAAAAAAAATAGTTTCACATTGATGAGAAATAATTAATTAGTTCGCTTTTTACGCAGCCGGTTTTTTGATTTTTTAAATTTAATTTTTACTTGTTGTCTATTGCTGTCAGATGATATAGTCTTTTTAAAAGCAGAAAATCTAACCCTGTATTGTAGTTGTTGCCCTCTAGTTGTGTCTTATCAAAATATCTGAAGCCAACTAACTCATATAAATGTGCAGATTTGGTTTTAAATCTCACAAAAACAGGAAATAGCCTTTTTCCTTTTACTTTAGTATCACCCACACAATTGTGTGGGTTAGGGCTTAAAGGGTTATGCTGAACATATATTTCATTGTGGTAGACGTAAGGTCTCTGCGATTCATAAATTCTATATAAAAATAATTTGAAGACATAGCATAAAGTAGTAAATTTGAAATGAATTTTTTTTTAAAGCGAGCGGGAGATTAAGTGTGCGGGAGCCATGAAAAAAATTTTGTAGGGTAAGGAGCCACGAAACTTTTAATAATAATTAAAAAAACATACGCAAACATTATTTACTTTCTTAAAAAGTACTCTTTAAAATTTATATTATCCTTACAAAAACTTAGTGACATACGAAAGGGCGCCAAGAAAATCTTAAAAGAGAGCCATGGCACCCACGGGCGCCGCGTTGGACAGCCCTGCTATAAATCATATCTACGATTACTTAATTGAGTGAATACTTGAACAAATTTGCATTCCACTGCTACAAAGAAGACGTACTAAACATGTTTCATTTTCTCTATTAAGCAATTTTTCTTTTTCCACAGAGTGTTAACTTATTTTTAACTTACTGACCAAAAAAATATACTATGCACTGCCTACTTTTGCTTCTAATTTATTAAGAATTAAATATGGTAATTGTTAATACATCCATTAAAAATATATAATTAATAATCTATACTAATTTCTATATAAAAAGAATCAGCTTTTTCGAGAACAGTGCTATTTGATTTTACAGATTGTTCCTATCATTTATTTTCCAGATATGGAGAAATTTTATTTTTGGACGGTTTAACCCTTTCCGGGGTGGAGTAAGTCTGTTTGTAAAATGATGAAAAGATGGAATGACACCAGAATTTACAAACGAATTTTTTAGAAAGCAAAAACTTGCTTATTTTCCCGTACTTTATTAATGGAAAATGTTAATTAAATATTCTTGGTGCCGTTTGTCAGTTTTGGAATTAAAATTAGGTATCCTTTTTTGTGGACACCGCCCGTTAAAGGAGTTAGAGTTTAAGAGTTAAAGTAGAACGTTTAAGAGTTAAAGGAGACCTCTACTGTTATCGTTGGTATCCACAGAAAAGAAAATCCTAAACAACAACTGAAAAAAAAAATTGTAGAATCTTTCTTCATATAAATTGTGTTTATTTTATAAGTAGAATTTCTATATGATTCTTCTGGTAACAAATCAAATGTTTCAGATGGCTTTCCTTTGTCAGATCTTATTTTTAATTTTCGAAACTTATGGATAAACTCTTAATGCATTTTCTTCTATAACTTAATGAAAATGTAAGGAAAAGTACATAAACTGCACGTTTTACTGGACTACTTTGATCCCATGAATTAAAAAAAGTGGTAAAAGTGGTAAAAGTGGTATTACCATTGGAAAAAATTAAAGTTGAGACAATTTTTAATATGCATGCGAACTCTATTTAGAAAATTACATTCATATTCGAAAAGTAGACACACTTTCCAGTTCCAGTCAAACGGTACCTTTCGATTTCTCTACGGCAATTTGGTCATAAAATAGCATAGGCTAGAACTTTTTTTTTCTGTAACTGTATACATCATGACTGTTCCTGTAGCTGGATGTTTTGTGTATTTTGCGTAGGTTTTTGCAGGTCTGTTGAAATATTATAGATGTTCTTATAATGCAATATTATGACAGTAATATAACATGGAGTCTTGAGCATGGAGCCTGAACATACGTACAGGGCATATGCTCAGATTAAAAGGTTTTGTCCAAACCATAATAACCACCAGACCTTGAACAACCAGAACTTGATGCTGGACGAATTCGGTTAGACGAGTAATGCTCGTATTCACCATCTACCTCGACCTAGAAAACCTCAGTCGAACGCTCAAATGAAATTCACGATAACATTTGATTTGACATTATCAAGGAGACGTCCAAACTGGATAGAAGGTGCATACCGTTTGAGCGTTTGATCGAGGTAATCGGCATAACTCGGGGTCGAAGTAGTTGGTGAATACGAGCGTTAGACAAGCAGGGAGATCGAACGCTGAACAGACCAAGTGACAAAAAAGCGTGAGTCAAGAGACATTTCACCCTGTTAACAAAGAAGAAACCCGTTTTGAACTCCAGAATTTGTCTCATGTCTCACGCTTTTTGTCGCTTGTTTGTTCAGTGTGCGATCTGCTTAAACAAACATTATCTTGGTAATAACGACAAGCTCTCCAAATTGTTATCCAACATCCTCTCGACCTATGGAATTTTATAGCTCGTACGTCTCCATCTTCCTTAAAAGGCTTTATACTATAATTACATCAAAGTTCTAAACATGATTTATTGCTTATAATAACCTCTCCCCCCCCCCAGAAAAAAATAAATAATCGAAAGATCTTGTACAATACAAATGCAACACATCGTGTTGCTACGCAAGCTAGTAAAAAATAAAATTTAATTATAACAAAAATTATACAAATGGATGCATGCAAATATACTTCTCTTCAAGCGCAGATATAAATAATTATACCTTACAATATGCAAATGATACATTTCTCCATAAAACGACTAAAAATAAAAAAGCCCGCATAAATGAAAGTAATCTATTTATTTCATTCCCTAAAAAAGGGCACGCTTTGAGGCTCAGCGAAATGGAACGGATCTTCGAAGAAAGGGATCTCAAATTATAGGATACCTGAGAGTTCGCTTTTCTTCCATGTAATTTCATGAATGACAGACGCTATAGCTTAGTTTTGTATAAATAGTTTTACCTTTTCAAAGACTGACCTTGAAAACATAATATAGAATGCAAAACATATTTATTTTACTTTTTATTAAGCTTGTGTGATAAAAAAGAAGTTTTTGCGACAGGTTACACCTTTTTAACACTTTCCAACAAAGTTGAAAAGTGTTTATGACTTCGGTTTGTCTGTCCACGCTCTAACTCTCGTAAATGTGCTCGGATCGTTCTGAAATTTTTGGATGTTAGTGACCACTACCACAGTACGTTCACAATTTCAAATGAAGTTTGCAGCATGTTTAGTTCATTTACAGCGACAGTCAAAAGTTTTCCGTTACATTACGGCCAATGGGAAAAAATCGTTTCAAAAAATTTTTAATGGTGTTACACTCTTTCAAACATAGTAAAATTGATATTCATTTATGAATTCCACTAAATATGCATTCTGTTGAATATACGGTGAAAAAAAAGAATAGTTATTGTTCATTTACAGGGCCACACAAAGGATTCCGTTCGTTCATAATAGTATAGGGGGAATGGTTTGCGGTACATGATACTATACTGTATCCGAATTACTGTATATTAGTAATGATTGCTCGAAATGCATTTTTAATTATGATATTCGCTTTTTTCACTATATTTATGCATACTATAAAGTGCGTATAAATGCTATAGTTCGTATACAGGGCTACAGAAATGAATTCGTAAAGGTTACTGAGTATGAGCATAAATTGCCTAAAGGTGGGTTTTAAAGGAGTTATGCATTTGTACGCTGGGCTGAATTTAGTTTACTAAGAAATATTTGTAGAATATAGATAAAATGATATACAGGGCCACGCAAAGAGTTGGATACATGGTCGTCTATGGGTGATAATTTCTGGAAATGTAATTTCAGTGGTTTTAAGAGTGTTTTAGTTTGAATTAGATTTTAGCTAAATAGTGGCATGTAATAAAGGTACTAGGTAAACTACAGGGCTGTACAAAAGTATTCAAGTATATTTCCACCTATTAGTATAAATTGCTGAAAGATGAATTTCAACCTGATATGCATTTTCTTGCTAAACTAAATTTTTCCATTATATATTATATATATCAACCTACAGATCAAATACAGAGCTGTTCAAAAGAATTGGAATAAATATTTGGCTATGGACGGTAACTACTGAAATCAGTTTTTCAAATGTTTTATGCGTTTTATAAAATGTTTATTTGTTATCTTATTTACCTTATTTCCCTAAATAACGAAATTTTGTTAAAGCATTCAGGAAGTGTTGGAAAGTAACCATAATCTATGCTTAGCGCATGTTTTTTTTTCTTGTTTAAACATTAGAAAAATATTATTTCACAACTTTCTTCCCTCTCTAAAATATAAAGTCTGATTTCTTTTCATATATATATATTTTAGCTTTCCAGAGTTACAATCGTGGGAAAAAAAGTAATTTCGCAAATTTCATTATTGTAGGAAAATGAAATTTGTAGGGATAGTCGTGTACACTGTAATACAGACTTGAAAAACCAAAACAAAGCACTAATTAATAGCTAGATGTAATTGATTGAAGAAGCTTTAGCCATTGCATATAATAACTCTGCTCACTGGGAATCACTGAAAGAAAGAAAAATGTATTTAAAATAACATTAGCATTCATCTCATTCTGTACTACACATTACACAGTGAGATATTGCTGCCAATTAAAAACAAGTTGGAAATTGCACGTCAAACGTGGAAAATGAGGTGCGTTCCTTCTATAACTAGTTTTATAAATATTCAGATCTTGGTACTATAGTTGTTGTACTCTTATGCAAAAATGCATGAATACAAAATTTATTACGATTCTATATAACTAAATTCAGTAATACGAATCCATCTTAAAAAGAACGTAATCACCAGGGCAACCTAGAATCATTATCTATGATGGGATATCATTGAATTAATTACGTATGATAGGATTTAATAGAATGAAGAAAACTTTTATTAATATCTTTTTAAGTTTTGATTCGATTTTCATAACACTTAAAATGATACATACTTTATTTTCAATACCGAACATGACATAGGAAATCTCAATAACCAATATTAATTACAGAGTAATACAACTGTATTAACGCAAGTTAGAGTTCGGACAGACAAACAGACGACAGACAAACCAAATCCATAAATTTTTCAACTATGTTGGAAAGTGTCAAAAACGCATAATAGGTTGAAATTTGACTTTCAGTAATTTACGCCAATAGACGGAAACACACTTGAATACTTTTGTACAGCACTGTATTATGCCTACTATCTTTATATACATGCCACTGTTTAGTTAATATTTAATTAAGACTAAAACATGCTTAAAACTAGTGAAATCATACTTCCAGAGATTATCATCCGTAGACCGACATGTATCTGATTCTTTGCGTTGACCTGTATATCATTTTATCTATATTCTACAAACATATATTAGTCTACTAGTGTAGTTTAGCGTAAAAATGCATAACTCATTTAAAAATCATCTTTAAGGTATTTTTGTTACTATTCAGTAACCCTTACAATTTCTTTTGTGTTGCCCTATATATAATCTACAGCATTTATACACACAACGTAATATGCAAAAATTTAGTTAAACTTAAAAACTCATATCACAACTAAAAATGCACTTCCAGCAATCATCACTAATATGCAATATTTCGGATACAGTATAGTATTCGAAATCTTTTGTGTGTCCCTGTAAATACTATGGACTTTCTATTATACAGGAAGTAACTTGCAGTAAACCTCAGCAACATATATCAATTTCATTATATGTGAAATAGTTTAGCGTAGTTAAAATACGCCGCAAACAATGTTCCACCTTTACCGTTATGTAACGGAATTCTTTTGTGTGGGCCTGTAAATGAATAATTAATATTCTTTGCACCGAATATTCTGCAGAATGTATATTTTAGCGGACTTCATAAATGCATATCAATTTCATTATGTTCGAAAGGATGTAACATACTTAAAATGCGCTTGAAACTACTTTTCCCATTGGATGTAATGTAACGGAATACTTTTAATTGTCCCTGTAACATTCTGGGTGTCCCTGTAAATAAAGTGCGCCTTCTATTGTACAAGAAGTAACTGGTAGTAAACCTCAGCAACATATATCAATTTCATTACATGTGAAATAGTTTAACGTAATAAAAATACGCCGCAAACAATGTTTTCCCCTAAACATTATGTAACGGAATTATTTTGTGTGGCCCTGTAAATGAATAATAAACATTCTTTGCGCCACATATGCTACAGAATGTATATTTTAGTTCCCTTTATTAATGCATATCAATTTCATTATGTTCGAATGAATGTAACATCATTAAAATGCACTTGAAACAATTTTTTCCCATTGGCCGTAATGTAACGGAATATTTTTGACTGTCCCTGTAATTGAATTATACATCCGGTTTTCATAAAATTTGAAATGACTCGACAAAATTCTGCAACAATTATATATTTAAAATTTAAAACCATTCGGTTGGGTGGTATTTGCGCTGTTATATACGGACAGACACACAGACAGATGGACAGAAAAACGGACAGACAGACATACGGACTGACGGACCAGATGACGACTATAGGTGCTACGTATTTATATAATTACGAACGCACCCAAAAAAGGGCAACCCAATAAGGTCGCGTCTGGTTCTGGTAAAATCTGGTACCCTACTCGATGCAGACTCGTTAGAAATGTCACGCTTTCCACAAGCTGGTAGCAATGTGAGCACAAATTGTTAACGTTACAAAAGAACTCAAAAACTTCCATAACGACTTCATATTCACGCCACTGGGACCACACATTGACGTCCCATAACTTCACATCGACGGTCACGAAGTCACAGTTTGACAGTACATTGACGTTTCCACGACGTCACAGTGTAATACGGGTGATGTTTCCTGTTTCACCGATACATATGCAGCAATCTAGTATATGACATGATTGTGCACTGATTTTTGAGCATTCATGTAGCAACGGCCGCATTGTAGAGGTCCAAAAACTGATAAGACAAGGGATTGGAGTTTTTTGTTGCAGTGTAGTGGTACGATGAAAAGAGTATTCCTATATATGAACGATAATAATATCTCAAAACATATTAAAATAACGTATTGTATGTATTATTCTTTATAGAATAAATATAATTGTAATGGTACAAGTCCCACTGTGTAGGGTGTTACATTTCTCGCTGTGTACCATGAAAATTTGTTGAAAGAAAATGGTTACGCACTTTTTTCCTTCGGCTTAAAGTTAAATCCTTGGTAAGTATTTAGGTTATTCAAACTGAAATAGCACATACAATTAGACTGGAGATTTACGATCTTTAACAGATTTAAATGAGTAACTTTCATGTCCAAAAAGTATATTACTTTTGTAACTTTCAAACGAAATAACATCCACAATTGAAATGTGTTCGGCGAATACTCCATACAAAGCATTACTGCACAACCTAATATCTAACGCTACAAACCAAAGCGATATAAGTAAGCGTCCTATCTTAAATGGGAGAAGTAACCGCAAGATTAAAAGCGAGGTCACATCAATCAAGGTCATGCGCCACGTAGCGAATGGAGTGTGAACTACAGGTAGATACCTAACTGTTTTCTTACTGACACCACTAAAATTGTAAAGTTTTTTTCACCTTGATTAATAACTGAAGTGCATCTGATAAGGCGAAGAAAACTTCGCGGCGTCAATGGATGCCCCTGTTGCTACGCCATTATTTTGCAAGAAATGTGGCAATCAAAACTTATTTCCATGAGTGACTGAAGGTTTAGAAAATACGCGCCACATTAAAAGCCCGCGCATGTGAATTATCACTCCGTCCACAAGATGGCGCAACTGTGTTAATTTACGCCTGATTCCAGCATTAAGTTTGTTCGCTTACTTATAACGCTTTGCTACAAACACAAACTTCCTTTTAACTTATATTTAATGCCACATATAAAAGAAAAATAATATTTTCGCAAAAAATTGCTATTACAAGACAATGAGGCACGAAACTTAATGGATTTCCTTTCACAATCTGTCCTGTATGAAGACGACGGTATAGTAAAATTATAAATTGTGTGCTTATACTTTGCAATTACTGAACAGTACTCAAGCATCAGTAGTATGTAAAACTTCTCATGATTAAATATGAAAAGAATTTTGGCCCTTTTTTTTACACAGTTATAAAAAAAAGAAAAGAAAAATCCACATAAGAAATATTCATATCATATCAAATTAAACAGTAACAATTATCCAGCTTCTATATTTTATGCTAAAATTATTTTAAAGTTATTCTTTCATTTCCCTTTTCCAAATTTCAATGGGTATGAAGACTCGTAACTGTTTTTCTCATCTTAGTCCATCCGATTTCAAAACATTCCATTTGATTGATAAACCTATTTTTTATTTCTGGGATGTTTCGAATGCTCTTATTGCATAAAATCAGGATCCAATTACAGCAATTTGGTGCTTACGCCAGTGAGTTTCCTGGTGTCTCTTTTTATTGGTTCACAACTTTTGTTGCAATATGTTTTTTTCGAGAATCTTGCACCTTTGCACGCTGTTAATAAAAGGACCTGCACCAGTTCAGAGCTAACTTTTTGTGAATTTCTCAATGCTTTAGAAATCCCGCGAATCAGATTCCCGTCGAATCTACGAGGATTGTTTTTTAATTAAGGGCCGTTTTGATGTATACACTAATAGGTGACGCGCGCACCGCAACCAGTGCTTGCGTCATGTTCCGGCGTTCCTTGGGAGCAACTGTGCTCAGTTGCAGCTGTGTAGGTAACCTCTACGGTCTGTTCCGTGTCTTTAAAATGTTCAAAATTATCAAATCGCCCGCCCCGTGTGAGGTACGGTCAACGTACACCCAGGTGTACACTCTGCGAAAGCTACGCAAAGCGTTTCAAAACAAAAGACGCGGCATGCTGACAGAGAGAATTTTGCTACTCCATAACAATGCAAGGCCTCACACCGCAGCTCAGACTCGAGCTTTAATGGACTCTTTTGGCTGGGAGGTTTTTGACAACCCCCCCTCCCCCCGCGTACAGCCCCGACCTTGCACCGAGCGATTTCCATCTTTTCTGCTATCTCAAACATAAACTCGGTGGCAACCACTACAATGATGACGAAGACGTGAAAACGGCCGTGAACTCTTAGTTATCAGAGGAGTTTTCATGTTTGCATTTTCTACAGGAGCATTTTCATTTTTCGGCATTTGTCGTATTTCTTCAAGCTGTTTTCAGTTTGCTCTCGCCTTTTTCTTCTGTATTGAAAGCTGTTGAAACATAATTTACTCAACTGCAAAATCAATTTATTAAAATTATTACAATACATTTCATAACATTTTTTCTATAAAATTAAAAAATATATACAACGGAAGAAAGTTTATTACAGGATAGATCTTATATTATGCCATATTTACATCGCGGTAATTTGAAGAATTGCAAAATATAGCTAACAAGTAAAGAATATATCTTCCATAGCCTGCAGTTTTTATTAGACTCCTTAAAAATTCATTCGCCTTGTCAGAAAATCCACTCACCAGTGGCGAGTAAAATGAAGTAATTCCCACCCTATGTTATTGTTAATGTTGATAATTTATCATTTTTGTTCATAAATCATGTTTGTTGAACATGGAAATATACTGCTCAAAACAATTAAAGAATATTGAGGTTGTGGATAGATCTTGCTGCTAGGGAATTGTTTAGATGATTGATACATGATCGACAGGCATGATAGGATATGAGAAAAATATTACACATATTTGGCAGATAAAAATACATTATATGGAGCATTTGGGTACAAAAGGAATAAAACACAAATTGTGCATATGAGAAAAAACGAAAAAAAAAGGGTATTTCCTTCAAAGAAAATCGTTTTTAGTAGGGGTTTTTAGTATGGTTTTCCAGGAAGGAAATAGTTGAACACCTTTGAGGCATGGAGTCAATGACGCTATTAATGAGGAGCTAGGTCCCACTCCTCCCGAAGAGCTCTTTCCAGTTCTTGGAGAGTTCGTGGGGTGGTAGGCGGCAAGAAACTTGTCTGCCTATAATGTCCCAAACATGTTCTATTGGGTTCATGTCCGGCTGGCCAGTCGTATAAGCTGGCCAGTCGTATGATTCGTTCCTCGAAAAGGAAATCGTCCACCAAGTGAGCACGATGTTACCTGCAATTGTCATCCATTAACATGAAGTTATCTCCATTTGCTGCAGCCAACGTAAGGGACTATAACAGAAATGATCTCATCACTATATCGCTGACCGGTCAGAGCTCCATTTAGAATGACGTGGAGGTCGGTGCGCCCATCAATGAAGATGTTAGCATAGACCGTCACTCCTACACCGCCAAATCTGACACTTCCTTGCACGAACGCATGCGTTCGTGAGAAACAATCCTGAAAACCAATCCTAAAAACAATCCTGCAGGATTGTTTCTAGTGCCACGTTCCCTCCAGATGAAAATACGTCTATTATCAGGATGAACAGGAAAACGGGACTCGTCAGAGAAAAGAATGTTGCCCTAACCATTTCTCCTACAGTTCACATGCTCTGTTGCCCATCCCTGCGGGCGCCACGGTGCCTTGCTATTAACGTAACACATATTATTGGTCTGCGAGCATACATACCTACAACGTGGAGAGAGTTTCGGACAGTTTGAGTCGAAACTGTGGTACCAGTAGCCAAGCAAAGGTGTTGTTGAAGAAGAGTTGCATTCATATTTCGGTGTTTCCTAGTAGTTAGCGTTAAATATTGATCTTCATTGGACATTGTTGCACGTCTACGACCTTGCCCTGGTCTTCGGCCTACATTTCCAGTCTCCAAAAAACGGTTCCAGATCCTGGAAATTACATTTTGTGAAACTCCGGTGGCTTCTGCTAATTCAGATTGTGTGTTGACCCTCCTCTAACCGACCAAAAGCTCTCCAAGCTTCTCATTCGGTTAAATGACTTCGTTGAGACACCGCACTCATCGAAACAAAGCACTTACTGAATGTCGGTCATTGTTTTTCGCTTTGTCTTTCAGTAAATTGAAAGTCAAATTTCATTCGCTGCACTAAAGCGTCGTTTTTGACGTCAAACTCAAAATTTACATATTCCGAAGTTTGAAAATGAGAAAAATTTGCATTTGTGACTCTCTCTTCCTCCATTTCCTGCAAAATTGCAAAATTTCTTTTATACCGTTATTTTACATAAGTTTTACAATATTCTTTAGTTGTTTTGAGCAGTATATTTACTCGAGAATGGATAGCATACGTAAAACTTATATTCTGAGTTCCGAAAATTGGTTAACTACAATAATCGGTCAAGTGCGAGTATTACTCCCGCACAGAGGGTTCCGTACAATAAATATGTTAGTAACTGTAATATTACAAAAAATCGTTGCTAAAAGAATAATAAGTTGTTATCTAGGCTTTATAAGCCGATTGCGCATCATAGAGTATACGTCGCCCATGTCTTTGTGTATGTACAAATCGTCCGTGTCTTTAAAGGTTAGGCAGCCGAAGAGAGACTACTCAGGGCCGGCTAGGCATGCCCCTTGCAGCTTAACGTCTCTCCCGGTATGTTCCACGACATGTTGGGGCTCCTTAGTCCAGCCCTGGCCGGCCGAATGCGTAGCACATACATAAGAAGCGCACGGGGCGACGCCCAACCGCCAAGGGCGGCCACGCACCACCGACCACAGAACACAGAATTTATTTGAAAAAGCAATCTCGTCTAATTACCGACAATTCTTTTCGTAATTCATGATGAACAATCCTTTTATACTTCCGCGACGATAGATACCTAGAGCGCCCCTAAACTCCCTTGCTGAGAGCCCGCAAAGTGAAATTTGTGTCTAACGTAAAAATACGATTTTCTCAAAAACTATGTGACCTAGGGTAATCGATACAGTTTTCCTCCAAGGTTTAAATAAACTTCCACTACCCCTAATTTTTTCATAATTTTAGTGTCAGTAGATTCGGAAATAGAAGGGGGGGGGGGCATATTTTTGCAGTACGTTTTCGACTATATCTCTGAAAACAGAATACCAAAAATTTAAACAAATGTACTTTTGAGTTTGTAATGTACTTGCGTTTTGAGAACTTTCACACGATATACATAAAAAAAAGATTTTTATTTTCAAGTAACTTAATTAGTCTCCCTACATTTTTCCTAAATATATTTGTGAATGGTTAATAATCTATAAATATGGTGGATCAATAGCCTTTATTACTTCTGCCAAATTTCGAATTTCCACGTTTTATAGTTTATGAGAAAAACGGCTGTGACAGACGGACAGACAGACAGACACACGAGTGATCTTATAATGGTTCCGTTATTACGTTTTAAGTACGGAACTCTAAAAACTATTTGTAAACGTTTCAAAAAATAAATGGCAGCAAAAAACTTTGTTTTGGTAAATGCTTCTATCTCCAAAACTTATTGGTTTCTGAGATTTCTAAAGGTAAAAAAAGCTTTTTGGAATGGTGGGTAACTTGGTAGAGGTTATTGTATATTTTTGTTCCGGGTTACATTATATTTTCTAGCTTCAGAATTTGTTTTTTTCAGTATAGAGGGGTTCGCTGTCTGGGAGTAATCGTTACTGATGTTTTACTGTGCATTAAAAGTTAACTCAATATTATTACAAGTTGCAATTATTTATCTTAAAGTCTATTTTAGAAGCAGATTATAAATAAACAAGAAATAAAAATCATGCGTCAAGCATAGATTATGAAACACTTTCCAACAAGAATAATGTAACAAAATTTCATCGTTTATTAAGTTGAAATAGGATGTTTAACTGAATCATTTTGAAACGCAAAACACATTTGAAAACCCAATTTCAGCAATTCTCATTAGTCCAGGCAATAGAGACCGTATAGGGGCTCTACCTAGCAAAATTCATGGTAGTTCTGGAAAAAGGCTTACTATATGTTTTTTGGGTCGCTGAATCCCAATTTTTAACTTCCCACCAAAATTTCCCCCGGCAACCCCCACACATTTTGGTAAAATGCCCCAAAAAAGGTTTTTATTAAAAAAATCATTTTTTTTATTGTTTTAGGGGAAAAGTATCTAGAAATTCAGAAAGTAGGCAAAATTTGAAACAAATTAGATATATGACATTATGACTTAGGATGAAGGGGATGGGGGAATCTGCCTCGGAACATGCGCGCGGTGCTGCGTGAACTAAGTTGCGCAATTCCACTTAACCACTCACACGTTTACATTCGCCCTTTCATCTCCCCTCCGAACTTTCTCTATAAGGTTTACTTTAAGTTTTTTGGTCGCTGAATCCGAATATTTAACTTCCCCCCATAATTTCCCCCCCCGAACACCCCTCCCCCTCAAATAGTTGTTTTTAACTTGAATTTCTTATTGTTTTAGGGGAAAAGCATTACGAAATTCAGAAACTAGAAAAAATTTGCAACAAATAGGATATATGACATTATGACGTAGGATGAACGGGAGGGGGAGGGCTGCCTCTGAACATGCACTGCGGCGCTACGTGCACTAAGTTATGAAATCCAGGCAATAGGGGATTTTACCTGGAAAAATTAATACTTGTTCCGGATTTCGACTCACTTTATATTTTTTTGGGTCGCTGAATCCGAATTTGTAACTTCCCACCAAAATTTCACCCGGCAACCCCCCAAAAAATTGATTTTTTGAAAAAATTTGGTTTTTGAGAAAAGCGCGCGGGGAATGTTCCGAGACAGCCCCCTCTGTCCCCGTTTATCCTACGTCATGATGTCATATATTCTATTTGTTGTAAATTTTGTCTAGTTTCTGAATTTTGTAATGCTTTTCCCCTAAAACAATAAAAAATTTAAGTTAATAACAACTATTTTGGGGGTTGTCGGGGGGGGGGGGGGGAAATTTTGGGGGGAAGTTAAAAATTCGGATTCAGCGAACCAAAAAACTTACAGTAAACCTTATAGAGAAAGTTCGGAGGGGAGATGGGAAGACGAATGTAAACGTGTGAGTGGTTAAGTGGAATTGCGCAACTTAGTCCACGCAGCACCGCGCTCATGTTCCGAGGCAGATCCCCCCTTCCCCTTCATCCTAAGTCATAATGTCATATATCTAATTTGTTACAAATTTTGTCTACTTTCTGAATTTCTACATACTTTTCCCCTAAAACAATAAAAAAAATTGATTTTTTTAATAAAAACCTTTTTTGGGGGCATTTTACCAAAATTTGGGGGGGGGGGGGGTTGCCGGGGGAAATTTTGGTGGGAAGTTACAAATTCGGATTCAGCGACCCAAAAAACATTAAGTAAGCCGATTTCCAGAACTACCATTAATTTTGCTAGGTAAATTCCCTATTGCCTGGACTACATCTACAATCGGAAAATTATCCGAATTTTTTGAGCCACCCTACGTATGATATATAGATTTGTGTCTATAAACTACATGCATGCAAAAATTTAGTTCACTTAAGAGATACATACCACAGCTGAGAAATTCCCTTTCAGCCATTTCCACTAATAAGGAGAATGGTACGTGAATTCTTTTGTGGAGTACTGTATACGAAGTATAGAATTTATAAACAACGAGTAACATACAAAAAAATTAGTTCATTTAAAAGACCATACCGAATTTGAAAACGTACTTCCCGCAATTATTGTTCAAAAACAGTACTGCAACCGATTTCTTTTGTGTGTCCCCGTAAAGGAACGATAAGTGCTATGAATATCCTATTCTATAGCAATTATCTTGTAGTGAAATTCAGTGAGTTATATCAATTTCAATAAATTTGAAATAGTGTAATGTCATTAAAATACACTGGAAAACGATTTTTTCCCATTGACCATAATGTAAAAGAATTCTTTTGAGTGTCCCTGTAAATGAACTAGTAACGCTACACACTTCCTATTCATTAGTGAACATGCCATGGTAAACATCATTATTATATATCAATTGCATGAAAATCCGATTATATTTACGCGAGTTAGAGCGTAGACAGACAGACAAACTGACAGACGGCCGGACAAGCTGAATTCATAAACACGTTTAACTATGTTAGAAAGTGTTAAAAGTGCGATAATGATTTGTGAAAATTCTATAAATCGGAGCTGTCCTATAAATAGGACGATAGTAAAATGGATTAAAAGAATTTCTGTTTCACTCTGACAAAACTTTCTGTATTATTCAGCTTGGAAAAATGTCTGCTTTTATTTGATATTCTCCGAGTTTTCTTAGGGGATTATATACATAATAAAATGAACAGGAACTTTAATTTTTTCCAATGTATGAATTTGATACAATAGAAAATTTCACACCCTCCAATCTATGGTATAAATCAAAAACATGTCCGAGAGTAACAGTGACAACATCTGACCAATTAATTTCTCTCTTACTGCAAATTTTTAACTTCTAAACATCGCACATTTTTAATTTTTACGCTGTCAAATAGGGGAGAAAAATATTCTTTCAAATGCAATTTGTTTGAAACTTGTATCTCAGCTTACGGATTTTTTACGGGCTTTAAAATAATTTGTGAGCATAATAGGAGTTCCAAAGGGTCTAGCCGGATAAGCATAGCGAAATGGCCCCACGGCCGATGTTTGAAATAACATATGTGGTAATAAGGCTCACCATGAGAATACAATATAGAGTGTTTTTAGCCTCTGACCTTGAACTGTCCTTGAGATAATCGTGGAAGTATGCGCCGGCGCTACTACTTTTCAAATACGTTTTTCTCAAAAAGTACAAAAGTTAAAAAAAGGAAACCAACGCCAATTATTGAATAATATATTAGTTCACATTATATATTTTTTTCACATTTTTACAAAAATTTTAACATAGAAAAATAAACAAAATATTTAAAAAAAATTATTAATGTAGTAATTTTATATTTATACCAACCAAAAAATTACAGAATTAACCTCTAAGTATGTACTTTTAAGAAAACAAATTTCGTTAAAATCGAAGATGCGCTTTTTGAGTTATAAAAAAAAAATAATGTTAGCAACTTGCTAAAATATTCGTAACTTTCCCTGTTTGCATTTGCAGAAATACGCTACTATCAATGCATTGGTCGATTCATGACATTTCCACTCAGGCAGGATGCGCAGTGCGCTAAAATAAGAGAATGTTTCCATACATACCACCTCCCTATATGTTTGTTTCGTGTTTGTAAACATTTTGTTATTTTGGCGTACCGCGCATCCTTCTCGCATAATAATATCAAGAATTGACAAACAAAATGGTAACATTTGCCTACGATTGTTTTCACATAGAAGAAAGCTATGGGACTGAACAGTGTACATATATAACGTATCACTTTAGGGGGGAGCGTGTGTGTGTGGGGGGGGGGCGGGTGGGGGCTGGCACTTGACATCGTAGGATATCTGTAGGGGAAGGAGGTTATCATTTGATATCGTTATATACCGTTATTATTTTTGATCAAAACAAAATTTACTTTTTTGGTATCTTTTTCTTTACATCTGTTATCTTAATTTTTTTAAGTCTGTTTTCTTCTTTTTATGAAACTACAAAGTTATAATTAAAACCACTGAATGATTATAAAACATTTCATTCCGAAATAGGGAATAACCTAACGTTCGCCATTAATATTCTCCTGCCATATGCGTATATAATTCGTTGTTAAAGAAACCAGATTCGAAATTATACTTGTTATTTTTGCTAGTAAAAGATGGGGAAGAATGTTGTCTACCTGTTTTGTTTACAAGAAGTTCTGTTTAGCCCCGTGCAAGGGCGAAGTGCAAGAAGACAATTTTACTGTTCAATGCATTATGTAACAAAGAGTTATTATTAAAAACTTTTAAATAATATTTCTTTAAAATGTTATTTGGTATAAAGTTATTTCTTATATAACAGTGATATCTTATGAATTTCTCCTCTTTATTTAAATAAGTAAAATATGCAAATAAAAAATGTACAACCATAACTGTATATCATTGCAAACGTATAAAAGGAAAAGGAAAACAATTGTAAAAATAAAAAGAATTTTTAAACACTGATAACAATATTATTAGGGGGAGGGGGATTCAAGGAATAATAACATATGATACCGGAAATTTGGGAATGAGTTCGGAATTACCAAAAAGTTGATAACCTTATATATTTACAATCCCTATAGCTTCACTTGCACAATGGACTACATCGTCGACATGTATGAAAACATTCTCTGATTTTTGGCGCATTGAGCATCCTGCCCGAGTGGAAATGTCTCGAATCGGCCAATGCATTGATAGTAGCGTATTTCTGCAAATGCAAACAGGGAAAGTTACGAATATTTTAGCAAGTTGCTAACATTATTTTTTTATAACTCAAAAAGCACATCTTTGATTTTAACGAAATTTTTTATCTTAAAAGTACATACTTTGAGGCTTATTCTGTAATTTTTTGGTTGGTGTAAATATAAAATTACTACATTAATAATTTTTAAAAAATATATTTTTGTTTATTTTTCTATGTTAAAGTTTTTGTAAAAATGTGAAAAAAATATATAATGGGAACTAATATATTATTCAATAATTGGCGTTGGTTTCATTTTTTTTAAACTTTTGTATTTTTTGAGAAAAACGTATTTGAAAAAAAGTAGCGCCGGCGCATACTTCCCCGATTATCTCAAGGACAGTTCAAGGTCAGAGGCTAAAATCACTCTATATTGTATTCTCATGATGAGCCTTATTACCACACCTGTTATTTCAAACAATCGGCCGTGGGGGCCATTTCGCCATGATTATCCGGCTAGACTCTTTTAAACCTTCATAATTCCTACACTATTTGACCAAATGACTTATCGTTTGGTATCTTAAGTTGAATCTTACCGAAAAAAGTAAAATATGATGTCATAATTAAGTTTTCGTATTGAAAACTGCACAGTTTAGTATTCAACATCCCCTTAAGCTTATTATTATTACTCTTTTAAATAAAAGTTAAAAGAAGACATAATTTTCCAGTCAAATGACTACATGGCTATTTCCGTTTTTTGGGGGGTGGAAGGGGGGAATTTAAAGATTAAAATGTATGGCATGGTCTCCCTCTTTATTTTTTGCCAACTGCATTGATTCAGATTATTCAAGGCCATATTCAAGATTATTAGTAATACACTACATTCACTATACTATAATAATTTTAAAATACTGTATTTAATGTAGTGGAAATTTCTTAAAAAGAAGTAATTTTTTTAAAAATTTTAATAATTGGTAAGATTTTTTTCGGGCGGAGTAAGGACCTTATAAACTCCTTCCCTGATTATGACTTTAGAAACTTCTAATTTTTCTGAAACGGGGGAGGTATTTTTGTCTACCGGGTTACTTTCTCAATTCATTTCTAGAACCAACATGAGGCTACATTCAGGATGGAAAGTCATTTTACAATGGATTGGCAACCTTCCAATATAAAATTAACAAAACTTCTTCCCCTTTGTGTGTTTGCATTTGTTTATCAGTATATCATTGCATGCCCTTTAACACAAGCATATAAACTTCGCAAAACCATCCTCTATAGCTTGACCAATGAACATGAAAATTACACAATGTGTAGATCTATTAGTGGTTAATCAACACATCTTTTTTAAACTCTTCACCTTATTTGCTGTCCGGCTGATGATCCTGCTGCCGACTAGGGATAGAGACAGGTCGTTACACACTTCACGCACATGTGGTTTTGTGTACATAGTTATACATAATGTTTAAGTTTGTTATTAGTGTTTTATTTTTTATATAATACCTTTGAAAATCAAAGTACAAACAAGTTCTTACTGCAAAATCTGACCAGATATCTTATTAAAGATGGCAAGTATAATACATTTAACTTATATATATTATGTAAACTGTATATACATTATTTAAACTGAATATTACTTTCAATGTAACATAGAAATTGGACTCATGAGACATATAGTTGCCTCGAGCCAATTGGTTATGGCCGTCTCGTGGGATGTGCCTATGCATCTATGTGAAAAGTGCAGAGAGAGTCCAATTTGTCATTGAGACAAATTCAATGAGTCACTGTAAAAGATCAGACTACTTCTAGATTAGTCATATTTTTGTATGATTATGATTTTGTTTCCATATTGCTAGCAACAGAAATAATTTTAAAAAAAATCCCTAAATTTCCCTGATATTTTCATAGTAATTCCAGATCAACAAAATTCTCTCATACTTCCATATTTTTCTAGTTTTTCAGGTCTGAAACTTCCCACCCCTGATTTCAACTATACTGGAAAGCATAATTATAAACGGTTTAAAATATAGAAATTGACTTTCATCAATCCATTAATTTAAAATGAAATCATACTTCCGGATTAATCATATTTTTGTATCAATTTTGAATTTTTTTTCCATATTGCTAGCAACATAAATTATAATAATAATAATAAAAATTCACAATTTTCCCCAAATTTCCCTGATATTTCCATAGTAATTCCAGATCAACAAAATTCTCTGATACTTCGATATTTTTCCAGGTTTTCCAGGTCTGAGATTTCCCACCCCTGATTTCAACTATGCTAGAAAGTATAATTAAAAACCGTTTAAAATATAGAAATTGACTTTCATCAATCCATTAATTTAAACTGAAATCATACTTCCTAATGATGCCTTAAGGATGCACTCTCAAGCGGGTGGGTTTTTCCATCTTCATTGAAAGTGAAGGCAGATATTGTTTGATCATTTCATTAATCTGCGGTCACCATCTCAAAGGTCACAAAGAAATCACCGGCAAGCAGGGGTATGCAATCGGACAAAACTTTGGAAATAACCAGTTTCCATCTTCGTCGCAGTTGTTAGCCTTGAAAAAAAGCACTTCGTAGTGATGTTCTTCCAATTAAATGGACAGAAACAGACTAGTAACCGAAGAAAGCGAACTTGTAGATAAATATTTACATTATCAGAAAAGTAAGTACTTTTGGTTTCTTATATTTCCTTGTACTGCATACCTGAAATATTTTAAATTTCTATGTGAAAATTTCTTTAGTTGTTAAGGAGAGAGTGTTAATTTAAACTGAGAAGTTTTTCTTTTGATTTAAAAACTCTATAAACTATGACTGAATGAAACAAATACTTCGTACGTGCATGTGGCATGTTTTGAAATAAAATATAAAATTTTCTGGGAGGAAAAAGGCTGTATTAACGAAAATAATTGTTTTCCTCAAAATTGTTAAAAAAAAAATCGATTTTTTAAAAAATATATTAAATGAAAGCGTGTTTAATTGTGAATATTTTGAAGACTCATTTTTACCCATACGGCAATTATATTCTAAATTTTGTTAATACAACCCACACAAATTAAAACATTAAATGGCTTTTTCTTCATGTTCATATTTCCTTCACTTTCATGTTTTAAAAATGCTAAGGCCTTTTTTTTTTCCACTTGAGACAGATGTTCAACCACTTGAGGGGGTGCGGTGGGATATATTTTATCCCACCTACGATTAATGAAGATTTGTACCGGAAAAATTTTATTAAATTTTACTTTTGTAACTTTGGTAGAAAAAAGGTCTTAAAATTGCATTTCATTATTTTACAATAAATCTTTTTGCAGATTCCGGTGTGAATTCAACATTACAGAAACGTAATTACTTGCCCCTCAAGGGGTTAAAGGTTTTTATACATGTTCTTTATTATATGTGTGATAAGTTTGCGCATAGAATTATCCTTCAGATTTTTTTCTTAAAAAAAAAAAAAAAGTAAATGAGATGTGTTAGATCTCATCGTTTTACATTATAGTATACGTCGGTAAAAAAATTATAATAAATGTAATATTAGATGTATCTAAAAATCCATGCGCAATCTTGTGTAATACACATTTGAAAATCTTAAAAAAATGGGTAAAAATATCAATGTTTAAAAAGTAGTAGGAATTTTAAAAAGTTCAATTTTTTTTAAACTTTTTAAAAATTTTAAATAAATAATCAGTTATTATTTTTTTTAATTTCAAAATGTACTTTTAGCTGAACATTGAAATGCAGTGAGTTCACCGTTGGAATCATATTTTTTTAAATACAAAAAATTGTTGTAAAGGTAAACTGTCCTTTTAAGAAATTTATATTTTAAAATGTTCCTATATGTGTCAATACCAGTTTAATATCCAATTTAATTAAAAAATTCTATTTTTATGCCAGAAATTATGAACAGTATTTTTTGATTTCTTTAATGACAAAAATTTCTTGATTACATAAATTAAAAATTCTTCTTTCAAAATTTCCGGCATGAACTCGAAATTTCTGAATAAAAAAAAAGAGGCCCATCTAGCAAACTCGCTGCCAACTTTTACGCCCTTTCCCCTCCCCCCCCCCTCAAGTCAAACACACATATTTTGAACATGGAAATTTATTTAATAAAATATTTTATGTTTCTATATGGTTAGTTTAATAAGCAAAATTTTTGGTTCAAAATATGTTTTTTTGACTTGGGGGAAAATAAGCGTAAAAATTAGTAGTTAATTGTTCCATGCAGTTCCTAGATGATTCAAAACCAGCGATTATTATAAACTCAACTACTAAAATCATATATTTTTGTGTATTCGTTTTAATATACTACATCAATTATTAGTAAAATTGTACAATTTTCTCCTACGTCAATGTGGCAGGTTTTGAAATGAAGTATAAGAATTATTTGAAGGAAAAAGGCTGTATTAAAAGAAAATAATTGCTTAAGAAATTTATATTAAAAAATATTTAATAAAATGTTTCGTGTTTCTATATGGTACTTTTATTATAGAAAATTTTTTGTTCAAATTTTGTTTTTTTGACTTGAAAAAAAAGTGTAAAAATTAGCAGCTAAGTGTTCCATGCAATTTCTAGGTGATTTAAAACCAATGATTACTTCATTTTTAATTAAAAGGTTCCATTTTCATACAAGAAATTTTGAACACAGTATTTTTGGCTTTTCATGACAAGCATTCCTTCCATTTGATACATAAAAAATTCTTCTTTCTAAATTTCCGGTATGAACCCAAAAATTCTGAATAAAAAAATGTGGCCAATCTAGCAAAACTGCTGCCAACTTTTACGCCCCCCCCCCTCTCCAAGTTAAATACACATATTTTGAACATGAACATTTATTTAATAAACTGTTTCGTGTTTCTATGTGGTACTTTTGTTAAGTAAACTTTGTGGTTCAAAATATATATATATATATTTTTTTTAACTTGGACAAAAAAGCGTAAAAAATGGCAGCTAAGTGTTCCATGCAATTTCTAGATGATTTTAAACCAATGATTGCTTTATTATAAACTCAACTCCTAAAATCACACATTTTTGTGTATTCGCTTTAATACACATCAATTATTAATAAAATTATAGAATTTTCTCTTATTTGCATGCGGCAGGTTATGAAATAAAGTATAAAATTTTCTTGAAGGAGAAAAAGCTGTATTAAAAGAAAATAATTACTAAAGAAATTTATATTTTAAAATGGTCCTATATCTATCAATACCAGTTTAACCTCCTTTTTAATTAAAAAATTCCATTTTCATACCAGAAATTTTGAACAGTATTTTGTGCTTTGTTAAATAACAAACATTCCTTAATTATATAAATAAAAAAACTCTTCTTTCGAAATTTCCGTATAAAAAAAGAGGCCAATCTATCAACCCTGCTGTCAACTTTTACGTCTCCCCCCCCCTCCCCCAAGTCAAATACACATATTTTGAACTTGGAAATTTATTTAATAAAATGTATCTATCTGTATGGTACTTTTATTAAGGAAAATGTTTGGCTCCAAATATGTTTTTTTTTTTTTTTTTTTTTTTTTGACTTGAGAAAAAAAGTGTAAAAATTAGCAGCTATGTGTTCCATGCAATTTCTAGATGATTTTAAAACCACTGATTACTTTATTATGAGCTCAAGGATATTTTTAATGCATAGTTTATATTTTAAAAACTTTTAAGTTAATAGATTTAGGTATTTATAAAAGTGTCACACGCAGGACAATTTTTCCTTTTTTTTCATGGAATGGCTCTGAAACGGGCACATTACTTACAAGGAAGGTCTCCATACGGGCATACTCAGAAAAATCTGAAAAAATTACAGAGTGTTCTTCTCATATGGAGAATAATATACTCATAATATTCTCATAATAAGAATAAATTGTGTATTTGAATTATTAACACTGAAAAATACTTTATTAATTGAATATATACGATTCTGAAAATATATGTGTTTCATTTTTTATTTACAAAAATGCGTCCGTAATGGAGAAAAGTGTAAAATAAATTAATTAAAATAACAATTTTTTTAATGTTATTTTGTAAAAAAAAAAATATCGTGCAAATCTACAGATCCTAATTTATTTTTATGTTTAATTTCAAGTCAAAATATTGAATAGTTTTCTTGTAAAGTGTACGACAGAATGTAATTTGTGTAGCATAGTAGAGGATTCGCTTCGCTCATCCTAATAACTATACTAATATAAAAATCTAGGTTTTTGTTACTTTTAATGTATAGTTTATGTTCTAACAACTTAAACGTTAATATATATAGGTATTTATGTAAATGTCACGAGCAGGACAGTTTGTCCGTTTTTCATGGAATGGCTCTAGTACACATTCTTTATTTTTACAATAGATAACAATTTATTTGAAAATAAGTATAACAATAAAATAGTGAAAAAAACATTATTTTATAAGTATTCAATATTTATCTTTAAAATCCTGCCTAATTTCATACCTGCATTTCATGTACAGTCCTCCCCACTTAATCGGGCCATGGATAATCGAATGCTCCGCTTATTCGAATAGAATCCTCCGGAACCGAATTTATTCCCATTGGTTCTATGTTATTTTCCCCCGTCTAAACCAAATACCTTTTACGAAAGTCGTCGCTTAATCGAATAACGACTGTGTGACCGATGTTTGAAAATAGGCGCGGAAAGCACGTTTCAGTTGGAATTTCCTTCCACCTTTTGTCATTTTCGGTTCCTTTACGCTGAAAATAAATTTCCAGTTCTTCCTGCAATGATTTCGGCCGGCAGATTATAATCTTAGAAAGTCTATGTGTATAATGGACAGGTCAAATGATTTTCACACCTTGATCTCCCCACCATCCCTTCTTGCTGTCAACCAGGATTTAATGGAGACTCGAGACTCGAGGTGGTAGTTGCAACATTTTGCACTCATTCGAAAAATAACTCGATATTTACTCCTTTAAAATTCCACTTAAACAAACCACTTGAAACGATTTTTTTAAGGCAGTACGTAAATTAGAAGCAGCAAAGTTTGGACCAAATTCAAACGAGCTGCATTAAGTGTGATGTAAACCATATAAATGAATGTACTGACATTAAATTAATACGTATTTATATTAGCATTTGTATTTATTTTAGTTTATGTTATTCTATTAACAATTTATTATGTTGTTAATTATATATACTGTAGATGGTTATTTTGCCTTTTTATTACGCATTAAATATTACAGCTATGATTCACCTTTTAATCAAATACCCGCTTAATCGAATATTATTTCTGGAACGGTCAATATTCGTTTAAACGGAGACGACTGTAGTTTCAGAAAAATTTCATTACAATACGTTAATTTGGTGTGTTCCCCGATTTTAGAAAATTCACCCCTTTGATTTATTCTTGATAGAAAGATGGAATTAGTGAATTTATTAGAAAAATTATAAATTTTGCTTTTATTTTAAATGTGGCAACATGTGAAAAAAAAAAGTATTATTTAAACTATTTATTCATAATATCTTAATATTGTTTTCTTAACGTACAACTATAATTTAATTAATATTAAACTAATAATTGGTAAACGAGTATTTTTTAAATATTACACTTTTTATTTTTTATTTAGATTTTCCACTTTTTAGTGCTTAGAGTATTTTGTTGTTGCAGTTACACAGCCATTTGACATAATTTAGCGAGAGTGGTTTCACGTATAATTAACTCCACTGTTTTTGTAACTTGTATAAAATTGAAACCATAAAAAATATTTAGTGATTTAAAAATGCCCTAAAATTAATTTAGTAATTTGTACTTAAGTTCTAAATATTTTAAAATGCTGTATCGGAGTACTTACTTTTTATAATTCTAGCATGCAAAGGAGTGAATGAGAAGTAGATTGCAAAATTCCATCTCTATATAGAACCAAGTTGAATTAAATAAAATAGTGTAATTAGAAACATTAACATAGTGTAATCAGGGACTACTTTGCGCCTGCAGCGATAACTTTGCGCCATTCTTGAAAAAGAAAAAAATATATATGGGGCATTCTCACAATCTTTTGACTTTTATGTCCCTGAATAATAATTTTTATTTTAGTACATTTTTTTTGTGTTTTTTTTATTTCATATACTGGGGAACTCCCATTGCATGATTGCATAACAATATTAACGAGATAAA
Organism: Maratus speciosus; assembly: GCA_963932465.1. Lineage (NCBI taxonomy): Eukaryota > Metazoa > Arthropoda > Arachnida > Araneae > Salticidae > Maratus > Maratus speciosus. The sequence continues at coordinate 187,561,204 of OZ010799.1, forward strand.
TCAGTTTTGGACGATGTTGGGGGTCCAAATGCCAGGAAATCTCCTATATCGTCCCGTGTCCCTGATGCTGATTTTTAAGTTTGAAGCTGTCTGTATAAAATTGTTTCAATAAAAGTAATTCGATGTAATTTTTTTCTGAAACTGTGACAATGTTTATATAAATATGTAGCAAAAAACTAACCTGCACACATTTTAGGGTTGTTATTATTTTTTTTTAACTCTACCTCTGGATTTTAGATTCCTTACCGTCTCTCTTGCTAAACTTATACAGAAAATCACTTCAGATGCAGCGACAGAATTTTTTTCAAGATTTTGCTCATGCAGAAGTATGCTAGAGAAAGAATATCTAAAATTCTTTGACAGGAAATTTACTGCAGAATATAAATCAGCATTTAAATATCAATTTCAAACACCGTGGCTTTATTGGTAGTCTTACCGTCCCCAAGGTTTATTCCTGCACTTTTCGAGGTAAATAAATAAAAAAAAATAATTTAATCCAATGTTAATAACTGTTTCGAAAAATCAATAAACATTGTGGCTATCACTTAGTCTTAACATGATTTTCCTAAAAATAGGTGGTAATTTTCCTTACCGTTCCATCCTTACCGTCTCTTTTTTTACCATTTCGTCCCTTTTTTTTACCTTACCGTCCCTTCTTTAACACCCCTTTAAGACAATCTTATACAAAAATTCTGCATTAAAAGTACTACATTTGTATTATTTCTTATTTGAATGTCCTGTGGGTACTATGCAAATTCATTATAAGTACAAATTTAGAAGAAAATAAAAAGTTATAGGGGTAAAATGGTAAGGGAAATTAAACTCGCAAGTTTAACCTAAACCTCAGTTAAATAAAAAATTTTTCGCTGCTGACCATTTTTTCTTTATTTTGAATCATTAAGGCATTCGTCTATCAGATTAAAATGTTATTTTAGCAAGTATAATTTCGCCAGTTTTTTTTTTCCCAAAAGTCAAAAGATTGTGAAAATGCCCCATATATTCTCACAATCTTTTGACTTTTATGTCCCTGAATAATAATTTTTATTTTAATACATTTTTTTGTGTTTTTTTTATTTCATATATATACTGGGAACATCCTATTTCATGATTAATTAACAATATTAACGAGATAAATAAGTTTTGGACGATGTTGGGGGTCCAAATACCAGGAAAACTCCTATACCGTCCTGTGTCCTGGATGCTGATTTTTAAGTCTGGAGCTGTCTGTATAAAATTGTTTCAATAAAAGTAATTCGATGTAATTTTTTTCTGAAACTGTGACAATTGTTTATATAAATATGTAGCAAAAAACTAACCTGCACACATTTTTACGGTTGTTATTATTTTTTTTTAACTATACCTCTGGATTTTAGATTCCTTACTGTCCCTCTTGCTAAACTTATTCAGAAAATCACTTCAGATGCAGCCACAGAATTTTTTTTTTCAAGTTTTTTCTCATGTAGAAGTATGCTAGAGAAAGAATGTCTAAAATTCTTTGACAGGAAATTTACTGCAGAATTTAAATCAGCATTTAAATATCAATTTAAAGATCGTGGTTTATTAGTAATCTTACCGTCTCCAATGTTTATACCTGCACTTTTCGAGCTAAATTAAAAAAAAAAAAATTAAATCCAATGTTAACAACTGTTTCTAAAAATCAATGAACATTGTGGCTATCATTTAGTCTTAACATGATTTGTCTGAAAATAGGTGGTAATTTTCTTTATCGTTTCATCCTTATCGTCCCTTTTTTCCTATACAATCCCTTTTTTTTTTACCTTACCGTCCCCTTTTTTCCCATTTCGTCCCTTTTTTTACCGTACCGTCCCTTCTTTAACACCCCTTTAAGACAATGTTATGCAAAAATTCTGTATTAAAAGTACTACTTTTTTTATTATTTCTTATTTGAATGTCCTGTGGGTACTATGCAAATTCATTATAAGTAAAAATTTAGAAGAAAATAGAAAGTTATAGTGGTAAAATAGTAACGAAAATTAAACTCTCAAGTTTAACTTAAACCTCAGTTAAATAAAAATTTTTTTGCTGCTGACCATTTTTTCTTTATTTCGAATCATTAAGGCATTCGTCTGTCAGATTAAAATGTTATTTTAGCAAGTTTAATTTCACCAGATTTTTATTCCCGGAAGTCAAAAGGTTGTGAGAATGCCCCATATATATTCAAAACTTATTAGTAGCTTTTCTAATAAATATTTTCGAACAGTTTTGAGTCTGGTAGATAAATAGAAATTCTAATCTTATGTATGGGAATCACCGATGCAATCATCATTTCTGATATTGTTTGTTAAACGTATATTTGGCAAAATGATTATTTGTACACCTCATTATTAAAAAAATTAAAAAAATTTAGCACGAGATTAAATTTAAGCAATTATAATAATGCATGTTTATAGCGCGATACCTAAACAAAGAACAGCAATTACAGCAGAACCTCGATTATCCGAAGTAATTGGGACCATCCATCTTTCGGAAAATCGAAATTCTCGGATATTAAATAATCACATTGCTAACAAGTCGTAAACCAACTTAGTGAAAAATGCCCAAGCTGGAAATCGAACCCGGCCCCTGGAATAGATCTCCAGTGCTCTACCATTAAACCACAAGGAGGATGCCTAACTTGGCATTTCTCACTTATATAAGTCGGTAAGGCTGCAACCGCAGCACTAGATGGAAAAGTAGTCACTGCTGAAAAGTAGTTGAAAAATTAATTAAAAATCGAAATTTTCGGATAATCGAGAATGCTTTAATTTTAAGATTAAGGAGAAATATATGCGCTATTTCTTATTATGGTAGCAAGTGCTTAATAAAAATAAAGCAATAGCAAAATAGAAACAAGAATAAATTGCCTGAATTTTAATTTTGAAATTAAGTACCTTTTACGTATATCACAAGGGTTTGAAAAAATGTTTTGTTTGTCGAAGTTTCAATTGCCTTTTCTTTGAAGCTCTATCACGGAGTTTTTTAATATTGCCAGTTCACCAGTATCAGTTTTTCTGCTCCTCCAGTCATGCTAAACCATTTGCAAAACATACAAAAGATTCAGAATTGCTAATTTGTTCGTTTTCTTCGTTTCACTCCGCAGCTTACGGGATTCGAAGGAACTCTAAGAAAGGGGATCGGAAATATTTATATGTAGTCGTAGTTCGAAAAGGACCGCTTGCACACAAGGAATATGATAGTTAAAAAAAAGGAAAAAAACTTTGAAAATGGATTTTGCACATAAGGAATGTAATAGTTAAAAAAAAAAAAAAAAAAGGCTTTAAAAATGGATTTCGGTTAACCGAGAGTTAAAAGAGTTTCGGATAAAAGAGGTTCTACTGTAATTTTAATATTTTAACAAAGCTAAACGTCAAAAAAGACGTTTCATATTTAAAAATATATATATATATATGAAACACACAATTATTTACAGCTACTCTAAAAAAACCCTTTGAATTATTAATACTAAAACCCTATACAATAGTATGTATCATGAGTACGCAAAGTGTAGAAATGCTCTTATTGAAATTTTTTATGCGTTGAAATGTTACAAATCAATTGTTGTGTTTTATTTTGGTATTCATGCTATAAATACACATTGAAATAATACATTACAATTCCTTAAATTTATCTCTCTAACTTTATTTTGTTAAAAATGAATAAAAAAAGAGGTATACAAATAATGATTTTTGCGGTTGTATACCTGTCGCATGATTTTTTATCCGACTGCCAAGCACGGTTATGTGTTTCACGCGTATCTGGGTATGTGAATTTCTTTATACCCTCCAAACATCCCAAATGGCTGGATGGATTTTAATGAATGAGGTCTCTATCTGTTCGTCTTAACCGTCCGATGGTTATAGGCTAGGTTTTGTTTTTATAAATTCAAAATGGCGGCCGTAAAATGCAAAATGGAGGTAGAGACGAAAGAATTTTTTTACGCACCCTATTGAGTGGCATATCGTTGGATAGGTCTTTCAAAATGAAGACGATGTTTCCATGACTATTTTACAGTCAGAAGCTCCGTTTAAATAGTACACAACCTGGAAGTTGTGTAGGTAGAATCACTAGCTTTGCTGCAACTCTAACCTTCATAGACATCAATCTATAGGCATCTTTAAAACAGTGTTTATAGATAGGAACTAACAATTAAACACAACTTAAAAGTCATCAATACAATAAAAAAAAAAATAGGTAAGTAATATAAAAAATAGTTTCATATTGATGAAAAGCAGTCGGGTTTTTTGATTTTTAGGGTTCCGTACTTAAAAAGTAAAAACGGAACCATTATAAGATCACTCCAGTGTCTGTCTGTCTGTCTGTCTGTCACAGCCCTTTTACTCGTAAACTGTGGAACGTGGAAAGTTCAAATTCGGTGAAGTAATAAAGACCATTGACCCACATATTTTCGGATTAATAACCATTCATAAATATATTTAGTAAAAAAGTAGAGAGGCTAATTATGCTACTCCAAAAAAAAATCTTTTCTTTGTATATCATGTGGGATAGCCTGTGAAAGCTTTTGTAACGCTGAACTCAAAAATACATTCCTTTTAATTTTAGGTATTATATTTTCAAAGATATTGTTGAAAATGTAGCGCAAAAATATGTCCCCCCTCCCATCTAATTCCGAATCTACCGAAACTAAAATTATGAAAAAATTAGAGGTAGTAGACGTTAATATAAACCTTGCCGGAAAATTATAGTGATTACCCTAGGTCACATAGTTTTTGAGTAATTAGCATTTTTCTGTTATACACAAATTTCGATTTACGGGCATTCAGAAAAATTGTTGAGCATCGCTGAATATACCTATCGTTACAGAAGAATAAAAGCATTGTTGATAATGATTTTTGAAAAAAATCATCGGTAATTAGCCGAGATATTAACCCTTAAAGGTAGGTCAGTTTGGACATACACAAGGACAGGGGCGGCGTACTTTATGCCTAGTTAACAACTTTTAATGATATATATGTGTGATGTAATGTCCAGTAACAGTATAAAAGCAATAAACGTCAAATTGTTAAAAACATACCAATTTAAGGGCCCCCGGGACTCTAAAAAGTGGAAAAAATGAAAAAAAGACCATTTTCAACATTTAATGTCTTAAAATGTACATGATTTTAAAACACAATTTTAATTGGGATGAAATACATAAGTATGTTCTTTCGTTTCATGTATTTAAAAAAATGCAAGATACAGAATTAGTATTTATAGGGGGCTCGAAACTGTTAGACATTTGTCAAACAAAAAATTGGCATAACAGTTTATGCGCAGGATTACAAAATAAATATTGCAACTAGAATGAAAATTTTGGTGCTTACTTGTACTTCAGATTGTAATAATTTCCCTGAACTTAAATAAATTTGTATTTAAAGCATTTTTATATTTTTAATGCAATGTTGCATTTAGCTAATACAAAATTTTGAAAATTTCAACAATAAAATGACCTAAAAAATATTTTTTTGAACAATAAAAAGGAAATTTTAGGTTCAGTTTATACAGACTAACATGAAATATATGTTTTGAAAATTTCATGAAAAAATATTCAGAAGTTTTTGAGGTATCCTGCGCGTTATGCCCCCAAAAACGCCATTTGGAAACTAATGACTTTAAAGTTTCGGAAACGCCGCTTCAGCTATTGAGCGGGCATAATTATAAAAGCCAAAACTTCTGTTCTAATGGGAATTTCAAGGAAACAATTATATCAAAATATTCAGAAAAGATAGGAGTTTAACATCTAAAAAAATTAAAATTTCTTAAATTTTGAAGCTTTAAGAGTCTTGCGACCACTTAATCCTTTCAGGCACGGACTAATTCTATTTATAAACTTATGAAATAATGAACCGACACCAGAATTTATAAACGAATTTATTAGAAAATGCGAACTTGCTTATTTTCACGTACATGATAAAAGGAAAATTTTAATTAAATATTCTTGGTGCCATTTGTCTGTATTGGAATTAAAATTAGGTGTCCGTTTTTTAAGGGCATCGCCCTCGAAAGATTTAATTAGAATGAATCGCATAAATGCTGTGGGATTCGCGATAGTTTGCATTGATTGTATCTCTTAATACGCCTCGAGTGACTTTAAAAGTTAATTAAACACCTATCTGGAAAAACGCGGCACTGACCAAGGCGGCGTTGCAACTTTGAGACCTGAATTCGAAGTGCGCTTAGCACAATGCCAAATTTAAACTTTGAACAAAGGTTTTGTTTTAGCTACACTGTAGAAATAAATGTTATTACTACACTGAATTTAGTTTCATGAAATGCCAAATGAAGTTTAACTATGCACTGCTTTTATTGTCAGTACTGAATAAGTTCATCATAAACAATTAAAAGAAGAGTTATACGAATAGCTATATTTGATGTTATTTAGGTTCCATATCTCTTTGAACTTTCATGGTATACCCATTTACACTTTTCTAATATATACAGTTATACCCAATCCTGCGTTGTATAGTTTTTTACAAAGTCTTAGTATTCTTTTAGCAACTGTTTTTTTTTTTTTTTTTTTTTTTTTTTTTTATAATACAATTACGAGAATTCATATATTTATTCTACGGAACCCTCTGTACGCGAGTAATGCTCGCACTTGACCGTTTATTTAAATTTAATTTTTACTTGTTTCTGAAAAGTTTCTCAGCAAAAAATTGTAATTTTTTATTATAAATAGATCTATTATCAGATGCGTGTCATTTATTTATACGTAGGGACTATTACTTAAATTATACCTGAAAATTCTTAACTGATTATTTTTCATTATGCGATTAATAATACTTTGGAGGTCATGTTTTGAGCAAGACTGAGATAACTTTGTACCCCTTAAAAAATGGAGCAAAATCAACGGAGAAAGTAAGTTGTAACTATCAGCTGTCAACGTAATTTTCATAGATGCTCTGTAGTGAACAAGAACCTTATATTGAATATTTGACAAAATATGAGGATTCATACGAAATAATTTTTAACTGCGTATCTGTAAATGACAGCACAGTTTTTTTTTTTAAATAAGTAGTCAACTATAGAGCAACTTATATAAATTTATGCAATACATGAACGTACGCAATGAAACGTAACGAATAAAATCGAATGTGTTTTGATATTTTGGACAATATGGTGTATTTTTAAGTGTGTTTCGAATTAACAATATCAAAATAAATAAAATTATAAAGCTATTTTATATGCTATTCATTTTTACCCAAATTTCTTGCATTTCATAATATAATTTTCTAATATAGCTTAACAAATTTAGTATTTTAATATAATAAGGCAATTTTTACATATTAAAAAAAACAGTACTTTTATGTTACACCGATGCAAATCTCGCTAATGCCAATAAATATTACTTTTTCCTTGCCAATAACAATGTTTATTTTTCACCTGTGTAAATTAGAAACAATGCTTTTGAGGTTTCAATAAAATATTTTGGTTTAAGGTATTATTTCTTATTAATTTTTATTTAAATAAAATGTGAAAAAAACATGTATTTAAAGTGTACGTAACGTATGTATTTTAAATGTACTCATTTTAAATACATGTATTTGAAATGAAAGATATGTATTTCAAATAAATTGAGAGAAAGGTTTATATTTTAAATAAAATAAATGCAATACGAATGATGGCGATGGGAGCAATATTTGGCGATTTATCATCTGAGCCCGGCTGATATACAGTACCCCTAAAAAAATCTTCTTCGAAGATAGACAAATACCATGAAAAAAAATACTATTTCGTGTCCTATTTTCATCTGCTTACACTAATATTGACCATTCTCGTGTTTGAATATGTCTGATTGCCAAGGTTAAGTGGACTGCCAAGATGACCATTTTTCGTATAAAATTTCCTTTAGAAAAATTCTTCCTTTTAGAACACCAAGAAATTGTGATCACTATGTTATTTTATTTCCACGTGTATTAGCCATATTCAGTTTTCTTTTTCAAAAGCGAAAACTTCAAGTGAATTTGTTTTTCAAATTTGTGTTTCAGTATGGTAGGAATCCCCTTTCAGTATTTGTGATAACAATGATATTTTATTTCCACGTGTATTAGCCATATTCAGTTTTCTTTTTCAAAAGCGAAAACTTCAAGTGAATTTGTTTTTCAAATTTGTGTTTCAGCATGGTAGGAATCCCCCTTCAGTATTTGTGATAACAATATTTTATTTCCACGTGTATTAGCCATATTCAGTTTTCTTTTTCAAAAGCGAAAACTTCAAGTGAATTTGTTTTTCAAATTTGTGTTTCAGTATGGTAGGAATCCCCTTTCAGTATTTGTGATAACAATGATATTTTATTTCCACGTGTATTAGCCATATTCAGTTTTCTTTTTCAAAAGCGAAAACTTCAAGTGAATTTGTTTTTCAAATTTGTGTTTCAGTATGGTAGGAATCCCCTTTCAGTATTTGTGATAACAATGATATTTTATTTCCACGTGTATTAGCCATATTCAGTTTTCTTTTTCAAAAGCGAAAACTTCAAGTGAATTTGTTTTTCAAATTTGTGTTTCAGTATGGTAGGAATCCCCCTTCAGTATTTGTGATAACAATGATATTTTATTTCCACGTGTATTAGCCATATTCAGTTTTCTTTTTCAAAAGCGAAAACTTCAAGTGAATTTGTTTTTCAAATTTGTGTTTCAGTATGGTAGGAATCCCCCTTCAGTATTTGTGATTACAATGATATTTTATTTCCACGTGTATAAGACATATTCAGTTTTCTTTTTCGAAAGCGAAAACTTCAAGTGATTTTTTTTTTTTTTTTAAATTCGTGTTTCAATATCGTAGGAATAGGAAACCCCCTTCTCCCTCCCAGAGGCGGATACAGCCCTCCATTTTGAGGGGGGAGTCCCCTTTTTGAGGAAAGGGGGGGGGGCACATGCCTTCATTAGCAATTTTTATATCTTAAATCCAAATTGGCTATTTCTGGCATATACCAGAATTCATTTTCATTCGTAAATACCTGAAATTTACAAGTATATTAATAAATGTATAAAATTAGCAGATGCTATTCAGATGCCAAAAAAAATCAGTTTTCAATTTTTTAAAAATGAATATAAAGAATTTTACAAAAAGAAAAAAAAAATCCTAAGGTCACGTTTTAAGACAATTTTCGGGGCTTAAAAGTCATGGAAAAGTCGTCTCGAGGAAATGGTTGGATACAATTGGAGATGTACCACATTTATAGGAAAATGGAAAACGTCGTTTGACTCTTTGGTGCTTAAACCTTTGGTGTCTGCAATTTTCATGCATTTCTGTATAAAAATAACACCGCGAATGTATCAGAAATATTAACATGGGAAAAAATAAAAAAAGTAATAAAAAAGTACTGTTCCACAGAAATGTTCTTCGTTTAGAGCAGGCATGTCAAACACGCGGCCCGCGGGCCACAACTGGCCCGCCGACCTCTTATATCTGGCCCGCGAAACCTTTGGCATTTTACATTTGTTTAATTTAATTGTTAGAACGCGCATGCTGAAGATACACTTTGTATGAACACACTTGCACCAACCGTGGTCTTAAAGATGGCGAACAAACGATAGATATGTATTTGTATGTATGTGTTAATAAAATTTGAAGATTTTAAATTCTGATATTAAATTAATTATTATAGCCTTTGCCTAGTGCCTGTCATTAGTCGAGTTTTCCCAGGGACATCTCGGATTGCATTATTACAAAAATCATCGGAGTAGAAATTTTTAAAAAATATATTAAAAAATTATTTCAAAAGAAGATTTTTGAATTTCAAGAAATATGAAAAGCAGTTCAATCTGTTTCTGTCATCTCTAATAATTGATGCTCCAAATTATTGTTCAGAATTTATTGCTGCAGCTAATCAAATTTTAGTACGAATCCATATTAGCGCCTATGTAGATGGATATCGAGTTTCCAAATTTCTGTAATTATTCGTCAATCGAAGACATCAACTGAAGTACAGTATGTAACCTTTTGTTATTTTTCAAATCAAATAGACATAATGTGAACCAGAAAATTAAAAAATGAAATGAAATAAGTAGCGAAAATATATGACATACTTTAACCTTATAACCATTTGGAAAAATGGTTATTGTTCTCTGTCAGGGTAGGAAATCAAAAACATATCTGAAGCGTCTTATTGGTTGAATCCGCATTTTATTGGTTTTCTGATTGGTCTATACAGTAATCTCAATTTCCCCTTTACTTTCAACAGAGATAGATAATTCTGTTGCCACTATGACAAAAAAGTAATAAAAACTACAAAAAATTAATAACTCAAAAATAAATTGAGATACAGCTTTCAAACAAATTGCATTTAAAAGTACATTTTTTTCTCTATACGACGGTGTAAAAAGTAATATTGTGGGATGTTTAGAAGTATAAGAATGAAATTTCATTTAAAATGGGTCGTCAGATTTCTTGGAAATCTGACGATGGAAAAGCCTTTTCCCGAACAGCCAATGAAATGCTTGGATAATACGTAAGTTTCAAGTGGATAATACGTAAGTTCCAAGTGGATAATACGTAAGTTTCAGGAAATCTGACGGGTCGCAGGCGATTTTTGTCGCTTGCAATTTTTACGTGTAATAACACTATTAATGTTTAATTCATGGCGTACGTAATGTATGATCAACTCTGTGCGATATTTTATGTCTTAAATTTTAGCCTTTGAAAAAATCATTTTTCAAATTGTCGTTGTAATTTGTTAAATTGCTTTTTTTTTTTTTTTTTTGGTGATGAAAGCAATTTTGCGGATTTTTTCGAAAAATTAATATAAAATAAACTATGTACTTAATGTTGGAACGGAACTTTGCGTTAAAATTTCTTTAACATTGCTATGTTTCTCACTGACAAATTTTATTCTGTGCAATGGTATTATCTTTTTTTAATATGGCCCGCGGCTATGTTTATAATGCTTAATTTGACCCGCGGCGTTAAATGAGTTTGACATGCCTGGTTTAGAGGGATGTCATGACCCCCATGGCCTTCTCTCTTGGATACGCGCTTTCCACTCCACATACTTAAACGATCAGATGCTTTTAAATCGACCAAAAAATGGATTTTATTTCTGTTTACTTATATCAAAATTTAGATAATTTTTAATATTTTAAACAAAACCTCATTTAAGGTTTTATATTAAAACAAAAGTTAAGATAAACCGAACATTAGCTGTTATCATTATACATAATAAAAAATATTAATTTTTAAAGTCATTTTATTCCACAGTAAACTTGATCCGTCGAAAAAAAGAATTACAAATATCCGTATGATGTCTTTTTATGTTGATTTATGCATGTCTTCCTGCATTTTGAACTATAAATGAAATTTTATATACTGAAATATTTCGTTTACACATATTTTAAAAGGTAAAGGAAATTAAGTTAGATGAAATAAAATTGACTTTGATAATACATCACTGTTTCGATAGTTTTAATGAATTTTACATGAAAATTTAAAAACCATCTACCCAAACTGCTTTTTCACGATCTTTTTTTACCACAAAGGCCTGAAAAAGTAATTCCTTGTCTTTCACGAGTTGGGTTGGGTTGATTTTTGACGGCCGATTATCTACTCTTAGGATATGGGCCCTAGGGGGATAGCCCTCCGTGGGGGTCTTTCTAAGGGAACCTAACCCGTATTTACGCATGGAAATCCAAGGTTTCGAAGAAAACCACGAAAACCGACGGGCGCGATTGGGTTCGAACCCAGCACATCCCGTCTACCAGCTTCGAGGGCAGAACCTCTCAGCCACTGGTGGGGCCTTGTCTTTCACGAAGAAAACTCTATAAATTTTGCTAATTTGTAATTACAAGAAGTAGCCCAGAAAGGAGCTTACGACAGAAATATAAAGCTTTATATTCTCATTCCTCATACCAGGACAATGAAAACAAGTTGGAAATTGCACGTCAAACGTGGCAAATGAGGTGCGTTCGTACTATAACTAGTTTTATAAATATTTTTTGCACCGCAGAATTTACTGAATGTATATTTTAGTGGACTTCATAAGTACATATCAATTTCATTCTGTTCGAAAGGCTCTAACATCATTAAAATGCACTTGAAATCATTTTTTTCCCATTGGCCGTCATGTAACGGAAAACTTTTGACTGTCCCTGTCATTAAACTATGCATCATATTTTCATAAAATTTGAAATGACTCGACAAAATATTGCAACAATTATATAAAAATTCCAGACCATTCGGTTGTGTAATTTTTGTTCTGTTACGGACGGACAGAAGGACCGAACGACGACTATAGGTGCTACGTATTTATATAATTATGAACGCACCTAAAAAAGGAATTTACTACTAAGGGACGCCTATAATTGACAAATGTATTAATTAGAAGTCAATGAAATGTTAAAATGTACAATAATATAGAACATTTATAGAAAAAATATTTTTTTCTTTATAAAAATCAGTATTAAACATAAAAATTACAACTCATTAATAAAAATAAGTAAAGTAGCATTTAATTAATAATTTTTGTCAAATGCATATATAGAAATACAAACAATGGCTGCAATAAATGACTGATTATAAACTGTAATCAAGAAAATTACTAAATAGGAAAAAAAAACTTTTTTAATGAAAATTCAGTTATGAATATCTATAGATTGGTCACAATGTAAAGAGTTTAACAAAGTTCTATAAACATTCTTTGAAAAAAAAATCTTCTTCTCTTAGAAATAAATGCAAGTATCACAAGAATAATAAATTAAATAATAATAATAATAATAATAATAATAATATATTTTTACAGATTGTATGGCATTATGATTCAGTGCAAGTTCAACTTTCGACAACATATTTTAGTTGTACATATCTTGTTTTATTTTTTATTATAAGAAAGAATGAACAACTATTGTTATCACGATTTATTTTATTTTCATCAATACCGCATGATTTGTCAATATACGATAGAACAAGGAAAAAAAAATTACTCAAAGACACCACGGTCTGTGCGTGTGCATTGTTTCTTCTGTAAGCACGCCCTTGAGAGGCCCGATTGTAGTTTCAGCATGCACCGAAAGTAAGGTTGCATTTCACCGAAACCGAATATTCACCGAAACTAAGATTTTGGACCGAATTTTAGTGAAAATGAAAAACAAAACGAACTTTCGGACGCTCACTAATTATAAATTAATATCGTTCGTCAATATGTCACTCTTTTAACTTACTTTAAAGTTCTAAAAATTCTCACAACTTTATTTCAATGTATACTACATGCATATCAGAAATGATAACGGAATTGTTCTTCAAATAATTTTATACCAAAATTCAATTAAAAAGTTATGCTGCCAATGTAAGTAATCAATTAAAAAGTAATGTTGCCAAAGTAAAAAATTGCCTATGTGTTATTTTTAAAAAGTGCTTCGAAGTATTTAATCTCCTCGAAAAAATTAGCACATCTTCATTTTAAAGTATGCCATTCATTTCGAGGACGTGGATTTGTATGTAATGGTATAATTTGTCAGAGAAAAATGATAACTGAATTATTTTTTCATAACTTAATGCCAGAATTCAATTTTAAATTCGCGTGTTTTTTCAAATGTCATTTTTTAAAAGTGTTTCAATGCGAGTATGTTTTACATTTTTACTTCCAAGTATGCAACATGCATTTTGGAAATGTCCAATTTTATGAATGATAAAATGATAAATGGATTTTTTTTTTTCAGAATTTTATTCAAGAATCCATTTGTAAATTAATCTATTTTGATATTGTTACTTTTATAAAAGTCCTCTGATGTGGATAATCTCCTAAAAACATTCTCGGAATTTCACTTCAAAGTGTGTTACTCGCATATCGGTAACCATTTTGGCATACTATACTATAATTTGTAGAGGTGCGATATGATAAATAAAAAACATAATTTGAGTATTCTCTTGTTTCCACAATGCAAGTGTAAGTTTCAGTTGACCATCACCAGAAGATGAATATATTACAATATTTTATAAATTAATTAATATAATGATTGGATGTGTGTGTGGGAGGGGTGGCTCTTAGGAGGTAAATTTCAATTAAGTCAAAAAGTTGCAGAAGAATTTCATATGATAATACAGTCGAACCTCGTTATCCCGACGCTCTGATGACCAGAAAAAAGAGTCGTCATAAGCGGAGGGTCGCGGTAACCGGAGTTGGAGAAAAATATGTTTATAAAAAGCTGTATTTTTAATTAATTTAAGACAATTATAAATTCATAACTGTTCTTGCAGTTTTAAGCAATAAAGTATCATTATTAAACAAAATAAACACAAAAAACAAAATTGCAAATAATAAAAATCAGATTTATTACGACTTGTTTTTTTATTGTTACATAAAATATTGATGAATTAAGGTTTGCTTATTCCTAGATATGCTTCCTACAATTCTTTTTCAATATTATACATTGGAATGTAATCAATGTTCGTTGTTTCAAAAATGGATGTTAGATAATTTCAAATTGTTCCAATGCAATGAAATGCTTCGGTTTTAGTCGGATGAAAAAGCGCCGTGTAACCACAAGAAAGCGCTGCCTGACCAGAACAATAAGACCGCGAGTAGACTGATACGTCTATCTGGAGCTTAAGTATGTCATTCATAGTGTGTGAGTTTATTTATTCAGATAAAGGATTGAAGAAAAATTTCTCATTTATCTCATTTGTTATTTTAGACACTTTTGTGAAAAGTTTGGTTAAGACATTTCTTACCTCTTAATTTCCGTGCTTATAATATGGATTTTGAAAAATGGATAATTTTTCTAAACTGTCGGGATATCCGAAGTTGAAAATTATTCAATGACGTTACATCCGGAATTTATTTACGTTAAAATCATGTACAGGAAATCTGGACATTGAAAAACTGACGTGATAAGCGGAGTGACGTGAAAACCGGGTGTCGTGATAACGAGGTCCGACTGTATTTGCATTCAATGAATATGTATTCTCAGCCAAAGATTTATTTGTACGCAGTAAAAGAATTTCATATGATAAATGAAAACGATAATTTTCTTAAAACGATAATTTCATTTTTGGATATAATGAACCTTTATAGAGAAAAATCAACCATTTTCATATAAAGGTTCTTTCATTTATTCTTTTTACATTATGAAAACTTATAGTAATCATTAAACAACATAAATCCATAGCAAACATTAGAAATATACAGTAACGCAGTCATTTTTCTATATAAATATCCTTTAAATTCTACAAAAACGACAATTTCCTTCTTTCCATATAATAAGATTAAATAAATTTAAGACTTCCCTTACTGTTAATTTTAAATGCATTGTATTCTCAGTCAATGAATACGATAACTTGAGCATTTCTTCGTTTTCTTAATTCAAGTATAAGTTTCAATTGATCACCACCAGAAGATGAATATATAATAATGGTTTATAAATAATTAATATATTGAGGATGGGGGGGTGGGGGGTTAGAAGATAACTTTCTTTAGGTCTTTTTACATTAATTTATATTTATTTTCTAAATTAATGCAATGCATTAACTTTATTTTCTATAAATTAATGTTATACGCCAATTCATAATCATTTAAAAATTAATGTATTTTGAATTTGTTACTTTTTTTTAAAAACTGCTCTAGTGTGGATAATGCCTTAATTCTCGCAACTTCTATTCAAAGTATGTTGCACGCATACCTAAAAACATATTTCTATCCCGTATTATATTTTGTGGAGGTGTGATATGATAAATGAAAACGATAATCTGAGCATCCCCTTCTCTTCTTAATTCAAGTATAAGTTTTAGTGGATCATCAGTAGGAGATGAGTGATTTTGTTTCTTTAAACTGCTCTCATTTTAACCCACATTTTTCTCTCTTTTTATTGACCTGAAGTACAATTTAAAATAACATCAGAAGCAGGATAAAACCCACGTACAACACAATTACTCAAAGTGTAGACACCTCATTTTACAACCCAAAAGGTAATATTTGGGTGTGATATGTTGACACGACTTGAAGGTAGAATTACAAAGAAAACAAATTTGATTTTTTAAGGTTGCGCGACATCAGGTAAATGCTTCTGTATGGCCTTGAAAAGGATGAGAAAAAAAATTAACCATTTGGAAAGTCACAAAACTGTTTATAATACTATAGCAATAGCGCCAAATTATATGGGCCCATGGGGCGCTAGCCCACGCGATAATTTGATCTCTCCGCCCACTCAGTTTCAGTTGATTTAAATCATAATTTATTTTTAGCCCCCGGTACGGTATGCTATTTCTTTCTCCCAGCTTATTTTGTGTCGTCTCCAAAAAATAACGTTACCTTACAGAAACCAGCAATAAACAAAGCAGATGTATCATTGTACGATTAAATTCTCTATAGCAATTTTTAAAATTTCTAAGCATCGCACATTTTCAATTTTTATACTGTCGCATTGGGGAAAAAAAGTACTTTTAAATGCAATTTGTTTGAAAACTGTATCTTGATTTATTTTTGAAATATTAATTTTTTTGTAGTTTTTAGCACCATTTGTTTAATTTTGGCAACTCAAGTACTCCATTTATGTAGAAAGTAAAGGGAAAATAGTTGAAAAATAGCAATTTTTGTTGTCATTTTCTCATAACAACCGAATGAAAATGTAATTAAAATACGTGCTATTTTGAAAAAAATATAATCGAATAATTTCTGTTAAAACATGGAGCTATTATAAACTATATTTAATTTTTATTATCTATAGACGCTTTCAGCGTGACGTCAGTCATGACGTTTTGGTTGGAATCTGACTCCAAATAAACGGTTGCCATGCGTCATTTCTTTTTAAATATAAATGATGGAAAATGTTACCAGTACATATCAAGTATTAAAACACTTATATCTAAGATATTTGATATAGCTGCAACACACAAACAAAATAGAAAATACAACAGAGCAATCGTTTGTTTAGAGTCAGATTCCAACCAAAACGACTGACGTCACGACTGAAATTGTCTGTATTAATGTTAGAAACAAATGAAGGCTATGAATCATTAGACAGATTTTTTTGTCGAGTTTCTTTAATGACGGCATCTTTTTGCTGCATTTGTGTATTATTTTTCGATAGTAACATCCTATGCATGCTTTACTCTAGATGTTTAAGATTGGATCGTAAATGTGGAATTCTTAAGCGGATGCGAATATGATGTCATTTTACATGAAATAAAAGTGTGTGCTTTAAACCTTAAAATTGAAATATGTTTTGTACTATTTATATGCACAAATATTTTTTTTCGTCGGGTGGCAACACTAAATTCTGAAAAAGTAGAATTCTTCTTTTCTAGTTTTAATTATTTAATCGCTGAAATGAAATTTTTTTTTTTTTTTTTAACGTTCTCAAAATAGCTTCGTTTGAAAAATAGTAATGACATCCATTAGACTCACAGGAGCACTGAAAACCCCTTCAGCGGATGTATAGTTAAATTTCTCACGAAAATAAATATCCTGCATATTTGACCATCTGTTTGGGTGCCTTGAATTGATAAAACACTTAGATGACTAAAATGTATGCTTTTCTTGACATTTAGTATTTTGCACTTTCAATAGTTAGCAATTCCAATGTTATTTTAAATAAATATTAATGCATTTATAAAGAAGAACTTATAAGAATATAATTTAATGAAATTATTTACAAAATTATAATAAAATTAAAATATTTTAAAAATTTGCTAATAAAAAACGTACTTTAATTTCGAATTAACGTCTTTAGTCATTCGCTCCTACCCCCTCTCTCTCTACACACATACACACTAAAAGAGATACACTGTTAAAAATTTCTGTAAAATTACAGAAAAAAAATCGAGACTCTCTGTAAATTTACACTAGTTCTTGGTTAAATGCATTCGATCGAGTTTCTCGGTCAAGACTCTCTGTAAATTTACATCAGTTCTTGGTTAAATGCATTCGATCGAGTTTCTCGGTCAAGATTCTCTGTAAATTTACACCAGTTCT
The DNA here is from genome assembly GCA_963932465.1 of Maratus speciosus. Lineage (NCBI taxonomy): Eukaryota > Metazoa > Arthropoda > Arachnida > Araneae > Salticidae > Maratus > Maratus speciosus. Next base: position 187,579,103 of record OZ010799.1, read on the forward strand.
CGGTTAAATGCATTCGATTGAGTTTCTCAGTCAAGACTCTCTGTAAATTTACACTAGTTCTCGGTTAAATGCGTTCGATTGAGTTTCTCGGTCATCGATTTACAGACACTTCCCTTATTTTGTATCTAATTCCCTGTATAGGGATTTCCATGTTTTTATTTAAAAGTATTTTCAGCTTTGTTAAAACTTGTAATTCAAGTACACACGTTTAAAATTCTTTTGAAATTTTATTAAAATTATTAAAGAAAAAAAATTAGTTTAAATTTTTTTATTTATTTTTTCATTCATTTAGTTAGTTAGAATCATAATACATTTAAATACATTGCTTTTATAAGAATTGTGATATAACCTTAAAAGTAAATTTGGTTAATTTATCTGATTATTTTTGTAAATATTTTACAAAAAATGTTATAATTACCAATATATTTAACCAGTTTTAATGAAAAAATACACCTAAATTTCAAATTATTATTATTTAAAAATTCCAGTATATCTTCAGATATTAAAGAAGATAATTATTGAGAAGAAGCAATTTCTTGATAAATAATTCCGTAAATAAAGGATTAAAAAATTAAATTTGATTAAAAAAATAATAGGTATTATGCTGCGGTCCAAACTAAATTAAAATAAACCGTTTAAGAAATTTTCTAACGAATATATTTGAAGCGAAATCTTTGAAAAGCACAAGTACAATAGATTTTTCCCCGCTTTATTATAAAGGACATCATTTATACACCGCAGTAACAGCTCCTATGGCGCAGTCAGTAAGATGTTTCTCGCCTTCCCAGAGGTTTCGGGTTCAAACCCCAGGCCGGCCAGAAGCAAGTTGTGTAAAAAAATTAAATGGCACAGCAGTTCAAATTTACTTGAATAACTCTGATACTTCGAAGTTCTAAAATTCGCTGATTTCAAAAACTAAGTTAAATTATTTTAATTAAAAAAATAAATTGATTTACAGAGTCTTGCGTATTTTTAACAATGTTAATTTACAGAGTCTTGTGTATTTTTAACGATGTTAATTTACAGAATCTTGTGTAAATTTACCAAATAACTACTCTGTTATTTAACAGGATCTCTGTTTTTCTAATCTCTGTAATTTTACATAAGACTTAAGATAATGGATTACCCGTAGATTCTCTGTAATTTCACAGGAAAATTTTTAACAGTGTAAAAATATGTGTTATTTTATACAAAAAAATTTAAGCCCACCCAATATTATTGAAAAGTTGACGACTCTGAATACTAGAGTTCTGTTGTTTTCAAACGGAAAAAAAAATGTTATTATGCTGGGGTTGAAAATATGTACGAATGTATGAATTGTTTCAACAAAATAAGAGCGGTAATAATATAAACCAAGAGCAATTTTTGTATAGGCAACCAGTCTTAAGGCTGTTCTCAAATCCAAAGGGTCAACTTTCTGTCATAAGTTTTAATACATTTTTGTTCGGAAACGCATGAAACTAGAATGTGTTGTTATTCAGAAACTATGTTTTCGAACTGTTTTTTCCGTTTTCTTGTAAACGCAAGAGATCTTTCAGAAAATACTGTCAAAGTTGGCCTTTTGAACCGAACTTCGGGACAAAAGAAGAAAATCCAGTCAGTAAGGGGAGAAAAATGCCGTGTCACGTGATCAAAATCGCTTATAACTCAATAGGTAATTGATTGATCAAAAAATGGAAAAAACAGTTCCATTCCAAATCGCTTCTATGGTCAGGCTTACCACTTTTATATCTTTCTGTTAAAAATGATTTTGTAAATGTGTCAAAACGTTTTGCGCTTGTTGAGTAGAACAGTTGAGAACAGCCTTAAAATCTACTTATTCAGACATAAATGTAGGAAAGCGATGTACAAAACTTTAATTTATTGAAATATTCAAATAATAACAGAATGCTGAAATCATACGGATTTGAGTTTAATTCCATGAAGACATTTAGTTTTACAATGCTTTATAACTAGCTGTTTCAAGTATACCAGGTTTAACACTTTTAACTAGAGATGCTGCCAAAAATTTGGCCGGACAAAATCTATCTGTATTCCAAAAATCTCGTTTCTTCCTTCAGGAATTTTGAATGTAACTCATTCATTCGAGCTGTATCGGCTCAAATGAGACACTCTTTATATATTACTATGAACGTCACTGATCATTATTATCAGTCAAGACTGACTCAAGACGTGAATGGAAATCATAAAACAAGAAATGCATATATGAATAAAATTTGAAGACGCTTTTCAAGTGCTCATTAGAAGCTGCAGACTTGACAGTAATAGAAAATTTTTAGTTTGAAACCGCATAGAAGTGTTTCGAATAATTTTTCAGAAAGTTCTAGTATAACAGATGATCATTTAGAAAAATCATTATAAAGATAAATCGAGGTATGTATACCAAAAGCATTTTTTAAATAGATTATTCTTACAATTAGAAAATCCTTTTGTGTCATTGATGAATCAGTTGCATTTTATTTTATATGGAAATAAGAAGTTTGGAGGAGAGGCGCAGAGAGCCAACTTGGGCCACACGTATAATTACACGCATAATTAATTATTTTGTATATTTATGTATGTATTAAATACTTAAAAAATTATTTTTGGACATTTTCGTTTTCGTCCGAAAATAGGAAGATTACCAAAATTCGGTTTCGGTTCTCTTTCCATAGATTTTTACTTATAACATTAGTTTAAATAATTCTGTAGAACATGCTACTTAAGCCTATTAGAGCGAATTGTTTTATTGACAGCTTTAGCGTCAATGCTTCATGAATAATGGAAAAATAAGAGACTGGCTCGTTTATGATTTTCAATGTCTAAAGTCCTTGTGCTCGTGATCCGTGAATTTTGATGTTATATCTCATGTATTCAAATCATAGACAGTAATAAATACCAGAGAGTAAGTTAATTTGCGGATAACGCAAGCCATAAGTGAAAAAGAATTATGCTATCTAAATTCAAATCCTACATAAATATATACAGTGAAAAAAAATTCCTTATATATACACGAGACATTTTGTGTAAAATTTTTATCTTTTAACGGAAGTTTTCCATTTTGAGTGGAAATCGTACATTTTCCCGCATTAACATTTTATCTACTGACGGTACTTATAAGTACTATTAAAATAACTTGTTATAAAATTCAGTTAATAGATCGATTAGTAGTAATACAGTTTAGAATGAATTATAGATGCATTACTTTATCTTGTTCCAAAAGCATTATTGATTACACAAAACAAAAATATTTTTAAAAGGATGATTTCTTTTGTCTTTGCATCTTTTCAGCTTTCTTGGCGTTGGGGGGGGGGGGGGGGGGGCGGTCAATTCGGAAATATTTCTATATTTCTATTTCTAAGAACATTACATTTGTACATTTCCTAATTTTACAAAATACTAAGAAAAATATTTAAAATAAAAGATTTGAGTGTGGTTATAAATATTGCATCCTATAAATCCCTATAAATTCAAATTTAATTAAACCTCCTAAAGCCTTCAATTCTTCTAAAATGCATTAAATGATTATGTAAATCTTTTAATGTAGTTTCAAAAATTCACGAAAAATGCTTTAGAAGATAAAATTATCATGAATTCTTAATTGAATGCATAAAGGGTTAAACGGAACATTTCCTTTTTATTCTTTCTCGTTTGATGTTATAAACAAAAATATTCCTTCCAAGACAGGGGAACGGAAATCTTCCTTTCTAACGATCTTCTTCCCGAAAACCCGATTTTAGCGGTTGACTCATAGGCTTACCACTGTGTTTTCCTGCTCCCAGTCCTCCATCTTTTCATACCTTTGGGTGCAGGAAAACACAATGGTAAAACTATAAGTCAACCGCTAAAATCGGGTGTTTTCCACCAAGATATGACTTGGCAGAATGATTTCGTTTTAGTTTGCGAATCGAGTTTTAACTAATTCCGAAATTTCAGCCGTGAACTCGATGAGGTGATTGCCTGTGGTTCCGCCTCCCGGTCTATTGTTCTAAAACTCTTATGAAGTAACTTCGAATTCGGCCAATTTTTTTACACGGATAATCTACAGACTATAGGGAATAAACAAAATATAAAAAGGAAAAAAAAAATCGATTTTTTCAACAAATAGAAAAGCAAACCCTCCCTTAAAGAAGCATTTATAAAAGCAATGTTTCTTCCGCTGCCACTGTTTTTTGAAAACGTTTCGGAGAAGTTTTTATAGTGTATTAATCAGTTTTCTCAAACCAGAATATCGGTATTTAGGATGGTAAAATGAAGGAGATATCTCTATTAAACATTTTCTTGCTCAACAAACATGTTTTAGTATAAACAAAAGAAATTAATAGCATTAAATAATATTATTTTGTTACTCTTGCATGTATACATTCAGTTACGCTGCTCAAAATCTTTAAATGACATTTTATAACAAAAACTGGTATTCCGGTTTGAGAAAACTTATAAATGCATCGTAAAAAAAAAAAAAAAAAAAAAAAAAAAAAAAAAAAAAAAACCTCGGAAACGTTTCTGAAAAGCAGCAGCAGCAAAAGAAACTTTATTTTTTTAAATGATTCTTTAAGGGGACAGTTTACCACAAACTCAAAATTGGTCAAAAAATCGATTTTTTTTAAAATATTAAATGGAAGCTTGTTTAATTGTGAATATTTTGACACCTCATGTTTACCCATACGGCATTTATATCGAGAGATATTGTAAATTTTGTTAATACGCGCAGCGCAATTACCCACGCAAATTAAAATTTTAAATAGATTTTTCTCCATGTTCGTATTTTCATCACTTTTCTGCTTTAAAAATGCTAAGGCCTTTTTTCGTATTTGAGATAGATATTTAAACTTTTTTGTATATGTTCTTTATTATACATGTGATAAATCTCCGCATGGAATTAGCCTTCACATTTTTTGTTATTTTTTTAAAAATAAAAGTACATGAAGATGTGTTAGATTTTATCGTTTTTCACTATATATATCAGTAAAAAAATTAAATTACATTAAATGTAATATTAAATGTATCTAAAAATCCATGTGCAATCTTGTGTAATACACATTTGAATATCTTTATTAAACAATTTAGGCAAAAATATCAATATTTAAAAAAGTAGTAGGGATTTTAAAAAAGTCAATTTTTTTTAAAAATTGACTTTTTTTTAAAACGTTTAAAAAAATTTTTTTTTTAAACTTTTAATTAAATATGCCGTTATTTTTTTTTCTTTTTTCAAAATGTACTTTTAGTTGAACATTGAAATCCAGTGAGTTCACCAGTTGAAACATATTTTAAAAAATAAACAAATTTTTTAAGCAGGTAAACTGTCCTCTTAAATCTCGAAAATATATGGTGCATTCTCACAATCTTTTGACTTTTGGGAAAAAAAAAAAGTGACAAAATTAAACTTGCTAAAATAACATTTTAATCTGATAGACGAATACCTTAATGATTCAAAATAAAGAAAAAATGGTCAGCAGCGGAAATTTTTTTATTTAACTGAGGTTTAAGTTAAACTTGCGAGTTTAATTTTCCTTACCATTTTACCCCTATAGCTTTTTATTTTCTTCTAAATTTTTACTTATAATGAATTTGCATAGCACCCACAGGACATTTAAATAAGAAATAATAACAATGTAGTACTTTTAATACAGAATTTTGGTATAACATTGTCTTAAAACGGTGTTAAAAAAGGGCCGGTAAGGTAAAAAAAGGGGATCGTACTGGAAAAAAGGGACGAAATGGTAAAAAAGGGGACGGTAAGGATGGAACGGTAAGGAAAATTACCACCTATTTTTAGGAAAATCACGTTAAGACTAAGTGATAGCCACAATGTTCATTGATTTTTAGAAACAGTTGTTAACATTGGATTAAATTATTTATTTTTTAAATTTACCTCGAAAAGTGCAGGAATAAACCTTGGGACAGTGAGACTACAATAAAGCCACGGTGCTTGAAAATGATATTTAAATGCTGATTTAAATTCTACAGTAAATTTCGCGCCAAAGAATCTTAGACATTATTTTTCTAGTATACTTCTGCATGAGAAAAAACTTGAAAAAAATTCTGTGGCTACATCTGAAATGATTTACTGTATCATTTTAGAAGAGGGATGGTAAGGAATCTAAAGCCCAGGGACAGAGTTTAAAAAATAATAACAACCCTAAAAATGTGTGCAGGTTAATTTTTAGCTACATATTTATATAAAACAATAGTTCCAGTTTCAGAAAAAAATTACATCGAATTATTTTTATTGAAGCAATTTTATCCAGACAGCTCCAAATTTAAAAATTAGCATCAGGGACACAAGACGGTATAGGAGTTTTCCAGGTGTTTGGACCCCCAATATCGTCCAAAACTTATTTATCTCGTTAATATTGTTGCGCAATCATGCAATGGGATGTTCCCCGGTATATGAAATAAAAAAAAAACACAAAAAAATGTATTAAAATAAAAATTACTATTCAGGGACATGAAAGTCAAAAGATTGTGAGAATGCCCCATATATTCTTTATTATATATGTGATAAATCTGCGCATGGAATTAGCCTTCACATGTTTTGTTATTTTAAAAAAAATAAAAGTATACGAAGATGTGTTAGACTTTATCGTTTTTCCATATATATATCAGTAAAAAAATTAAATTATATTAAATGCAGTATTAGATGTATCTAAAAATCCATGTGTAATCTTGTGTAATACACATTTGAAAATCTTAAAATAAAAAATTGGTCAAAAATATCAATATTTAAAAAAGTTTAAAAAAATTGATTAAAAAAAGTAATTTTTTTTTAAATTGACTTTTTTTAAAACAATTTAAAATTTTTTTTTAAAATTTTAATTAAATATGCCGTTAATTTTTTTTTCTTCTTTCAAAATGTACTTTTAGTTGAACATTGAAATGCAGTGAGTTCACCAGTTGAAACATATTTTTAAAAATAAACAAAATTTTTGAACAGGTAAATTGTCCTCTTAAATCTCGAAAATATATTGCTTTTAAGCTTTCTAAACATAAAGAATGCTGTTGTTTTCAAGGGTAACTTGGAAGATATTATTGTATATTTTCGGTCGAGGTTGTATTAAAATTTCGTTGGTTAAGAAATATTTGCCATTTTTTACAGAGTATATCAGAAGCTAAATCACATGTAAAGGCAAAAAGTTAATCTGATTACTTCAACGTTTAACTATTCTAATTAATTTATATTCTAATGAGAATCGGTTGCCTAATGAAATAAAAACATTGGTTAGAAGTTGGCCTTATTAGATTAGGGGATTTTGCTCGGGTGAAAAATCTGCCTCGGGCAGTCGTTGGAGCTGTAAGAGAATTTATCTTTCAATCTCAGTATAAATTTGGCACAAGGATGAAACAGAAAAAATCTACATCTTTAAGAGTGTAAAGTCATGGAAAAAATTTGCAAAAAATTTTTGTTCGTTTGATTATGATAAATTTAACTTCATTATATGACTTTGACAATTTCGAATCATTTATACCAACTTCATTTAAGGAAAAGTAAGTAATAAGAGATAGAGGGATAAGAGATAGGCCAAAAAACATCCACCCTTAATATGTTGAAAGATATAATAAATATGCTAACGAATAGTTTTTCCCTTATCGTATTATTAGTATCCCATAAAAAATAATTTTATATGTAAATTTTTGTCTTTGAAAAATACCTTCACTTCAAACTACTCATACTAATTCAAGACTTTTCCACAATGCAATAAATTTTTTTAGTGTAAACTGGATTAAAATTTTAAATGTAACTGCTATGTCAATTTTTGATCAATACCATGTTAATTCATTCATATTCTACTCAGGGCTTAATTTCTAACAAAAAAAGTACCGGAGCCCTAACATTCTGCGGTACCGGTATTAACAACCGTACCATTCCCCACTCCCTCCCCCTGTCACTCCAATCTGCATATTTATTATTTCGTACATTATTTGCAAAATTTAAAGCATTTTTTTTTCTTTAGCAAAATAAAAATAAATATATCTATCAGCATATATTTAGCTGTCAACTATTCCACTTTTTAGTTATCACTCCTTCCGAATAGTAATCTTTGTCAATTTTTATGTTAATGAATTGGGATTCATTGCTAATTTTGCGATTAAATATGGTAAAAGGATTATGATTCGGAAATGATGATAACACAAAAAAGGGATAGTTCGCAGCTATGCATTTTTATGAAAAAATGAATGAAATTTACAGAAATTAATATTTATATGCTGAAGAATGGAACAATGTTTTTCGATTTCCTATAAAAGGGGCATATCTTAAACTATAATCGATTCCTTCTTTCTGCATAACAATCTGTTGTTGTGAGTCCCTGAAAATCAGATTAAATAAAACATTTGACACCATTGTCGGAAAGATCCGATGCTTTTACAGAAAAGGGGTAAACACTGCTCGATTGCTTTCTATCAGAGTAACAATACCTGGCAATTATATCTAATTACAAATGAAAGTGACTTCGTAAATGTGCAAAGCAGAGCCTTAGCAGCGTTCATGATACAAAACAAATAGAAAAATGTAATTTTTATACTCGTACTCAATAGAAGACAAAATACCTCAAACAAACAAAACTTCAAGCTGATGCTCTTTGGCTAAAAACAGAAAATATTTTTTTCAGGTTAGATATCTAAAAGAAAAAAGAAACAGCCGATTAAAAATTATCCTACTGTCACAAAAGAAAATCGAACTGAAAGCAAATTCATTGTTTAGTCTCTCGAGTGGCGCCGTATCAATACGTTAATTAAATTTGCAAACATCAACTAGAATAGAAAAGCACAATTTCTGTTTCCCTTCATTCTGATGAAAATAGCATTAAAATGATTTGAAATAGAATAAAATACATAATTTTGAAGGAGGAAAAGTTTTTTTTTCTGTTCATGAATAAATAAAATTTTGAATATAAAACAGATTGAGCTCGAGTCACTCCAAGTCCAAAGACTGATATAAAAATTGACTCCGTTTTATCTCAATCTCCTACGTGTGCGACACATTACGTCACCTAAAAGTGTTTTGGTAAAAAAGAATGCAAAAGCTTGTAGATGGGAAAGAAAGAAACGTGTAATTTAGGCTTCGGTTTTTCGGAAGCACTGGGCTCCGGAGCCCTGTATTTATGAGCTCCAGTGAATTCCGACTAATATTTAAATATTTACTAAAAACAGAGAAGTACCGGAGATGGGCTCCGGCGCAAATTAAGCCCTTATTCTACTTTACAATCTGTTAAATTTTCTTAGGAACATATTTTATTATAGAGATGTAAAAATATCAACGTTAAAAGCACGAATAATTTTAAATTTTAAGCATACTGGTTTCGGTAGCATATAGCGTACCGTCATCGGTGCTAAGGATGACGGAAATTTGCTCACATATATAGGAGAGATGGGGATTCAAGTTAAAGGTTTATTGACAAATAGGAAAACAAAGAATTGCAGGTAGCAGCCAATAGGAAAATAGGTGGGAAAAGCAACCGAAGTAGTGAAAAATTGCTTTAAAAAAAGTATATGTGAGCAAATTTCCGCCATCCTTAGCACCGAGGACGGTACGCTATATGCTACCAAAACCGGTATGATTAAAATTTAATATTATTGGTGCTTTTTACGTTGATATTTTTACATTTCTATTATATCGCACCAAGCTCCTTCTTAATAATTACATCTTTTATTACCCTGTTTGATATTATGGTTGCATAATAAGAGGCACAGTAATTGAATGGAGCTTCTTAGAAATTTCTGATATTTCCGACGAAAGTTCCTTTAAAATTTTGGAAAACTACCTGTTCATTATTTTCCAGAAACGCACCTGGAATTTTTTTTTTTTTTCTTTTTTTTTTACAGTGTAAACTTCCATTTTTTATCAGATTATTTGCACAAAACTCCATATAAGGTTAGTTGGGGCAACTGGGCCATGATTTTACAATATGACTCTGGAGCTTCTGACAATTCAGCTTCAAAAAGCTAATATTCATTTGAATTAAAGTCTGAACTTCTGTAAATGTGTTCAGTTAGGTTTCCTCTATCAGACAGAAATGCTCAAAATCACATTTTAATATTTAAAAATATAAAAATATGCGTATTTCATCTTTCTTTCCTCATGGGTCCAGTTGCCCCATAAAAATGGGGTAAGTGGACCAGGAGGGTCTATGTTCCACACTCGTTTATTTTTTCTCATATGGGATATCAGGTCATGTTTGGAAAAGTGTAAACAACTTTAAAAAAATTTAAACCAGGCAGATCATGTAAATTATATATCAACTAAAGAGCACTGTAAGGGTAACCTTTGCTGTCAATGTGTCTAAAAAAAGCCCTAAAAGTGAAAATATTAGATTTATTTATACCAAAAACATAAAAATTAAGTAAGGACTTATGTACTTTAGTATAGGTAACAAGTATGAAAGTCACATGGGTATTTTAAGAAAAAAAAATAGCAAGGTAAATCTATGAACAAACGGCTGCGCAAGTACTTAAGTACTTCATCTGTATCATCGTACAATTTCAAGGTTTGGCTATCTCGCTTTCAGGGGCAAGGTACTTTCATTCGTAAAATGTTGAAATAATTTAATGACAATAGTATTTACAAGAGAATCTATTTGTAAACAAGTAAAAGTATATTTTCGCGTACTTAATAACGGTGTAATTTTCATTATGAAATTCTGGTGCCAAAGTGGCAATTAGGGATTAAAATTATGTGATGCCATAAAGGCATGACCGCCTCTCAAGGGGTCAAGAAATTTGGTTTGATACCCTCAATATGCTTTTTATTTTAAATTTTATTACGAAATTTTAATAAGGTATTCTATAATTTTCATTATTTTGAGCAAAAAGCAATGAAGAAATTTATTTCCCGTAGTAAGAGAAACTCAAAAAAATTATTTATAATTATTGGGGTAACTGGATCCAGCATGGTCCAGTTACCCTTGATACATGTCCCAGTTACCCCATTCTTGAAAAATTTATGGGGTAACTGGGACATCGGGCTTACATTTGAAACATGAAGTAAATATGTATAGATACCTAATAATATTAATGTAGTTATATGCCTAATTTAAAAAAAAAAGATTGTTTAATAAAAGTACTTACAGTATTTTAATAAAAAGCCGAGAAAGTTCAACCATATTGACGTTGTTTTTAAAAAAAGAAACGTAAATTTTTGACAACCTATCACAGCAAAGTGAAAGTTATGATTGAGTTCACACACGTTGTTTTAGGAAGTAGAGATTTAGGTGCATTTTTCACAAAAGCTAAAACTTAAAAAACATCAGCAGTTTTTTATAAAATAGCCTATGGCCTAGTTACCTCGTGGGTCCAGTTACCCCAACTAACCTTAAATAAAAAACCTAATAAATTATGCCTTCCATTCCATTTAGTGATGAATACAGGGTATGACCCTCTCCCCCCCCCCCCCCCCTCCACGCCAGAGCATCAAATTGTCGTACTTCAGAAGACTGGGATTTTTATTAAAAGTGTAGAAGTACAAAATTTCAAACGGAACTCCATCATGGGGAAACAGCACCGAAAACTGGCGATATGAAACTATTACAGTAATAAAGCTTTGTAAAAAATCACCATAAAAAAAAACATAGGACGCGTTTCGAGCTAAAAATATTAACAGCTCGTCCCCTTTCGGACACGTGTTTACTGTAGCTGATGACAAGCTGTTAATATTTGTAGCTCGAAACGTGTCTCATGTTTTGTTTTATTTTATGGTGATTTTTCTACAAAGCTTTATTACTTTAATAGAAACTGCATCATATCACTTCTGTGAGCGGAAGAATCCCTCCCCATACTTGCCAGCCTCCCACTGTTTTTCCGTAAAAAACGAATTTACTTTATCTTTCTACAAGATGTTTTGAATCAGAAAATTTATTTAATGTTTCATTATTTATTTAATTTCATGTTCCTATGTGTAACTTATTTGATTTCATTTATCAAATAAACGTTTTGGTTCAATAAATGGTTAACCGTTCAAATTAACCAATTTTACAATTACGGCCTCGAGTTACAATTTTTTACATAAAATTCATTATTCCAAATTACAACTTACTCCCATAGAGAAATGGCTGAATTCAACATTGATTCCATTTAACTGTATTATTTCAAAAATTTTACGCGGGTTGGCATCAATATTACTAAGATTGAATCAAATGTCCAAGAGCTATGATAATTTAAAGTTGAGTATCAACTTGAATTAGACCTTCAAATAGTAGCGCAATAAACGGGAAATATGATATGGAGTAAGAGCTGTTGCCATACATTAAAGGCATTGTTTGTTACTCTAATAATATCAAAACTATTTATATCAGACAGTGGTGACATGTACATTTTTTGAGAAATAATTTGGTTCCAATTTCGCGACGTTCGGATATTTTAAACATTGATGCCGATTTTAAAAACATAAATGCACTTAAGATAAAATAAATATGTTACGCATGAAATAAAAATTCATTAAAAACAATAACAGCAACGATTCAGTTAAATAATTCTAAAATTTTACTTGGAATCACATACAGTATTTATTTCTGATCTTAGTTGTGTACGATCTATAAAGATGTTATAGTACTAAAGATAACATAAATACAGATATATAAAAAACCTCTTGTCCATAAATTCCACTTGCATGTTTTCACATTACATTTATTATATCTTATTGGCTGTTCCCTAAACTTTCCTGAAATTCTACTGGTCAATAAACTTGATCTTTGAATCCGCTCACATGGCCCGTTTCCTAAAATTTCCCATCGTAATTCTATTGACTAATAAACTTTATCTTTGAATCCACTTCTCTTTCATTGGTTGTCTCCTAAAATTTCCTGTAATTTTATTGGCTAGTAAACTTTATCGTTTAATCCGCTTCTCTTACATATATTTCAGCAATTTTCTTTTCATGTAATCATATTTTGCACTGATGTCGGTACGCTATGGCTACTGAAACTAGTTTGCAACAAGAAATAAAGTGTGTTGGTGCTTTAAACGTTGTTTTTTTATTTATATTGCTAAAGATACTTTCAGATCACTGTAAAATATGTGTAAATATGTATATATTTATATATATATATTTAAATTTAATTGCTTTTTAAATGTATTGAAGTCTGTCTAATGTTTCATATTTAGTTTAGATATGTAAATATCTTCTTTGTCCCGTAAAAGTATCGAATATGTTTAGATATTTTAATTTTTTAAATAAATAATTTTATTAAGAGATAACGTTTCGAAAAAATATGTTAATAATTACACGTTAATAATAACTACTGATGCAATGGCTACATCAACAACAACAATAACAACTAATAATAATACGACAACAACTACTACTAATAAAAAATCTAATTATTATATTATTAGAATAGTAATAATTATAAATAATTGTTAATAAACTGTTATAAATAATAATTACACATATATTAACCTAAAATAGTAACAAAAATGTTAAAACATAATAAACATTAAAAAAATAATATAATAAAATAATAATAATAAAAAAATAAAAATAATACAACAGTAATAATAATAATAATAATAATAGTAATAATAACATAAAAAATAATAAAATAAAATTATAAAAAATGATAAATATTTAATATTTTTATTTAATAAATAGATAATCTTATTTCTTGCTTATTGACTTCCAACGTTTTGCTTTTTTTAACCATTTTGAAAAATGGTTATTGTCCTCGTCAGGGTAGGAAATCAAAAGCACATCTGAAGGTTTTTATTGGTTTAATCCGCATTTTATTCGTTTTCTGATTGGTCTATACAGTAGTCTGTATTTCCCTTTACTTTCAACAGAGATGGACAGCAGAGTGTTGCCACTATGACAAAAAAGTAATAAAAACTACAAAAAAAAATAATAACTCAGAAACAAATTGAGATACAGCTTTCAAACAAATTGCATTTAAAAGTACATTTTTTTCTCTATACGGCGATATAAAAAGTAATATTGTGGGATGTTTAGAAGTTTAAGAAATAAATTTCATTTAAAATTGGCCGTCAGATTTCCAAGAAATCTGACGATGGAAAAGCCTTTTCCCGAACAGCCAAGGAAATGCTTGGATAATACGTAAGTTTCAGGAAATCTGACGAGTCGCAGGCGATTTCTGTCGCTTGCAATTTTTACGTGTAATAACATTATTAATGTTTACTTCATGGCGTACGTAATGTATGATCAAATCCATGCTATTTTTTATGTCTTAAATTTTAGTGTTTGAAAAAATCATTTTCCAAATGGTCGTTGTAATTTGTTAAATTGCATTTTTTTTTGTATTTGCTTTCTTGCTTTGCCATATTGTAGATGCCACGAGTGATGAAGTTCCATTGAATAACCATATAAATATTGTTTCTTTCATAAGTAATTAAATATACTTGGTTATTTTCATGACCCTCAGAATATTAAACAAACACACACGCACATACGCACAAAAAAACAACAAACGAACACGCATATAAATTACATAAATGTCCGTTCAAGTGATTATTGAAATCTTACGGAGATATATTCCATATTAATTATAAAAGTTATTTATTTTTTTATTATTGTTAGCTTCCTGTAAGTAACTTCAGTTTGCTAATTTTACTTACTGTTCTGTCTTTTCAGAATGAAAATTTTACATTTACTTCTTCCATCATATCTCATTGTCATTCTCCATTTAATTGTTCCTGTACATTTACAAAACATTCAAAGCAGACATTATAGACCACTTCCTGATAAATGTGACAGACATGGACGATGTTCAGCTAAAGAAGGTTACATTGAAGAAGTCGATGATGATGATAGTTACAAATCAGAAAAAGAGCGACCTCCAATACTGACCAGGGATGACAGACCAATTCGTCCGCTTACGGATGATTATGATCGCAAAAAAGATGAAGTTAAAGATGATTTTGGAGGAACAAGATCTAATGGTGGTAGCTATAATCCGAAACCACCAATTGATAAAGATGATGAAAAAGTAATTGGTGTAAGACCTGGTGATGTTTACCCAAAGCCTTCTGGCGGCAAAGATGATGATCTAAGACCTTCAGGTGGTATAAGACCTGGAGGAAGCGGTGAATATGGTGGTGGATATAACTCTAAACCAGTGATAGATAAAGACGATGATCTCAAACCAACTATAAGCAGACCAAGTGCTGGAGGTAGTGGTTATGGAGGTGGAGGCTATAAACCACAACCTTCAGATGACCGAGATGATGATCTCAAACCTGCTGTAAGCAGACCAAGTACTGGAGGTGGTGGTTATGGTGGTGGAGGCTATAAACCAAAACCTGCAGATGACCGAGATGATGATCTCAAACCCACTATAAGTAGACCAAGTAGTGGAGGAGGTGGATATGGAGGTGGAAGTTACAAACCAAAACCTATAGACGACCGAGATGATGATCTCAAACCTGTTGTAAGCAGACCAAGTAGTGGAGGAGGTGGTTATGGAGGTGGAAGTTACAATCCGAAACCTGCAGGTGACAGAGATGATGATCTTAAACCAGTGGTTAGCAGGCCAAGTAGTGGAGGAGGTGGATATGGAGGTGGAAGTAACAAACCAAAACCTGTAGATGACCGAGATGATGACCTCAAACCTGTTATAAGCAGACCAAGTAGTGGAGATGGTGGTTATGGTGATGGAGGCTATAAGCCAAAACCTGCAGATGACCGAGATGATGATCTCAAACCCACTATAAGTAGACCAAGTAGTGGAGGAGGTGGATATGGAGGTGGAAGTTACAAACCAAAACCTATAGACGACCGAGATGATGATCTCAAACCTGTTGTAAGCAGACCAAGTAGTGGAGGAGGTGGTTATGGAGGTGGAAGTTACAATCCGAAACCTGCTGGTGACAGAGATGATGATCTTAAACCAGTGGTTAGCAGACCAAGTAGTGGAGGAGGTGGTTATGGAGGTGGAAGTTACAATCCGAAACCTGCTGGTGACAGAGATGATGATCTTAAACCAGTGGTTAGCAGACCAAGTAGTGGAGGAGGTGGTTATGGAGGTGGAAGTTACAATCCGAAACCTGCAGGTAACAGAGATGATGATATTAAACCAGTGGTTAGCAGGCCAAGTAGTGGAGGAGGTGGATATGGAGGTGGAATTAACAAACCAAAATCTGTAGATGACCGAGATGATGACCTCAAACCTGTTATAAGCAGACCAAGTAGTGGAGGAAGTGGTTATGGTGGTGGAGGCTACAAGCCAAGACCCACATATGACCGAGATGATGATCTCAAACCTACTATAAGCAGACCAAGTAGCGGAGGAGGTGGATATGGAGGTGGAAGTAACAAACCAAACCCTGTAGATGACCGATATGATGACCTCAAACCTGTTGTAAGCAGACCAAGTAGTGGAGGAAGTGGATATGGTGGTAGCAATTATAAACCAAAGCCAGTAATAGACAGAGATGATGATTTCAAACCACCTGTAAGTAGACCCAGTGGAGGAGGTGATTACGATACTGGATATAAACCAAAGCCTGCAGTGAGCAAAGATGATGATGATCTCAAACCTGCTGTTGGAAGGCCTAGTACTGGTGGAGGAGGATATAGAGGGTCCTATAATCCTGGTGGTACCAGAGGAGTGTATAATCCCAAACTGAGTGACGATGATTTCGATATCAAACCAACGAGAGGAGGTGGCGGTTATTATCCAGACGATGACCGAAAATCTTATAAAGATGATTTAGGAGGATATAACGGACCTAAAGATGATTACAATGAATATGATGAAGACAAATCAGAGGATTATGTTGATAAACCTGTTCCAGTAGTTGATGGTAATTGCATCTGTGTTCCTTATTATCAGTGCAAGGATGGACATATTGTAACTGATGGAGATGGAATTATTGATGCAAGAAAGAGACCACAGCCAGATGATGAGCTGCCACTGGTAAGAAACACAAATTTTTTATAAAATCTTTTTATTTTAAGCAAATGATATAAAAAAAATTAAATATACTCAGATGCAAGAAGCTCAACATGATTAGTTCATTCTGATTTCTAGTTTTACATGTAAAAAATAATCATACCTAATGCCTTTTTTCTGAGTTAAAACAGGAGAGAATATTTAATATTTTGAGAGTCTAATGAGGGATTTATTTTATTTAGTTATTCCCTCCAAGCTAGCTTCAAAGGTACTATGGATTTCTTAAGTTTTATGTAAAGTTCATTGACAACAAAGATGTTTATATTTAAGGATTGTTCGTTCTATATTATGAGCATTGTTTGTTTTTTAAAGAATGGAACTTTTTCATTAATTGAACATGAACTTACTGCTCAGATCTCTTGTATAATCTGCACTGTAAAAAAAGACAAATGCTTTTTAATCTAGGGATGTATAATATAACAATGAAAGAAAATGTTTACTAATATCTTTCAAGTTATGCGCGATTCCAAATAGCTTTCTTTATCTTTAGAAACTTCAGAAACAAATATGTTTTCGAGATTTAAATAAACATCTGTCTATTCTGAAAAAAGCAACTAAAGCTGTCATCGCCGGAGTAAATGAATTTTTTGTGCCTTAAGGTCTTTCTTCCC
Source organism: Maratus speciosus (assembly GCA_963932465.1). Classification (NCBI taxonomy): domain Eukaryota; kingdom Metazoa; phylum Arthropoda; class Arachnida; order Araneae; family Salticidae; genus Maratus; species Maratus speciosus. Next base: position 187,596,588 of record OZ010799.1, read on the forward strand.
TAATATTAAGAAAACTACTGCATACAAAAATATGAAAATTGGTAGTATTATTGAGAAATGTTTGATAAACACGCTGACGTAGACAGTTTTTAAATCAAAGAATTATTTAAAGAGATATTTAATGTTAAAGTTGGTCAAAATCGGTCCATTAAAAAAGTTTTATAGGAGTAAAAACTATACATAGAATGTAATCTTTTATTTCTAAGGATATAGATTTAGCAACTCCCGGTATGCAGACTGCATTTATTTTTTTTAATTTGACCATTTTTTTAGGGTTTATTTCCATTTTAAATTCAAATTTTTAGCATTTCGAGAGATATTTTTTACATATTTCAAAAAAAGTTATTATTTTAAATTGTTGCCAATTGTAAAAACAGCGCAAAGAATAATATTTCCTTCAAATTGAAAATTTATTTACATGTGACTATTATAAACAGAAAAAAAAAATCTTCCAAATTAGAATTAAGTGATTACATATTAAAAGAGGAAAATATTGAAAATTACGTCATAAAAACTATATTTACACGTGAATACTAAATGAGAAAGAAAATTTTAAAATAATAAATTCGTAATAATATGCGTTCGTACGTGGAAAAAATTACGTCATATTTAAAATGGCCCAATAATAATATTTCCAAACAGTTTAAACTAAAAAATATATTTACACGAGACATTTATTTCACATTTCTAGATGATCTTTTAAACTTATTGTTGTCAGTTCTGAGCTAGCGCAAATAAAAATGTTTCCTTTTTAGAAACAATAGTATTTTTACGTGATTATTAAAAAGTGAAAGAAAACTTTAAAATAATAAATTCATTAATATGCGTTAAAATCAGTAAATAGGAGAAATTACGTCCTATTTAACCCCTTAATTCTCGCTCCCGTCATATTCACGGGCTGTGTCTTTTACTCAGATTGTTTGATTCCCACGAGTTTTATAAAATAGTGAAATTGGCTATATTTTAGTAACGTTTTACCTGTCATTAAATAAGGCGAATATTTCTTTTTCATAAAAGTGGTGCCTATAAGCAATTTGAATTTTTAAACCGTAATTTAATTCGAGCGTTAAGGGTTTAAAATGGCCAAATAATAATACTGCAAAACAGTTTAAATTTAAAAATATATTTATACGAGACATTTGTTCCATACTTTGAGATGATATTTTTAACTATTCTTGTGAATTCTAAGACGGCGCAAATAATATTTCCTTTCTAGCAACAACAGAATTTTCATGTGAATATTAACCCCTTAACGCTAGAATTAAATTACGGTTGAATAATTCAAATTGCTTATTGGCACCACTTTTATGAAAAAGAAATATTCAGCTTATTTAATGACAGTAAAAACGATACCAAAATATACCCCATTTCACTATTTTATTAAACTGGTGGGAATCAAACAATTTGAGTAAAAGGCACAGCTCGTGAATATGACGGGAGCGAGAATTAAGGGGTTAAAAAGATAAAGAAAACGTAGGTGAAAATTACACTAGATTTAAAATGATACATTTAAAATGTCTTTTTGTCACAAGGAGGTGTCTTTGTAAAAAGTCTGTCGGAAGGGGACGCTCTAATAGCGATTTTTGCACCGTTTTCATTATTGTGCTGTCTAAAAGTGTATGAAGTTATGCATAGAATTGAACCTAATTTCATTTATATGTTTATGGCTGTGGCAAGCAAAACCTCCTTGAATTTGGAAATATTCCGCAGAAAGAGGACGCTATAATAGCGATTTTTATGGCATTTTCATTACTGTGCCATCGAGAAATGTATGAAATGTATGAATTGAACAGAATTGAACGAAATTTTATGTATATGTTTTTGGCTATGGGAAGCAGGTCCTCCTTGAATTTGGAAATATTCCTCCGAAAGGGGTCGGAAAAATAGCGATTTTTATGCCATTTTAATTACTGTACCATCGAAAGGTGTATGAAGTTATGCGTAGAATTGAACCAAACTTCATGTACATGTATTTGGATTTTTTCAAGCAGATCCTCCTTAAATTTGGAAATATCTCGCCAGAAGAGGAGCTGTAATAGCGATTGTTGTGTAATTTTCTTGTTTTCTCGTAGTTCTGTTGTACATTGACGGGAACTTCGCATTCTGCTAAGCCGGCTATTCGCAAAGAGCTGGCTTACAACAGAATAACGAAAAATATTGATTTTATTAAATGTCATGATCGAGATAAACTCCTGTTTACTCCGATTAATTGACTGAAGCAGAAATTTAAGATGAAAATCAAAGTTGATATAGTATTGAACTAATAGTATTGAAGTATTAAAATGTATGACTACCTTTTGAAATACTAAGATGTATGAGATAGAAGAAAGTCTTGGGATTGGCATATCCAACTAGTTTTGCAATCGTTTCGGCACAGACAAAAGCAACTAAGTCTAGAGTTACACTGGGATCAAAACTCAAATCGCTGAAAGTCAGATCGTTAAAAGGGCCATTTCAGATTCAGGGTCTCAGACTGAGAGTAGTCTTAAATATATTTTAAGATAAGATAACATCCGCTGATCATACCAATAGTTAATCCCTTAATTTTCGCTCCCATGATATTCACGGGCTGTGTCTTTTATTCAGATTGTTTGATTCCCACCAGTTTTATAAAATAGCGTTATTGGCTTTATTAGGGTATCATTTTACCTGTCATTAAATAAGGTGAATATTTATTTTTCAAAAAAGTGGTGCCAATGAGCAATTTGAATTTTTAAACCGTAATTTAATGCGACCGTTAAGGGGTTAAAGCAAAGTAATTAATTACACTGGTCGGCACCAAAATCCTCCCTGTGGGTCGATTCTTATAGATTTCGCACTACTAAATAAAAAATATAGCAATGGAATTATTGTACCATTTTTTGGTGGCGAGGGCTTGCTTTTAAAATTAGCGTACACTGTTAAAATTTTGCAACATTCTGTCCAGTCATTTGACCGTTTTTATCGAAAACGGTTACACAACCGTAATTTAACACTATTTTGACCCTATTATTGGCCATTTTATGGTCAGAATTTAGTTAAATTACGGTTATGAAACCGTTTTTACAAAAAACGGTCGAATGACTGGACAGAATGCTGCAAATTTTTAACAGTGTATTTTATGTCTTGCTAAAACAAAAGTGAAAATAGTGTAAATAATAAAATGTATATAATGATAAGCGAATTTTTTATACTATAAGTAAATGTATAAACATTACCCGAGTTCCAGCGGCATAAGGAAATGAAAATATATTCGTGAATAGCAAATAGTAAATTGGACACGAAGTGGGTGGGAGGTAGGCACCAAAGGAAAAATGCACGATAGAAGTGTAAACAAACTAGATTTTCATGCTATATTTTATCGATTTATTATCTAAGTGAACATACTTTTTTCATGATTTCAACTTTATCTAGCAGTGCAAATTAATATGACAATCCTTCACTATTTGTTATTATCATAAAACAGTTTCTCGGTAAAACGGTATGTGCTGGGGCAATTTGGCTGTCATATTGAGATTTAGGAGTTCTAGATTTATACAGTTTACATATTTGTTTTGCACAGAGGAATTTTTTTAATTTTTAACTTTTTGCTGACGAGTGATTTTTGATTCACAACTGAGATATTCAGTAATTAGGTAGATTTCGTAAGAAATACTACCTATTGCAATCTCCCCTATGTTGGAATTTCTGAAATTTTTTTGTAGATCTCCGACGATCATGACCCCTAACCCAAAACCACCCCCCAGTTCAAAACTTTATCTATCTATCTATCTATCTATATATCCCTTTTTTATGGGCACGATAACTTCCCTAATTCTGCACCAATATCTTTCAAACTGATACGTAAAATCAAGGGATAGAAAATCTCGGTCAAGTTTGTTAATGGGCAAAATTGGACAAAGGGGATGGAAATAGGAAGGGGTTTTGTGAAAACCGAAAAAAACCCTAACTTTTTAATTTTAATACATATCAAATCAGTTTAAAGTTATTATATTATTCTAGGAAGTTACAGTTAAAAAAAGGGATACTCAAAATTAAGTAAAAAGTACTTAATTTTAAATACGTCACATACTCAAAATAGCTCCAATCCAAATTTACTCTAAATTGAGAAACGCATGTACTCATTTTTGATTCCATGATTGTGTTCAAATATGCATAGCTATGTACTGCCCCTTGAAACTACAAATTAAATTAAAAATGTACTGGCATTTATTTCCTGTTTCAAAGTTATTAACAAGAAACGTTTAATTGATTATTTATTAAAAAAAAAATAGCAAAATTATTAACAAGATATACAAATCAAATATTTTTTTTTTATAACAGGAGCATTATTTGCAAGGACATTTAAATTATTTTAAAATACTGTGCATAATTTAATATTTACATTAATAAACATATTTTATGCCGTCATAAATTAAATGAATGATTACAGGGTACAAAATTATCGTTTTGTTTGGATTTGATAACATGTGATGTTTCAAAATTGAGCAAGCAATATGTTCATTTTTGACCCAAACGTACTCAATTCAATATGAGTACATCGATATACTCATTTTTGAGTACTTCATTTTTTAGTGTATTATATTACTAGCAAAACCCGCGGCTTTGCTCGCGTAATAGTTGAAATATGCCAAGTGACATTTGTATGTAGGCTGAAATGAGACAAATTAATAAGAACAAAAACTAACTCTAAATAAAAGATAATTTACAAAGTGTACTGAAACTTTTATGCTTATTTAATACACCCATTTCACTATTCATCTGAAGTTTTGAATTTTTTAAAAACCGTTCTTAGTACGCATTTACATCTTAAAATTAAACATTATGTGAAATTCCAAGCTTCTTGTCTAACGGTCTACCACCTCTCTGTTGGTACTGGCACTAACATAATATACCTACGTTGAAACAGAGACTGTCACCATTATTTTGCCGATATTAATTTTGCAATCGGTTTGGTATTTCCTAATATTGTATAAAAAACGTAATTTAGAAAGTTTTTAAAGGTTTGTTTAGAACGTTTGCTGTTCCTGCTAACACCAGGTGGTAGTGGCACCCGTATAAAATATAGCCTGTGTAGGATCAGAGACTGTCACCGTTGATGCACAACCATTACTTTTCTAATCTGTTTATTATTTCCTAAGATTGCATACAAATCGTAATTTAAGACTTTTTCAGAATGCTTTGCGTTCCTTCCCTTCGCTTCACCCCTTTTAAAATTTCGAATTTATTTTCGACAATTCTTAGGGGGCATTTATATTTTATAAGTAACTACCATGCCATATTTAAAGTTTCTAGCCTCTTCAGTATCACAGAAATCGCAATTTAGAAATTTTTTTGCTCCTGCAACCCTCTGATGGTAGAGGCACGGACATAGCTTATATTTCAGCAGGTTCTATCACTACCAATTTGTAAGCATTATTTTTTAAATCGGTTTGGTATTTTATAAGATAGCATAAAAATCGTAATTTAGGACTTTTTTAGAACGCTTTTCGCTCACTTCATCCTTTTAATTTCGGAATTTTCTTTCGACGGTTCTTTGAAAGCATTTGCATTTTTTAAGTAATTAACATGTGAAATTTCAAAATGTTAAACACCTCAGTATCACAAAAGAAAAAAAAAGAAAAAACGCGATTTAGAACATTTTGTGCTCCTGCAACCCCCTGGTTGTTGTAACAACAACATAAAATATAGCCTATGTTGGAGCAATGACTGTCACCATCAATTTGCAACCATTACTTTTGAAATCGATTTGATTTTTTCTGAGATTGCGTAGAAATTGCAATTTAGAACGCTTTTTGCAAATTTTCACCCCTTTTAAATTTCGAATTTTTTAGAAACTGTTCTTAGAGAGCATTTAAATCTTATAAATAATTACCATGCCGAATTTAAAGTTGCTAGCCCTTGCAGTATCACAAAAATCACAATTTAGAACATTTTTTTCTCCTGTAAACCACAAGTGGTAGTGACACTAACATGAAATACAGCCTATGTTGAAGCAAGGGATGTCACCATCAATTTCCAACCATTACCTTTGAAATTGATTTAGTACTTCAAAAGATTGTGTAGAAATAGCAATTTAGAACGTTTTTAGAACGCTTTTCGCCCATTTTCACCCCTTTTAAATTTCGATTTTTTTAGGAAATGTCCTTAGAAATCATTTATATCTGATAAGTAACTACCATGCCAAATTTCAGGTATCTAGGCCCTTCAGTAACACTGAAATCGCAATTTAGAACGTTTCTTGGTCCTACTCCCCCTTCGGGGTAGTGGTATTTTATCACCCATATAAAACAGAGACTATGTTAAAGCAAGGGCTGTCATCACCATCAATTTCCAGCCACTACTTTTGAAATCGGTTTGATACTTTCTCAGAATGCGTAGAAAAGTAGAAAGCGCCATTTAGAAAGTTTTTAGAACGCTTTTCGCGCATTATCACCCTTCGTAAATTTCGAATTTTTTAAGAAATGCTTTTAGACATCATTTATATCTTATAAGTAACTACCATTTCAAATTTCATGTTTCTAGGCCTTTCAGTAACACAAAAATCGCATTTTTAGAATGTTTTTTTGCTCCTGCACACCTTTTAGGGTAGTGGCACGAGATAAAATATAGCCTATGTCGGAGCAAGGGATGTCACCATCATTTGGACACCGTTATTTTTTAAATAGGTTCGTTACTTCCTGAGATTGCGTAGAAATCGCCATTTAGAACGTTTTTTAGAAAGCTTTTTTCGCATTTTCACTCCTTTAAATTTCGAATGTTTTAAGAAAAGTTCCTAGAGATCATTTATATATTATAAGTAACTACCATTCCAAATTTCATGTTTCTAGGCCTTTCAGTAACACAAAAATCGCATTTTTAGAATGTTTTTTTGCTCCTGCACACCTTTTAGGGTAGTGGCACGAGATAAAATATAGCCTATGTCGGAGCAAGGGATGTCACCATCATTTGGACACCGTTATTTTTTAAATAGGTTCGTTACTTCCTGAGATTGCGTAGAAATCGCCATTTAGAACGTTTTTTAGAAAGCTTTTTTCGCATTTTCACTCCTTTAAATTTCGAATGTTTTAAGAAAAGTTCCTAGAGATCATTTATATATTATAAGTAACTACCATTCCAAATTTCATGTTTCTAGGCCTTTCAGTAACACAAAAATCGCATTTTTAGAATGTTTTTTTGCTCCTGCACACCTTTTAGGGTAGTGGCGCGAGATAAAATATAGCCTATGTCGGAGCAAGGGATGTCACCATCATTTGGACACCGTTATTTTTTAAATAGGTTCGTTACTTCCTGAGATTGCGTAGAAATCGCCATTTAGAACGTTTTTTAGAAAGCTTTTTTCGCATTTTCACTCCTTTAAATTTCGAATGTTTTAAGAAAAGTTCCTAGAGATCATTTATATATTATAAGTAACTACCATTCCAAATTTCATGTTTCTAGGCCTTTCAGTAACACAAAAATCGCATTTTTAGAATGTTTTTTTGCTCCTGCACACCTTTTAGGGTAGTGGCACGAGATAAAATATAGCCTATGTCGGAGCAAGGGATGTCACCATCATTTGGACACCGTTATTTTTTAAATAGGTTCGTTACTTCCTGAGATTGCGTAGAAATCGCCATTTAGAACGTTTTTTAGAAAGCTTTTTTCGCATTTTCACTCCTTTAAATTTCGAATGTTTTAAGAAAAGTTCCTAGAGATCATTTATATATTATAAGTAACTACCATTCCAAATTTCATGTTTCTAGGCCTTTCAGTAACACAAAAATCGCATTTTTAGAATGTTTTTTTGCTCCTGCACACCTTTTAGGGTAGTGGCACGAGATAAAATATAGCCTATGTCGGAGCAAGGGATGTCACCATCATTTGGACACCGTTATTTTTTAAATAGGTTCGTTACTTCCTGAGATTGCGTAGAAATCGCCATTTAGAACGTTTTTTAGAAAGCTTTTTTCGCATTTTCACTCCTTTAAATTTCGAATGTTTTAAGAAAAGTTCCTAGAGATCATTTATATATTATAAGTAACTACCATTCCAAATTTCATGTTTCTAGGCCTTTCAGTAACACAAAAATCGCATTTTTAGAATGTTTTTTTGCTCCTGCACACCTTTTAGGGTAGTGGCACGAGATAAAATACAGCCTATGTCGGAGCAAGGGATGTCACCATCATTTGGACACCGTTATTTTTTAAATAGGTTCGTTACTTCCTGAGATTGCGTAGAAATCGCCATTTAGAACGTTTTTTAGAAAGCTTTTTTCGCATTTTCACTCCTTTAAATTTCGAATGTTTTAAGAAAAGTTCCTAGAGATCATTTATATATTATAAGTAACTACCATTCCAAATTTCGTGTTTCTAGGCCTTTCAGTAACACAAAAATCGCATTTTTAGAATGTTTTTTTGCTCCTGCACACCTTTTAGGGTAGTGGCACGAGATAAAATATAGCCTATGTCGGAGCAAGGGATGTCACCATCATTTGGACACCGTTATTTTTTAAATAGGTTCGTTACTTCCTGAGATTGCGTAGAAATCGCCATTTAGAACGTTTTTTAGAAAGCTTTTTTCGCATTTTCACTGCTTTAAATTTCGAATGTTTTAAGAAAAGTTCCTAGAGATCATTTATATATTATAAGTAACTACCATTCCAAATTTCGTGTTTCTAGGCCTTTCAGTAACACAAAAATCGCATTTTTAGAATGTTTTTTTGCTCCTGCACACCTTTTAGGGTAGTGGCACGAGATAAAATATAGCCTATGTCGGAGCAAGGGATGTCACCATCATTTGGACACCGTTATTTTTTAAATAGGTTCGTTACTTCCTGAGATTGCGTAGAAATCGCCATTTAGAACGTTTTTTAGAAAGCTTTTTTCGCATTTTCACTCCTTTAAATTTCGAATGTTTTAAGAAAAGTTCCTAGAGATCATTTATATATTATAAGTAACTACCATTCCAAATTTCATGTTTCTAGGCCTTTCAGTAACACAAAAATCGCATTTTTAGAATGTTTTTTTGCTCCTGCACACCTTTTAGGGTAGTGGCACGAGATAAAATATAGCCTATGTTGAGCAAGGGCTGTCACCATCATTTTGACCAGTGGCGCAGCCAGAATTCGGTTCTAGGGGGGAGTTTTGAGTTTTTTGATAAAGGTGTTCACCGGTTTTTTGAATCACCGGTTAATATAATCTGCCTTTTTAATGAATCAAATCATAATGCTTTTTACCCGCAATTACATCGGTTGTGTTTCATTTAAACAGCGTTTACAGTATTAGAGTTAGAAAACATAAAATGCACCAATGAAATAACCCCAAACTAGGTTAGATTTATAAAAAGTGTTTAAAGATGATGAGGCAAACTTTAAGAGTTGTAAGCGTACAGTCCAACAAATAATTTTTGCATAGAAAATAACAGAATTCCAATCCACTTGTTCAACCAAAAATACACAGGATTTCATTCCAAGACAATCTCGAATTCTTGTTTTTAACTTTAATAATAATGAAGCCATTTTAACAAAATTTTCATTATACTTACCATGCTTTTGTCAAATGTAACAACATCACGAAAATTGGTGGAATTTATCATCATTTACGTCCAATTAGTGCTCAATTAGGTAATCCATATTTTGGAATGTAGTTGATATTAAACATGGTATTTTATTTTTTTTTTTTTAATTGTGCACTTCCAATAGTTTACATGACATCGAATTTGCCATTAAGTAACATAAATCTATTGAAAATTTCGTTAAAACATCTTTATTATTGTTAAAGTTCTCTAAAAATATCCGGGTTCAAATTGAAGTCATACCTGTACTAATATTATAAAGTAACCTTTTTTTTGTAGGGGTTTAAAAAGATAATCGATCGTGTGCGAACTTAACTCTCATACAAAGGGTTCCATACAAAATATCAGAACTGTTCAAAGATAATATTTACTTGCGTACATGTAACAATACCACATGCCATAATTTAATTCTACTGGAATGAAAACCATTGAATATTTCTCACTCTAAAACACAGACTTTGTACAAAGTTTAAACTTGGTAGAGAACCAACCACGCTTCGGAAAGAGGTCGCAGAGATTCTCACGAAAAGTCACTTGTAAATCATATTTCATGTAATAGGGGACAATTTTCAAGGAATAAAAAAAAGTACGCTTAATAACGTGAAACTTTTCTATTCATTTTTAAAAATAAAAGCATATTCAGACATAATTATTGAAATGATTTTTAATCGAAAAGTTTTTTTTTTCTTATAAATGAATTATTTATTGAATTATAAGCAATTTTTGTCTCAAAATTACTTGACTTTTAATGTCTTGGAATTATTATATGAATTATCTTTTTAATATTTGCCTTCAACAATTAAATTCAGATGGAATAAAAAGTGGTTATCACTATTTTTCACCTTACCTAAAAAAAAGATCTTATACAAAGTTTAAACTTGGCACTGAGCCAAGCACGCTTCAAAAGGAGGTCACAAAGTAGCAACACTCTTTTGATCCGTACTGTCGTTTTCTACATAGGTTTTTAATTAATATCTCGGCAAATTACAGAACACATTTTTTCGAAAATCATTACCGACAATCCTTGGAAGATTCTACGTCGCTTAGGTACACCGAGTGCCCTCAACTCCCTCGCTGACCGCCAGAAAAATAAGACGCACGAATGAACTTATAATAATCCCGATTTTACTTTTTAAGCGTAGAGTGGAACCTTAATAATAATGTCAAAATAATGGTGACTATCTCCGTTTCAACATAAGCTGTATTTTACATCGATAAAACAACGGCTAGAAACATGGAATTTGGCATGGTTGTTAATTTAGAGACTTAAATGCATGCCCTGAACAGTTTTTTAAAAATTCGAAATTTTAAAGGGTGCAAGAGTAAAAAAAAACTTTCTAAAATTGCAATTTGTGTGATACATTTTGTATAGAAGGTTAGAATCTGGCGTGGTGATAACTTTTGGGATGTATAAATGCTCAAGAACGGTTCCTAAAAAGAGAATTCAATTTAAAAAGGATGAAATGAGCGGAAAACAGTCTGAAAACAGTCTGAAAACGATCTAAGGCTAATGTCAGACGGACGTCTTTTTGCACGCTTTTTTACTTACGTATTATCCCTACAAAATGCTAGCAGCATTATATAGCCTTAATTATGATTTATTAGGAATTGTTAGAGCTAGATACATTAAGTTTGCCATGGCTGTTACCCTAGAAACGTAAATGATCACCAAGAACAGTTTTCCAAAATTTCGAAATTAAAAGGATGCAAGAGCAAAAAACGTTCTAAAACTGCGGTTCGTGCGATATACATTATATGGCTAAAGGTGACCGGCCATTTGCGATTTTAGACGTTTTGTTAAATATCTAAAAAAATGCGTGAGAAATTAACCTGAAACTGCAAGTGTGTAAACAGTATAGTATAGGTCATATATTTCCGCGAAGATTTTTTTCCCGAAACCCCATAGGGGACCGCCAACAAATTGAAAATGAACTAATATCTTTTGGATAACCCTGTAAAAACTAATGTAGCAAAAATCTTCAAACTCGAGATTATTAATAACTGGCTTATTGTAATATACTGTGTTCCTTTTTATGAGGATAGCATGTGTACTCGCAGAGAAATTAAGGTTTTTATAAAAACAGTCCCATATTTCGCCAAGTTTTTTGCTTATAATGTGCAGAGTTCTTAATATAAAAAAAAGTTCTTCTCAGAAAATATGACAAACAACATTGTACATAATACTCTGCAATCAGAATTGAAAAATAATAAAAATTGGATGAAAAATGAGGAGGTTTATTAAAAATTTTTTCACTGCGCATGCGTGAATGCAATCAAAATATAATGTGTATAATGTATTAGCTAATTATATAGAGCAAGTTTTGTGATAGTCTCAAAATCATAGAATGAAAATTCTGTAATTTATCGTCGATAGAATAAGCTCGAAATCCGTCGTCCCCAAAAAGATGAGGGGTTGTATCAAATATCTGTTAATTAGTGCCAAGACAGCGTACACAATTTTGCATGTACTACTATATTTGGATACAACCCCTCATCTTTTTGCTTCCTTTTGGGAACAACGGATTTCGAGCTTATTCTACTGACGATAATTTTCAGAGTTTTCAAGCTATGATTTTGAGACTTTCACAAAACTTGCTCTATATAATTAGCTAATACATTAAGCACATTATATTTTGATTGCATTCGCGCATGCGCAGTGAAACATTTTTTAGTAAACCTATTCGTTTTTCATTCAATTTTTATTATTTTTTAATTCTGATTGCAGGGTATTATGTACAATGTTGTTTGTCATATTTTCTGAAAAGAACTTTTTTTATAATAAGAACTCTGCAAATTATAAGCAAAAAACTTGGTGAAATTTGAGACTGTTTTTATAAAAACCTTAATTTCTCTACGAGTATGCATGCTATCCTCATAAAAATGAACACAGTATATTACAATAAGCCACTTATTAATAATCTCGAGTTTGAACGCTTTTGCTACATTCGTTTTTACAGGGTTATCCAAAAGATATTCGTTCTTTTTCAATTTGTTGACGGTCCCCTACACGCTTTTGGGGAAAAAATCTTTGCGGAAATATATGACCTATACTATACTATTTACGCACCTGCAGTTTCAGGTTAATTCCTCATGTATTTTTCTAGATATTTAACAAAACGTCTAAAATTGCAAGTGACCGGTCACCTTCGGCCATATAGTGTAGTTGGTATAAAAACTTGGTTTTTGACATGGTGGTTACTTTTAAGGTATAATGAGAATGAGAATGATAAAAAATAATGAGAATATTCCATAATATATTCAAGTAACCGTTTTCTATAATAGCGAGTGACTATAAAGCTGAAACTGCAGATTTTTAACAATGTGCTTATTAATTTAAATTAATGCATGATTAGCATAGAATTGTGTATAATTATGTTTTATACAGTCTAAGAAAATGTTTTACATTTAACCCCTCTCTTTTCAAAATCCCTACTGACTGACATATTATCTATAACTCAATGAAATTACAATAAATGCTTCTTTACTACCTGAGAAGGGTGGCAATGCTTCTGCGAGAGCAAGCACCATTACTCGTTTCTACATTACTAACTAATGGAATATATTCTTTAAATTTGTGTACAGATCTCCTAAGGAACAAATGGTTCGAATGACTCACTGATTGCGATAATTTGTTCAATCACAATCAAAAACAGCTTTTTACAACTTTATAGTTACTACTTTTTTAATTTTTATTTTACAAAGATTTTTACTTGGGTACGTAAAAAAGCTTGGTCTTAGATATAATTGGGAGCAAAAAGTGTAAAACAGGGCGTTTGAAACTGAGAGAGATCTGCAAAGTGTATGTTTCATGTTTTTTCTGAAATTCGATGGTCTATTAGTGTTTCGAACATGGAACAAAGAAGTGCAATTAAGAAATGGCCCATTGTATAATACTTAAACTCAAAGCGTCTGTGTGGCAGGAAATGACCATTCTTTTAGCATAAGACGTCTCGAAAAAGTGACTTAGTCCAAATAACCAATTTTCACAAAATCAATGCATGTAATATGCGCTTTCATAGTTTTAAGTAGAATTTTCGCCGTTTAATTGAATCACTTTGTTGAATAGAGTTTGATTTCTCAAAGCGGCGGATTTCGAAAAACGTCAAAACGTTTAAATATTAATTTTGGTTTTGATTCATATAACAAGTAATTATAGTAATTTTTCTTAGCTCTGGGAGGGGTTTTAACCCCCAAACCCCTCCCGTGGCTGCGCCACTGATTTTGACATCATTATTTTTTTTAATCGGTTCGTTATTTTCTGAGATTGCGTAGAAATCTCTATTTAGAACGTTTTTTAGAACGCTTTTTTAGCATTTTCACCCCTTTAAATTTCGAATGTTTTAAGAAAAGTTCCTAGAGATCATTTATATCGTATAAGTAACTACCATTGCAAATTTCATGTTTCTAGACCCTTTAGTAACACAAAAATCGCATTTATTCCTATATTCTTCTTTTTTTACTTCATTAGTTACATCGTATTTACCTTAAATATAATTGTTTTAAATATTCGCTCTAGAAAAACAATTGAATAAGATTTTAAATGTGTTCTGTGACTGGAACTACTTCAACGTTGAGAAATGCATTTTAAGCACCGAAGGGAAAATAGAATTATCATCATATATTAAAGCGTAAACCTGATTCTGTAAGATAAGACTAAAAAATTCCCGTATTTGCGCATGCGTGAAGTTAGATCTTCCATTTAGGGGAAAGGTCGAGCAGGTCTGGTTAGCCGAGTGGTCTAAAGCACCAGCTCTGAACTTTTGTAGACGACGCAGGTTCGAGCTCAACACCCGGCAAAATGATTTCTGTAGCATTTTTTTCGATAATGACATATTTTATTAAGAGGAGAAGTTATATGATTTTGATTTTATTATTTTTATTATTATTTGAATGGTTTATCATTAAATAAAATGTATAAAAAATATTTTGAAAAAATAATTTTATATTTAAAATATTTAACCTGAAATATTTTGCATGTAATTATCAATTAAATAAATTGAGCTGATCTACAACTTTTGTTTATATTTTTTGACTATTATAAAGAATATATAAGTGTGTGAGTCAGAAGAAAAAGTTTGCCATTCTTTTCCAAAAAAAAAAAAAAAAAATAAAAAATAAATAAAACGGAAAGAAAGGAAAATATTCATATAAGAACTAGAAAATAAATTATATTGATATCCATGGTTTAATATTTAAAAAATGAAGAAAAAAGTAAAATAAAATTTAAGTAATAAAAAATATATATTATAAATCGAATTGCATCAAGTTTCAAAATTAGGTTTTCAGAGAATGAGACTGATATAAATAAAATTCATGGCAGCTTTTAAAGGTCGTGTAGTTAAAAAAAAAAAATAAATAAATAAAATAGATATTGTTATTTTTCAACAACAAAAAAATGAGACTGTTGTAAGTAAAAATAAATGCTCTGTCCAGTATTTTTTGGTAAATTTCTGATAAGACAAGCATAACTGGTTGTAAATTATAAACTTAAAGTTCTTTCACTCCATTCAATAAGGTTAGACTGACAGCACCCTCTAGCTCGCCTTCAAGAAATAGGAATCACTTATGCAATACAAAAATTTGTCACGATTTCAATAATTAATTTAAAAGCAACTAATTCAAAATTCAAGAATTTTTCTAATGCAACATTCAAGTTATTTACCGTAAAATTTTGACGGGTACTATCTAGTTCAAACTCAGTTATACTCTTTAAACAACAGTATAACAATTATTTGTAAAGAGGCTACTCCAGTCCCGCGAAAGCATAATCCTGTGGGAGGGATTTTTTAAGACATCTCGTTTGCATTTCAATATTTTTAAATGATATATATACATATACTTTTTTTTGCATTGGATAACTGAAATCGATCTATACAAAGGCAGTTTTTTACTTTTTCGATTTTGTTTACAGCAGGTTTTTTAAATTATTATTATTATTGGGATACTTTCCCTTTCTGAATCGATTTCGAAAGTGAAGTATCATAATAAATAAAACTTGTGAACAAAATTGAAAAAGCAAAAAATAGACTTTGTAGAGATCGACTTCAGTTATAAAGTGAGAAAAAAAATCATTTAAAAATATTGAAATGCAAACGAGATATCTCAAAAAATTCCTCTCATAGGATAGGATTAACATTAGCAAGCGTGTGTTTTCGCGTGACTGAAGTACCCTTAACGAGAGTAACAATGATAATCTGAAAATCTAGGGTTGCTTTGTCAGTATTTAGCATACAGGAAATTGCGTGAAGAGAATTATCGACTGAATCTAAAGTACAATTCCTTCAGATTGTCCATTTTACATATTTTCTCATAACGATAACAACCATGAGTAGTGAACGAAAATCTATTTTTAGAGGTTTTCGACTTTGCTGATTCTAATAGAAGCAGAAAAATCATGCATGATTTATT
Organism: Maratus speciosus; assembly: GCA_963932465.1. Lineage (NCBI taxonomy): Eukaryota > Metazoa > Arthropoda > Arachnida > Araneae > Salticidae > Maratus > Maratus speciosus. Next base: position 187,612,530 of record OZ010799.1, read on the forward strand.
AATGATTATTAATGATTTTTAAATGATTTTATTATTAATTAATCAATGTTTCGAAAATAGTTAAATCCAAAATACAAGCGCATTTTGTTTGAACTTTTATAAAGTATCTCGAATATATAAAAAAAGAGTAATGAAATACAAAATTTTTCGAGTTAGGTCGAAATAATTTTTTTTTTTTTTTTTTTTTTTTTTGTACATTGATTGGATTCTTTTTAAAAAATAATTTATATCTCGCTTACTAGTAGTTCAAAATTGATGAAAATACGTATTTTGACGATTTTTAGATATTCTGGCATCAAGAACGCATTTTTCTGCCTTCAGCATCAGAAAATGCTGAAATATAAAAAGCTATAATGAGCTCGAAGCCGCGCGTCGACTAACAAATTAACCCTTTATCTACTGACGGTACTTATAAGTACCACTCACTTTAAACTTTCATCCGGTAGTGAATATTACTAATATTCTAATGGTACTTTGCAAAAACACTCTTTTAACTCCACTTTGCCCGGATACATGGTAGCAGTAGTTCTAGGTTTGTTATTTTAGCAAGGAAGGAGGGTATCTTTGACACAGTCGATGTGTTTTGTGCCGACATTTTGTACAGGTTGTCACGCTCGTCTTTTTATTGCTGCAAACACAGTAAAGCATATAAGATAAGTGTTGGATTTTTTTAATGTGTTCATTATGATCTTAGAATACAGTTTGACTAGCTATTTTAGGTGAACGGCGTATGTGTCGTAGGCTAATTGAGATATCCGGCTCTTTGCAAACAGCCTAGGCTCTTTGCAAAGAGCTGGGCTAATTGGAGAATCCATCTACTTTTTCCAATTAGCCTGATATTTTTCCGGCTTATTGAAAAGAACCTAGAAAGCGTTAGGCTAATTGAAAAATGACCACTTATTAACAGATCAGGGTGATATTTTTAGCTCACAGGCTATCAAAGCCTGAGAGATTATGTGCCCGCCGATTCTGTATGTACGTGTGTACGTAACACGATAACTCTTGATAGAAATATCCGATTTGCTTCAATTTTTTTTCTAGGTTCATTCTGATAAGGAGCTTTCCTGATTAGATTTGGAAGTTCATTAGTTAAGTATAAAAGGAGGAAATGGGGGGGGGGGCTAGACCCTCCCCCCTTAATTTAGATAAATGGGTTTTTCATGCAGAGTTATTCGATTTGCTCCAAATTTCGTATACCGGTTTATTATGTTAAGGAGCTGCCTTGATTAGATTTGGAGATTTATTGGTTAAGTATAAAGGAGGGACAGGGGCTAGTGTCCCCTTAATTTAGATAAATGGGTTTTTCATACAGAATTATTCGATTTGCTTCAAATTTGATATACCAGTTTATTACGATATGGCTTCCTTCATTTGATTTGGAGGAAAACACTTTCTTGTTTACTTTTCATCTGTGTAGTTATCCATCGTTTTCATCTGTTTTAAAATGTAATTACTAAAATGTAGGGTAGTAATCTCCCTGGTATTTCCTTTCTATATCATTGTTATTTTTTATAGGAAATCGAAAAAGTTGTGGCACCGGCTGGTTTATGCTATGCTAGAAATGGCATATGTAAATTCATATATTGCATATGAGGAGATGCGAGAAAACATGTTTTCACTGGAATATAGACGTCGCATACCTAAAGGGCTGCTAGCAAGATCGAAACCTAAAAAAATAGTTTTTTTTTTAACCTTTTTAGAAGCAAAGCATTTTCAATTCTAAAGTGAAATAAACGATTGGAGCTGGAATTTGCCAAAACATTTATTTATAAATACGAAAAGGGGGCCTATATTTCACATACTTATTAAATCGAAAATATTTTCTGGTGCTATTTGAAATACCTTGTGGGTTTAGACTTACGGTATTTTAGTCATAGTGTACTGACGGTTACTTTAAAGTACCACTTTAATTAATTACCTCTAATTAATTAAATTTTTCACGAGTGAGTATTTTTTTTATGTTTATCCTTTAATTTTCATTGTAGTAATTGAAAAAAAATTACATGAAAAAAAAAATTGCAGTAGATTATAATGCAGTAGATAAAGGGTTAATGCAGTTCCAAAAAACCCACAGATTTTGAGGGCGTAAATAAAAACCAGAGAATTTTGGGGGATAAACCCAAAATTTTGGGGAATATTGGAAATTTCACTGGAGTTTTGAAGGTAAACAGAACGTTATTTTTTAATTTTCAATTTTCATTTTTTTTTCAAAAATTTCAGGCACTGTTTTGAAAAGTTTAAAATAGATTTTCATTATGAATTCACAAAACTTATGATTTTGTGCTTTAAGTTTTTATAATTCATTAAAATTTATTAGATTTACAATCGAAGCTGCATTGTATTTTTCTATTGATTTATTTTAATTTTGTTCATTTTCTTTTTTGTTTGCATTGTCTGATTCGTAGAACAGGGGTGATGTTTACATTCATGTCCGGCAAGATGAATCTGCCCCTCTCACTTTTTACTTATCTACTACAGTGAAACCTCCCTGGGTGACCACCTCCATTAAGCGACCACCTCCCTGAGCGACCATTTTTTCATGGAACGAAATTTATTCCCATAGGCTCAATAATCATTTTACCTCCATTTAGAGACCACCCCAGTTGAACTCCCTCCAGGAGCGACCCATTTCTTTGAAGAAAATGAAACAAATTCCGTTTTTTCCTGGTCGCTTGAAGAAGGTTTTATTAGAATAATAATTCCGGAGAGTGCATTATTCATCAAACTTCTAAACTAAGTTTAGAATTTTTATTTATTCCGGTAACTTTTAAGTGTTAAAACCTCTTTGTGCCTTTTTAGGCAATAAATTTAACTCTGATGACAAAGTAAGGATGACGGTCAATAAGCTCCCCTGCCCTATTCTGTCAGGAAACTCTCAAGGGAATAGATAAAATAATGAAATCGTCATAATATGTTCTCGTTCAAAAAAATAATTGCATTTATTTATAGAACTTCGAAAGAACTTGGAAATAAAAGTTATAGAAGATAAAACCGTAAAATCAAAGCAAACGTCAATGTATTCATTTTTTTAAACCCTGCTCTAATTAACTTATGTAATTAACTTTTGTTTTGATACTTAAATTTTCATAATTTTCCTAATGTGAAAATAAATTTTAGTAACATTAATTGTTCTCTTTTTTCAACAATTAAAATCTAGATTTAAACATGATCTCCATTAAGAGACCACCTCTCGGACGACCCATTTTTATTGGAACGGAATGTGGTCGCTTTAGGGAGGTTTTACTGTATTTATATATCAAATTACTTATGGCATTTTAACTTATTTTAAGCTTAAGCAGGTTATTTCGTGAGTTTTAATGTAAACTGAAGCTATTTTTCCATTTTTATGTCATTGGTTTTGTTTACATTGAAAAAAAAATGAAATCATTAAAAATAATGAAAAATAATAAATTAAAAATTTCCATGCTTTCCGAAAACTCCCGGGAATTTTTAAAATTTCCCTCCCAAAAAACAAAGTTTTTTCCACCCTTTGCAACTCTACGTATTAACCCTCTCACTGCTTAATAAAAAAAAGAAAAAAATTAAAATAGCTTCAAAAATTGCGCATTTATTTTATTACATAATTCAAATCTACATATATTTTAGTGTTAAAATATGTACATTTTTCTTTGTAAAATATTTCTGTTTTTTAATATAGAATTAGATCATAAAAAAAAATCTGAGAAATCGCATGTTGCGCAAGTTTTGCTACCTTTATGTTGCCCTTGGAAATCGCGGGGTGCGCAGCGAGAGGGGATAAGGGGACTCTTCACTCACTTGAAAACACCCGCTCCGTAATGTTAAACCAATGGGGAGGTTGTTTTCGAATTTCTCGTTTAAATTTGAATATTTTTAAACGATTTTTTTGCATAGGATAGCTGAGCTCAATCTTTAATATGATTCTTTTTTACTTTCTCGATTTTGGTTGCAGATTTTTTAAAAAAAGGTTAAAAGGTTTGTTAAAAGGTTTTCAGTTTAGAGTTGTGCCTTTTTAGAAAAAAATCTGCAACCAAACTCGAAAAGTAAAAAAAGAGTCATATTAAAGATCGACCTTAGCTATCCTATGTAAAAAAAGATCGTTTAAAAATATTCAAATTTAAACGAGAAATTCGAAATCAACCTACGGAGCAGGTTTTTTCAAGTGAGTGAAGAGACCCCTTAAACCACCCCGAATCCGCTGATCGATGTCAAACTTCGGCTTTTACGGATTCATTTTTTAAATTTTCCTGGTGGCGATCTTCCGAGGTCTGCTATAGTTCTAGTCGGCAACTGCAGGCAAGGGACCTCCGATTCCGCCACCTTTTCCGCAATGTGAAGGCGGTCAAAGTAGCATAAGATTAAAAGAATCATAACTCGGTAAGTTTTGGTCGTAGATGAATGGAAGTTTTACTCTGTTACTTGTTAGAGTACGGATATAGTTTTCCATATACTGTGAACCCCTGCTAGAAGTAGGGCTAGAAGTAGGTAACCCCTGCTAGTAATTTTCGTCCGCACTAACCGAAGTCAACATTAACGATGTAAGCATTTGAATGGTATCAAAATAACCTCTTGCGTTGAATTAATAGAATTCAGTTTTAGCAAGAAATTAAATTGGTTAGAACTTTGTGCTAAAGAAATAACATTCTTCTGACTTTGTATTTTTAGTAAAAAAATACGAAATAATGACATTATTGTTAACTAAATAGAACCCGTCAAAAATTGACGGCAAACAACTTGATGCTATTATATAAAAAAAAAGTCCACGTCCGCTTTAAACTGGTTAGAATTTTTTTGAGAATAATTCTTAGCAAAAATTCAAATAAGTATGAATTGTTTTAAATGGGTGCATAAACATCTGCATTTTTATGCTAGCCAAGATCATCATCGATTCGGTAGGTGGAAAAGCACGTAGTGTAAATGAACGTAGTTTGCATGCGGCGAAGTCAGATAACAACAATCGTGTGTGAATGTCCAGGGTCGTGTTGGTAAATGAAATAATGATTTCAAACTCTTTGAATTAAAGAGCATGCAGATATGCATCAGGTAAGCCACGCTATATGCGTGGATGCACATACTAAAATTATTTTCTTTTGACTCTCTATACTACATTGAAATAACACTACATTCAAATGACTAAAAACCCTCCTTTTAAATCCATCTTGTATATACAGTGAATTCTCGATAAGTCTAATATTCGTTTAAGTCGAAGTTTACACGAAGTCCCGACCCCTTTATAACAAATCAATGTTAAACTTTCTCGTTTTGTCGAAGTCTACATCTTTTAAGTCGATTTTTTTTCAGAAAGACAAATAACAGAAATTGGACTAATTTCTTAATTTTTCAAGCACAGCTCAAAAATGCTGACACTTTCTGTTAAATTAAACTTTTCTGAACTCCTTCGCGGCCTTTGAAGGATGCTATTTTTACTTCTCACCTTGGACTGCGAGAAGAGCCTGCGAGTTTGCATTTTCGGTGGCAATTGTTCCCCCCCCCCCCCCCCCATTCATTTCTCCTTTACGTATTCCTTTTTCTCACCTTTCAGGTGGCTTAGTGTATTCCAATTTGCCAAATTTCTCACGCTTTTATGGAAAGATTTTTTTTTTTATCTTTCGATTCCATTATTGAGATTTCATTCAGGTTCTTTGTTTTAATGTTGAGTCTTGTCATTTTAGGGCTTATTGCTTTCACATCGTGATACATTTTTAGTCGGGTTTTTTAAAATGTCGAAGCGGAAATTAGAAATTCTTACTTTAGAACAAAAAGTAAATTTGATAAAAGATATTGAAAACAATCCTAGTTTAATGAAAAAGATCTAGCCCTGAAATATGGTATCCCTCGCAACACTCTATCTACCACACTCAAAGATAAAGAACGCATTTTCAAAAGACGTAAGTCAAGTGTTAACCCAAAGTACAAAAGGATGAATACGTGTGCCTTCCAAGATATCGAAACAGACCTCGTAAAGTGGTTTACATCTTGCAGTACACAGAAGAGTGTAATTCCTTTAAGTGGTATGATGTTACATGAAAATGCTTTGGATTTCACAAAATTATTGAATATGGAAGGATTACCTGCAAGCACGGAATGACTAGGAAAATTTAAAGCTAGACACAGCATTGTGCTTCGGACATTAGACATTGAAGCAAGAGATGTGTCTGATACATTGTGTGATGAAAGGAAGACAGTTTTATTACCCAAACTTCTTGCAGGCTATAGTGCGGACGACGTTTACAGTATGGATGAAATAGGAGATTTTTACAAATGTTTTCCTAAAAAGACAATGATGTTTAAGGGTAATCATGTTCCGGTGGAAAGTTAAGTAAAGAGCGTTTAAATGTGCTTGTCGGAGCAAATGCTTCTGGAACAGAAAAATTACCTTTACTGGTCATCGCTAAATACAAAAATCCTCGCTTTTCAAACATAAAAAGTCACTTCCGGTAGAGTAAAGATCCAATAACAAGGTTTGGATGACACTGATATTGTTCGAGGACTACATCAGAAATTTAGATGTAGTGTTTCATGCAAAAAAGCGTAAAATGTTGATCTTCGTTGATCCGTGTACAGCTCACGGTCAACTTTTGAACTTGAAATCTATCAAGTTAGAATTTCTCCCTTCTAACACAACTTTTAAACTGCAGCCAGAAGACCAGGGAATAATTAAATGTTTAAAACATTCCTACAGAAAAGGGTGGAAGGCAATCGAAGATGACGGAATAAATCAAAAGTGTGATGTGTTAGAAGCAATTAGACTGATTTCAAGTCCCTGGAACAACGACGTGAAACAAATCACTATCAAAAATTGCTTCAGTAGATGTGGCTTCTTTGCAAGCAATGCGCACTCATGTGTTGTGAGTGAAAATCTACACGATCAAGTTATTTCTGAAGATGACGATAATTAGTTTTTGAATATTGACGAAAATGTCGCAGTTTGCGGAGAAATTAGTGCTTCAGATATAGTTGAACCAATGAAAAAGGTGGAGAGCGATTCTGAGTTTGAGGATGATGAGGAAGTAAATTGCGTTTCACCTCCACACAATCAAGAAGAACATGCGGCAATGACGACACTACAGCAATATCTCGAAAGTAGAGATGATGTGGACGATTCTCTTTTCCTTTGCTTACATACTTTCTGACATGTGAAAGACAAAAAAGTTTCTTCAAACAGTCATAATTAACACGGTTTTTCGGAAAAATTGAGTTTGTAAGTACCTTATATGAAGCATTCAATTATATATCTCTTTAGCGCTCATTTTGCAGACTCCGATATTACAGTATAATTGCAATTGCTATGTATATGATTGAATTATTTTTCATATATTTTCTGTATGTATTTAAGGATTTTTGATAAGTCGAACTTACGATAATTCGAATAATTTTGCCGGTCCCTTCGAATTCGACTTATCGAGAAAGCACTGTATAAATACACTGAGTTTATGTTATGTGATCTGATAAAATATTTTATTACACAGGGTGTCCACTCTCAACGATGTCCAATAGCTAATTCCAAACTCGTTAGTCATAGACATATAATTCCAATTACAAAAATGTTTTAAATGAGGTAAAGAAGTATTTTAAAAGCAATTTGGGTCAATCAAAAAAATTTCTGAAAAAATTACGAAATTTAAATTTTTATACGGTCCCTCAGTCCTATAAGTTATATTTACTAAAATTTTCCTGTTACACTGACAAGTAAGACGAAAAAAGTCCCGTTATTCTATACGATTAAAATTGGTCGAGTAATAGCTGTCTAAAGTAGGAGCATATTTTTTGCTTCAAATTAGGGTTCATTCACAAATTTAGTAGAAATATAATTTCGTCAGATATATTGAAAAAATGATTGAGAGTAAAATTAACATTGCAATATAAATTTGAAATATTTAATCATTCAAACATATTAATGCAAAATATACAATTTGTAATAAACATATAAGAAAAAAAACCCCAGAATTTTTGTTAAATAAATGATGAAAATTAACAGCCTCAATTCTTCACAAAATGAAACATATTTTAAAATGTTATCGGATTACACTAGCCGTCAAAAGTTGGGTTATGTCATGTTTTTTAGCGTTTGATAATTGATTCTTATGTATTCTGTACCTCTGAATCCGAAATTGAACTTCATTTTTTACCATCACATATAAATTTTTTGCAAATCGTAAATTTTAGTTTTTTTTTTTTTTAAATAGTGAAAATTTGATACTATAAAATAGATGTAACTGTTGTGTTTTTAACTTTCGATAATTGATTTTTATGCATTTTTTACCGCTGAATCCGAAAACGATTTTTATTTTTAACTATCACGCCAGGACTTTTCGCAAATTGAAAATTTCAAAGTTAAAAAGTTCAAAGTTAAAATTGAACCTCCTCCCCCACTTCATCGGACCACTCAGCTGTTCAGTTGTAAGAATCTCAATATAAGCCAAAAAAATTGAATAACTTATTGAATAAAAAAAAATAAAAAATAAATAAAAAAGTTTTACATATGTTTTATAGTATCAGATTTTCGCTATATTTTAACTTTGACATTTACGGTTTTCAAAAATATTCTAATGTGATGGTTAAAAATGAAGGTCATTTTTAGATTCAGTGCTAAAAAGTACATAAAAATCAATTATTACAAGTTAAAAAACACAGCCATCTCCTCTATTTTATAGTATCCGATTTTTGTTATTTTTTTTTAACTTTGACAATTTATAATTTGGGAAAAATTCTGGTGTGATGGTTAAAAATTAAGGTAATTTTCGGATTCAGTACTAAAAAATATATAAAGGTTAAAAAACACAACCATTGCAGTCTTGTGTCATCTAATCTAAAACTTTTTCTTAAGCTTCTTGGCGGTAATCTATTCGAAAATTTTGTGTTATCCTGTAAAATAAGCATAAATGGTAACCACCGAAAATCATAATAATATTAGATTATCATCCAATTTACGCCAGTATGTAAAATTTAATCTCGATCGGATATTTGAAAGGGAATGTACAAATTTTGAATTCTTCGTGTACAAATTTTGAATTGGAAAAACATACATGTGATCGTTGAAGTTAAATAAAAAATTGTAAAGATAACACAATTTTTGTTAAAAGAAATCATGAAAAAAAGCAGTCTCGAATCCTTACAAAATTAAAGAAAAACATAATTTGTAGAACAAATTAAAAAAAAACAAAATTAATTTCCTACGTTATTTAAGCCCGAGACGGGACAGATATTAAGATATTTCATTCAGTTAGTTCTACATTTAATGTTAAATTTTTGTAACAAATTATTTAAACCAAGTGAACATTAAAAAATAAGAATAAATTCAAACAACATGATACTTATACACAGTGGTGGGATTCAAATAATTTAACAACCGGTTCGCTGCCGAATGAATTTTGATGTAAGATCATGAAAGGAAAATGAAGCATCACATAGATTATGAAACACTTTCCAATATTATAAGAACATTGTTATAAAACTTTGGTATTTTGGTATAGAAAAAAAAAATTCTGAAACATGTTTCCTAGTGAAGGGACGTAATTTATTTAATAAACTAGCTGACCCGCCCGGTGTTGCGCGTGCTCGTGATAACAACTTGAAGTGACAGTCAAACTTGTATGATTTTATATCTTTAATTCCATTTTGTCTGAAGTTATATTTTTAAATAAGAAAATGGCGAAAAAATACTGAATTGAAAGTATATGCTATTTGGTATTTTATTTTCTGCGTAATTTGATTTCTGGAGTCTATGACAGAAAGCGAGCGAAACTGCAACGAAACACGCAGATTTTTACTGATTTCTTCGAAATTTTCACACATTTTATTTTGTAAAAATATTTTTACCTGTCTGAACTTTTCAAAATTTTAATTGATGATGTGAATCTCATCTATTGAGATGCTCTAAAAAGTTAGTGTTTAGTTACGGTGTTTAGACGGACGTTTAGTTACTTTTAATGTAGCAAAAATATCGTCTACGTGAAGCGCGACGTGACCTGCGTTTGACAGTATATTTGTAAGAGTTGAGAATAATATATTTTTTTAATCGATAGCACCATAGATTAAAAGAAGGTTTCTACTTTAAGAGCATATTTTTGGTTTCTCAGTACCTCTAAAATTGCATCCTATAGAGACGCTACTATAAGAGGGAAAAAGACCCTTTTTGAACTTATTCTTTCGAAGGGTTAACTGCGATATTTTTTAAATTGATTGCGGCATTTGAAACTTAAGAGTGTGATCTTTTAGAATATGTCTTCCGTTTTTAACTTTACCAAGTGGTTTGGCCGATGGAAGTTAATAAATCATGATAAAATATCACCCAAAATTCCTTTTTTGCTCCCGATACGTAAATAGGGCATCTGCACACGTGCGAGCGTTTTTTCCCTCTCGGAAGAACAGAGATGAGTTTTTAATGACAGTTCTTTGTAATTTTTAATCAATAACTCAGCTAATTATTAGAAATTTAAAATTCTGGGTCCCAGGTGCACCAAGAGAGGCCTTAAACTAACCTCTCACAAATTTTCGGCCTTGTACGTGCCGTAGATTTTGCTTGCTATCGCACACACGCACACAAACACACACACACACACACACACACACACAGAGAGAGAGAGAGAGAGAGAGAGAGAGAGAGAGAGAGAGAGAGAGAGAGAGAGAGAGACTTTTATCAGTATAGATATTCCGAAATCTTGAAACTTTGATCAAAATTTCTATCAGAAAATGCATCAAAATAGTATAATACAATAAAGATGATACAAAAATAGCAGAAATTTAAGCTTAAGAACTCACTTATGTTCATGATCTAAAATTGCAATCAGCTAGATATTTAAATAACTATAACTATAACTATAACTAACTATAGCAAGAGCTTCGGATATTAATGAAGTTTGTAACGTCGTGAGAATACTATCTCTCTGAATGTCAACCATTCATTTTTACATTCTTGTGCTGGTGATAAATGCTTGTAATTTCTCGTAGTTAATCTCGATAAAGTCGCCCTTGTGAGTGATAAGTGCTTGATTTCTGGATATTTTTTAATGCGAGCATTGTGCTAGGTTTTGTCACCAAAGCCGCAAATTTCGCCTATTCGTCAATGTCGTCTTCTTTAATTAGACTTAAATAACTCTAAAATTATTTTTGTAGTAACAATAATGCGCACGAGAAGAAGATATATCTGGAAATTTTGTATCAATAATAAAACTTAGCTCGGTTTAAAAACATTCAACATCTTTTAAGAACCTTTCATTCAATAACTGCCCATGGGTAACAATTGCTGATGAAATAAATGCATCAGCTCACTATACATTTTCGGATTGAAAGCAGCAAAAATAAACTCGAGTTGTTTTGCGTATCCTGCGACTTATAGTGAGAAAATAACTTTATATTTATGACGTTGAAAGTTAAAAAAAGTATTCAAAAAGTTAGTATATTTTTTCGTATTGTTAACACTTAAGTAAGACAATAAAGGATGTAGAAAAAACTAGGTTATAGTATAGAAAACAGTTTTAAAATATTAAATAACTTGTGTTATTTGAGATATCTACATATAGCTTCTTGATAAACGTCCACACTCAGTTTTCTTTGTCTTTATTCGAACATTATTGGATGTGTACTTCTTTCTTAATGTAAATTCACTATAAATGTACAGGAACCTATTCTTTTAGAGCTTTTTAGCCAATTCGACTAATCTTTATTATGTTTGATACATTAGAAAGAGTTTGTCGACTTCACTTCTTTGACCATATTATGTCTATCTTTGAAAACCTCTTTTTCATTTCTGTTGAACTTGCAGCAATTATTCTGACAATATATTTAACCTTTTGCATACTTTACAAAACTTCCATAGTTTTGGAAAAATATTAAAAATATAGTCAATAAATCCTCAATAATCATTAATATTAATTATAAGTGTCACTAAATATAAATAATAATTCTTCAACTGCTTTCAATGGAAGTATTACTTTACTACTCTAATATTCCAGAGAAAAAACTGTAGTTTATTCCTATATTCATATTCACTACAACTTGTTTTTAAATGTTCAGAATTCAGTAGCCTAATATTTTTTTTTATTCGTTACGTTGTTTTTAAAAAACATGCTCCCTAGCTCACTAAAGCACATATGATCTTTTGCTAGATTAATATTTTTTCAAGTTTCTGAAGTCATAAAACCCCTATCGGTTTTCTTTTGCATATGCTTTTTTCTTCCGAAGTATTTCGAGCATTTCAATAAATTTCATAAGTTTTCATCTTTTATGATGCTTATTCTTCTTGTTCGCAGTGTTTTTGAAAGACGAGCAGTTTTATTTAAAATATACAGTCATCAAGGCAATATCAGTTATAAAATACGTAGGTCGTCCCTTCTTATCGCTGACCAAGAATTAATTCCTAAATCATTAAATTTAGAATAATTCTGATTTAAGAAATATTTCAAATGCAGCTCTTCTTTATCTTAGAAACCGTTTTTTCTTTAGAAAAAAGTTAAAGTTTAAAATTTATGCTGTCCTGTGGGTCTTATAACATATTTAGAAAAACATTATCCATATAACAAGTGAGACAAATTTTTGCGCGAAAGAACCTTCTCGAGTTATGACATTTTGAATTTTAAGAATTTCTTAGCATTTTTTGGTACAAAAAACGGGCCAGGCATCGCTGGAAAGTCGTAAAATACCAAATATCAAGAGTCGGCAAGTTCAGACCATACAATGTTTTTTGATTTGTTAAAATGTTATCACACGATGCGTCAAAGTTGCCGTTACTTTCGGGCAACATCATGTTAAAACTAAGGCTTCAAAAAGTTGCGCTATTTAGTGAGCAATGTTGCCAGTAACAGCCAATCAAATGCTTGGAAAACTGACGAGGGAAAAAGCCTCTTCCTGAACAGCTAATGAAATACTTGGAAAACTAATGAGTCGTAGGCAGTTTTTGTCGCTTCAAATTTTCCCATGTAATAGCACTTTTAGAACATGGAATATGTTTTTCTAAATATAACTTATAAGACTTAAGATGTTAAAATTTGTTACATTTACGAAAATAACTACTTTGATTTAAATGACTTCAAAAACATAAAGAACAATATTAAAAAAAAAATGCATTTGAAAGTATACCATTAAATCTAACGATTTAACTATTAACTATTGATCACGAATCACAGGGAACGTTCCGTATGTTTTCAAAAGAAGCAGAAAAGCAAAGTACCTTTTATTCGAATATAAATAATTATTGTAAAGTTAATAAGCATGCCATATAACTAGAATTAGCCTGGGCTACTGACTTGGATTCTTCAAATCTTCAAAATTTCATTTTTTTTTTAAAAGTTGAATTTGTTTCTTACAGGGCTGATGAAAAAATATATAGTACGTATATACTTTTTGCGAATGAAACAAGTCAGAACATGTCACAGTGTCATATTTAGAAAACGCTGTTGTGCAGATAAACATTTAAAGAAAGTAGGTAAATGGCATTTAAAGTATAGTAGTAGGTTTTGGCATTTAAAATATAATTTTAACAACCGGTTCTACCGAACCGGTGAGAACCGGCTGAATCCCACCACTGCTTATACACCCTAAAAACTGAACTTACGTTTAAACGAAACCGAAATAAATCTTAGACCCTTTTTTCAAAATTTTCAATTCGCATTGCAGATTTTGTATTATGTATGTTAAAAATGATTAGACATATCTAAAATACAAACCTTACAAAAAAAAAAAAAAAAAAATCTAAGTTTTAATTCGATTTTGCTTGAACGGATTCTAAATTTTTAGGGCATCATATTGTTTGAATTTATTTTTATTTTTTAATGTTCACTTAGTTTAACTAATTTGTTAGAAAATTTTAACATTAAATGTAGAACTAACTGTACGAAATATCTTAATATCTGTCCCTTCTCAGGTTTAAATAATGTAGGAAATAATTTTTTTTTTTTTTAATTTGTTCTGCAAATTATGTTTTTGTTTAATATGTTAAGTTTTTTAATAATTACTGCATCCTGACGAACGCATTTAAAAATTAACTAGATGTATCATCATCAGGTTTGATTTATAAGATGTCACATCGCAATTTGTGGTGTATTTACCAATATTTAATCCAAAATGTTTCATCAGTGCAGTAGTGCAAAGTTTGGACAAAAACTTCCAATCTGGGCATAAAAAAAAAAAAAAAAAAAAAAAAAAAAAAAAAAAATCCCTGTCGGCTCGGGCCTACATGCGGAGGTAGATTTCGAAGTTAAGTACTAAATTCACCAACAAAACTTAAATCAAGATCTCCACTAAGAATGAGCTCTAGAGAGCTAAACATTTTGTGAAAATTCTAATATACACGAATACATACACCTATGTATATGGAATAGGTTTAAAAAATAGCTAAAACAAATTCAGAGAACCTCAGAGTGTTAAAATGAGCTAATATTTCCATTGTCGCGTTTTCATCATGTTTTAATACGTTTCTTCAAACTCACATAACGTTACATATTCACCTGCTGAGGTCCGTTTTATTTCCAATTTGATGCAATATATATATATTTTTAATTCGTCAAACTATTCATTTCATTTTGAGTTTTCATGCGGAAATCTTTCTCTAGAAAACTTATGACGTAATATTCAATTTGTTTCAATTATTCAAACTATTTATTTAATTTATTTTTTCACGTGAAACCTTGCAATAGAAAAGCAATTGTTGTGGTGAGAATTTTATTGCTTTTTTTTAATTGTTGGCAACTGCTATAGTGAAAAATATTTCTTTTTTCCTGTCATTTTTGTGTAAGAGCTGGTTTTATCAGAATCATGTTAAGGCGGTATTTAAAATTTTGAACCCTCCCCATTTCCATTCCCTTGGGCCGATTTTGCCCATTTTCAATCCCCGCCGAGATATTAGCCATCTCAAAGTTGTTGGCGAGTTTGAAGACGATCCGTGCATAATTGCGACTTTTATCGTGCGGACAAAATTTAGTACATACGTACATACATATATATATATATATATATATATATAAACTTTTTAGGTGGGGGTGGTTTTGGGTTCCTGAGGTCCTATAATGAAAAGTTATGAAGGAATTTTTCAAAAGTCGCACCATGGTAACGACTGCAATAGGTAGTATTTCTTACGAAATCTACCTAAAAAAGCAATTTTACTTAAATTTAGTTATCTTATTTTCCACTCGGGAACGCTATGAATGCAAAAATATCCTTAAATCTTGACTGTTAAAATTCTAAAAACAGTATAGCTGTTACACAGTAAAACATAAAAAAAAAAAATCCTCAGTTTTACTTAACCCAGTTTTTTCTTTTATTTATTTACAGTTAAAATACAGTTTTACTTAAATTTTTCTTCCCTATTTTCTATCAGAGGCGATGTAAATGCAAGATGAAATTGTTACCAAAATTTAACTTGGGCTATTTATTTGCCATCAGCACCAGTCGTTTTCATGACACACACACACACACACACACACAAAATGACAAAAGATCTTGAGGAATAATTTAAAATAAAAAAATGCCGTAATAACGTTAAGTTTACCTAACGTTAAATGTCTCTGTCTTTTTAAAATTTACAAATAAATATTTTTTATTTCTTGATACCAGAAAAAGAAAATGCCTATGAACAATACATATATATTACATGCCCGTGTGTAATGCTGACGTCCTATTGATGATAAAACCTGTAAAATAAATTTCGGTTATTTGCAAATTTATTAATTTCTAAGCATAGGACGATTTCAAACTTTACGCAGTCTTAAAACAATATAAATAGTTCGGTATTTCTTTTCGGCTAGTATTCTTTAACGAATTTAAAACTTCATCAACAAATAAATAAAAGGAAAACATAAATAAATCACAAGGTTAACATCTTTTTAATCGAATTACAGGCACATCTGTATGTAACTGATGTTCATGCTTAAAAATCAGTATCGGTGAAATACGTTGCAATTTTTTGACGTCAGAGTCACCTGCTTTCTGTATTTTCTCTTATTAATGCTTCTTGTATTACTAACAAATATTTGAAAATATCAGTTTTATTTCCTCTATGACGCCGCCTTCTTCTCCTTTTTAATTCGTAAAAAAATTATTTAAATTTCATTTTTCACGTGGAAATACTTTAAATGAAAATTAATTACTGTAGAAATTATTATTATAGCTTTTGAATGTTTTGCAACAATAGAAAAAAATGTTAAATTGTATAGCAAAAATGTCCTTTGATTCTCAATGAAAAAAGCGAAATTTGGAATTATTAAGAAAAATATTTGAACAATATAAATAACGCTTAGCTTATGTTACTCTCTGCATTATAATTCACCATTACGCAAAGGCATTTTATCAACCGTTTTGACCCTAACGTCAGGCAAACATTTTCGTACTTTACATTTACAATATCATTAAAATTACAAAGAATAAAAAATTTGCGGCATCAGGGACAAAACAGTGGAAAGAAAAAGTCAAAAAAGTTATGAGCTTCAAAATTTTCAAAAATCCGGTTATTTAAATTGTAAAAATAACATAATTTTTGTTAAAAGAAATCATGAAAAGAAACAGTCTCGGATACTTACAAAATAAAACATATGTTTAAATACAATTATTTTAGCTAATTTGAAACTTAATAAAAGTTAACTCAATCGTAATACTTGCACGATTTTATTTAAAGCGCAGACACACATAAAATAAGTTCTTGGAATACTTTAAGCACTTGGTATATGACCCCTCAAAGCATGGCCGAACTCATTTGTGTTCAGATGCAGAAAAGTGGTATAAGTCATGTATTTTTAAAGTTTTATAACTCAGTCAATTTTAGTGTTATATGAACGGGACTTTTTTTTTGTCTGACTTGTCAGTGTAATAGGAAATCTTTACTAAATATAATTTATAGAACCGGGGGACCGCATAAAAATTTAAGTTTCGTAATTTTTTAAGAAATGTTCTTATTGACCGAAATCACTTTTAAAATATTTCTTTACTTCATTTAAAACATTTCTGTAATTGTAACTATATGTCTATGACTAACGGTTTAGGAATTAGCCATTGGACACCTTTGAGAGTGGACAGCCTGTATATATATTATACGTAGGTGATTTGTCTGGTGTATATCTGCTGTACTTCACTGTAAAAAAAAAAAAAGACTAAAAAACGGAGATTCTACTGGCAATCTAGACGCCAGTACTATTTCTGTATTTTTACGGAAAATTTTCCCCATAAATTACAGAAAAATTTCCGTTTTTCTGATTAAAAACGGAATTTTTTCTGTAACTTATGGGGAAAAATTTCCTTAAAAATACGGAAATAGTACATAGTACCATCATAGACATCTATAGGCTTCATCAAAACAGTATTTATAGATAGGAACTAACAGTTAAACACAACTTAAAAGTCATCAATACAAGTAAATACAAAAAAATAGGTAAGTAATATAAAAAATAGTTTCACATTGATGAGAAATAATTAATTAGTTCGCTTTTTACGCAGTCGGGTTTTTTGATTTTTTAAATTTATTTCCTTTGGGGCTTTATAAAAGATCCGGTCTATGTTCCGCCACTGCCTAATACTGTGCCAGAGTTGACTCAAAGAACTGGAGAGACAATTACTTCCATGACTCCGTACTTATTAACCGAAGAGTGGGAAGAATTAGACTTTAGGTTGGATGTACGCCATATAATTAAAGATGCACTTATTGAACATTTGTAACAAAAACTAGGTTAGTTTGTCTTCAATTTGATGTATGATTTGCTGTATAGAGTACTGGCAAACCCGCGGCTTTGCTCTCGTAATATTTGAAATATACCAAGTGATATTTATATGTGTAATTTTTATTAAAAGAAATTATACTTTTAGGAATAATTCAAAAATTACTAATTAAAACACAGTTTGATTAAACTTCAATATTACACTGCATTAGGCAGAAATGAGACTTAAAATAATAAAAATAAATAAAACTAAATAAATGATAATTTAGAAAATATTTTGAAACTTTTATGCTCAATTAATACGTTTATTTCAGTATTCATTTGAAGTTTTGAAATTTTTAGAAACCATCTTCTTACATCTTAAAATTAACCATCATGTCTAATTCCAAGTTCTACCACCTCTCTCATCATAAAGGGCTATGTTGAAATAGGAACAGTCACCATTAATTTGCCAACATTAATTTTTAAATCGGTTTGTCATTTTCTAATATTCCACACAAACGTAATTTAGAAAGTTTAGCTTTTTACGGCTTTTTTTTAGAACGCTTGTTATTCCTGTTGAACCCCAGGTGGTGGAATCATCGGCATAAAATATAGCCTGTGTTGGATCAGAGACTGTTACCATTGATTCGCAACTATTACTTTTATAATCGGTTTATATTCCCTGAAATTGCATTGAAATCGTAATTTAGGACTTTTTTTAGAACGCTTTTCGCACCTTCCCTTCAATTTACCCCTTTTTAATTCTAATTTATTTTAGACAGTCCTTCCAGGACATTTATACTTTACTTTTTCCTTCGAAGGCATTTACATTTTATAAGTAACTGCCATGCCATATTTAAAGTTTCTAGCCTCTTCAGTATCACATAAATCGCAATTAAGAAAGTTTTTTGCTCCTACAACCCTCTGGCGGTAGTGGCAAAGACATAAAATATAGCTTATATTTGAGCAGGTTCTATCACCAACAATTTGTCACCATTATTTTTTAAATCGGTTCGGTATTTGATAATGGGTGGGGCTAGTTGAGCTCAAACCAATTAGTAGGCCTCCCCACCTGGCTGAATCTGGTATTTGATAAGATTGTATAACAATTGTACTTTAGAACGTTTTTAGAACGCTTTTTGCTCACTTCATCCTTTTAAATTTGGAATTTTCTTTCTACTGTTCTTAGAAAGCAGTTACATCTTGTAAGTAAAGACCCTGCCATATTTCAAAATGTTAAACCCCTCAGTTGTACAAAAAACGCAAATTAGAACATGTTTTGCTCTTGCAACCCCCAGATGGTAGTGACAGCAACATAAAATATATCCTATGTTGGAGCAGGGACTATCACCATCAATTTTCAACCATTACTTTTAAAATAGGTTTGTTATTTCCTGAGATTGAATAGAAATCGCAATTTAGAATGTTTTTAGAACGTTTTTTGTGCATTTTCACCGCTTTTAAATTTTCAATCTTTTCTTAAAGATCATTTATATCTAATAAATATGTACCTTGCCTAATTTCAAGTTGCCAGCACCTACCGATCATAAAAATCGAAATTTAGAATGTTTTTTGCTCTTGCAGCCTCCAGGTGATAGTGACGCCGACATGAAATAGTATGTATGTTAGAGCAGAGGCTATCAGCACCAATTTCTTACCATTACTTTTGAAATCAGTTTGATTCTTCCTGAGATTGCTCACAAATCGTCATTTAGTACGTTTTTAGAACGCTTTTTGCGCATTTTCGTCCCTTTTAAATTTCATAGTTTTAAAGAAATGTTCTTAGAGATAATTTATATCTAATATATATATACCATGCAAAATTTCATGAATCTAGGTCCTTTCATAATTCAAAAATCGCATTTTTAAACGTTTTTTGCTCCGGCACCCCCTTTGGGGTTATGGCACCGAGATAAAATATAGCCTATCTTGGAGCAAGGGTTGTCACCATCATTTTGACACCATTATTTTTTTAATCGGTAAGGTATTTCCTGAAATTGTGTAGAAGCCACCATTTAGAACGTTTTTTAGAACGCCTTTTGTGCATTTTCACCATTTTAAATTTCGAATTTTTTAAGAACTGTTCTTAGAAATCCTTTATATGTAATAAGTAACTAATATTCCAAATTTCCTTATTCTAGGCCCTTCTGTAACGCAAAAATCGCATTTTTAGAACGTTTTTTGCTCCTGCATCCCCTTTGGGGTAGTGGCACCGACATAAAATATAGCCTATCTTGGAGCAAGGGTTGTCACCATCATTTTGACGCCATTATTTTTTTTTTTAAATCGGTTTGGTATTTCCTGAGATTGCGTATAAACCACCATTTAGAACGTTTTTTAGAACACTTTTCGCGCATTTTCACCCCTTTTAAATTTCGAATTGTTTAAGAACTGTTCTTAGAAATCCTTTATATCTAATAAATAACTAATATTTCAAGTTTCATATTGCTAGGCCCTTCAGTAACACAAAAAATCTCATTTTAGAACTGTTTTTGCTCCTGCACCCCCTTTGGGGTATTGGCACCGACATAAAATATAGCCCTATCTTGGAGCAAGGGCTGTCATCATCATTTTGACACCATTATTTTTTAAATCGGTTTTGTATTTCCTGAGATTGTGTCGAAACCACCATTTAGAAAGTTTTTTAGAACGCTTTTTGAGCATTTTCACCCCTTTTATATTTCGAATTTTTTAAGAACTGTTCTTAGAAATCCTTTATATCTTATAAGTAACTAATATTCCAAATTTAATATTTCTAGGGCCTTCAGTAACGCAAAAATCGCATTTTTAGAACATATTTTGCTCCTGCACCCCCTTTAGGGTAGTAGCTCCAACATAAAGCCTATGTTCTAAGCTATGTTCTAAGTTGGGCTAACACCATAATTTTGATACCATTACTTTTGAAATCGGTTCGGTAGCTCCAAAGATTACCTCTAACAAACACACAATTTTTACTTCTTTATAATATTAGTATAGATAAATTAGACTATTATGCCATTGAAACTGGGACATTCTTTTATTTACACCATATGTACTAAAACAATAGTTTTCATTTTTGTTCTGTAACCGGGAAAGTCCGGATTAGATCCTCTGGTTTGATTTAATCGATGAATTGTTGAATTTTAAAGTTAGGAGGACTTCATGAAACACGATGTATAAAGCAGTAATACAGGACTAGATGTCCTATAAGGGAAAATCTCCATAAATTTCCAGGTGGAAGCACAAGCTTATTGCAAACAAAAATGTAACAAAAGGATTTTTTTTTTCGATTTTCTCTACACTAATGAAATGCGAATATAAATTTTAGTATACATAAATTTTAAAAAATCGTAACTAATTGTAACCGGAAATAGTAAAATGTTTAGCATGTTTTATAAAATAAAAGTATTTCGTTTGCACTGTAAAAATATTTTTAATCGTCTGATTTTTTTTTTTTTTTCGTGTACAATTATTGCATTTAATTGCCGAAACACAGTATGTAAAATCAGAAACAATTACTTTTAACTATTTTAGAGGGAAAGTATACTTTTGGTGCTAAATATTGAAATGACTGAATGGCACCAGGATTTACGAACAAATTTGTTTTAAAATGATTAAAAGCTTTTTTTCCCGTATGTACAGTACATACGTACAGTCGTGGAAAAAAAAAAGTAAAAACCCCCTACTAACACTGCAACTAATCATAATAGAAGAAAGTTTCTAGTATCAAACGATTGGAAATAAAATCCGCTTTTAAATGATGCATATAAAGTTTGCTTAGGGGCCATTTACAAATCAAAACTAAATCAAACTTTGTTTTTTACAATGGAAACACGCAATTTTGGCAATATATTTCAAATTTTCGGTTCAACGTATGACTAGTAACGAAGTTTCAAGTCATTTGGATGATAAGTTTCTTAATTATAAACATTCAAAATTTAGAGCTTCTAATGTTAAATTACATTTCCATATTTTTATTAATATCTCCTGAAATTATAATCCTAATGTGATAATTTTTTGTGTGGTTATAATACTAAAAATTCCAAATACAAATGCATTGAATTTCTAATTTTAAAAATGTTGTAATATGAATTATGAAATTAATATTAGAAAAAAATATGAAATGCAACCTTCAATTTTTGTGATAGATTTAGATTTATTATGTCCTGCTTTATGCGAATTCACAATTTCAAATTTTTCTGTCAAGTAGTTTTCAATTTATGATCTAAAAACGTCAATGTGATGGTTTAAGGGGCCGTCTATAATGTGCAGTAAAGCATAAATTCATAAAAAATATATATATTTTACTCATTTTTTTTTAAACGTTTGGGCTGGCAATAGACTAGGGAAATCCTCAAAAGGTGCGATCATTAAACGTTAACTATATGTAATTTTTAAAATTTTCAAATTTAAGGCCAATTTTTTAATAATAATAGTATTTTGTCTATAAATATAATATATAAATATTTTAATAGTACGTCTACAAAATTATACACAAACATTAAAAGACAGCAACTATTCTGGAAAATTAATGATTAAAGCATTTAATTAGCAGTTGTGTACGTTACAAATTTTGGGCTTAAAGATTTTGGACGTTGCTCTTAGTATTTAAAAAATTCTTAAGACTAAGAATGTAGCAAATGTGTCTGTATATATATATGTATAATTAACTTTTTGTTATCCAGTAATAATAATAATAAAATCAAATATCTTTGTTACGTACGTTACTTTCGGACATAACAAAATACAGAAAAATGCTTTACAGAAAAGTCCTTCTATCTTTAAAAAAGCAATAAATCAGCCTGCCATCTCTTGACGAAATTATCAAAAAATCACCCGTGTCCTTTATGCATTCGTTGTTTACCATTAGAACCACCTGAAAAAAAGTTAACTCTTTTTCTTGGTGGTACATTGGAACAGTTAACGTTATGAATGTCCGAAATTGGCCTCTTTAGCATAAAATAATAAAATTTTAAGATATTTATAGAAAGCTTTTACAATAAATTATGTCATTTTCTATCTCTGAATAGAATTAAAAACTTAGTGTAAAAAAATAAATAAAAATAAAGTCAATGATAATTAAAGTTATGTTTGAAAGGCTTAAAGTTATGACTTGTGCCCAGTGCCCACCTTTTGAGAATCGCCCACGAAACACATTGAGCGAGTGAAATGGTCCTATTGGCGAGAAATAATACATTAATAGAAGTTACATAGTCATTCTGTAGCATTTCAACAATCGAGTACCGATCTTCAATTTGGATACAGCCCTTAAAATAGGCCCATTTTAAAATAATTCATTTATCTGAAACTAATCGTACAAATTTATTGAAAATTTGTTCTTAGTCTAATTGAAGTGTGTAGAATTTATTTATAGTGCCAAACTTGGGTATTACTTGGGAAAGAAACAAAGTTTGGGTTCGTTTTGATATGTAGACGACGCCCTAAGTAAATTTTAAATTCATCATTTAAAAGTAGACTAGATTTCCATTAGTTTGGTACCAGTAACTTTCTTCTACGATAAGTTGTTGCAGAGATAGAAGGGAGTGTTTACTTTTTTCCCCACGACTGTACATGCGTACGTTGTAAAATAAAAATTTTGAGGCCATTGGGCATTTGGGGATTAAAACTAAATGGGATATGTAATATGCCGCCGCCCTTCAAGTGATTAAGCCCTTTGCGACGACCATCTTTTACAAAATTTTTAATCTTTTTTCACTTTCTTCTTAAAACAGAAATTTTTGCTTAATTTAATAGCAGAAACGTTATGATTAAATGAGGCAAAATTTACAATAAACAATTACTGCTCAGAATAATCAATCAATTAGGAGATTCTTATGCGTCAAGTAAACGTGACGATTGTTGCGAAGGAGTTAATAACGGCTGCCATTTGCCATAATCTTTAGAGCAATTTTATTGTTTTTAAATAATTATATTAAACTTCAGCCATTTAATTTATGTTTTTAGGGAAAACTAGTTGAAAACCGCTCAAGTATGACGCGCGAAAAATGTCTTAACACTTGTACTTTCCTAGACTCGGTATTTTTGCAATTGTAGCAAATGCGAAATCTACTAAATTTTTATTTTTGATGAATAAGTATATTTGCAACACGAAAACTATTGACATAATCAAAAAGATTATTACTTTCTTTTATCTTTTCAAGAAGAAAGTATTGGATTCGTGAAAATTTTCTACTTCCGGTTTTCGAAGTATTTATACGTTTTAGAAGGTCCTGAACACGATTTGATGGTTTTTAGAAAATGTGTGTCTGTGAGTCTATCTGTATCTGGCAAAACTTTTGTGGACGCTCTATCTCAAGAACTAATGCATGGAATACTTTAGATTCAGTTAGACATTGATATAAACTGGTGTTGATTAGTTTTTGGTATATATCGCTCTACAGGTGGCGCTGCTTATGCTGCATTTTTCTCGATTTTCGCAATAGCTGTATCTCTATAACCAATGTATGGAATGAATAAAACTTTAGAATCAGTTACAAGTTGACTTATGTTGTTGCTTATTAGGTTTTGGTTTTGGATTTCAGCAATAACTCTATCTCAAGAACTCATATACGGAATTTAATAAAACTTTAGATTCAGTTAGACCTTGATATATAAGGTTGTCGATTAGTTTTTGGTATATATCGCCCAACAGGTGGTGCTGCTGTTCTGCATTTTGTACGATTTCCGCAATAGCAATCTCAAGAACTAATGCACGGATTTTCATCAAGCTTCAGATTCAGTTAAACGTTAACGTAAGCTGTTACTGATTAGATTTCGAAGTAAATCGCACAACAGGTGGCGCTGCTTATGCTGAATTTTTCACGATTTTCGCAAAAGTTAAATCTCAAAAATTAGTGTATGGAATTTAATCAAACTTATTATTCTGTAACATTTCCCTTAAATAGTTCCTTATTAGACTTGGGTGTATATTGAACAACAGGTGTTGGTTTTATACTCTTCTATCGAACATCTAAGAGGGTGGGTTCCGAAATTCTTGTTTGAAACAATGCGATACTTATATCCCCTTGTTAAATGCATCCAATTCGACGAACCTATATACCTTTGGAATCCTCATGATGGGCATAGATCGTCATTCAATTTTGGCACTGTGATAGCGAATTTTGAATTATTAACGTATATGAAACATGTATGAAAGTTTTGGGATCGGCACATCCGACTAGTTTTTCATGTGGATTAACACTTTTACATTTCAAAGTTGTTTAACATATACTATTGTAAACATATAAATATTTTGATTCTTAATAGTCCAGTAGAAATAGCATTTTGCCTTGCAAAAATTCGGGTAATTCTGATTTTCGGGTATTGTGTATAGGTTGACCCTCTGATGAAAAAACAAAGTTTTCGACCTTCTAGACCTAGTGTGTTTTTTACTATAGCGAAAAAACCAAAAATTTTTGGCACTTTTTTCGATTTTTCTTATTTAACTCGAGTTCAGTTCAATTTACAGAAAAAAATATAGTTATAGTTTTGTAGAGGACAAAATTCTGTACAATATGCACTATTCATGTTTGTAAATTGACCAAATAGGAGGCGAGACACGGAGCCGGGAAAATCGGGTACAATTTGCAAAAAGTGGAAAAAAAAAAAACAACAAAAAAAAAAAAAAAAAAAAATGACGTTAGTTTTTCCTTAATAACCCATTTTTATTTTTTATTTTTCCGCTTTAGGGACAAAAGTATCGTAATAAACTTTATTAAGTATGAAATATCCTACAAGTTTCATTCATTAGAACATTATCTCTAACGTACTCTAAAATCAGAACAACACGATTTATGGTTAAAACAGGAAAATACCGCCTGGCAAGTCACTAATTTAAAAACTATCTTTAATTTTTGATACTGTATAAACTAAGAAATTACTTGATTACAGTTTATACAATAAAAAGTAATTGGAGAATAGTTGGGGGGGGGGGTGGTGAAGTTAACCGAGAAACCTAGTCGGTAGATATAGGCGCCGCTCAGAGTTTGAGCTAAAAATCGGAAGTCGAAAGCGAAGTTAAGGGCTGGGAACAATATAAAAAATACTGTATAGATAAATAAAACATAATTTAGAAATTTTAAAGAGGTAAAAGGATTACACAAGGCCGAAATTAGAGGTGGGACGGCATATGCTTCATTCGCCAGAATGGAAGGCAAAGGGGGGGCAAAATGAAGATTTGGTTTGCCGTATTTTATATTTGTCACACAAATTTTTGTTAGTTAGACAAAGTTTACATTAACGGTAAATCTATCTCACATTGAGAACATTATTTCCAACATAAAGAGGACCATCAATTATGCTTATGCATACTAAGACGGAAACCTGTATAAAGCGGAATTATTTTCGGGTTTTTTTAGTTCAACTTTAAATTTTAAAATAAAGCAATGGATATTATAAACTTATAAAATTCTCTAAGCAAATGCCCTTTCCGTAGGAGGGGGAGTGTGTGTGTGGGGGGGGGAAGGGCCAAAATCCATGTTTGTCCTAGTATGAAAAAAAAAAAAAAGTAATTTCGGCCTAGAAGTATGGAATAAGAATAACTGTTAAAAATGAGTTCGGAAAGCCCAAAGTGCATGATTCCATTCATTAAAAGTAATAACGGAAGGAACATTGACAATTAATCAAATATATGAATATTATTACCGTAATTTTCCCCGTATAAGCCACGGATCAGATAACTCTGTTTTCTAGCAGAATTCCTTTTAAATACATTGTGGCTTATTTCTGCTTACATTTATTTGACTTCATTTTTTAAAACCAATTTCTGGTTTGAAACAGACTTAACATAGTCGCGTCTTATACACAGGAAATTACAGTAAAAAACACTTTTCTAAGAGAGATATTATGTCGGGAAAGAAAAATAAAGCACTGTTTTCGTCCTTTTTTTATTAATATTTTTTGTAGTTTACATTTAATTTACTAATTACTACATTTAATTAATAGTAATATTTTAAATTTTTGTTGAGGATAAAATTCTCTACAACAGGCACTATTTATGTTTGTAATTTGGCCAAATAGGAGGCCAGATACATAGCCGGGAAAATAGAGTAAAATGTGCAAAAATTACAAAAATCGACAAATGACGGTATTTTTTGCTTTATAGCTCACTTTTAGTGCATTTCAGAATCAAAATAGTCATAATCAACTTTTAAGAGCATGAAGTAGACCATAGTTTGATTTATTAGGTAATTATTTTTTGTAATAGACTTTGAAAATCACAGCAACGAGATTTTGTTTAAAAACAGGAAAATACTGCCTGGCAATTTAGTAATTTAAAAAAAGAGCTTTTCTTATAATGAAAACACGAATTAATTAATTATATCATGTACAAGATACTAATCAACAAATATATAGTAAGTATAGTCACTTTATATATGTTTCCTTTTTCTATTGTTTGGCCCTGGTAAGCCCGTCTCTTGTACTTGACTCGATTGTTTGTTCAAGGTCGTCAAAGTCCTCAATGTCCAGTATAACATCAGGAGCGTTGCCACATAGTATAATAATATTCATATATTTGATTGTCAATATTTCTTCCGCTATTACTTTTAACATATAGAATCATGCATTTTGGGCTTTCCGAATTCATTTTTAAGTTATTCTATTCAATACTTCCAGGCCGAAACTAGCTTTCTTTTTCTTTTCTTTTTTTTTTTTTTTAAATTCTGGGGCAAACATGGATTTTGCCCCCCTTTTCCCTCCACCTCTCACAAACACTCTTTCCCTCCTACGCAAAGTGAATTTACACACATAATTTTATTGGTTTATAATATATATTGCTTTATTTTAAAATTTAAAGTTGAATTCAAACTAGCTTTTTTTTAAATTCTGGGGCAAACATGGATTTTGCCCCCCTTTTCCCTCCACCACCCACAAATACTCCCCCCTTCCTACGCAAAGTGAATTTACATGCAGAATTTTATAGGTTTATAATATATATTGCTTTATTTTAAAATTTAAAGTTGAATTTAAAAAAATTGGAAAATAATTCCGCTTTATACAGGTTTTCTCCTTAGTATGCATAAGCATAATTGTTGGTCCTCTTTATGTTGGGAATAATATTCTCAATGTGAGATAGATTTACCATTAATGTAAATTTTGACTAAATAACAAAAATTTGTGTGACAAATTAATACAAATACGGCAAACCAAATCTTCATTTTGCGCCCTCTTTGCCTTCCATTCTGGCATATGCCCTCCCCCCTCTAGTTTCGACCCTGTATAATCCTTTCCCTTTTAAAATTTCTAAATTATATTTTATTTATCTTTGCAGTATTTTTTTTATATTATTCCCAGCACTTAATTTTACTTTCGACTTCCGATTCTCAACCCAAACTCTGGGCGGCGCCTATATCTACCGACTAGGTTTTTCGGTTAACTTCACCCCCCCCCCCCCCCACCCGAACTATTCTCCAATTACTTTTTATTGTACATACTATAATGAATTAATTGCTTCTTTTATTCAGTATCAAAAATTAAAGATTGTTTTTAAATTAGTGACTTGCCAGGCGGTATTATTTTCCTGTTTTAACCTTAAATCGTATTGTTTAGAGTACGTTAGAGATAATTAATGTTCTAATGAATGAAACTTGTAGGATATTTCATACTTTATAAAGTTTATTCGACACTTTTGTCCCTAAAACGGAAAAATAAACTATAAAAATGGGTTATTAAGGAAAAATTGAAAAAACTGACGTCATTTGTTAGGTAGCTTTCATTACAAAAAGCTACCTATTGCAGCCGTTCGGAGGAAAGCGATTTCAAAAAATTTTGGTATATTTTCATCGATCATGACCCCCAGACCCCGAAACCACCCTCCGTTCAAAATTGATACCTATCTATCTATCTATCTATCTATCTATCTATATATATATCTGACCTATGTCACACTGTAACTCTCGTAATTATGAACCGATTTCGATGTAATTCGGTGTGTACATAGTACATACCAATGTCTCGACCGAGTTCGTTGGCCAGCTTCATCCGCCATTTTGTTTCAAAATGTCAGCCATTTAAAAATTTTAAAAAAATTTAAAATTTGAAATGTGGTAGCAAAAAATAAAAAATGGAAAAATATTTTTTCCTTATGTAATTAACCTTTATACAAAGATTCCGGAGCAGTTTTTGTTTCGTCTATATCTTAAAAAATGGCTGAGTTATAGCATTTGGAATTTCTAGCGTGGCTGACATTTTGAAACGTCTTGAATTTTGTCACGCGATAAAAGGCGTATTTATGAACCGATTTCGATGCAATTCGGTGTGTACATAGTACATACCAATGTCTCGACCGAGTTCGTTGGCCAGCTTCATCCGCCATTTTGTTTAAAAAGGGCGGCCATTTAAAATTTTTAAAAAAATTTAAAATTTGAAATGTGGTACCAAAAAATTGAAAATGGAAAAATATTTTTTTCTTGTGTGTTTGACCTTTATACAAAGATTCCGGAGCAGTTTTTGTTTCGTCTATATCTTAAAAAATGGCTGAGTTATAGCATTTTGAATTTCTATTGTGGCTGACATTTTAAAACGACCTGATTATTGTCACGCGATAACAGGCGTATTTATGAACCGATTTGGATGTAACTTGGTCTGTACATAGTACATACCAATGTTTCGACCGAGTTCGTTAGCCAGCTTCATTCGCCATCTTGTTTTAAAATGGTTGCCATTTAAAAAAAATTAAATTTAAAATTTAAAATGAGTTATTAAAAAATTGGAAAATGAAAAAGATTTTTTTATGTGTTTGGCCTTGATACAAAGATTCCGGAGCAGTTTTTGTTTCTGAAAATTTGTTTTTTTGTTTATATCTTAAAAAATGTTTGAATTATAGCACTTTGAATTTGTAGCATGGCTAACATTATGAAACGATCTTGTATTTGTCACGCGATAACACACGTATTCGCCTATTTTGATGTAAGAAGGCATGTGGATAGTATACATCAATACCTCGACCAAGTTCGCTGGCCAGATTCATCAGCCGTCTTGTTTCAAATTGGCGGCCATTAAATTAAATATATATATATATATATTTAAAGTGAGGTGCAAAAAAATTAGAAATTGAAAAAGGTTTCTTTCTTAAGTATTTGACCTTGATATAAGGATTCAGGAGCATTTTTTGTTTGTCTTTACCTTAAAAAATGGCTCAGATATAGCAGTTTCAATTTCTATTGTGGGTGACATTTTGAAAAATCTGATTTTTTGCATGCGATAGCACTAGTATATATCAACCGATTCCGATGTGAGTGAGCATGTGCACAGCAATTACTAAGGTCTCGGCCAAGTTCACTGGTTAGCCTCATCCACCATGTTGTCTTAAAATGGCAGGCACTTTAAGAAATCGCCGAATTTGGCAGCCAAATATAAGTTACTTTAAAGAAAAGCAGCTTGGATAAAGCTGACTAATTTCGCGAAATTCTTATTCATTATATTGATAAAAATTAGTATTGAATCTCCTATATTCGGTTTCCACTAAAGTAAGCTTCGTGTGTTTGAATGATATAAGTTGGCTTTTTTAAAATAAGGAATTTGAAAGCTACCTCTTCCTCCCGGCACTGGCCGGAAGGACTTTTTTTTTTTTCACTTCTTGCAATTTGAACCCCATTTTCCCGGTTCCGTATCTCGCCTCCTATTTTCTCAATTTACAAACATGAATAGTGCATGTTGTAGAGAATTTTGTCCTCTACAGAATTGTAACTATAATGTTTGCTGTTAAATGCACTGAAATCGAGTTAATCAAGAAAAAGCGAAAAAAGTGACGAAAAATTTTGTTTTTTGCGATATAGTAAAAAACGCACAAGGTCTAGAAGGTCGAAAACTTGGTTTTTTCATTAGAAGGTCAACCTATACATAATACCCGAAAATCAGAGTTACCCGAATTTTTGCAAGGCAAGAACCTTTTTTAAGCTATTTCTACTGGACTATAATGCATCTCTTCCTCGAAATTTTTTTACTTCAACTTTGTTGCTTTAAGATTTTTCACGAATTTATCTTTTAAAGAATAGCCTATTCTTTTTAATAACAATTTTACGCAGAACCATATACTCTGTAAAACTAGTCGGATGTGCCAATCCCAAAACTTTCTTCTATCTCATACACTTCAAAATTCACTATCAGAGGGCCAAAATTGAATGACAATCTATGACCATTATGAGAATTCTAAAGATATGAAATTTCGTGCATTAGTTCTTGAAATATGACTATCATTAAAATCGTGTAGATCCGGAAAAATGCAGCATAGCAGCGCCACTAGTTGGATGTATTTACTCCAAAATCTAATCAGCAACAACTTATGTCAACGTCTATCTGAATCTGAAGTTTGATGAAAATCCGTGCATTAGTTTTTGAGATAAAGTTATGGCGGAAATCGTGAAAAATTCTGCATAGCAGCGCGAGCGCCACCTGTTGGGCGATTTACACCTAAAACTAATCAGCACCAATTTCTATCAGGAACTAACTGAATCTGAAGTTTGATGAAGATTCGTGCATTAGTTCCTAAGATAGAGCTATTGCGGAAATCGTGAAAATGCAGCATAGCAGCGCCAGCTGTTGGGCGATTTACACCAAAACCTAATCAGGACCATTTTATATCAGGGACTAACTGAATCTAAAGTTGATTAAATTCCGTGCATTTGTTTTCGAGAGACAGCGCCCACAAAATTTGTGTCACACACAGACTCACAGACTACAAAACCACAGACAGACATTTTCTTAAAAAAGTCAAATTTCAATAACACGTATTGGACAATTGTACCATAAAATATAATAAATAAAGACAGAATTTTACTTAATGCTACACAAAACACGAACTTTAATAAGCCAAAAGTTAATTTCTACGTTTCGAGCTGTTTCAACAGCCGTCATCAGGAAAACATGATGGTAAAAAGGCTCAAAGTTCAGGGACGAAAGCTTCCTGTGCAAGAGATAATTAGTCGAAACTTGACCAATGATTTGAATACAAAAATGTAGTGTTGCCATCTAGTGAACCTAAATAATTATTAATGAACTGAGATCAAATGAATCAAAAAGGTCGATTTAAGAAACCACGAGTGCCACCATGAGGGACAAAACCACATTCAACTGAGTTTTCATTCAAGTTTTGGCAATATAATACAAGTTTAAGCTGAAATATTGTAATTAGATGTAGAATTATGATAATATCATAATAATTATGATAATATAGAATAATATCATAATTATTATGATATTATCATAATTCTACATCTAATTACAATATTTCAGCTTAAACTTGTATTATGTTGCCAAAACTTGAATGAAAACTCAGTTGAGCGTGGTTTTGTCCCTCATGTGTAGATGGCGGCACTCGTGGTTTCTTAAATCGATCTTTTTGATTCATTTGATCTCAGATCATTAATAATTATTTAAGTTCACTAGATGGAAACACTACATTTTTGTATTCAAATCATTGGTCAAGTTTCGACTAAGTATCTCTTGCACAGGAAGCTTTCGTCCCTGAACTTTGAGCCTTTTTACCATCATGTTTTCCTGAAGACGGCTGTAGAAACAGCTCGAAACATAGAAATTAACTTTTGGCCTATTAAAGTTCGTGTTTTGTGTACCATTAAGCAAGATTGTGTCTTTATTTATCAGTCAAATTTCGTTCATGACCTTCTAAAACGTATGGAGCCGTCGAAAACCGGAAGTCGAAATTTTTCACGAATCCAATACATGCTTCTTGTAAAGATAGAAGAAAGTAAAAAGACAAATGTTTAGATAGAATATAACCACAAACCAAAATATACAACAACCTTCCACGATTCTGAAAGCGTTCTTCATCTTTAAAAAACTCAATATATTTTGAGATTTAAATTATGATTTATAAATATCATCTTTCTTTTGCCGTCCTTTATTTTCGGAAACGTTTCCAAGTAATTTTATAGTGTATTAATCAGCTTTCTCAAACCGGAATGTCGGGTTTTAGGATGCTATACATTCTCAAGTCAATGTTTAAGAAACATCTTTTACAGACAAACATGATAAATGAACATAATTAAAATTAACATTAAGATTAATATTATTTTGTTTCTCTTGTGTGTATAAATTCAGCTACGCAGATAAAAATGTTTTACGAGGGACAGTCAAAAAGTTTCCGGAATTTAATTGTAATGCTTTATTACCACAATATCTCTATATAATAAAACACAGTGTAACGAATCCGGCTCGCGCTCATCCTCGAAAAACAACAACAACAACAACATCGTGGCCATGTTAGGCTTAAGCACCCCGATTCCGTATTATAAGTCGAACAATTGTTTTGTTTAATATACGTTGTATCACATCTTTTCTTCTTCATTTTCTCTAAAACCTTCAAAAACTATACAATTACAATATTTTAAGTTCTAAATAAAATATAACGAGCTACCAATAGCAGATTACAACTATAAACAAATGAATACTGTTGCCATTCAGAAACACAAAAATTGAAATCTAGAAACAAATGAACGACTCTTTGAGCGGTTCATTAAAAAACTCGGTTAATATCCGATTCGGCTCTTAAAATATTTGAAAAAAAAAAAACAAACAACAAGAAAAAACATATTAAAGCCTTTAAATATTTTTAAATGCATTTTTCACTTTCGTTTACGTTTATAAGCAGTATTGCAAAAGTGGAAGGGGGGGGGGGGTTATGAGTTCAATTGAGTGTATTTCTGTGAAATATTTTGTACAGATAACATTTTGTTGCTATATATTGTTTTGGCGCCATCTTCCGGGATTTAATATAAACAAAGAAGCTTTCTGTTGAAATCGTACCTTTTTATACATTTTATCAGCTTTGCATTGCAAATAAAATGATTACTTCTTATCAATTATCCTTGTAATTAAAATACAAGGGATATATACAATACCGTTATAACACAGGAAGTTTCTAGAGGAAAGAAAATCATATTATTGTAATTAATAGTTGCAATTTTGTATTATTTTCTCAATTCACTTTACTTATCATGCAATTTACTTTGAAAAATGATGTAGATTAAAATCATTAAAAATTTGCTTCTTAATGCGCTACAGAATAATTCAAAATTGGTTTCTAGTCCAGGCAATAGGGGATTTTACCTGGCAAAATTAATGGTAGTTCTGGAAATCGGCTTACTTTATGTTTTTTGGGTCGCTGAATTCGAATTTGTAACGTCCCACCAAAATTTTTCCCGGCAACCCCCCCCCCCCCAAAAAAAAAGGTTTTTATTAAAAAAAAAAAATATTTTTCTTTTTTTTGGGGGGAAAAAGTATCTAGAAATTCAGAAAGTAGACAAAATTTGCAACAAATAAGATATATGACATTATGACGTAGGGTGAATGGGGAGCGGAGATCTGCCTCGGAACATGCGCCGCGGACTAAGTTGCGCAATTCCACTTAACCCCTTGAGGGGCAAGTGATTGTGTTCCTGTAATGTTGAACTCACACCGGAATCTTTGAAGAATTTTATTTCAAAATAAGTAAAAGCAATTTTACGACTTTTTTCTACCAAAGTTAGAAAAGTAAAATTTAATAAAATTTTTGTGGTGTAAAATTTCATTAATCGTTGGTGGTATATAATTTTTACCGCCGCCCCTCAAGGGGTTAACCACTCACATCGTTTACATTCGCCCTCCCGTCTCCCCCCCTGAACTTTCCCTATAAGGTTTACTTTAAGTTTTTTGGGTCGCTGAATCCGAATTTTTAACTTCCCCCAAATTTCCCCCCTCCGCAACCCCCTCCCAAAATTGCTGTTTTTAAATTAAATTTTTTATTGTTTTGGGGGGAAAAGTATGTAGAAATTCAGAAAGTAGACAAAATTTGCAACAAATAGGATACATGACATTATCACGTAGGATAAACAGGGAAAGAGGGGGCTGCCTCGGAACATTCTTCACGCGCTGTTCTCAAAAACCAAATTTTTTCAAAAAAAAAACAATTTTTTGGGGGGGTTGCCGTGTAAAATTTTGGTGGTAAGTTACAAATTCGGATTCAGCAACCCAAAAAACATAAAGTGAGTCGAAATACAGAACGAGCGTTAATTTTGCCAGGTAAAATCCCCTATTGCCTGAACTTGCATAACTTAGTGCACGTAGCGCCGCAGTGCATGTTCAGAGGCAGCCCTCCCCCTCCCCGTTCATCCTACGAGATAATGTCATATATCCTATTTGTTGCAAATTTTGTCTACTTTCTGCATTTCTACCTACTTTTCCCCTAAAACAATAAAAAATTTAATTTAAAAACAGCTATTTTTTGGGGGGGGATTTTGGGGGGAAGTTAAAAGTTCTAATTCAGCTACCCAAAAAACTTAAAGTAAACCTTATAAGGAAAGTTCGGAGGGGAGACGGGAGGGCGAATGTAAACGATGTGAGTGGTTAAGTGGAATTGCGCAACTTAGTCCACGCAGCAGATCTCAGAGGCAGATCTCCCCTCCCCATTCATCCTACGTCATAATGTCATATATCTTATTTGTTGCAAATTTTGTCTACTTTCTGAATTTCTAGATACTTTCCCCCTAAAACAATAATAATAAAAAACTGATTTAAATAGATATTTAAATTAGATAATTTAAAAACAGCTAATTTTTTGGGGTGGGGGGGAATTTTGGGGGAAGTTAAAAATTCGAATTCAGAAACCCAAAAAACTTAAAGTAAACCTTATAGGGAAAGTTCGGAGAGGAGACGGGAGGGCGAATGTGATACCAACACCAGTACCGTAAGTACAGTCTTGATTTCATAGCAAAGTTCCACATCACTTATTACAAAATGGCCCACAGATTGTGAAGTTCTAAGCACGAAAGTCCATTCAAGATGACAGACGAATCAAGCGCCACATTATTTAAGTTAAATAAGATATTTGCCCTATTACATTTGCCAAAACATGTAAAATTCAACTACATTAATCATATGACTTTATGATAAGACGAAATGCAATATTTAATTTATTATTGATTCAATCATAAAATAAACAATATGAGCTTTAAAAACCTCACTTAAAAGGCGACTAAAATAATAAAATAGATGTTACGAGTTAAAAACACACATTTTATTTAAAACTTCTTAGTACTTTCGGCCTGCATTTCCCGAGGCCATCATGAGAGAATATTTTTTCCTCTAGGCATTTTTAACCTGAAATATTGCAATTTCGACTGTCCAGCTGCGCATTTAAAAATAATAGTGACGTATGAGAACAAAGTGATGTCAAAAAATAAATGGAACTGCAGTTAATATATATTTTTCTCTACTTAAGTTCAATCCAAGAGACTGCTACTTCTACTTTCAACTCTAATAATTAATGGCTCTCCCATTTCAAAACAAAGTGACGTATTTGCGTAAATGAGCAGCAATTATTAAAATATTATCTGATGATAGCCTCGGGAAATGCAGGCCGAAAATACTAAGAAGTATTAAATAAAATTTGTATTTTTAACTTATAACATGTATTTTATTATTTTAGTCACCTTTTATGTAAAACAGCGCGCTTTTTAAATTTCATATCGTGTATTTCACATTAATCATTTTCAGCGATAGTGTTTCAGTTGCTTCATTTGTTGAAGAACTACTTGTACCCAAAATTATAAGACATAGGGGAAGATGAGGCCCAATGAACCTCTTTTGAGAGTTCTATTTTGTTTTCCTTTTGAAATGTAGAAACCAATATACAAAGTGGCCATAATTAAATTGACAGTACTGAGAGCAGTGCGATCTAATTGAGAGAATGACGACAAATTTTGTGAAAAGATTAAGGGGCCGCTGCACTGAAACTCCCCGATCACAAAATCCTATGTTAGCCCATGGGAAAGCTTTGAAGCGCGATGACTCATTACCTAATATAATGATTAAAATACCGTTTTCACCATCAGAAATTAGACGTCAGATGCCGATGGTATGCGTTTTTAAAAATTGTCTACGTAAATTTTAAGTATTTTTAAGAAGATGATAAAATTTAACCCTTAAATGCCTGATTTTTCAAAAAACATTGTAATAATGTTTTTCGGCTTTCATTTTTTAAATAAACTATGGGAAAAATACTTTAAAAAATCATATTTTGTTTTAAGTATAGTTTACGGCTAAAAAAACACTTTGTTACTAATCGGCAATACTGGTGTTTAATTGAAAAAATATTTTCCCTTGATAAAATTCTATAATATTAAACACACAAGAATTTTAGGAACTATAATAAGAAATAAATTTTACTTGCTCACTGCAGGTCAAAATAGGCTATTTCGCAAGCTTCCAAACAAAAGAAAAAGAACAAGTAGCAACCATTGAAAAAATAAATCTATCTTTATTCTTAAACAGCACAAATGTTGCCATCTACATGTTGAAAATCGATTTAATAATATTTTCAGAGTGTATTTTATTGGCAACATTAGGCATTATAACTTCAATATTATTCTAATAGTATTTTAGAGCCTAAATTGGGTATGTTGCCGAAAAGCAACACCAGGCATTTAAGGGTTAATCAAATGGAAATTTCAAAGTTTATAGGGATTTTTTAGGTACGTAAAACTTACGGAGATAATTTTTAAAAACGCACATCATCGGTATCTGACGTCTAATTTCTGATAATGAAAACTGTATTTTAATAATTATATTAGGTAATGAGTCATCGCACTTCAAAGTTTTCCCATAGGCTAACATTGGGTTTCGTGATCGAGGAATTTCAGTGCAGCGGAGTCTTAAACAAGACGGGGGACGAAGGATTCCGCGAAAAAAATTAGTTACAAAAGTCACCGCTAGGGTAATATGTGGCCCTGTGTAACAGAAGAGAGAGTTTTAAAAAATGCGGAATCAATACTAAAATAAAATTACCTTTCATTTAGCACATTTAACGATTTTAGTATTGATTCTGCATTTTTTAAAACTCTCTTTTTTGTTACACAGCGCCATATATTACCCTAGCGGTGACTTTTGGAACTAATTTTTTTTCGCGGAATCCTTCGTCCCCCGTCTTGTTAAATCTTCTTACAAAATTTGGCGTCATTTCCTCAATTTGATCGCCCTACAGAACACTTTGACCACTGTCAGTTTAATTATGGCCACCCTGTACATGATAAAAGAAAACCTGAACATACCTTAGTTACTTGCTTTCATTTGTGAATTTTCTCAAAACATAAGTCTTAATGGTTTAAAAAAAAAATTTTTTTTTTTAAAGCTTAAAAATGTGTTGCATCGTACCCCGTGTCTGGGGGTATAGTGGGACACCACATTGAATATAGTGGGGAATGAATTATGAGAGATAAAACATACAATAAAATTTAAAAGAATGTTTGTGTGTGAATGACAAAATATATAATTCATAAATATATTTAACAAATGTTTTATTTATATATTTAATTTTAAAAAAAATCTAGTATGTTTTAAAAAATTCGTAAATAGGAGAATTTTAAGAACGGCTTTCTTTGCAAGTAGCAGATGACTTCAATTATAGCACAATAAAACAAGTTGGAAATTGCAGGTCAAATGTGGCAAATGAGGTGCGTTCGTACTATAGCTAGTTTTATAAAGATTTTTTGCACCGTATAGTGTACTGAATGTATATTTTAGTGCACTTCAATAAGTGCATATCAATTTCATTCTGTTCGAAAGGCTGTAACATCATTAAAATGCACTTGAAATAATTTTTTCCCATTGGCCATAATGTAACGGAAAACTTTTGGCTGTCCCTGTAATTAAACTATACATCCTATTTTCATAAAATTTGAAATTGCTCGACAAAATATTACAGCAATTATTTAAAATTTCAGACCATCCGGTTGGGTAGTTTTTGCTCTGTTACATGCGGACGGACAGACGGACGGACGGACAGACGGACTGAACGACGGCTATAGGTGCTACGTATTTATGTAATTACGGACGCACCTAAAAAGAACATAATTAGGCTTAGCTATTTAAGCCTTAAGTCGTATGGTCGTTAGGTTCTTAAAAAAAAGAAAAGAAAAGAAAGTAGATATCCACATATAAATAATTCTATAAAATTTCTTTAGTTTTATGTGAATTGGTTGTCATATTATCAAAAATATTAAAATTGCGCAGAACACAAATGTAATTGAACTATTTACCTTCACTCAAAATGAAAAAAAAAAAAAATGTACTAGAGCTTTTCGTGCTGCAATTTTAAATTTTTAAATGAAGAAAGTAAACAGTGTTGTATTTGTTTATTTTTTTTCTCTTGGAAATTTCATTACTAAATCGGCATAAAAATGTAGTCCATTGTATATATCCTGTGCGAGTTTGTTGTTGCCGACTTGAAGCAGACTCTAAATAGTCAAATCCGGAACCCGAAGCGAAACAAAATTAATTCACAATTTACTACAATTATGGAAAAGCAGTTTATAATTGAAGAGCTGAGTGGAAGAACATGTTATGCTACATTTTCTTAAAAATTACTTTATCTTTTGGACGAAGGTGTTATCAGTTATTCTATCACATGGTAAAGCTAAAATACCAAAGTTCTATTTAGCCTTGAAGATTTAAGACATTATTCATTAATATTTAATATTTTAATATTTAATAATGCAAATAATATTAATAATTTTTAATATTTAAAAATTAAATATGAATAAGTTTTTTTGATAGAGTTTAGTACCACATTTGTTAATATTTTAAATACATGATATCAAACAGAAAATAAATCATTAAAATTGACAACTAAAACTTCAAATTTCTTCAAATGTAATTCTTGTTACTTAACCTGTTCTTCCACTTAGCTTTTCAATTATGTCTGAAATATCAATTTTATCGTGGTTTTTTGATACAAAAAATTAAATATATACTCTCTTTAATATCCAAATCTGTAGGGTTTTTTTTAATGGAAAAATAATTAGGACTGTCTTTTGAGAAATCGAATCAACGACGAAACCGACCCGAAACCGAAACATTTAAAATTAACCCGACTCGAACGGGTCGAGTAAATTTGGGATACCCGACCCGATGCAGGATTCCAGTTTATTATTCTCCTTTTTGGGCCGGTCCACTGCACCCCATATAGATATGGGAAAAATGTCTAAAAAAATTCCTTTTATACATATCGGCAAATTTTGCGTAAATTTACCAATAAATGAATGCTTTATCTTTAATCCTCATTTGTTTTTTCCTCTAAAAATATAATTTTTATTGGGAAAATATCTTAAATTCTAATGAAGTATAAAATTTTACCTTTGGGTAGCTGGAAACAGGATCATTCCGCGTAAAATGAGCAAAAATTTAAAAAAAGTCGTGGCCACATAGTAACAGATTTTAATAAAATTTGGTATACAGGTTCAATTCATATTCAAATAGAGCTCTGCAAAATATCTTCACAAAAAATAAATTATTTTAGCAGTTTTGGACATTTAAAAAACTTGTGATAAAGAATGGCATGTGTGCAATCGTCCAAAGTTGCAGGTTTGAAGTTCTGTATCTTGAAAACTATTTAACTGAAATGAATTTTTTTTAAAATAATGTAACCTCTGAAAAATTATCTTCTTATTTATTGAGCAATAATAATCTGGTAACACCATGATTATTCTTTAATTGGTTGTAAAAATTGAAAATTTGCAAATTTTTAGAAAAAATTAAAAACGTAATAAAAATTAAAGGAATTCAAAAACATCTGAGAAATTAATGCCTGATGTAGTTTTACATATTAAGATCGAATTACTAAAGTTTTTAAGTTGCCATGTATTTCCTTCACCTTTAAAAAATTTTAGAAACTTTAAAAAAATGACAAAATCGTAATTTTTCCTCTTATTGACAGGTAAAAAAAACAATGAAGGAAATGTCCCACATTACAGTTATTGCACAGACATAAAGATCAATAAGTCCATAATCTGATAAAAAAAATCAAGCATGCCTTTTTGATTCCTAACGTCACAAAATTGGGTTAAAAAAGGCAATATTAACTATATTCCATGAGCTATTTTTTTAAAATTCGCGCGCGTTTCTTAAAATATTGCACGATTTCAAGGTGAAAAAATTTAGTGCTGCCATCTATTTTCTGTATGTGAGTTTAGAAATTAATATATAATTTTCTGTTCAATTGAGCTTTTTTTTCTACTTTAATTAAAAATCTTCTTGAGGAAAAAATAAACTGAAAGCAAGTATAAAAGTTTTTATATTTAAAATATACACTGTTATCTATAATATTAAAAGAATTAAAAGTTTTAAAAAGCTTTCTTTCACGTCGAAACAAGTGATAGAAATATTGCATTTTATCCTCAACATTTTTTACTATTTATTTTTTTTCTCATTAAGGAATAAAAAAGGCAAGAATCAAAGTTTAAATATTTAATATATATACTTTTAGCTATAACGTCAAGCAATTTTGATACTGTCAGAGGTGTCCTTCATCTCTATAGAAACGTTGCATTTTTCCCTCAAATTTTTTCAAAATTAATTTTTTTTCTCATTAAGGAATAAAAATACAATTACTAACTTACGTCAATCTGTTACTTATCATTCATTCCTAATTATAAATAATTTTTAATATAGTCTTTGCATTCTTATGGCTAATAATCAAAATTGAAACTTCAAGCATGTAGCCAAAAACCACGATTTTGCATCCACTTTTAATATAAATTTTAATACTTAAATAAACAATCTTAAAATCTATTATTTTACATTTACTCATAAATAGATATGATCTACTTACAAGATGATTTTCGTTAAAATCTGTGACATGTCTGCCACAGGTGATTTGCTCATTTTGTATGGAATGACCCAACAACAAATTCCCTCAAAAATGGATAAATTACATTTTTACCATGTGATTCAAGGCTGTAAAAATTCGTTTACGAACGGTCATATAAAGTTTAAACAATATAAAATGAATACAATTTGAAGGAGTTGGTTCACTGTACCCTATCATGCCATATTGATTATGGAATATATCTGCATTTAACTGACATTTAATTATATTTTAGCTAATTCAGGATGTAATGTAGATGTGTAGGTGTAGATGATGAAGTGTAGATATGTAAATGTGCAGGTGTTTAGATGTAGCTATATACAGTGTGTCCCAAAAATGACTTATGGATTTTAAAATTCAATAACTTGCAAACGGTGACAGATGTTTAAAAAATTCTTGCAGGAGGGTTATGTATACTGTCAGGAGTTTTTTTACTGTGATTCTTGATTTTAGTTTGAATTTCAAACAATAGATGGCGCTGAGAGCAATAGGTGCTCAGTCCAGACCTAATTTTTGGTACTTCGGGATCCATTCAATACATTTTAATCTCCTTTTTTCGCATGGATGAAGAGAGAGACCGAAAAATCGAGCCTGGATTTACCGGTTATTGCTTGCAGCGCCATCTATCGATGCTATTTGTAACTAAAACTGAGAATCGCAGCATAGAAACTCCTGACATTTTACATAACACACCTGCAAGATTTTTTTTAAATATCTGTCACCGTTTGGAAGTTATTGAATTTTAAAATCCATCAGCCATTTTTGGGACACCTGGTAGATGTGTAAATGTGTAGATGTATAAATGTCGTTTCATTATTATTATTATTACCATGTATAAAAATTGAGCATGCAGAAAAAAATTGTTTTTAATTCAAAATCACTTTTTATTTTATTGGATCTAAAAGGCAAAAAAAAACATAAAAGAAAAAAATTCTTTTAATTAAACATAAAAAAACACGTAAAAATACGGAAATCGTACTGGTAATCGACATATTGTGTTTTTTTTCTTTTTTACAGTTAGAACATAGTGATTCTGTCTAGAGAATGAATATGCTCTCACTATAAAAAGATAAAAAAGGAAAAAAAAAAAAAAAAAAAAAAACAATCCGTCGATCAGACGGACATTCTCTCTCTCGAGAGAATTAGTAATGCTCTCACTGTAAAATAACAATCCGTCGATTATCAGTACTATTTCCGTATTTTTACGTTTTAAAAAAATCAATGAAAGTTATTTTAAGAATGTGTCAAATAGTATGAATTTGAGATTATCTTTGACAGACAATGCTTACATTTTGATTTTCTCTAAAGCTGTGGGAATTATTTTTATTATTATTCAGCAAAATAAAAAAAAAAATCCGTAAAATCCCGAAAATTGTACTGGAAAAGCATGGAAATTCTTCTTTAAAATGTACAATTTTTATATAAAAAATTTCCAAAGTCTTAATGAAAACGAAAAATTAACTAGACTTTTAACTCTATTATCGGACAAGGATGTTGTTAAATCTATATTAGCTAATTTCTAACACTTACATGAAATAATTTCATCGCAGAAAAACATACCGTAAAAATACGAAAGTTGTACTGGTAATTAACGAAAATTATTTTAAGAGTGTAAAATTTATAAAAAAAAAAATTCCAAAGTCTTAGTGAAAACGACAAATTAACTAGACTTTTAGAGCTATTATTTGTCAAGAGATTATTCTGAAACCCATATTCACAAAATTTTGACACTTACGCGAAATAATTTCATTGGAGAAAAACATTCCGTAAAAATACGGAAATTGTGCTGGCAATCAACGAAAATTTTGTTGTGAGTGTAATTTTTTTTTTAAATCTCAAAGCCTTAGTGGACATATGCGAAATAATTTCATCGGGGGAAAAACATTCCGTAAAAATGCGAAAATTATACTGGCAATCAACGAAAATTATTTTCACCCTTTCCTGCACAGAACAATTCTATTCATAAAATGATGGAATGATTGACTGACACAGGAATTTACGAACGACTTTTTTAGAAATGAAAAATTCGTGTCTTTAAACTTTCATTGTAAAAGCAAAATTTTATTAAAATATTCTTGGTGCCGTTCGTAAGTTTGGAATTAAAATTAAGTGGTCCCGACCTGGGATCACTGTGCCGTAAAGGGTTAAAAGTAAATGTAAAATTTATAAAAATAAATTCCAAAGCCTTAGTGAAAACGACTAATTAAACAGGCTTTTAAAGCTATTATTTGTCAAGAGCCTTATTCTTAAATTCATATACGCTATATTTTGACATATACATAAAATAATTTCATCAGATAAAAACATTCCGTAAAAATGCGGAAATTATACTGGCAATCGACAAAAAATATTTTAAGAGTGTAAAATTTATAAAAAATTCCAAACCCTTAGAGAAAACTACAAATTAACTAGACTTTTAGAGGGATTAGTTGTTAAGAGTCTTATTCTTAAATCCATAATTTTCTAAACTCTGACACATACACGAAATTATTTCATCGAAGAAAAACATTCCGTAAAAATACGGAAATCGTACTGGCAAACAGCGGAATTATTTTTATACAGATTGTAGAGAAAAATTAATTACTGGACAACAATGAATTTTAATCAAAATGTGATATATATACATTTTTTTTTTTTCGCCCATTCCAGGATGGAAAATTCAATCCGCCTTCCTGTGGTCCATATCATGTTTGCTGCAACACTCCGGAGAGTTCGACGGTGAAACCTTACGAACATAGGTGTGGAGTCAGGAATCCCAGTGGCATTAATAGCCGGATTTTAGCACCCAGCAATAAAGGTGAAGCTGACTTCGGCGAATGGCCGTGGCAGGTATGAACTATGGAGTTTTCTTTATATATTTTTTCTGATTGGATTTACTATAGACTAGCAAAAGCCACGCTTTGTTTGGATTCGCGAAGCATTATTTAATAAGGCAGATATTTGAAAGTAACAATAGATATATTTTTAAATTATTTTTGCATCTTTATTAAGCAAAAACTATATTTTATGTTTTGATGTATTTTAATTTTAGAAATGTAAATTCAGCCAAACAACTAAGAATTTTTTATTTATGATATAACGAATTTAACAAGGAATTTTATTTGTTTACAATTCTTTTGTTGCCACTTTATAAAAAAACCCCATAATATAATTCTTTTAAAATGCGTAAGTATCGTTTGTGTAAATGATTTCACATAATAAGAATACATTGTGTATTTGAATTCTTAACACTAAAAAATACTTTTAT
This sequence comes from Maratus speciosus, assembly GCA_963932465.1. Classification (NCBI taxonomy): domain Eukaryota; kingdom Metazoa; phylum Arthropoda; class Arachnida; order Araneae; family Salticidae; genus Maratus; species Maratus speciosus. The sequence continues at coordinate 187,656,991 of OZ010799.1, forward strand.
AATTGAATGTAAATAATTGAATTTTCGCAAATTTTAATTCATTAAAAATATGCTATAATTTTCATAAAAAAAGGTATTTTAAAAATTTTATAAAAGAACTCGTGAAACTATTTAATTAATCGTGATTCTATCTATAATTACCAACTCTCTGATTTATTTTTTCTTCTGAAAATATACGTGTTTCATTTTTTACTTGCAAAAATGCGTCCGTAATGGAAAAACATGTAAAATAAATTAATTAAAAAATAAACTTTCTAATGTTATTCTGTAAAAAAATAATAATATCGTGCAAATCTACAGATCATAATTTATTTTTATGTTTAATTTCAAGTCAAAATACTGAATAGTTTTTTTGTAAAGTGTACGACAAAATGTAATTTGTGTAGCCTAGTAGGGGATTCGCTTCACTCATCCTAATTAACAATGTTTTCATTCTTTGTACTGTAGTATTTAATTCTCCAATTGCCATACATTATTGGAATATAACAATTCGCACCTTTTAAAGTCACAACACATAGATTCGAAGTTTCATTGTTGATTTTTAGTTCGATGAGATGTACTTCACCCTCCGCAAAACCTTTATAATCGGCCGGCCAGCCGGCCCTGTAAAGATCTCGTATTGTGAACATAAATAAGTAAATTTTTAAATCTTAAAATGACTGAAAAATTCACTTACACTCACAGTGTTACTGTCTTAAATTAGATTAATATTAATGCATTAAGTACAGATAATGTCTTAATTACAAATATAATAAATAAATAAATTACTATTTATATCTTGGCATTTATATCTCTTAATACTTTTTTATTTTTAATAATTTCCAACTTAGTTGAAAAGTGTTTATGAATTCGGTTTCTCTAACAGTCTATTCGTGTAACTCTCCACTCTCCAACTCGCGTAAATGTACTAGGATTTTCATGCAATTAATATATGTTAATGATGTTTGACATGGCATGTTCCTTATTGAATATGAAGTGTGTAGCATTAATACAGTAAAGCGCCGATTATCGGAACTCCAATTAACCGAACATCCAATTATCCGAACAGCCTATTTCTCTCAATTTTTTTTTTTTTTTAATGATGATGAGATTGTGGATGAGATTTAAGATGAAAAAGAAATTGAAGAAAACAAAACGAATGCTCTGAAAAGACCTATGTCCATCCCATAACGAAGAAGCCTTTGAATGTTTGGAAACAGATATGAAATGGCTCGAACGGCAGAAGAACGCTGATCCCATTCAACTAACGTATTTAAGATTACATTAACGTATTGAAGCAAGCAACACTCGAAAGCTTTTTTGCTTAAATTATAATATTTGGAGTTCAGAAAATTATAAAAAGAGAAAAAGAACATTTTAAATGATAGAAAAGGAAAAAAAAAAGTTTTTAAACACGCCAGCACTAACTGGTGCTGCCAGTTCTGAGCCTGGATAAAGTCTGAAGGTTTTAGTATAGTCAGGAACATCCCTTAAACTGTCTGTCCCTTTATCCGAACTAGGGTCGGTCCCGATTTGTTCGGATAATCGGCGCTAGTGCACTTACAGAGGCACTCAAAAGAACTCCATTACATTAGGCTCAATAGGAGAAAATCTGTTACAGTATATTTTAATCACATTACGCTATCTCAAATGTATTGAAATTGATATAAATCACTGAATTTCACTACAAGATAATTACGATAGAACAGAGAATTCATTTCATTTATCGCTTATTTACAGGGACACACAAAAGAAATCGGTTACAGTACTTGTCTTTGAAAATAATTGCTGGAAGTGAGTTTTTAATTTCAGTATGCGCTTTTAAATTTAACAAATATTTTTTGCATGTTACTCGTTGAGTATAAATTCTATACCTCGTATACAACAGGGTTATTATTTTAAGCAATATTTAAGAATGAAGAAGATATATGGGGCATTCTCACAATCTTTTGACTTTCGGGAATAAAAATCTGGTGAAATTAAACTTGCTAAAATAACATTTTAAACTTATAGACGAATGCCTTAATGATTCAAAATAGAGAAAAAATGGTCAGCAGCGAAATTTTTTTTATTTAACTGAGGTTTAAGTTAAACTTGCGAGTTTAATTTTCCTTACCATTTTACCACTATAACTTTTTATTTTCTTCTAAATTTTTACTTATAATGAATTTGCATAGTACCCACAGGACATTCAAATAAGAAATAATAAAAATGTAGTACTTTTAATACAAAATATTTGTATAACATTGTCTTAAAGGGGTGTTAAAGAAGGGACGGTAAAGTAAAAAAAGCGTATGGTTTAGGAAAAAAGGGACGGTAAGGGAAAAAAAGGGATGGTAAGGATGGGACGGTAAGGAAAATTACCATCTATTTTTAGGCATCTCATGTTAAGACTAAGTGATAGACACAATATTCATCAATTTTTAGTAAAAGTTATTTACATTGGATTAAATGGAGAAACAAATTTAATTTACCTCGAAAACAGCAGGAATAAACCTTGGCGACGGTAAGGCTACCAATAAAAACACGATGCTTGAAATAGATATTTAAATGCTGATTTAAATTCTGCAGTAAATTTCCCGTCAAAGAATTTTAGCCATTCCTTCTCTGGAATACTTCTGCATGAGAAAAAAGTTAAAAAAAAAAATTCTGTGGCTGCATCTGAAGTGATTTTTTGAATAATTTTAGCAAGAGGTACAGTAAGGAATTTAAAACCCAGGGATAGAGTTAAAAAAATTAATAACAAGCTTAAAAATGTGTACAGGTTAATTTTTTGCTACATATTTATATAAAAAAATAGTCTCAGTTTCGGAAAAAAAAAATACATCGAATTACTTTTATTGAAACATTTTTATCCAGACAGCTCCAAACTTAAAAATCAGCATCAGGGACACGTGATGGTATAGGAATTTTCTGATATATTTGGACCCCCAACATCGTCCAAAACTTATTTATCTCGTTAATATTGTTATACAGTCATGCAGTGGGATGTTCCCCAGTATATGAAAGAAAAAAACCCCACCAGAATATGTACTAAAATAAAACTTGTTATTCAGGGACTTAAAAGTCAAAAGATTGTGAGAATGCCCCATATAAGCTTTTTATTGTAACTTTAATATTATTATATTTTTCCTCAAATAAAATTCAACGAAATGAAATCCCTGAATCCATGAGTGATACAATCAGCAGTTATACATACTAAGAATTTGACTGAGAAATAGTACAGTGCCGGATCTTTTCCTGGGTGTGGGGTAGGGGCGGAGGTTTGAATCATTGCAATTCATAAAATGAAAAAAATCCATTGTTTAACATATTTATTAGGTAGTTTCTAGTAAATGCGTGATACATAAAATCTGACGTAAGGAAAAGGTCGAGCAGGCAAGATAAATTTACCATTCAGATGGTACAACGCTTCATAAAAGGAGTTCCTTCTTTAATCTTCACACACACACACACACACACACACACACACACAAAAAAAAAAAAAAAAAACAGACGACCTATACGTATTTTTCTGTTATTGTTCTCTACTCTCTATTTGCTTCATTTTGCACTGAAGAAGATGCTTCAATTATGAAACCTCAAAACAGTTACTGCTCCTTTTTTTTTCTGGACTATTTTAGATTTTATTTTCGTTGGTTTTTAAGCATCATATATTAATTTTAACATAGTCGTGTTTGTATGCCTCTTATTAGATTTTAAATGTTCTGGGAGGTTTTTAACACCAAATCCTCTCCCCCCCACCCCCCCAACTTTCACTGAGTTAGTGAATATTGCACTCAAGAAGATGCTTCAATTATGAAGCCTCAAAACAGTTACTGCTCTTTTTTTCTGGTCTATTTATGTTTTTATTTTCGTTGGTTCTTTAGCATCATATCGCTCACTCATACACAAGAAAAGTGACACATCTCGCAAAAATTCATTTTGCGTTTTATTACGCTAATAGGTTTGTCATAGGTGTTTCTTGCTACACAAACAGTTTCATAAGTGTAGTTACACAGAAAATCCCTTTATTACGCTATATGTCCATTTGTCACCACAAGAAGAGGGGTGTATTGTGTAGGGAGGTAAAATTGCCCAACCCTCCAAACCTCATCCTACGTCTTCATCCTTAAGGGATTTATGTTTTCATGCATGTTTTTAGTCCTGCATGCAGAGCTAAGTGCTGCAATTTCAACTTATTGTAAAAATCCTGCAAATTTTCTTTTGACTCTCCTGTGAAATTTGCTTTTGTCGAGATGTGTCCCTTTTCTTGCAGGTAAGCGATATATTAATTTTAACTCGACACGATGACGATATATTAATTATATCGTGTTTGTATGCCTCTTATTAGATTTTTAATGTTCTGGGAGGTTTTTAACACCCAAATCCTCTCCCCCCCCCCCCAACTTTCACTGAATTAGTGAATATTATACTTAGAAACAGGGACGTAGCTACAGGGCGGGTGTGGGGGGGTGCGACACCCCCCCACATTTGGTAAACTCGTATACATTCGGTAATTTCACTTTTGCTCAATCATTACATCATTTGGCTCTGATTTTTTTTTTTTTTTTTTAAGAATTTTTAAAAACATATTACAAAATTTATTACAAAACAGAAAACAATGTCAAAGCATGCTTAAAATTATTAAATATTTTCTAATTAGAAACTTCCTTTCTCATTGCATTATGTAAGTTTTTTTTTCGCTCGAAGTCTATTGCAATTTCACTTTTTAACTATTTTATGGGCGCAAGAAGCGGAGGGAGGGGGGGGGGGGGGTCCATGATACAGTATCCCTTGGGAGAAGAAATATACCTTCTTCTTATTTCTATGCAGTATCCCTGTAAGCTAGGAGATTGGGGTAGAGAATATCTTCCCTTCATTCAAGAAAGGAACCAGGAGAAAAAGGCCTTGAGGGTAAATGGTACACGTATAGTACACTCCTTGACCAATGCAAATGAAATTAGAAGGACAGATTTCTTGTTCGTTAAAATTCGTTTTGCTGGACTCTGAAAGCTATGGGGGGGGGGATATTTCGCAGTCTTTTCGGAGGACAGAATCTCGCCAGATGTTTACTGTTCTATCGTCTGTTTTTCAAAGCAAACTATAAGAGAGAACTGGGAATTTTTTCTTATCAAAGAACGATGTAATAACATTACATCAGCTACTAGGGATGTACCGAATGGTGATTTTAACCGAATACCGAATATTCGGCCTAGAGGCGAACTGGATACTGAATATTCGGCAAGTCGAATTAACTGTTAGGCCGAATATTAACTATTTGGCCGAATAGTAACTATTTGGCCAAACACCAAATATTCGGCTGGTCGAATATTTTAAAATTTTATTAATTAAAAAAGTTTCATATTTCATGGCTTCTTCTGGAGAATTAAACCAAGTGAATAACTTGTCTTTTTTAATTCTAAAACAGACAACTCAGCAAAAAATAACTTTTGTACCGAATATTCGGCCTACAGGCGATCCGGATACCGAATATTCGGCTAGTCGAATTAACTGTTAGGCTGAATACCAAATATTCGGCCAGCCGAGTAGTAACTATTCGACCAAATACCAAGTATTCGGCTGCTCGAATACTTTTATATTTCAAAGATTAAAGGCATTAAAATGTTAAATTTTAAAACAATTTTACATAATATTTAATGCAGAAACTTACATATTGATACACAAGAACTTTTTAAAGTAAACTTTATGCATGAAAAAAATCTGCTTTGAGTTATTTAAGAAGATAATTTTAAAATTTTATTAATTAAAATTTTTATATTTCCTGGTGAATTAAACCAAGTGAATATATATATATTTTAAACTAGCAAAAATAACTTTTGTACCAAATATTCGGCCTGCAAGGCGAGCCGGATACCGAATATTCGGCTAGTCGGATTAACTGTTAGGCTGAATACCGAATATTCGGCCAGCCGAGTAGTAACTATTCGGCCAAATACCAAATTCGGCTGGTCAAATACTTTTATATTTCAAAGATTAAAGGCATTAAAATGTTAAATTTTAAAACAATTTTACATAATATTTAAGGCAGAAACTTACATATTGATACACAAGAACTGTTTACAAGTAAACTTTATGCATGAAAAAAAAATATGCTTTGAGTTATTTAAGAAGAGAATTTTAAAATTTTATTAATTAAAAAAGTTTTATATTTCATAGCTTCTTCTGGTGAATTAAACCAAGTGAATATATATATTTTTTAATTCTAAAACAAACAATTCAGTAAAAATAACTTTTGTACCGAATATTCGGCCTACAGGCAAGCCGGATACCGAATATTCGGGTAGTCGAATTAACTGTTAGGCCGAATACCGAATATTCGGCCAGCCGAGTAGTAACTATTCGTCCAAATACCAAGTATTATGGTAAATGATACACAAGAACTTTTTAAAGTAAATTTTTTGCATGAAAAAAATCTGCTTTGAGTTATTTAAGAAGAGAATTTTAACATTTTATTAATAAAAAAAGTATTATATTTCACACTGTAAAAAAATACGACGTTTTCCTGTAGGAATCGGAAAAATAGTTGCCCTTATCGTACCGGAAAAAATTCCGACACAGATCGGAATAAAATCCGTAAAATACCGTTTTATTGACTATTTCCTTTTTTTTAACGGATTTTATTCCAAGCTGGGTCGGAAAATTTTCCGGTACGATAAGAGCAGCCTGCCGCACCGTAGGTCGAGAGTTCGACTCCCGACTGGGCAAGGTTCACTCAGCCTTTCATCCCTTTGGGGTCGATAAAATGAGTACCAAGCTTGCTTGGGAACTAAACACCGAGGGTCTCGCGTTAGGTTGACCACCTGGCCGGGACGCATGCTGCATAGCACCTCGGGGTCCAGGGTCAAGAAAACAGAGATGGGCACTGTCGGCCCAGATCCTTCATGGATTGTATAGCCACAGAGTTTTAGTTTAGTTTTAGTTTTAGATAAGAGCAGCTATTTTTCCGATTCCTACAGGAAAACTGGTTGGATTTTTTTTTACAGTGCATGGCATCTTTTGGTGAATCCAAGTGAAAAATATTTTTTTTTTAATTCTAAAACAAACAATTTGGCAAAAATAAATTTTTTTACCGAATATTCGACTCGTCGAACTAACTGTTAGGCAGAATTCCGAATATTCGGCCAGTCGAGTAATAACTATTCGGCCAAATACCAAGTATTCGGCTTTTCGAATACTTTTATATTTCAAAGATTAAAGGCATTAAAATGTTAAATTTAAAAACAATTTTACATAATATTTAATGCTAAAACTTACATATTGATATGCAAGCACTTTTTACAGGTAAACTTTATATATTAAAAAAATCTGCTTTGAGTTATTTAAGAAGAGAATTTAAAAATTTTATTAATTAAAAAGTTATATATTTCATGGATTTTCTGGTGCATTAAAGCAAGTGAATATATATTTTTTTTAATTCTGAAACAAACAACTCAGGAAAAATAACTTTTCTATTGACTTTGATTTAGCAAGGAAGTTTTTAAAAGCATCTTAGATCAGTGTTTCCAATGGGCGATTATTTTCATAGATTGTAAACATACACATTGTTCCTAAAAAATTGTAATAAACTTTCAACAGAGATGTGGTCAAATGTGGTCAAGACAAAAAAATTTTGAACAAGAAACAACACATCACTCCATTTATTCCATCAAAATTACAATACATTCAGTCAAAAATTCTGGGTGTGCAAACTACAAGCCGAAACTGAATTTTCGTTCACAACTTTATCAGTAAATGAAGATATTTTAGCAAGATTTGTTTCATATTAATTTAGTTTGTACTAAATGTTATGATATTATTGAAAATGACTGAATTTTGGCCAGTGACGCAGTACAAATACTGTAAATTGCAATCTGAATAAAGGAATGCCTGCCTCATAGTTGTTTAAATATGAAAAGTGGCAATTTCCAGCACTTCTCATCATGATATTATATTTCACAGAAATCAAAGCAAGTTTGTTAAAAATATAGCTATGATATCTTCGTTAGGGTTAACAAATGAAAATCTAAGTTTGACCTCGAATGAGATGAGATACGCTTTATTTATAACTGAATAAGTGGATTGCGATTATGGTTTTCTGAACAAAAATTGTCCTTTTTGCTGTGTATTATCAACCCTGAAAGTTTTTCTGTTTGATTAGAAACGCCCTTTTTGTGAAAAAGCAAGAAACAGATTATTTACTAGAAAAGGTTCAGGAACTTGCATTTTTACATTGTTAATTTCTATGAAAATCCCCATTAATGGTTAATTTTCTTAAGTAATACTTTACAAAAAGCAAAAATGTAAAAACATTCTCTTTTACTTAAATATGATTCTGTTTCTAATTATTGTGACTATATTTATAAGTTGACAGTTAGAAGTAGAAATTGTGTAAGATTTTTAAAAATGTTTTAGAAGTTTTTTAAGTATTCGGTAAGATGGCCGAAGAGGTCGAATACAGAATAGATACCGATTATTCGGTACATCCCTATTAGCTAACTATATACAATGGTATTGTCTATCTTCGAAAAACTAAAAGTTTCTTGAAAAAATATTTAAAAAAGAATGCGGGAAAAAAATCCTTAAGGCTGTTCTCAAATCAAAAGAGCTACTTTCTGAGACATTTCTGAATTCATTTTTGTTCGGAAATTGGAAGGTGTTGTTATTCAGAAACTACGTAGTTGAAAGACGTTTTCCATTTTTTTGTAACGCAAAAGATTTTTCAGAAAATATTGTCAAAGTTGGCGTTTTGAATTCCAGACGCGGCAGCTCGAGAAAGCCAAAAAACTTGTCGTCATGTGACCACAATTGCTTATAACTCGTTAAGTAATTTTATCAAAAACTGTAAAACTAGTTTCCATTGTATTCTGCTTCAACAGTCAGGCCTGCCAATATGCTTAAAAATGAGACAGAAAATGTGTCAGAAAATTTTGCGTTGTTGAGTAGGAAGCTCGAGAACCGCTTTAAAGAAAAATAATAATAAGATAGAGAACTATAAAACATTGGATTTTTTCCTTTGTAACTTAATATAAACCGACGACGATATGTTTTGAGATCTGGATCTGTTCTTGCTACATACGGAGATATATGCCGTATAAACTCTCTCTGGATTTTTTAAAGAAGCTCCGTATACCCCCTGCTTTTAAAATAAAGCATTAGCGTAAACTGTATCCATGAATGTTCATGACTTTAGCGTAGGCATGCACAACCTGTGGCCCGCGATGGGATAACAAGTGGCCGGCGAATTTCGTCAATTTACAAATGACAAAAATTGCAATTTTTGATAATAGATTGCAGGAAAAAATCGCGAATTTCGTCAATTTTCCGCGGAAAACGCAAATTTCGTCAATCAGCTAATAATTGCGAATGTCATTAATCGTCTAGCCGATACCATTTGTATCAATAAAGGAAATTCCCGAGTTGCTAATTTCGTCAGTCGCAAGTCAAAAATACCTCGAATTTCGTCGGTCGCGCGCGTGATCGAGCACGGGAAAATCCTGAGTTTAGTCAGTTTATTACGAGAAAAAGTCGCGAATTTCGCCAATTTGCCGAGAGAAAATTGCAAATTTCGTTAGTCAATTAAGAATTGCGATTTTCGTTGACTTGAGTGCGGAAAAATCGAGTTTCAGTTTCGTCAATCGGGCGCGGAAAAATCGCAAGTTTCTTAGATCGGGTGCGGTAAAATCAAGAGTTTCGTCGATCAGGCACGAAAAAATCGTGAGTTTCATCAATCGGGTGCGGAAAAATCGCGCGTTTCGTCAGTTTATTGCAATAAAAAGTTGTGAATATCGCCAATTTCCCGTGGGAAATTGCAAATTTCGTCAGTCATTTAAGATATGCGAATTTCGCTGATCAGGCGCGGAAAAATCGCAAGGTTTGTCGATCGGGCGTGGAAAAGTTGGGAATTTCGTTGATCGGCTGCTGAAAAATCGTGAGTTTCACCAGTTTATCGCGAGAAAGAGCCGCGAATTTTGCCAATTTGCCAAGGATTTTAGTCAGTTAAGAATCGCGAATTTCGTCGACCGAAAAAATTGCGAGTTCTGTCTATCGAGCGTGGAAAAATTGCGAAATTTGTCGATCTGGCGCGAAAAAAATCGCAAATTTCGTTGATCGGACAGAGGAAACATCGTGAATTTTGTCGATTAGGTGCAAAAAATGGCAAATTTCGTCGATCGGCTATGGTAAAGTCGCGTGTTTCGGTAGTTTATCGCGAGAAAAGTTGTGAATTCCGACAATTCAACACGGGAAAAAATTGAAAATTTCGTCAGTCAGTTAACAATCGCGAATTTCGTTGACTAGGCGTGGAAAAATCGCGAATTTGTCGGTCAAGCGCAGGAAAATCTAAAATTTTGTTGATCGGCTGCAGAAAAATTGAGAGTTTCGTCAATTTAACTTCGTTCATAAAGTTCACATTTTCTTCGGCACTAACCACTTTCATGCCTATGTTTGTTTTTCAGCACTTTTAATAAAGCAAAATTTAATCCCCCCGAATAAAGTCAAGGAATATTTTCACTCCTTGAAAATAATCTTTGCTATATCTCTGTTATATATGCAGACATAAACTGTTGATATATCCTTGCCAACTGAATTGGATATGACATGTTGACTGGGTAGGGAAACCTAAAGGGATAAAGCTGCCACTCTTCTGAAACCATGTTTTTTATAGGCCACAGATCTCCCCGAAATAGGATAATCTCTGTTTTACTGATGTGGCCCTCGACAACCCAGGAATTTTTGTAAGTGGCCCTTCTCTTAAAAAGGTTGTGCACCCCTACAGTATACCCTTTGTTTTTTTACGACTGCAACACTGGTTCTTGTCATTCAGTTCGAAAAGATATTTTTTATTTATGTTTTTGAACTTGTTTTAAAATCATCAGTTATATTGATATATATAGAAACAAGAGCACTGATGATAAGCATTAATCTTTCTTCTAATTGGCCTTTTGAGACACACATTTACTTTCTGCTGCAAAAACTGAAAGCAGTATTTTTCTTAGTTTTCTGAAATGAAGGGATCTCAAAGTTAATTTAAAAAAAATCCTTTGACTTGAATTAGTATAATTCATGCAACAAAATCAACGCAACAGCTCACAAAAAAAATGCAAGCAAAGTAATTTTGCAGAAAATAAAATAATTTTCCACTCTGTCTATCTATACCCTCTCGCCCCTTTCCCTTCTCCATCGAAAAAAAAAACCTTTTTGTGTTCAAAACTGTTTTTTTATTGAAATTAAAATGACAATATTTAATTTTATACTTATGCTCAATTGCTCAACATGATATTTGACTATTTCAATTCTGCTAACTTTCTATGTTACGAGTTTCAGTTTAAAAATTCAACAGAAAAAATATCCTACAAATAAAATGTAGCTTTGATTAGCCACATTTTGTGGTTTTTAAAAACTATTTAAAGCTGTTCTGAAATCGTAACTTGCATCTTTTTTTTACATTTTCGTGAAGAAATTTTCATTTTTAAATGCGCGAAATTTGCAATTATTCTTTCTTATTCGTAAACGAATAGCATTTCTCTTTTTTTCTATAAAGGTAACTGATTTTTCAGAAAATGGTGCCAAAGTTGACGTTTGGAACAGATTTTTTTTGAAACGGGACAATCGGCAAAAGATGATTATGAGGTAGCAATTGATTATAACTTAATATGTAACACATTTATCAGAAAATTTAAAAATGCTATTTGATTTCAAAGCACTTCATGCCTCATGCCTGTTGATTACATGATTACTTAATTGATTGCTGATTACTTAAATGTGTTAGAAAATTTAACATTCTTGAGAGGAGTAAAAATATTTTTTAAGGACAAGTGTTTGTTTTTTTCATAAACGTGGCATTAATACAAAGTTAAAAAACTGTTTAGTTATTTCAAATCTGAATCCGACTCCGTGTATAGTGTATTTGATAATTTTGATCATATGTGATAGAAAAATGTACCATACTAGAAAACAGGAATTCTGCTTTTTCAGAATTTTGTGTCTTCCCTGATGAAAAAAAAATATATATGACTTACAACACGCGCTTTTATTTTATGTAAAATGAGGTCATTCGCATCCACTTAAGAATTCCACATACGATCCACTCTTAAACATCTACAGTAAAATATGCATAGGACGTCACTATCGCGAAATAATAGACAAATACAGCAAAAAGATGCCGTAATTAAAGGAACTCGACGCAAAAAAAAAAAAAAAAAAAAAACAAAAAAAAAAAAACAAAAAAAACGGCTGTTTAATGACTCATAGACCTTCATTTGTTTGTAACATTAATATAGACACTTAAAATTAAATATAGTTTATAAAAGCTCCATGTTTTAACAGAAACGATTCGTTTATATTTTTTCAAAATAGCACGTATTTTAATTACATTTTCTTTCGGCTGTTATGAAAAAATGGCAACAAAAATATATGAGTAATATTTTACAACTATTTTTCCTTTAATTTTTACAAAAATGGAGTACTTCCGTTGACAGTATTAAGCAAATGGCCCCCAAAACTACAAAAGTCAATATTTCAAAAATAAATGGAGATGCAGTTTTCAAACAAATTGCATTTAAAAGTACTTTTTTCCCCAATACGATGGTATAAAAAATTGAAAATGTGTGAAGCTTAGAAGTTTAAAAAATTGCTATTGAGTGTTTAATCGTACTGCTGTGTTTTACGGCTGGCGTAAGGTAACGTTATTTTTTGAAGATGTCACAAAATAAGCTGGGAGAAAGAAATAGCATACCGTACCGGGGGCTAATAAGAATAGGAGCATTTGGATTTTACTTTTAGGTAGCTTTCTTTAAGCTACCTATTGCAGCCGTTCGGAGGAAAGCGATGTCAAAAAATTTTGGTATATTTTCATCGATCATGACCCCCAGACCCCGAAAACACCCTCCGTTCAAAATTTATATATATATATATATATATATATATCTGACCTATGTCACACTGTAACTCCCGTAATTATGAACCGATTTCGATGTAATTCGGTTTGTACATAGTACATACCAATGTCTCGACCGAGTTCATTGGCCAGCTTCATCCGCCGTTTTGTTTCAAAATGGCGGCCATTTAAAATTAAAAAAAAAATTTAAAACTTGAAATGTGGTACCAAAAAATTAAAAATGGGAAAATATTTTTTTCTTATGTATTTGACCTTTACACAAAGATTCCGGAGCAGTTTTTGTTTCGTCTATATCTTAAAAAATGGCTGAGTTATAGCATTTTGAATTTCTAGCGTGGCTGACATTTTGAAACGTCCTGAATTTTGTCACGCGATAAAAGGCGTATTTATGAACCGATTTGGATGTAATTCGGTGTGTACATAGTACATACCAATCTCTCGACCGAGTTCGTTGGCCAGCTTCATCCGCCATTTTGTTTCAAAATGGCGGCCATTTAAATTTTTTTTTAAATTTTAAATTTGAAATGTGGTACCAAAAAATTGAAAATGGAAAAATATTTTTTTCTTGTGTATTTGACCTTTATACAACGATTTCGTAGCAGTTTTTATTTCGTCTATATCTTAAAAAATGGCTGAGTTATAGCATTTTGAATTTCTAGCGTGGCTGACATTTTGAAACGTCCTGAATTTTGTCACGCGATAAAAGGCGTATTTATGAACCGATTTGGATGTAACTTCGTTTATACATAGTAAATACCAATGTCTCGACCGGGTTCGTTGGCCAGCTTCACCCGCCATCTTGTTTTAAAATGGCGGCCATTTAAAATTTTAAGAAAAATTTAAATTTGAAATGTGGTACCAAAAATTGAAAATTGAAAAAATATTTTCTTCTTATGTGTTTGACCTTGATAAAAAGATTCGGGAGCAGTTTTTGTTTCGTCTATATCTTAAGAAATGGCTGAGTTATAGCATTTTGAATTTCTAGCGTGGCTGACATTTTGAAACGTCCTGATTTTTCTCACGTAATAACAGGCGTATTTATGAACCGACTTGGATGTAATTCGGTGTGTACATAGTACATACCAATCTCTCGACCGAGTTCGTTGGCCAGCTTCATCCGCCATTTTGTTTCAAAATGGCGACCATTTAAAATTTTTTTTTTAATTTAAAATTTGAAATGTGGTACCAAAAAATTGAAAATGGAAAAATATTTTTTTCTTGTGTATTTGACCTTTATACAACGATTTCGGAGCAGTTTTTGTTTCGTCTATATCTTAAAAAATGGCTGAGTTATAGCATTTTGAATTTCTAGCGTGGCTGACATTTTGAAACGTCCTGAATTTTGTCACGCGATAAAAGGCGTATTTATGAACCGATTTGAATGTAACTTCGTTTATACATAGTAAATACCAATGTCTCGACCGGGTTCGTTGGCCAGCTTCACCCGCCATCTTGTTTCAAAATGGCGGCCATTTAAAAAAATTAAAAAATAAAAAAATTTAAATGAGATACCAAAAAATTGGAAAATGAAAAAGATTTTTTTTGTATGTGTTTGACCTTAATACAAAGATTCAGGAACAGTTTTTCTTTCGTCTATATCTAAAAAAAAAAATGGCTGAGTAATAGCATTTTGAATTTCTCTTGTGGCTGACATTTTAAAACGACCTGATTTTTGTCACGCGATAACAGGCGTACTTATGAACCTATTTGGATGTAACTTGGTCTGTACATAGTACATACCAATGTCTCGACCGAGTTCGTTGGCCAGCTTCATTCGCCATCTTGTTTCAAAAAGGCTGCCATTTAAAAAAAATTAAATTTAAAATTCAAAATGAGGTATTAAAAAATTGGAAAATGAAAAAGATTTTTTTTATGTGTTTGGCCTTGATACAAAGATTCCGGAGCAGTTTTTGTTTCTGAAAATTTGTTCTTTTGTTGATATCTTAAAAAATGGTTCATTTATAGCACTTTGAATTTCTAGCATGGCTAACATTTTGAAACGATCTTGTATTTGTCACGCGATAACACACGTATTCGCCTATTTCGATGTAAGAATGCATGTGGATAGTATACATCAACACCTCGATCAAGTTCGCTGGCCAGATTCATCAGCCATCTTGTTTCAAAATGGCGGCCATTAAATTAAAAAATATATATATATTTAAAGTGAGGTGCAAAAAATTTAGAAATTGAAAAAGGTTTCTTTCTTAAGTATTTGATCTTGATATAGGGATTCAGGAGCATTTTTTGTTTGTCTTTACCTTAAAAAATGGCTCAGATATAGCAGTTTCAATTTCTATTGTGGGTGACATTTTGAAAAATCTGATTTTTTGCATGCGACAGCACTCCTATATATTAACCGATTCCGATGTGAGTGAGCATGTGCACAGCAATTACTAAGGTCTCGACCAAGTTCACTGCTTAGCCTCATCCACCATGTTGTCTTAAAATGACAGGCACTTTAAGAAATTGCCGAATTTGGCAGCCAAATATAAGTTACTTTAAAGAAAAGCAGATTGGATAAAGCTGACTAATTTCGCGAAATTCTCATTCATTATATTGATAAAAATTAGTATTGAATCGCCTATATTCGGTTTCCACTAAATTGAGCTTCGTGTGTTTGCATGATATAAGTTGGCTTTTTTTAAAAATAAGGATTATGAAAGCTACCTCTTCCTCCCGGCACTGGCCGGAAGGACTTTTTTATTTTCTTTTAATTTCTTTCTCTTTTTTCTATAAATATTTATCCAAGTAAAACGTTCTGTAAAAAAGTTCCAAGGGAAAAAAAATTCTGTCCGGCTTTATGCAATATTGTCTTCTAAATGTTTCCGTCGTCCTCTGTAGTTTGTTTTGGTCCTTTGATCTGCTTTGGAGAACAGACAGTTGAAATTTTCTCATTGAAGATTGATCTCTGCAACAATTATCCTTATTCTAATTACCAAAGAAAATAAAAACTACTAATTAACCAATTCTCTCATATTTTTTTATTTAATTTTTATTAATTTTCTTATTTTATCTTACGTTTTTACTTGGATAAATATTTATGGAAAAAAGAGAAAGAAGTAAAAGAAAATAAAAAATAAAATCCAAATCCTCCTATTCTTATATTGTGCATTTTTCTGTCACATATGATCAAAATTGTCAAATACACCATACACGGATTCAGATTTGAAACAACTAAACAGTTTTCTAACTTCGAATTAAATGCCACGTTAATGGAAAAAAAAATTAAAACACTTGTTCTTAAAAAATATTTTTACTCCTCTCGGGAATGTTAAATTTTCTGATACATTTTTTTTTTAAATCCAGAAGCATGAAATCAGCAGGCATGAGGCATAAAGTGCTTTGAAATCAAATAGCCTTTTTAAATTTTTTGATAAATTTATTACATATAAAGTTATAATCAATTGCTACCTCATAATGATCTGTTGCCAATTGTCACGTTTTCAAAAAATCTGTTACAAACGTCAACTTTGGCACCATTTTGGCAAAACATAAATTAGGCTTCTGTACCAAAATTGGAACAGAATCAAACAGAACACATGTGTTCTGTACCAAGCCGGGACTGGTTTCATTCTTCCAAGTCTTCACGGACCAAAATTTTCAGCCCCGGTTTTCACCTAGCCCATATAAAAATCATTTTCTGAAGGTGGCCTGGTAGCAAAATACAGCTAAATTAAAATATATTAAACGTGTGAAAAAGAACCTGCCTATGACGGAATCATGTTTTAAACTGAAAATGGTGTTGATCCATGCATAATTGATATAATATTATGCGAGAAAATAATATGTAATACATTTACACCTATTAAGAATGGAACTTGTATATAATGCATTTTTTTTTTTTTACTTTACTGTGCAATTCCGTCTTAGAAGATTTTACTGTATAGCATTTTTTAGATTTTTAAGTCTCCAATACATGGAATATGGATTAACAAAATTAATGATAATCGAAACATTTGCATACAACAAATAGAGATTTATTTAAAAAAAATACATCGCAGCCTATGCCATTTCTATAAAAATGAAGACTACAAAAAAAAAAAAAAAAAAAAAAAAAAAAAGAAAAAAGCTAAGATTAAGGCTAATGTCAGACGAGCGTCTATTTGCACGCTTTTTTCCTTCCTACACCTTCGCTAGCATGTGTTTCTGTGCACGTTGAAACAAAAAGCGTGCAAATAGACGTTCGTCTGACATTAGCCTAAGTATTTATGGTCAGAATTCCTCGTACAGACAATTTTTTAACCAAATCGACGTAAAAATCAATGTTTTGTAGAAATTCACTCGGGCCGTGCCAGGCTCGGGGTCGAGATTTTCATTTTTTTTTTTTTTTCCGAGCCAGGATGGTCGCAGACTTCAATTTTAGCTGTTATAACGCGGGGCAGGCCAATATTTTTTTTCGACAGGCTTGGCCAAGTTCAGGCCTACATTTTATAATGGTCTGAGTCGAATTTTTTTATATGGGTCGGCCTGGCCCGGGCCTGAAAATTTCAACCCGTACAGACTTCTAACTTAAAATTTAAAAAGTATTGCAAATTTCAAATTTGAGTTATAAATAAAAGAAAAAAAGAATTATTTTTTAAATATTTTCTGTTGAATTTATTTTTATTGTAATAATAAATAATCAATCTAAATCTGTCCTTTTACACCTCACCCCAAATTGCTGCTTTTTCCTTTGCCCCCTCCCCCCTAACTGGAGGATCGAGCACGAAAAGCTTAAACTTTAAGTGATGAGGTTATATATATATATATATATATAACGTGGTGAGGTGGTGTATATGCAAACCCAAAATTAGATTTCTTGTCTTGTGTACTCCGCAAAATTTAGCGAATTAAAATAAGAAAATCTCCTGTGAATTTTGCATTATTTACTTGAATAAAAACAACTGAAGAAGTACTGCAAGTGTACATATATATGCATATAAATACACGTATCTAAATACCACACAAAAAAAAATTCTTCATAATTGAAATTTCTCTGGGGTGGAAAACACCTCACCTGATCAGTTAAGGGTTAGTCTCTAAAATTACATTTTTCCTCTGCTTTATTCGTAATTGTGCAATACCATAAATGAATCAGTAGTTATCTACTTCACTCCCTCCATTCATAATTTCTACTACCCTCGCTCCCATCAGTTTGTAAAACTTTAAATGGTTGAAATTATTTAGTTTTTCGTTCAAATTTTTTGGTCTGTTTAGTTATATATTGCTGAAATAGTAAGTAAATGTCTAAACCCCCCCCCCCCCCTCGCCTAAAAGAAAATAATAGGAAAAAATACAAAATAAAAATAAATACAAAATTTACTATGAACATTCGGTAAATTCGATCTCCACACCCCCCCAAACGAAATGCTCTAGCTACGCCACTGCTTAGAAACCGCAGCAGATTTGAGGACACGATGTGATTCAAGATTCAATATAGTTATAGCGCGGTAAAAAATAAAATTTCTTTTCCAAGAAAGTGCATTTACAGCAGGTAGCGCCATCTTTTATAAGAACTGTTAAACAAATCTTTAAAAACAAAATTATTTTGAATGGGAAAAGATAGAATTGTATGAAATCCAAAATCATACCCACACAGCACAAATTGGTAAATATGACATCCATATAACGTAAAGTACATCCATATACCATGTCCATAATTCATCCAAGGAATTCCATATTACATAGTATCTACGTAGATATTACCATCAGATGTCTCTCCGAATACATCCATATAGCGTTTGTTGGACATCCAGATCTGACATAAATCTATGTAAAACGGATGTCTATGTCCATATAGATCATATCCTAGACATAATATGTATGTATATATACATCATATCTATGTAATATGTACGTATATATACTACACATATCTATGTAATATGTACGTATTTAAACTACACATATCTATGTAATATGTACATATATATACATCATATCTATGTAATGTTTACATATATATATGTAATATGGAACAGTATGCGTATACCCAGACTCTTCTGCATCTTATTTTTGTAAATTACAAGAAAACATTATTCATGAAAAGTTTATGATTTTAAAAAATATTTTAAAGTATCAAAATTATTGGTAAAAAGCACAAATTATTAGCAATATTAGATAAACTGTAATAACTGTATTTTAAGTCATACCAACTGTATCGTGTAACTGCTTTGATGACAGTAAATATAATTAACATAAGAAAATATCAGGGAAAAAAATACTTTTTATTATCTTAAAACAACATAAATGCTTTATTTTTTAAAAATGTATTTTTTTTTTATTATTTTACTTTCAAAAACAGAAACTTTTATTGTATAAAAACATCATATCTCCCCCCCCCTTTTTTTTTTATCTTTTAAAATCAAACCAAATAGTGTAATTACTCTGGTAACTAACAAGGTGGGAGTATACGTAGGGTTGTCCCACACTAGAGATGTAACGAATATTCGGCCCATTCGGCCTGTCTGCCGAATATTCGGCTTCGGCCAAATATCAAGTCCATTATTCGGCCTTGGCCGAATAATACACTGTAATAAATGTTTTTATATTTACACAGTATAACTTTTTAATTTGACAATTTATATTCATCATATATAATGAAAATTTTATTTGAAATTAACTAACACTTTTTTTTCCATTAACTTTCATACTCCGAATGGGTTTTATCTACCCATTTTTATATAAGAGACTAATTTAGGAATCATGTTAAAAAAAAATTATGCTGTATCAGTAAGTACAAAAAGTATCTGTAATAAGCTAACATAATCTGTTAAATTTAAAATTAATCTATTCAAAATTGTTTTAATACAGCTGTAACAAGCTAATTCATTTTTTTTTTTTTTTTTTTTATGATAATGTGAAGTTTAACATTGAAGTTTAACCCTTGTTACATAAAAAAATATTTCTTTCAATAATATTTTGAATTATACCTATAAAGAACATAAATATATGATTGATTAGATATAGATGTATTATATGTATAAGATATTTAAGTCGTATATGTTGCAATAGTTAAGGGGTTTTTTTTAGTAAAATACGCTTAAAATTGAAATATAATTTAAGTGATTTTTTTTAAGCCTGTTACTATTTCTTATTAAATAATGAAAGAAATGTAAATACTAAATTCTTTTAATTAGTATGCATTTACGTTTTAGATATTTTTTTCAAGAATTGCATTGTAATGCCTTAAAAAACAGTTAAAATGTTTTCAATAAACGTAGATTGTGATGCAGAAATAATAATAATCAGTATTCTCAGATGATAGTCTTTCTTTTTCTTTTTTTTTTTTTGTTCGTAAATGTTACCTGCTTCTGAAAATAACCTCACACTATATATGGTACTTCCTGGTGCAGAAAGGTACTTTTTGGCTAATTGTGAAATGTTTAGAAAGTCTTCCGAATCTTTCGCCCACCACCCCAAAGGACGCTGTTGTCTTTCTAGTAGTGGCTGGGAAAGAAAATTACTAATTTCTTTTACTCTTCACATTGAGGCGCACTTTCTAAAGAGGCTTCACTGCTGGCAGTAAAAAAAAAAATTAATAATATTATATAAAATAAAAATTTTGTTAATTGTGAGCTTTATAAAGTCTACAGTGATTTCTTTCCATCATTTTAGAGGATATTCCTTTCACCCTTTCTATCAGTGGTTTTTCTTAAGATATTAAGATTTCTTATTTTTTATTTTATTTCATCTGAAAGCTGAAACTTATGTTTCCTAGTACTTTTAAAATTTTGTCATTATTTTAAAATGTAACAACAACACATATAATATCTATTAAAATGTAACTAGACAGTACCTGATGAGGAACTTTTGCTAAGAATTTTTTTTTCTTTGGGGGGGGGGGGGGTCTGAATTATATTATTGAGGCAATTTTTAGGCCGAACATGGCCGAATATTTTTTCAGAGTAAAATAATGCTTTAAAAAATTAAAAATTTGTATATAAATAATTTTTTAAAAGAAAACAATACATTTTAAATGTGAAATATACAAGAATTGTGCATATAGTGCATACCATATTTTGTTTTTAGTCAAAAATAAGTTCATTATTCGGCGGCAACTTGGCCGAATATTCGGTATTCGGTTAAACCACTATTCGTTGCATCACTATCCCACACTATTATTTTTACTTAGCGGCAGATTTTATTTATGCCCCAGACTGACATATATAAATGTTTATTTCACATTATATTTACAATTTTACTTTATTATTACATGGGCATTTAAAAATATTTTCAGCTAAATAATTCTTGTACTTACTTTTCTTATTGTGTACTCATAGTTTGTAGCGTAACATACTATTTTTGGAAAATATAAGTTAGCGAGTAATGTGATTAAAAAAACTAGTTCGTAGGGAGCGCCAATATTATTATTGAGGTTACTTTAATAAACTTACTTTATTATCTCCTCTTTTGAAAGCAATGGGAGTCCTACATACTCACAGATTTTTTAAAATCTTCGATGCTGAATCCATAATCCTTGCAAAAGAGCATACCGTCAAAGGACACCAGACAAATTCCAGTTGCTTGCAGAAGATCACTAATGGTAGTTACTTATTTTATAATAAAACTACACACCTGTGATTTTCTGAGAGCATTCAAATTTGAAGATCTATCCCGGCACCAGCTGATCCACCAGACGCACATCCCCACTGGTATACTTTGTATTGATTGAGATACTGTTTCTGGACATAACGTCAAAAATAACATTGATGCTCCGTACAAACTAGTTTTTTTTAGATTACATTACTCGCTAAATTATGTGTTCTAAAAAATAGCATATTACACAACAAACAATGTCAAAACTAGGACCTACTATAGTTTCTCGTTACTTCTAATATAATATTTTGACCACTGAATTTATTGAATTCATTGATTCGTCAAAAATTTTATTATACACTCAAACATATAGACTCAAATCAAAGAATCTTCCATAGAAAGTATTTCATGTTTTGATAATGAATCCCATTTTCAAAAATAGTAAGAATAATAAGTAAATGCTTTTTGAAAAAAAAAAAAAGTTAAATTTTTAATTTAATAGATAATTACATTTAAACTGAGGATCTATGCTATAAGAAAAATCTATAGTAGCTATACTTGTAAAAGAAATGCACCTAAATATTAATTTAAATAAAATTTTGTAAATATGTATTTCAAATGGAGAACCCCTATTATTTTGGTATCAATGCTTTTTCAAGAAATGTAAACAATCATTCCATCGTAAACAAGATTTGCAGATTTAACTTAAAATACATTGAATAGATAAAATTAAATATATGAAAATAAACTTTTGAGATTAAGAAACCTTTTTTATGAAACAATAAATTTTTAATAACGTAATTTAACAACATAATAAAGTGATAAGTTACTTTCAATGTTAAAAAATTATTTATTATTATTAGGCAAACTGTTAACTTATCCTTGTTTTCATTGGATCTAATTTGTTAGCATTATTTTCTTTTATTCAAGACAAATTCACCATTTGAAAGTTTTTATTGATAATAAACATTCTCTTTTTTTTTTTTGCCAAAACAGACTGTTGACCCCAAAAAAGTGTTTGCACTATAATTATACAATTTTATATCGTTCGCATTAGATAAAGTTTCTGGGGTATGGGAGAAGGAGTATAAGAAATTAAATATAATCCAAACTTTGTAAAGTTTTATATACAAAATTAAGATTCACTGAAAAATCAAAACATTTTAAATGTAAAACCGATGAGTAACCATGTAAGTCAAGTATAGAGATTACTATGATCAGTCAATTATATGATAGGGATAGAGAAGATTATAAAATTTGAGGAGTTAATAAAAAATTTATATGACTAATTTCTTTATAGTTTTTAAAGATAAGGTTAAAAATCGTAAATGCAACAAAAAGCACCAAAATAGAATAGCAAATAAAAACCTGAAAAAAAAAAAAAAGAAATCAAAGGACTTACTTACATATAATCCTGCTTGATATTTAATCCAAATCTCAAACAACACCATGCACAGCCTAAAGTAAAGTAAACATTACTTCTATTATTAGATTCAGTGGTTGTTGTAAATGCTAACTGTTTGATACAACTAAAAATTTATAAAATTAAAAACCAAGTTGAACTTTGATAGTCTAAATTAAACCAGCCAAAAAATGCATAAACATCTGCATAACATAATGGCGTCGCGTCGCGTCTGGCGTGTTTACAAAACAACAGAAAGCTCATGTTGCCACACGAAAAAGTGTATCGGAAGTAAGATATTTGACTCTTTTAGCGCTCTTTATAGAGGGCGCTGTGTCTACCTCCATAAAGTGTTGGTATATAAACGTCATGTTGACGTAGTTTCTTTGACAATCCAGTTTATATTTTAGAATGAACGTTAAGTCTACCTCCATATTATGTTGGTCCATAGATTGTTGGGATATAAATGTTATATGAATATAATGTGTTCAATCATCCATCTTACGGTTTTGAATGAACATCATTTTGATGTACATGTATGTATTCTAGATGTAAACCGCTCTAAATAAACGAAATATCTACGTGTGTGCTGTGTGGGATAGTGAATATTATTTTATTTAGTTAGTTTAATCGATTTTTTAGTAATAAGATGTGAAGATAACGCCTAAAATTTAGTCCTAAACTTTGAACTTATTAAAAGAAATTGCAAAAATTACAAAACAAAAGAATACATTGATAAAAGTTCAATAAAAAAATAAATCAAAATTAGCAATTAAAAATTATGTAGAGTCAAACTGGTACTGAATGCGCTTTAATAAAATTTTAAATTGATAAATATATAAGCATCGTGCTGTTCATTTTAGTTAATTTCGTGTATATTTATTTATTATACAAGATTTTAAAATTTCATGAAAATCTCGCCAGCTGTTTTCTCGAAATCGTACGAACAAGCTTCAAAATAACCGAACCGTTTAGAATAAAATGACTTTTAAAAAGAACGTTCATTATGCTGTATATAGCTAACGGTCAAATTTATTTTATCGTAACTTTTGTTCTGAGACAAAATTTTCTATGGGTTCGAGAAATAATTTTATATATAGTATAGTTTTTATATAAATAATAAAATTTCGAGAAATTTTATTTTATTTCCTGGTTGACATGTGTGGCAAATAGTAATAATAATAATCTTTTAGTCTCTCTTAGTTAAAAAAAAAATACCAGGTTCTTATAAAATAATTTAAAAGCTATATACAATTTTTATTATAAAGGACAAATAGTCTTTTGACGTAATATGACGTCCGTAACGATGACGTCATTTTAATGTTGGCAACAGCAGACGATTAAATTTCTCTTTTGCTGCATTTTTTTTTAAACTTCTAGACATTGCGCATTTTCAACAATGTCGAATAGAGAAAAAAATGTACTTACAAGTGCAATTTGCTCCAAAACTGTATTGTAGTTTGTTTAAAAACTGTATCGTAATTTACTCGTTTTATATGGTTTTTAAAATAATTTTCAAGCATAAAAAAAATCTATTTCTATCGTATGCAGATGAATATGAAAGAAAAATCCGTTTTTATTTAAGTTAATTTAAATAGTTCAACATCTGTTTCCAGCTGATATTCCATAACGAAGTTAAAACTTCATCAATAAAATAAAATAATCCCACATAGCATTTTTAGTTTGCAGAAAATTTGCAGAAGTCTTGCTTTGAAAACCTGCAAAGTTGCAGCAAGCTCAGCATGACAAGACTGAAAGTTCATAACAAGACTGCAACAACATAACGCAAACGCCAAAGTCACCACAAATTTTGAACTTGCAGCTAAATTGTCGTGCAAGTTAAATTCATGCTGTATGAAATTTATTGCAAATTAAAGACAAACAAGTAATAAAACATACTGCAAACTTACTGCAACGTAGTAATCTTTCCATGAAGCATTAACTGTTTACAACTGTTACACTATAACTCCTTGGAAGGGGCCCATAGACCTGATCAGGTCTATTGATGCATACGCACCGTTAAGGTGCATGCATCGTTTTTACCACTATACACAAGTTAGGGTAATATTTGTACTTTTCAACTAGAGCCTCTTTAGGCATTTGATAAGTATAGCGTTTAAAAAAAGTGGCGCCAACCGAATAAAATTTCTGCAATTTCTGTGTATCTGCTGATTGTCTATTCTCTCAACACAGGGATTTTTTGCTTTCTTCACTTTCGTGAATTAAAGACAGTTTTGCCATCAGTTTCACAACAAACTACTCATGCAAGTGGGTGATGGTATAAATTGCGGGAGATTTGCTGCGAATTTCTCAATTCAAATTTGTCACGGCAAGATAATAACAGAAAAAAAGCAAACTTGCTGCTAATGTTAATGCTATCTGGGATATAAATAAAACAGAAATTTAACAGACATGTTATTTAACTATGCTCTTAAATCACTGAAATGTTCAAAATAAAAAAGGATGGCTAATCGAAAGATCAGTAATGAAATCTTTTACGATTTATTCGGCTCTCATACGAAAATATCGCTTTTAATAAATTTCAAAATTTTTTTGAATGCAAAATTGACACTTTTCAAATAAAATTACTTTTTGTTGTTGTTAGTGGGCAATCTAAAAAATATATTAATATAAAAAAAAATGGTTTTCTCTCGTATTCTGTAAAGTAAAAACAATTGAAAAAAAAAAAAGAAAAAAAAAGAAAGAAAGAAAGCACGCTTTTATAAGCATTCAAGGTTTAATTTTTAAATCACGTCCAATTTCATGATTTTAACTCGCGTTGTCCAAAAAAAGTTCTGTTACAATATGATAATTTGGCATAGGCCTCGATCATGGTAAATTCACCGATGATTTACGTTTGGTGGAAAACGTGAACTAGTGAATCTATTAAAAAACTATATAAATTTTCTTCTATAACGTTTTTTAAGTTATAGCAGTAGAAAAAAAATATTTATTCATATTTCTAAATTGTTTTTTCAGTATATAATCATACTTTGATTAATATTAAACTGATAATGGATAAAAGTGTATTAAAATATATAGATATTACACTCTTTGTTTTTCATTTATATTTTCTACTTTTAATTTTTAAAATATTACATTGTTGCAGTTTCACAGTCAGCTAGCCTCTTTTAGCGCGCTTGGTTTGGCGTATCATTAACGCCACTGTTGTTATTACTCGTATGCAGTTGCAGCCATAAAGAAAATTTGACGATATATCACATATACCTGCTTAACGGATAAATGACTTTAATTTATTAATTTCGAATTAAGTTTTTAAAATGCAAAAATGTTGCATTGTCATCGGAAACAAGCATATGTATGAAAGACCCTTTAAACGTACTAATCGGGTTTTTCCGTCACATAATCCTTGAAATCAAGGGCTGATTTAACCCATATTGGACCACACCGATTAAATATATTTGAAAATTTTTAAAACTTCGGTTATATCATTAATATGGTGTAATTAAGCAGATTCTAGAAAAATTTTGAAAAAAAGTTTTTAATTTTTAAGTAACTAGCTCTCCTATAAACAGGACATATTAGTAGGACACATAATAAGTACATATAAAATGCATACATAAACTAATTTTCTGAGCAAATATTTTATTTTACTTTAAAAATACTGTTTATGTTGTACAAAAATATTCAATGATTTCGCCAATAAAAAGATAATAATAACGGTAAAATTCTAGATTATAAGATCACAATTTTTAAAGGAATTTTTAAATAGATTTTTTTCAATTAAATTTTAATTGGTTACTTGTTTTTTTGCTTATATGTTATACTTTTATGTATTTTAAAGACGTCATAACAAAATGCATCCAGAAAATCCTTACCAATTTTATTTTAAAAAAATGTTTTATTAGCTGTCCTATTTATAGGACAGCGCTCCAATATGGGTTAATACAAAACTGATATTAATGTTATTTTTTTTGCAGTGTGTAAGATAATAAAATATGTAAGGTAATCATAAACAATTCCCCATACAAATAGTTTTCATAGGTATTTTATGAATCATTAAACATAAAGTAAGAAATAGGTCGGACGCTTAAAGGGTTAAAATTCTAGTATATCAGGAAAGGACTGAAAAAATAATTACTGAATTCCCTCTTTACACACATGAACCCAATTAATTTTAATAAAAGAGTTCAACCATGAGGCCATGCAATAATTTAATAGAAAGTCTTCAATACATTGGGATTCCCCTCTTTCAAATTAAACCTATGGGTATGGAATGCATATGTTTTTTCATCTGAAAATTAAAATATTTCAATTTTTTTCTGTATACACCTTTTAAAAGTATACTCTTCTATATACTCTTTCTCTGCCTACTCTTTGCCTGCAATACTTTAATTCTCCTCTTTCGTGTTAAACCTATGGGTATGGGACGCATATGATTTTTCATCTGAAAATTAAAATATTTCAATTTTTTCCTGTATACACGTATTAAAAGAATACTCTTTCTCTGCCTACTGTTCTCCTGCAATACTTTAGTTCCCCTCTTTCATGTTAAACCTATGGGTATGGGACGCATATGTTTTTTCATCTGAAAATGAAAATATTTCAGTTTTTCCTTTCCTGAATACACTTCCTAAAAATATACTCTTCTGTGTACTCTTTCTCTAGCTACTTTTCGCCTGCAATACTTTAATTCCCCTCTTTCACGTTAAACTTATGGTGAATGTGTTTTTTCTTCTGAAAATTATTTCAATTTTTTGCTGCATACTCTTCTCTTCTGTATACTCTTTCTCTCTGCATACTCTGCGCCATAACCTTCTCTGTTCTCTTCTATCTTCTTTCTGTATAATACTCTACTGCTTGTTTCTTTGATGTCTAATTATAAAGTTTAGAAAAGAGGAAATAGATTTGCAGTAATGCAGTTTTATTCGTATAGAACACAAAATTCTAAGTTTTTAACACATTAAAAATTAATTTATATACTAGAAATATTTTGTCAATTAGACAGCACAGAAATATCACTTATGAATATACAGAAAGAAAGTACCTTTTTTCATGAGAAAATTTTAAAATAGAGTGTAAAAATGAGGTATGACAAACAATGAGCCTTAAGGTTGTACTGAAATCCAAAGGAGATATTTTCTGGCACATTTCTAAATTCTTTTTTTGTTCGGAAACGCGAGAAATCGGCAAATATTCTTATTCAAACATTATGTAATCGAATAGAGTTTTCCATTTTTTAATAAAGACAGATCTTCCAGAAAATATTGTCAAAGTTGACGTTTTGAACCGAATTTCAGGACGCGAGGGAGAAAAACTTGCCGTCACGGGACAACAATCGCTATAACTCGATAAGTAATTTATTTATCAAAAAATGGAAAACGCCATTCGATCCCAAATCACTTCAAAAGTTAGACCTGCAATTTTATGCCTTTGTGCTTTCAAAAATAAGTCAGAAAACGTGTCGGAAAGTTTGACGTTCCTGAGCAGGGAATTTAAAAACCGCCTTAAGTGTAACACAGAAATTCAAATGGAATTCATAAGCTTTGTAAGGATTTCAGCAAACATGAAAACTGCGAAATCTTAATTTCTTAAAATAGTTGCAATGATCTGATGTCATTACGAATTTTTTTTTCGGCTTACTGACGTTTACTCACACGCATGCAAAATCAAGCATGTGCATCCAGTAAATGCTTAACAAGCTAGTTACGCAGTTAAAAACTAAAGAGTGCGTGTAACTTTAAACGTGTTGAAATAAAAAAAAGTTTTAAAATACCGTGTTCTTTTTTGACATCTAAAAAAATGAGTAGTTTTAAACTGTTGATATTCTGTAGTTAATCGTCAACGTTTTAATTATTTCATTTTGCAAATATCTACCCTATTAAAATCCGTGCGCGTATCAATGTAGCCTCAAAAACTCGGAAACTACAGGACGCAAGGGATGCTGATAGGAGGCCCATGAACGATTGGGGCAAAAAATTCGAAAGTGTAATTTTTTTATGTTTTTGACGAATTTTAGCCATTTTTTATGTTCAACCCGTAATCGCGCGAGTTCTAACTAGTTTTAAATGTTTAGTGCAATGTGGGATATTCGTATTGCGTACACCACGCTGCAATACTAAGAACCTATGGCGGTTTGTACGATAATTCTTTTACCTCGCATGTAAATACACTGGTTATCAAAAATTAAGGAAAAGTCACAAAATGCTAATTTTCAAATGTGCGAAAACTCAAAAGGAAATAATATAATTCAAGTAATTACTATCTCTACAACACATCTAGCCCATATAACATCTCATTCATGTCACACATGGTCACAAGTGTCACAGTCACTACGGTGAAGCAAAAAAATAGGAAATTCCATACATCTCATTATGAGTCTGAAATGATCACTATATGCGACTCCACTGATAAGTCAATGTGACTGCTGCTTTGTGACGAGTCACCAGGTGACTTTACAATGTAGTTAAATTGTGACTCGCATGTGACTGTCATTTTGAGACTCAACTTCATAGTCATCATGAACGTTGCATTATGATAAGTCACCAAATAATATCATATTATAGTCACATGGAGACTTTTCCCAAAAGAGCACAATGGTGACTTCACAGTAATCTCTCTCTCACCTGAAAGTCATCATGTGACTTTAATGTGACATTATTTGGTAACATATCACCTTGCAGCGTTCACGATGACTTTGAAATTGAGTCTACAATTGACAGTCACATGAGAGTCACAATATAACTACATTGTAAAGTCACACGGTGACTCGTCCCAAAACAGCAGTCACAGTGACGTCTCAGTCGAGCCACATATAGTGATCATTTGAGACTCATAATGAGATGTATGGATTTTCCTATTTTTTTTTTGCTTCACCGTAGTGACTGTGACATTTGTGACCATATGTGACATGGAGGGGGTTATATGGACTAGCTGTGGTGTAGAGATAGTAATTATTTGAATTATATTATTCCCTTTTGAGTTCTCGCGTATTTGAAAATTAGCATTTTGTGACTTTTCCTTAATTTTTGATAACCAGTGTAATTAGAGATTATTTAATTGCGCTTAATTATAACTTTAAAAAAAATTATCGCAAACATCAAAAAAACTTTTTATTCTATTTTTTTCCTTATGTCAAAGATATCGTTTTATCGTCTGTTGCCATAGCAACATGATAAATTAAATTTCATTAAGAAAAATGCACAATAGTAGAATTTTTTTTTTCTAATTCGAATAGTTATTGGACATGAACTCCAGTGCGTAGAACGGGGTAACCTCTTCGTTACTAAGTATTAATGCAATATTATTGATTATTACTGAATTATTGCTTCTCCCATTTGGCTTTAGACCGAGATTTTTAATTTATTTGCATTAGTTCGAACCTTAGACTTCGAAACATATCATTCTGATATCGAAATTTTATTTATGTTCGAGTATCATCAATAAAACGGGGCAGAACGGAGGTCCACATATGTGGATCCTGGGAACGAAGAGGTTATACAGCTAGTTTTTATAATAAAATGTAAGATTTTTTTTTTAGCTGAGCGATTTTATTTACGGAACATTTCTATTATTATTAATAAAAATATTTTTTTTTTTACTCTTCTATTTAACTTAACATCGTCGCAATTTTTCCCTCTATCACTTCCTGATTGGCTAGAATCATAAAAATTATGTGCACATGTGTTTTTCTGATGACATTACAGCTTTTTAATATTTTAGAACTTAATTATAAATTGATGAATTAATTTTAAGACATTCTTCCTTTAGCCAGCCACAGGTGATGAATCGCCAAATAATCTTTTTTGTTGCCGTTTACGAGTTACAAAAACAATGAAGTTAATGATGCATTAAACCACTCTCGTCAAAATAGGCCAACTGGCTCTAAAACTACAACAAAGAAATATTTTAAACATCAAAACTTAGAAAATGCAATTAACTAAAAAGAATTCGATACTTTTTTTAGTGCACTTTCATTTATAAAGCAAATATTATATGTATTTGAAGAAAATTGAACTAACCTTTCTAAATATGCCAGTTACTTCAACTATTTTATTTTAATTTATTTTAAAACAGTTTGTTTCAAAAGTATTTGAGTGGTTTTGGCACAGTATATTTTATTCATAAACTATCAAAATATGATATAATTTCACACATATGTAATGCAACAGTCCATGTTTATGTAGCATAATATTTCTCTTAATATTAACTAACAAACGCTCACTGTGAACAGTTGAAAATACTAAGAAAACTGTAATTAAAAATTTAATTACTTTGTTAAGTATCAGTTACATTGTATGTATGAAAAAATCTAAGATCATTTTACAGCGAGCAACTGCATGTAAACTGATGCAACACAACAAGCAGCAAGTAGCACAGTTAAGTTAACAGTTAATGTTTGGGTTACAGTAAATAAATAATAGTTATTGATTACACTGAATAAATAACAGGAATTTATTTATACTTAACACTTCCCCTAAATCTATACCTAACACATACACACAAAAGTCTTAAGCAAAAATCTTAAGTTCATACATTCCAAACAATTGAGGAAGTTTTTTGAAAACGAAATTTTGGTAAAGGTTTCGTGAAAAAGTCTGCAGTATGACATTCACTGTCGCAATACTACAAATCAAGTCTTTTACTTTGAAATTTTCTCGAAAAAATTTGTAACGGACATCTATGTGTTTAATTTGATTGTGGAATTCTGTTTTCTTAATTAACCGTATGGCACTTCCATTACCAACCTGCATAACAGGCAGACAAATAGAAAAACACAAGTCTTGAAAGAGTCTCTACAGCCAAACAGCTTCTTTAGAAGTTTGGCTAGCAGCAATAAATTCAGCTTCGGTAGAAGAAAGTGAGACGCATATTTGACGCTTACTAGCTCAAGTTATAGCACCTCCACTGTACTTGAACACCATCCCTGAAGTGTATTTTCCGCTCAACACAGTATAATCTGATCCGCAGTATAATCTGAATCGCTGAAGGCTTCCAATTTGCTTCTTATGCTTGATTTGTACAAAATGCCCCGTTTAGAGGTTCCTTTAAGATACATTAAAACTCTTTTTATCAAACTCCAGTGTATTTTAGGGGCTTGTATAGAACTTGGGACAGCACACTAATTTCTAGACAATGTCAGGTCGTGTAACTATGGCTAAGTACATCAAACTTCCTACTGCCTTTCTGTACGGTATACCTTCATCTAGTTTTTCGGATGGCAACTGCGAAATCAGTGGTTTATCAATTGGAGTACAGAGAGGAAACAGAATACACATGTTAAAAAAGTTCAAGATTTTTTTAGTGTAATTTTCTTGGTGGATGAAAATACCACCACAATCCAAATATTTCAGCTGCATGGCCAAGAAATAATTTGCTGGTTCAACCATAACGCTAAACTCTTCTTTTTGTTTTTCGAGAAATGTTTCCAACAAGCCTTTATCTCTGGCAGCAACAATTCTGTCTTCTACACGTATAACTAAGAATAGTGATTCACTATCCATTTGATTGAGATCACAGCTTTGGAGAAAAGTTTTGAACCTCTGATTCCAACACCTGTGAGCTTGTTGCAATCCATAGATAATTTAAGCAATCTACAAATACGTTTTATACCATCTTCAAATCCTATATGTTGCTTCATATATATTTCTTCATTGAGTTCACCATATAGGAAGGCTATTATGACATCAAATTGGGCTAACTTAAGACTTTCGCTAGCAGCTGAGCTAATGACAGATCTTATTGTGTCCCAGCAAAACTACAGGATTGAATATATCATGATTGAATATATCAGGCTTCTACAAAAAACCTTTTGCAACCAGTCGTGCTTTAAAACGTTCTATCTTACCTCAGAATTTCTCTTAACTTTATATACCCAGCGATTATCAATAGCTTTTCTATTTTTTGAAGATCCCCCAATTCCCAAATGTCATTTTCAGTCAATGAATTTAATTCTTCTTTCATTGTTTTTTGCCCATGATTTATCAGGCGCAATCGCTTCTTGATATGTCATTGGTTCATCATTTTCAGCTAACATGAAATAGCTTTCAAATCTTAATGGCTTCTGCATTTGAGACCTGTCTCGTAGATTCATTTTGTTCCTCTCGTCATTTCGAGATATGTCCAAACTAAACTAGGAGTCTGAAAAGTTTCCCCTATGTTGATACTCTTATTTTCTTCACAGCTATTTGCAAATTATTTCTTATTTGGAGAAGGCACAGAACTTTGGAAGGTTATAGAATCATATCAGAAATCTGAGAGGTGTGGGACTTTTTCTATGATTAGGTAAGCTCTTCTAGATACCAATAAAGCCGCCGCGGTACACGTTAAAAAATTTACCTGTAAAAGTAGACAACAGATGATCAGTAGTTTTTTCCAAATCAGTGAGTATGTAATATGTACGGTGAGTGTGGATAACCTGACGTTCTGAATAGTATAATTTAAGTGCAGAACCTAATTATCATGCAAATTATGTATTTGATTTTTTTCCCCTATAGATTAATTTACCTTCCGTATCCTTCATATTACTCCAAGTTTAAATCTTTTTTCTTTTTATTATACAGTGTGTTTCTTATATTGGTTCATTTAGTAAATAATTATTTATTTATTTATATATATATACATATTATTTTATTTTATTATTTATTTATTTATTATTATTATTTTAATATATATATATTTTATTTTATTATTTTTTTAATATTGACGACTTAGAGCCCCAAATAAGGATTTACAATATTTGAAGCTTTTTAAAAAAAAAAATAATAAATAATAAAAAATAAAAAATAATAATAATAACTATGTTACTCATCCACGCTATATTCATAACTTATGCAAGGAGAGTAATAGGTTCAAAAATAAAATTAAAAAACCTTAATTTCTGATGGATATTTTTTTGTCTGATCAAACGTTCCAAACCAGAAACAGAAAATTTTGCTTTGCAATATATTTTAAAATAAACATATACATTTTAAAAGTAAATTAAGATGTATATTTTTAAATATAATGTATAATTTAATAACTCCTTTTCTTTGGTAGGCAGCTGTATTGAAATCTGAAGGAAAAGTGAACATATTTCAGTGTGGTGGCGTTCTTATTGATAAATATCATGTACTGACTGTAGCTCATTGTGTATTTCATTTGTAGTAAGTATTTGTAAAAATTAAAGCAAAAATTTGAAGTTAAAATTTAAAAATGTATGCATTTATAACAGAACTGTTAAAATCAACTTCATAATTTTATGGCATCTGATTATCAATGCTCTTAATGGTTCGTTTCATTTAATTCCACTTTTTACAAAGAATAATCCTTTTAGTAGATTTATACATTTGCAATAGTAACCACGAAAATTATTGTTTTTTAACAGTGGTTTTCAAAAGGAAGATCAGTGGAACCGCTGACTTCTAGGTACTTTTACGTCCAGAGAATATTATAGACCAGGGATGGCGAACCTTTTTGAATATGCGTGCAAAAATTTCAAAATTAATATGTACCAACATTCTAACGTGTCAGAAACGTTTAAACTTAGATAAAATCGAACAATTAATTTTTATAGAAATGTTACTTAAATATTTTTACACTTGTACTAAATTCGATTCCTAACTTATTTATTATGCTGTATTTACTCACTAATACAGCCATGTCTTATCGAATTCCGGATTAATAATCTATAGATGAGTTTTTCTTTTATTGTATACTTCCGAATAAGATAATTTTTAGTTCTTCAGGTAGACGCAGGTTCAATAAATACATAATTATTTACACTAACAGTTAAAATTCAATTTTCAAATTTAAAACCTAAATATAATAAAACCTAAAATAACGTAAAACCTTAAAACTAAATAAAATAAAACCTAATCTGAAGTAGAAACGTGTCAGTTACTTATATTACTATACAAACTATCTCTTAAAATTCAATTTTCAAAAATAGAATCTTTGAAATTCTATAGAGAAGCAAAATGATTTGCAAAATACAACAGTGTTAAATGGTTTGAAGAGAAAATGACGCTACAGGGCGCTTTCAATGAAATTTATAATACCTTAATTAATTCAAAAGTAACGGATTATTTTAATGTAAATTATATACCTGTTATACAAAACAAATTTTTTTGTTGTAAAAAATATAAAATGGATTGCGTTCTCCATAAACTGAGTATAATCTATATTTTTTTACGCGTGCCAGAGTACGCGTAAAATTTATTTTTTTACGTAATCTATATTTTTTTACGCGTGCCAAGTTTTCTTACGTGCCAAGATCGGCAAGCGTGCCATAGATTCGCCGTCCTTGTTATAGACATTTCCCCTCTTCCAATGCAGCCTCACATTTTTTTCGAGTACAGCATGCTTGTTTTAACAGTACAAAGTTAGTAGTCTTTCTGTTCTTATAACAAAACATTATATTTTAACAAAATACTGAGCAAATATAAAATATTACTATTACTAAAAATTACAATACAGTATCCCCAGTTTAGATGCCCATTTCACCCGATCAATCATTTAAAGCTATTTTTCAGCCCTAACATTTGTTTCTTGGCAAAAAAAAAAAAAAAAAAAAAAAAAAAAAAGATAAAACAATTTTAAATGGAACATTAATCATTATTGAAGCATACTAACAACAATGTACACGATAAATAACTTAAACGACGTACATTAACAGAACATCAGTATCACCAGGAAAATACATTATAACAAATATTTAATTTTACTCAGGCTTAACGTCATCAAAGTCGAATTTCATTTCCATTATTTCTATGTTCTGTTTTTAAGTTTATTTAATTACGTAATATTAAAAGACAGCATGAAGGGTTAACACTGTGATATGCATTACTTTTTAAATGATTATCCTCGTATTCCTTAATGTGACTTATTTACATGAACAATAGATACTATAATTGTATAAACCATTACTGTATTTCATAGATAAAAAATTTCTTACGTTGCATAATTTTGCTTTTATTTCAAGTTTTGTTTTTTTAATTCAAAAACTTAACAGCTATGGTTATTACTGATATAATTTGAAATTCAACGCATCAAATAATTTTCTTAGAATTAAAGACTAGGGCAGGGATTTTTAAAATTTTACCTGTTTCGGCTCCCTTGAGCTATCAAATCTGAAAGTACCACTCCTGTCAATCATTAATTAACCGTTTCAGAGGCAAGTAATTGTGTTTCTGTAATGTACAATTTACACCTGAATTTTCTAAAAAATTTGTTTCAGAATAAGGAAAAGCAATATTAAAAATCCCCCCCCCCCCAAAAGTTATAAAAGTAAAATCTAATTAAAAGTTTCTGATGCAAATCTTGATTAAAATTAGTAGGGATTTAATATATCACACTGCTGAAGGGATAGTCATGATAGAGAAGCATAAAATGTGTTTTATGTGTTTATTTCTGTTGTGCTTTGTTGGTATACGTAAAGCCATTCCGTGTTTAAAAAAAAAGACTTAAGTCGAATCTCGTTATTGTAAATATCAGAAGAAGGTAGAAAAATAAGAGATAACATGTTTTCTGGATAACAGGATTTAAAGAATAACTTTATATGTCATGTTGAAGACATAAAACACACTGTAATTAAAATAAGAAGCATTCTGAATGCTTAATTTTAATTATAAGAAGTTTAAGAAGGTTTAAGAAGCTTAAGCTTTGTAAAACTTTAATTTAATAACAAGCGAAAAGTTCTTGCATCATATCTTCGAAATTCTTGGACATCCCACAACCCTATGAATACTATAGGCCTATACCCTGACACAAAAATGGTGGCTGTCTTTGGTTGATTTTTTTTCAGTGTTTGTAGTGTCTCTTGAATCTGAACACCAATATTTTCTCAAAGTATTATTCGCCTTTTTTAAATCCAAGAAAAATAAAGTGAAGAATGCTTTTAAAAATGACTGGATTGAAATTCAAGAAACCGTAAAAACGCTTAAAAAAAAAAAAAAAAAGCCTGTAATAACCGCCATTTTTTTGTCAGCGCATAGGCTTAATATTCAGGTAGTCCACGAGTTTCACCTCATTCTTAATTAAATCACAGTTGGGAGAGCAAAGTTCTAGATTTCACGATTCTGTTTATATCACATTAAAGTCAGCATATTTCACGACTGAGAGTTTTTACGCTGGTGTTGTTGAATGTGAATGAGTACAAGAAGATTAAAAGATTTGCTAATTCTATTTTTTACACATTTAAATATATACAGACTATTTACAATGAAAACGTTTGGTTAATACTTGTTTAAATACATATAAATTCCTCGCTAGGAATCCAAGATAATATTTTATAAAATCAGGAATATTTATTTTCTCCCATTTCGGAAGATCAAGAAAAACTGCACTGTGCATGCTGCGATCAAAATTTTACATCATTACTAAAAATATAAGGAACAAAAAATGTTTTTTAAACAATTATCTTGTATCAAGTGACCATTGGCGCCTTTTGTCTGACTGAAAGAGGCCCGCACAAGGGCGATGCGAAAGTATACCACATTCAGAGGGTTGTGCGATTCCCCGGTGAGACGCATCGTACACTCTGAAGACCACTGCGCTGGTAGAAGAAGATGTTATGTAATAAAACCTAAATTTCGGGAAAACAAATGAAACCATATCACAATATTAAAATATTTAATTGCTTAAAAGACGTTATAAAAACAAATTAAAAGCAAATTAAAAATCTATATTTACATGCTTCAACTCTTTGACTGAGTCGTCATCAGAATGTATTAACAGAAAATTACAAATGCATATGAAAAATGGAAAAATCATCGAATATAAACAAGTAATCATATAACGCACCCTACATTTTCGCGATTACGCGTATTCCCTCTATGTCGCAACGCCTAAGTTGTCCAACCATTCAACCCATAAATTCGGGATACGAAAAGGTAATGTATCGTTACAAACTCCTGAACCTCTTAAATAAATTTCAATGGACTCTCTTATAAATAATTGTAAATAAAAATTAGACCTGTAGATTATTTTACTCTCATTAAAAAGTATGTTAATGTTCTCTATTTGATTCAGCAGCGATAAAGCAGTATTACCTCTATTATATTTTATGTCCGCTATATGTTCTTTACATCTGATATTGAATTTTCGTTTTGCCTTTTAAACAAATAAATATTTTAATATTGTGATATGGTTAGTAGTGGACGTAATTTTGACTTATTACTCGCACTTATTTACATCTGAAATGAAACGTTTTTTTTTTTCTAAATTATTTTGATTTAGTCTCTTCGTGACAGCGCACGTTAAAATGTGATTGCACGTGCGGTACTAAACTTCCTCAGAAAAACTTTTTAACCTTAATTTGAGGCCTATTAAGTCTATTGCTTGAATTTTGCATTTAACACATGCATGTACTTGTGTCTTCAATTCTTACAATACCGCGCAACATGTATAGTAAAAACACAAGCATGAAGTACAGCAAAAATGTGTGAAAAAATCAAGTTATATGCAGGAAAAGTAGCAAATAATTTTTCTTATTATATCCTATAATTATTCAGCGTTTATTTTTTTAGTATTTTTAAGCCAATGGAATTATCCTATTTTTTATTTTATAAAGCAAAAATTGATACTGTATCTTTATCAATATCAAAATAAACGGTCATACATGATTAAAGAATTTAAATTTTTTGCTGTATACACTTGTTAAAAGTATACTCTTTACTCTTTCTCTGCATACCCTTCGCCTGCAATACTTTAATTCCCCTCTTTCATGTTAAAACTATGGTGAATATGCGTTTTCTTCTGAAAATTATTTCAATTTTTTGCTGTATACACTTCTCTTCTGTAAACTCTTTCTCTCTGCATACTTAACGTATACTATTCTATGCGCTCTTCTATTTTCTTTCTGTATAAATACTCTTCTGCTTGTTTCTTTGATGTCTAATTATAAAGTTTTGAAAAGAGGAAATAGATTTGCAGTAATGCAGTTTTATTCATATAGAGCCCCAAATTCTAAGATCTTAACACATTAAAAAATTAATTTATATAGAAATATTTTGTCAATTAGACAGCAAAGAAACATCACTTATGAATATACAGAAAGAAAATACCTTTTTTCAGTAGAAAATTTTAACCCTTTGGACTCCGGCGTTTCTTACACAAATTTATTCTGTCGACACCACTTTTTAAAAAGAAATTTCTTTCAAATACACAATTTCAAAAATGCAATGCTCTGATTAAATAAGGCAAATTTTATTTCCCTTTATTACTGGTGCCAAAAACAAATTTTGAAAAGAAAGATGATGTCTCCGCAACGGAGACAACGGAGTGAAAAGGGTTTGTTTTCAGAGCCTTCTAAATATATAGGAACGCTTTTCGAAATAGCAAGTAACTCAGACGAGGATATTATTATAATTTATGAACCCTATGGAAAATACGAATTAGATTAAGGAACATTTTTTTTTCCTTTTACAGTATATGTGTATATTGTTTGCGAGTCAACATTGCTTCAGTCCTATTAATAAATTAAATACCTCATGCTGTACAATATAATTACTAAAAATGACATACAACACAATCAACAACATGGTCAATGTATTGAGATCGACACATGAATTAACCCTTTCGGGACGGGTGATGCATATATGCATCGTCAAAAGGTGCATGTGGAATTTGTTTTTGGCGCCATTAATAAATAGATGTAATATTTGTCTTTTTTGTTTAGAGTATTTTTTGCTATTTTACAAGTAAAATGAACTGTTTTAAAAAAGCGATGCCATCCAAATAAATTTTGTGTTACGGATGCCGTCTCGAAAGGGTTAATAATTCGATCGTAAACTCAAATTCGGGAAGATTAATCACGTCCGCATTACAATTTTAATACAATGTTAATGCTAATTGTGAATGATAATTATACAAGTTAATTGTCTTAATTGTAAATCTCCTGTAACTTCAATCTAATCCAATCTAATTATTTGATATGATGTGTTGCAGTCAACTCAATGAATATCCCTTGAAAGTTCGTCTTGGTGAATGGGACACTCAGACAACGACAGAATTCCTGGCTCACGAAGATTACAAAGTATCAAAGATTATAATACACCCTGAATTCAGGAATACCAGTCTCTGGAATGATATAGCAGTGCTGAGACTCCAGGATCCCGTATTATTTGCACCTCACATTGACACAGTATGTCTTCCCCAATACGATGAGATGTTTTCTGGTCAGAACTGCGTGGTGACGGGATGGGGTAAAGACGCATATAGTAAGTAAAAAATCAAAACCATTTTAAAGCTCATAGTCTCATGAAAGTTTTATATATTTTTATTATTTGGTCCTTCTTTTTTAATTCTGTATCACAGTCAGTGGACGAAAAGACTATTTTCTTGTTATTATTTTAACACAATCAAACTGATTGGTAAAGTTATCATACGAATTGAATATTTCCAATTGAGTAAAA
Source organism: Maratus speciosus (assembly GCA_963932465.1). Classification (NCBI taxonomy): domain Eukaryota; kingdom Metazoa; phylum Arthropoda; class Arachnida; order Araneae; family Salticidae; genus Maratus; species Maratus speciosus. The sequence continues at coordinate 187,697,123 of OZ010799.1, forward strand.
AAATGCCTAGGCCGGGAATCGAACCCAGATCCTTGGCTTACAAGGCCAATGCTTTTACCGTTTAAGCTAACTGGGCCGACAATCAATTAGTATGATAACTTTACCAATCAGTTTGATTGTGTTAAAATAATAGTTCATCTACGTATCCATCGTTTATATGGAGTTCCTTTACCTGCGGTTTATTCTGTTGAGCTGTCTACATGACAGACCAGATGTTACTACCAATAAGGTTATCTGAGCAAAATATGCTGGCTGGTTGTCGGCCTAGTTAGCTTAAAAGGTTAAAGCATTGACCTTGTAAGCCAAGAATCTGGGTTCGATTCAGCTGAAAATATTCAATTCGTATATTTTCTTATTGTAGCGAACTACAATTACAAGTACTTTAACAAAAATGTATTTAATAACAACTACAACTACTTCTTCTAAAAAGTAGCGATTACAAACTACTTTCAAAAAGTACTTACTACTTCGCTACTTTCAGATTTTGTCAAAGGACTCGTTCTACTCTCAAAATTTAGGACACGGATTAAATAATGCAGTGACCCCTCGTCATATCGTGTCTGCCAGGATACAGTTAAATAAGTGCGATATAATAGTGGGCATTAAAAAGCTAAGAAAAATAACATGAAAAAATTATTTTTGTTTGTCTCCAAAATGTTAGTTTATATTCAGGTTACACTTTTCTTAGGAAAATAAAGAGATATATATATAATATAATCAAATATGCGATTAAAGTACAGCTTTTTTTTCGGAAGGCACGAAAACTAGAGCTATATACCGGGTGTTCCAAAAAATGACTTATGGATTTTAAAATTCAATAACTTGCAAACGGTGACAGATATAAAAAAAATTTTGCAGAGAGTTATGTAAAATGTTGGGAGTTTTTATGCTGCGATTCCCAGTTTTAGTTACAAATAGCAGTGATAGATGGCGCTGGAAGCAAAAGGCGCTAAATCCAGGTCCGATTTTTAGGCCTCTTTCTCTTCTGTTATGCGAAAAAAGGAGATTAAAATGCTTCGAATGAATCCCGAAGTACCAAATATCGAGTCTGGAATTAGCACCTATTTCTCGAAGCGCCATCTATTGTTTGTACTTCGAACTAAAATCAAGAATCACAGTAAAAAAAACTCCTGACATCATACATAACCCTCCTGCAAGAATTTTTTCTTAAGTAATGGAAATGTCGGGGGAGACACTAAATTCTGAAAAAGCAGAATTCCTGTTCTCTAGTCTTTCCTTTTTTTTTCTCCCAGGACTGTACATTCAAAATATTACCGTATACGAAAGTGACATCATTTTCGCTATAAAATTTGTATTTTCAATGGAGAAAAAGGAAAATTTCTGTTTGATAATCCAAACATTAAAAAAAAAATAAATTACTATTTTATTATTTTGTGTGAACTATGATTAAGCCATTATGTCTTTCTACGTATTTACTTTTAAAAATATAGCAAATAATGATCAGAAACCATAAAATTTGCCGAAACAGTAAAAGAGACAGAAGCAAGTACACATCTATCGTGAAATGCTTAATAGAAAATTCATCACTTAAACATACATTAAAAAATAGTGATAAATTAACATATTTCAAAAAGTTTTATTTTCCTCCCCATCCAAAAACAGTTATAAATATTTTCATTTTGTCTCTTTGTATGGATTTTATGTCGTATGTTTCAAAATTCACTTAGATGGGAACGCGTTTTTTTGTAGACTTTGAGTTTTCAAAATTATTGGCAGGGTCGAAAATAAGTCTTTTACACACGAACGTATGTATGTATGTATGCATGTTGCGTAATGAAAACGGAGGTTCATTACCAATTTGAAAAGCTTTTTTTAATTATCTTTTACGGAAATGAAACGCAGGTGTATATACTTAAAATACTTTACAAATGAGTATGCTACATAAATATAACATACTAGCAAACCCCGCGGCTTTGCTCGCGTAATAGTTGAAATATGCCAAGTGATATTTGCATGACTATTTTTTATTAGAACTCTTTTTGGAATAATTCAAAAATTATAAATTAAGCCACAGTTTGACTAAACTTCATTATAAAAGGGCAATAGACAGAAATTGGATTTTAATTAATAAAAAGAACTAAAACTAATTCCAAATAAATGATAATTTAGAAAGTATTTTGAGGCTTTCATGCTCATTTCATACGCTCATTTCAGTATTCATTTGAAGTTTTGAATTTTTTAGAAACCATCTTAACACATTTACATCTTAAAATTAACCATCCTGTCAAATTCCAAGCTTCTTGTCTAACAGTCTACCATCTCTCTGGTGTTAGTGGCACCAACATAAAATGCCGAAACAGAATTGAAATAGAATGTTTCGAAAAATGGTGAAACAGAGAGTGTCACCATTAATTTGCCAACAACATTAACTCTGAAAGCGGTTGGTATTTCCTAATATTCTATAGAAAACGGAATTTAGATGTTTTAAAGGCTTTCTTGTTGTTCCTGTCAATCAGGTGGTAGTGACACCGGCATAAAATATAGCCCGTATAGGATCAGGGATTATCGCTCTTGATTCGCATCCAATAACTTCTGTAATTGGTTTATTATTTCCTGAGTTTCCATAGAAATCGTAATTTAGGACACTTTTAGAATGTTTTTCGCTCATTCCCTTCGCTTCCCCCCCATTTTAATTTCGAATTTATTTTCGACTGTTCTTAGAGGACATTTATATTTTATAAATAACTACGTGGTATATTTAAAGTTTGTAGACTTTTCAGTACCGCAGAAATCGCAATTTAGAAAGTTCTTTGCACCTGCAACCCTCTAGAATGTGTGGCACAGACATAAAATATAGCTTATGTTTGAGCAGGTTCTATCACCATCAATTTGCAACTACTATGTTTGAAATTGGTTTCGTATTTCATACGATTGCATAAAAATCGTAATTTAGATCGCTTATATAACGCTTTTTGCTCACTTCATCCCTTTAAATTTGGAATTTTCTTTCGACAATTCTTAGAAAGCATTTGCATCTTTGAAGTAATTACCATTCCAACTTTAAAATGTTAGACCCCCTCTTTAACAGAAAAAACGCAATTCAGAACATATTTTGCTCCTATAACCCCCAGGTGGTAGTGACAACAACGTAAAATAACGTTGGAGCGGGGACTGTCACCATTAATTTGAAACCATTACTTCTGAAATCGGTTTATATTTCCTGAGATTCCGTAGAAATCGCTATTTAGAACGTTTTTAGAACGCTCGCTTTTCGAATTTTTTTCACCAAATTTAAATTTCAAATTTTTAAGGAACTCTTCTCAGAGAGCATTTACATCTCATAAGTAATTACCATGCAAAATTTCAGGATGCTAGCCCCTTCAGTATCACAATTTAGAATGTTTTTTAAATGCAACCGCAAGGTGGTAAAGACGCCGACATGAAGTAGATCCTATATTGGAGCAAAGGCTGTCATCATCAATTTCCAACCATTAGTTTTGAAATCGGTTGGGTACTTTCTGAGATTGCGTAGAAATCTCCATTTGGAACGTTTTTTAGAACTCTTCGCGCAATTTCACCCCTTTTAAATTTCGAATTTTTTAAGAAATGTTCTTAGAGATCATTTATATCTTAGAAGTAACTACCATTCCAAATTTCATTTTTCTAGGCTTTTCAGTAACACAAAAATCGTATTTTCTAACGTTGTTTTGCTCCTGCACATCCTTTAAAGGTAGTGGCACCGACATAAAATGTAGCCTATGTTGGAGCAAGGGTTGTCACCATCATTTTGACACCATTACTTTTGAAATCGGTTTGGTACTTCTTGAGATTGCGTCAAAATCGCCATTGAAAACGTTTTTTAGAACGCTTTTTGCGCATTTTCACCCCTTTTAAATTTCGAATTTTTTAAGAAATGTTCTTAGAGATCCTTTATATCTAATAAGTAACTACCATGCCGAATTCCATGTATCTGGACCCTTCAGTAACACCAAAAATCACAATTTCGAACGTTTTTTCGCTCCTGCACCCCCTTTAGGGGTAGTGGCACCGACATAAAAGGTAGCCTATGTTGGAGCAAGGGTTGTAACGATCATTTTGACAACATTATTTTTTAAATCAGTTTGGTACTTCCAGAAATTGCGTAAAAATCGCCATTTACAACGTTTTTTAGAACGCTTTTCTCGCATTTTCACCCCTTTATAGTTTTGATTTTTTTAAGAAATTCCTTAGAGATCATTAGTATTTTATAAGTAACTACCATTCTAAATTTCATGTTTCTAGGCCTTTTAGTAACACAAAAATCGCATTTTTAGAACGTTTTTTGCGCCTGCACCCCTTTTTGGCCAGTGGCACGGACATAAGATATAGCCTATGTTCTAAGTTAGGCTATAACCATCATTTTGATACTATTACTTTTGGAATCGGTTCGATAGTTCCAGAGCTTACCTCCTACAAATAAACAATTTTTACCTCTTTATAATATTACTAGCAAACCCCGCGGCTTTGCTCGCGTAATATTTGAAATATGCCAAGTGATATTTATATGTCTAATTTTTTATTAAAAGGTACTAACTAAATTTTTACTTATTACTTTTAAGAATAATTCAAAAATTACTATTTAAAACACAGTTTGATTAAACATCATTATTACATTGCATTAGGCAGAAAGGAGACTTAGATTAATAAAACTAAATAAATGATAATTTAGAAAATATTTTGAAACCTTTCTGCTCATTTAATACGCTCATTTCAGTATTCATTTGAAGTTTTGAATTTTTTAGAAACCATCTTCTTACATCTTAAAATTAACTATCATGTCAAATTCCAAGTACTACCATCTCTCCCAACAGAAAGGGCTATGTTGAATTAGGAACTATCACCATTAATTTGCCAACATTAATTTTGAAATCGGTTTGTTATTATTAATATTCCACAGAAACGTAATTTAGAAAGCTTTTAAAGGCCTTTTATAGAACGTTTGTTGTTCCTGTAAACCCCAGGTGGTAGAATCATCGGCCTGTGTAGGATCAGAGATTGTTACCATTGATTCGCAACTATTACTTTTATAATCGGTTTATATTCCCTGAAATTGCATAGATATCGTAATTTAGGACTTTTTTAGAATGCTTTTCACACCTGCCCTTCGCTTCACCACTTTTTAATTCGAATTTATTTTCGACAGTCCTTCGAGGGCATTGATATTTTATAAGTAACTACCATGCCATATTTAAAGTTTCTAACCTTTTCAGTATCACAGAAATCGCAGTTTAGAAAGTTTCTAGCTTTTGCAACCCTCTGGTGGTAGTGGCACAGATATAAAATATAGCTTATGTTTGAGCAGGCTATAACACCAACAATTTGTCATCATTATTTTTTTAATCGGTTTAGTATTTGATAAGATTGCATAAAAATTGTAATTTATAACGCTTTTCGCTTACTTCATCTTTTTTAAATTTGGAATTTTCTTTCGACTGTCCTTAGAAAGCAGTTGCATCTTGTAAGCAAATACCATGCCATACTTCAAAGTATTAGACCCCTCAGTTGTGCAAAAAACGCAAATTAGTACATGTTTTGCTTTTGCAACCCTCAGATGGTAGTGACAGCAACATAAAATATAACCTATGTTATAGCAGGGACTGTCACCATTGACTTGCAACCATTAATTTTGAAATAGCTTTGGTATTTCCTTAGATTGAGTAGAAATCGCAATTTAGAACGTTTTTCGTGCATTTTCACCCCCTTTTAAATTTCCTATTTTTTCGAAACTGTTCTTAAACATCATTTATATCTAATAAATAATTGCAATAAATAATCTAAAAAATAATAATCCTTGCGTAATTTTAAGTTGCTAGCCCCTACCGATCACAAAAATCGAAATTTAGAACGCTTTTTTGCTCCTGCAACGTCTTGGTGATAGTGATACCGACATAAAATAGAGTCTATGTTAGAGCAGAGGCTGTCAGCATCAATTTCCTACCATTACGTTTGAAAACAGATTCATTCTTCCTGAGATATTGCCGACAAATCGGCATTTAGAACGTTTTTAGAACGCTTTTCGCGGATTTTGCTCCTGCATCTCCTCTGGGGTAGTGGAAACAGACATAAAATATAGCCTATCTTGGAGAAAGAGCTGTCATCATCATTTTTACACCATTATATTTGAAATCGGTTCAGTACTTCCTGAGATTGTACAGAAATCGCAATTTAGAATGTTTTTTTACAACGCTTTTTGTGCATTTTGACCCCCTTTTAAATTTCGATTTTTTTAGGAAATGTCCTTAGAGATCATTGATATCTTATAACTAACTACCATTCCAAATTTCACGATTCTAGGCCCTTCCGTAACGCAAAAGCCGTAATTTAGAACGTTATTCTCCTGCACCCCCTTTGGGGTAGTGGCACCGACATAAAACATCGCCTATGTTGGAGCAAGGGTTGTCACCATCATTTTGACGCCATTATTTTGACACCATTATTTTTTAAACCGGTTTGGTATTTCCTGAGATTGTGTAGAAACCACCATTTAGACCGTTTTTTAGAACGATTTTCGCGCATTATCACCCCTTTCAAATTTCGAATTGTTTAAGAACTGTTCTTAGAAATCCTTTATATCTAATAAGTAACCAATATTCAAAATTTCATATTTCTAGGCCCTTCAGTAACGCTAAAATCGCATTTTTAGAACGTTTTTTGCTCCTGCATCCCCTTTGGGGTAGTGACACGGACATAAAACATAGCCTATCTTGGAGCAAGCGTTGTCACCATCATTTTGACACTAATATTTTTTAAATCGGTTTGGTATTTCCTGAGATTGTGTAGGAACTACCATTTAGAACGTTTTTTAGAACGCTTTTTGTGCATTTTCACCCCTTTTAAATTTCGAAATGTTTAAGAACTGTTCTTAGACATCATTTATACCTTATAAGTAACTAATATTCAAAATTTCATATTTCTAGGCCCTTCAGTAACGCTGAAATCGCATTTTTAGAACGTTTTTTGCTCCTGCATCCCATTTGGGGTAGTGACACCGACATAAAACATAGCCTATCTTGGAGCAAGCGTTGCCACCATCATTTTGACACCAATATTTTTTAAATCGGTTTGGTATTTCCCGAGATTGTGTAGAAACTACCATTTAGAACGTTTTTTAGAACGCTTTTTGTGCATTTTTACCCCTTTTAAATTTCGAAATGTTTAAGAACTGTTCTTAGACATCATTTATACCTTATAAGTAACTAATATGCAAATTTTCATATTTCTAGGCGCTTCCGTAACGCTAAAATCGCATTTTTAGAACGTTTTTTGCTCCTACACCCCCTTTGGGGTAGTGGCACCGACATAAGATATAGCCTATGTTCTAAGTTGGACTAACACCATCATTTTGATACCATTACTTTTGGAATCGGTTCGGTAGTTCCAGAGCTTACCTCCGACAAATAAACAATTTTTTCCTCTTTATAATAGGAGTATAGATTAAGTATAGAAAATTAGTATAGACATAGATTAGTATAGATTAAGAGGATGTAAAAATTTTAATGATCGAATATTTACACATATAAAAATAGTAACTTGATCTGGGAAGGAATAGTGCGTAATGTTATCCTCCATTTTTTTAATGTACTTTTTTCCTTGATGAAAGCGAGAGAAAAAACTGATATATATGTATGTATGAGAACTTTTTTACATCATTTAGATTTTTAAAAATAAGAAGCGCTGAAAAATTATTACACGGCTCGCACCACACACACATTACGTACAATCGTGGGGAAAAAAAGTAAACACCCCGTACTAACTCCTCAAGAAATTATCGTAGAAGAAAGTTACTGGTACCGAAAGATTGGAAATAAAGAGTCTACTTTTAAATGATGTAACTAAAATTTGCTTAGGGAGCCAACTACATATAAAACGAACCTAAACTTCATTTTTTTCAATTGTAATACCCAATTTTAACAAGATATTTCAAATCTTCGATTCAAACAATGCCTATAGACACCAAATTTCAAGTCATTTGAATGATAAGTTTTTGAATTATAAACATTCAAAATTGAGTGCTTCTAATGTTAAATTACATTTTCATATTTTTATTAATATCTCCTGAAATTATACTCCTAATGTGCTAATTTTTTGTGTAGCAATAATGCTAAAATACCCAAACATAAATACATTGAATTTTCAATTTTTATAATTTTATGATATGAATTATGAAATTAATATTCGAAAAAATTATGAATTGCAACCTACAATTTTTTTGATGTATCTAGATTTATTAGGTCCTGCTTTATGGAAATCCAAAATTTCACATTTTTCTTCCAAGTAGTTTTCAAATTATGTTTAAAAAAACGGCAAAATGATGGTTTAAGGGGCCGTCTATGATAGAAGTGACTAGATATTTTGAAATTTCTTATGCTATCCAGTAATGTTTTAGTCTTCAATGGCTGCTTGAGTGGTGCTTATTATGCCTTGATCAAGAAGGGGGCTCTCTCGGTCAACAATTGAGTACCGAACTTCAATTAGGATATAGCCCCTAAAATAAACTCTTTTTAAAATAATTAAGTTATCGGAAACTTATCGTACGAATTGCGTAAAAATTAGTTTTTAGGCTAATTGAAGGGTGTAGAGTCCATTTATGCTGTCAGAATTGTGTACTGCTACTGAAAAAAAAAAGTTATGGTTTGCTTTATTATGTGGAAGGACCCCTAGGCAAATTTTATCTACATCATTTAAAAGTAGACTTTAGTGCCAATCGTGTGGTACTAGTAACTTTCTTCTACGATAATTTTTTACAGAGTTAGTAAGGGGTGTTTCTTTTTTTTTTCACGACTGTACATGTTCTTGCTCACATTGATTCTAAAATATTAAAAATATTTTTTTCAAAAAATAAAATAATGCAAAAAACTTTTCTCTATGTAATCAATCTTCTTTTTAACAGAGGGCGGTACCTTCTCAAACGTGATGAAAGAAGTCGCTCTTCAGGTCATTGACAACTACAAATGTGAAGAGATGCTGAGGAAGACGAGACTGGGAAGATTTTTCCAACTGCACGAAGGTTTCCTTTGCGCTGGTGGAGAATATGGTTTAGATTCTTGTAAAGTAAGTGGAAGTTCAAGGAGAAGTTTCCCATTTGAATAATTTGGTTCAAATTTAGTTACTAAAATTAAGTTTAGAAATTAGGATTGCAACCTTCATTATTCCGGGACCGTAACCAGCCGGCAAAGTCATAGGAGGCTTTGAAAGTTATCTATTTTTTTATTCAAAACTCAAAACACCTTACAAGCGTAGTATGTGAAAGAAAAAATTAATAATAGAGATATCCGTATTATTATTAATCAAGTAAAGGCTTCCAGAATAGCACGATCTGGAAGCCTTTCATTTCTTACAAAACCATTTTTCTTAGTCATTCATTTTTTTTTCAAAATACTCCAGAATGGAACTCTCACGAAAAACATTGGCAAACAAGCCAGCACCACACACTTGTCTCCAATCCAGGGTAGTTCCGATCTATTGTGCTATGTGTGTAGTGCACACGGGTACTACACAGTCTTTTTAAGACAGGACGAAATATTTTAAAAAATACATATTATTCTTTATATTTATAAAAATTAATTATTCTTAAAATTTGTATTAAGTTTTATAGATTTAGTACAAAATAATTATGATCATTTACATGTTAGCAAACTTTAAAATGAATGTATTAGAATAATCAGTTTTAATTCTGAACACAAAATTTAAATTTAAAACTTTCAAAAAATTTGAGCTTTATTTAGTTTTCTATCGAATTTTAGATGCCACAGAAGTTCGATTGACACTATTACTTACTGTTTAATTGAAACCTTACCCCTAAACCTACATTTTATAATTACCTCACATGCTAGATGGCGTGTGACGGTATTCTGCCCTCGTCGGATCGCTCAACTTTCTCGTAATGCGCGGACGAAATAATTACGCATTATGCCCCGTCTTGGAATGCCGTCTGGAAGCCGTTGTTATGCCGTCTTGGAATTCTTTCCGATTTACCGGGGTTGTTTTCGTCGTAATTCATTTCATCCGACTGCTATAGGCAGCCGGAAAGTATTATCTGTGTCGGTTTAAGATGGCGCTTATATATGCAGCTCTTGTATATGAGGATGGACAGACCTATTTTTTGTTAAATGTATATTCTCATTGTATTATTAGTTTTTAGTTTTGTTATGTCTATTACTAGAAATAATTTTACCTTAAATTTTATGTAAAATAATTGTAAGTGAAGCATAGTTTTTCCATTATTTGGCTAATATTTTAAAATATGTATTTAAACAATTATTATTAAAACAACATTTTAACAATATTTTAACAATATTAAAACAATATTTTAAAACATATTTTGAAACATATATTTAAAAAAAGTCTTTATGCTAAAATACATTAAATATATTTTTTTTTAATTAAAACTTATTGTACTAATAAATCCAAAAGTGTAATTACAAATAGTTTTTGTCTAAATAATACCTTAATCTTGATCTAAACAATAAAAAATATATAATTGCAAATGTAAAATAATTATGAGTGAAACATAATTTTCCAATTATTTGGCGCCCCACCAGTGGCCGAGAGGTTCTGCTCTCGAAGCTGAGAGACGGGAGGTGCTGGGTTCGATCCCAATCGCGCCCGCCGGCCTAATTGCTCGGAGTTTTCGTGGTTTTCTTCGAACCTTGGTTTTCCAAGCGTAAATACGTGTTAGGTTCCCTTAGAAAGACCTCCACGGAGGGCACTCTCCCTCTTAGGGTCTATATCCCTCGTGTTGATAATTGGCCGTCATAAACACAACCAACCAATTATTTGGCTGATATAGCTTGTATTTTAAAGCTTGTACTCAAAATAATAATAGTAATAGTAATAATAATAATAATAATCCTAAAATATAGTTTTGAGAAGATTAAAACTTATTGTACTAAATCAAAAATGTAATTACAAATAGTCTTGGTATAAATAATTTCTTGATTTTAATCTAAATAATAATAAATATTATATCATTGTAAATGTAAAATAATCACGGTTGAAGCATAATTTTTGAATTATATTTGGCTAATATAGCTTGTATTTTAAAACTAGTATTTAAAGCTTGTATTAAAAAAAACTTTCACGCTAAAATATATTTTTGTGAAGATTAAAACTTACTGTACTACTACAAAAGAGTATTTACAAACACTTTTTGTTTAAACAATCCCTTGATTTTACTCTAAATATTAAAAATTATATAACTGTAAATGTAAAACAGTTTTGAATGAAGCATAGTTTTTCAATTATTTGACTCATATATCATGTATTTCAAAGCTTGTATTAAAAAAAAAAAAAAAAAAAAAAAAAAAACCTTTATGCCAAAATATATTTTTGAGAAGATTAAAACTTATTGCAATCCAAAAGTATAATTACAAATAGATTTTGCTTAAATAATCCTTGATTTTACTCTAAATAATAATAAAAATTATGTAATTAGGTAGATTTCGTATGAAATACTACCTATTGGGATCGTTCCTATGTTGGAATTTCTGAAAAATTTTTGCAGATCTACACCGATCATGACTCCTAGAACCCAAAACCACCCTCAGTAAAAATCTTTATCTATCTATCTATCTATCTATATATATCACTTTCTTCTGGACACGATAACTTTCGTAATTCTGCACCAATCTCTTCCAAACTGATACATAAAATCAAAGGTCATAAAATCTCGGTCAAGTTCGTTAATGGGCAAAATCGGACCAAGGGGATGGAAATAGGGAGGGGTTTTGTGAAAACCGAAAACCCACCATAACTTCTTAATTTTTGTACATATCAAATCAGTTTAAAGATTTTATTACTTCTAAAAATAGGGCCAAAATTTTATGTATCACAGATTTTTGATAAAGTTAAAAATGGGCTCAAGGGGCGCAAAAAATAGGGTTTTTGGGAGAAAAAAATTCATAACTTCATCAATTCTCAAGATATCAACTCCAATTAATTTTATTATAAATCTCCTTAATATTATCTACAACTTTCATATTCACAAGTTTTGATAGGACAAATTCGTACCGCAAAAAAAAATTAAAAATGAAAACAAAAAGGGGGTTTGAAGAAGTAAAAAATCCACAACTTCGTCAATTCAAAAGATATAAAATCCCCATGAATTTATCATATATCTTCTTAATATTGTCTACAACATCTATATAGACAAGTTTTGGATAGGACCAATTCTTACAGCAAAAACAAATTAAAAATACATAGCGGTTGAAGAAAAAAATCATCTAAGTAAGGGTGTATTCAAATCCAAACTGCGTATTTTCTGAATCATTTTACAATTCATTTTTGCTCTCAAAGGCTTCCAATTGGTACGTTTTCTTTCTCAGAAACTATATAATGTACCGTAATAGTCGAGTTTTTGATAGAGGCAGAATATACTTTAAAAAAATGCTGTTAAAGTGGGCATTTTGAACCGAATTTCCCGAAGCGGATTGTGTTGGAAAAATCATTGCATTAAGGATGCACTCAAATCCAAACTGCTTATTTTCTGACTCATTTTTAAATTCATTTTTGCTCTCAAACGCATTTAATTGGTATATTCGCTTATTCAGAAACTATATAATGTACCGCAATGATCGATTTTTTGATAGAGGCAGAATATATTTCAAAAAATTATGTCAAAGTGGGCATTTTGAACGGAATTTCCCGAAGCAATTGTGTTATCACTTTCTTCTGGACACGATAACTTCCGCAATTCTGCACAAATCTCTTCCAAACTGATACATAAAATCAAGGGACATAAAATCTCGGTCAAGTTCGTTAATGGGCAAAAGCGGACAAAGGGGATGGAAATAGGGAGGGGTTTTGTGAAAACAGAAAAAACCTCATAACTTCTTAATTTTTGTACATATCAAATCAGTTTAAAGTTTTTATTACTTCTAAAAATAGGACCAAAAATTTATGTATCACAGATTTTTGATAAAATTAAAAATGGACTCAAGGGGCGCAAAATATAGGGTTTTTGTTGAGAAAAAAATTCGTAACTTCGTTAGTTCTCAATATATCAAATCCAATTAATTTTATTATACATCTCCTTAATAATATCTACAACTTTTATATTCACAAGTTTTTGATAGGACCAATTCGTACTGCAAGAAAAAAAAAAAAAAAACGAAAACAAAAAAGGGGGGTTGAAGTAGAAAAATTTTCATAACTCCGTCAATTCACAAGATATAAAATCTCCATGAATTTATCATATATCTTCTTAATATTGTCTTCAACATTTATGTAGACAAGTTTTTGATAGGGCCAATTCTTAAAGCAAAAACAAATTAAAAATACATAGCGGTTGACGAAAAAAATCATCTTATTAAGGGTGCATTCAAATCCAAACTGTCTATTTTCTTACTCATTTTTAAATTCATTTTTGCTCTCAAACGCATCCAATTGCTAGATTCTCTTATTCAGAAACTATATAATGTACAGTAATGATCGATTTTTTGATAGAGGCAGAATATATTTCAAAAAATGATGTCAAAGTGGGCATTTTGAACAGAATTTCCCGAAGCGATTGTGTTAGAAACGAAAAATGTTGCCCTACTGAGAAAATAATTGTTTATTAATCAAGTTTTAATTAATTGAAAGAAAAATAAAAACACAGTTCGCTTATAAATCTTTTTAAAAATCACGTCAGCATGTTTCATATATTCTTTTTTTAATTAAAAATTAATCTGAAAATGTGCCAGAAAATTTTGAGTTGTTGAGTATGGAATTTTTTTTTTTTTAATATCGCCTTAACATGATTCTCATAAAAACAGCTATTTTATAAAAAGGAAATAAAAACTCGTCAAAAGCAGACAGATAAAACTGTTAAAGTGGATTTATATCTAATCATGATTTAGTTTTTGTTGGTGAAATTAGTATACTTAACTTCGAAATCTACCTCTGCCTGTAGGCCGGGCCGGCAGGGATTTTTGTTAATGTAAAATAATTATGAGTAAAGCATAATTTTTCAATTAATTGGCTAATAGAGTTATCATAGTTTGTATTTTAAAACTTGTATATATATATTTAAAAAGCTTGTATTAAAAAGGTTAGTATAATAAGATGCAATTACATTAAAAGAAACCTTCATGGTAAAATATATTTTTGAGAAGATTAAAACTTACTGTACTAATACAAAAGAGTATTTACAAATAATTTTTGTTTAAATATTTCCTTGATTTTACTTTAAATAGCAGTAAAAATTATATAATTGTAGATGTAAAATTATATGAGTGAAGCATGATTTTTCAATTATTTAGCTGATATAGCTTATATTTTAAAACTTGTGAAAAAAAAAAAGAAGCTTGTATTAAAAAATTTAGTTTAATAAAGTGCACTCACATAAAAAAAAGACTTCATGATAAATATATATTTGAGAGGATTAAAACTTACTGTATTAAGTCAAAAGAGTAATTACAAATATTCTTTGTTTAAACAATACCTTGATTTTAATCTAAATATTAGAAAAAATTATATAATTGTAAATGTAAAATAATTATGAGTGAGGCATAATTTTTCAATTATTTGGCTGATATAGCTTGTATTTTAAAGCTTATATTGAAAAAAAAAACCTTCATGCTGAAATATAATTTTTAGAAGATTAAAAATTGTACTAATCTAAAAATGTAATTGCAAATAGTTTTTGTTTAAATAATCCCTTAATTTTACTCTAAATAATATTAAAAATTATATAATTGTATCTTAAAACTTCGTAAATTATTCATAACTCACCAGCTATTAAAACTTTTCATACTGTTTATCGCGATATTGTATCAATCTAATAATGATGCTAATTAATGGTACCTTTTTAAAAGGGTCGCAAACACACGTGTTGAAATCTCAGGTAAATAAACAAACGACACGTGTCCTTGGATGTGATTGGTCGAAACTGGTTAACCTTGAAAGGGAGACGTTGAACGTTGCTTGCAAATTTCGTTCATAGGGCAGAATTGCAAACTGTTGAATGTCGGTATGAATTACGTGAACGTTTGGTTCCGAGTCGTTTTATTCCGACATGATACTGCCATTGAGTGGAAAAGAATGACGTTTTCTGTGCATAAGAGTGAGAATGCCTTTTTAAACTTGGTTCTTCCTAAGTACGAAAGAAGAGGAAGATCTTTGCTTATGTGGCGACCTGGTGACCGAATTTGTTAAGCCCTAGGATTGAATATGATCGATAATTGCTAGAAGCGCATTTTCTGATGTGACCACTGTTAAACTTATCCAAATTTAGTGTATTACGTGGTCCGTGCACAACCTAGTGATCATATACCGCGCCGCATTACAGAATTTGTACACATAACCGCAAACGGCAACAATTGCAAAAAAATGAACCTTTAATGCGTCATGTGTTTGTAAAATTATATAAAAATGTCATTTCGTTGCAGCACCGTGCGAAGAGAAAACTGCGCTCAGGGAAAAGTTTAACTTTGGCGCCCCCCCCCTCCCACATTTCTCTTTGTGACAGGTGTCACAAAATTGAAAAGTGTAGTAGAAACTCAAATAAATTATATTGAATACATATTTCGCGTTTGTTTTGGAACTTTAAAAGGTTTAATTTTAACAACTAAATAGTATAAGAGAAAATTATACTTCTATTTTGGCAAAGGAAATCTGGAAAACAGATGTGGAAAAAATGTATCTAACAGTACAGTGTAACAGTTTGCAATCCCTTTTAAATTCCAAGAAAGAAGCCACATGCTATTTTGAGAATGTATGTTTTTGCTACAAAAAAATTCTCAATGTGCATATAGACAATTTTGTTTACAAAAAAAGAAGAAACAAACGAGGTTGGTAGTATAAATTCGGCGCCCCTTCAATTTCCGCGCACGGGCCGACCGCCCCCTTTGCCCCCCCCCCCCCCGCTTCGCAGAGCCCTGTTTCGTTCGATCAAAAATGTATTCGATGTATCAATGTTAGTAATATTGCAAACTGTTTCATAATCTATTTTCAATGCATGATTTTTCGTTCTTGTTTAATTTCAGGGTGATGGTGGAGGTCCTTTAGTGTGCTACAGAAAAGACAAGAGTTATGCCCTGGCTGGGATCGTTTCTTGGGGTATTGATTGCGGACAACCGGGTGTACCAGGAGTCTACGTTAAGATCCAGAAATATTTGGACTTCATCAGCAAAACTACAGGCGTCAGTCTGGAGGATTACTGGCCCAAGCAATAATCTCTTTCCATTTCCAGTAAAGTTCCTGCATATTTAAAAAACAGAGTACATTCAAAGTATAGTGTCATCTGTGTACGATTATAGCCAAAGAGATTCCAGAAAAAAAATGAAGTTCTGTATTATTGTGCAACAAAAATTATAAATATTAGCATAAGACACAATATAAAGAAAAACTTTTTAAAAACAACAGAAAACAATGTTTTTTGAAAGAACTGTATATGTCTTTCTTGATCAGGCTCAAAAAGATCTGCCACCACTTTTAAAGCAAGATTCTTAGAGTTTATTATTTTTTTCTTGTTCCTGCTTGCAAAGTGGCAACACATTTTGTTTTGCTCCTGGTGAAAAAGAAGCTCCTGGTCCCAAAGTTCTTATGTAACATGTTGTGATTTTATTTCCTTTTTATAGTGTTTTAAAGACTTTTTTACCATTATATTGCATCCAGATTGGTATACATTCATAAAACATAATGTCTTATTTGAAATTGCATTTTTGTCATATCTGATAATTTTGTAATCCTGTACATGAAGATGAAATCGATAATAAAATTGAAACTGAGTGAAATGTTTACCGGCTTCTAGAAAGAGCAAATTCTCACTTCGACCCAGCGCCTGTTTACCCAATAGGCCCGTGAAGCCCGTGCTTACCCACTGAAATACAAAGGGGCCCCCAAATTTACTTTTCAAAAATAATTTTTAGAAAAGAAAAAATTCAACCAGAGTAAAAAATGCATTTTTTTCCTTACTAAACTTTTTTTTCTTACTATCCTGCAATTTGTAAGTCATAAAAGATATTTTGAAGTTCAAATATTCTCAACTGTAGTTCCATATTTGACATTTACAAAATTAATTGGTTATGTATAATTATGTATATAATAAAATAAATTTCATATGTATATAGGTAGTTAGTTTTAGTTTAATGCTAGTTGTTTAACCCGTTCTATGCACGGGAGTACATGAATTTAATTCTAAAACCGAAATTAAAAATAACTATTCGATTTAGTAAAATATTTTTCTACTACTGTGCCTTTTTTTAATGAAATTTAATTTATCGTGTTACTATGGCAGCAGACGATAAAACGATATCTTTGGAATAAGGGAATAAATAGAATAAAAAGTTTTGTTGATGTTTGTGATAACATGTGTTTCTTTATTTTTAAAAATTTGTAATAATTAAGCCCAATTAAATAATCTCTAATTATTTGCATGTGAGGTAAAAGAATTATCGTAATACCCGCTAACGCTTCTTATTATTGCAAAGTGATGTACGTAATATGTAAATCTCTAATTATTTGCATGTGAGGTAAAGGAATTATCGCAATACCCGCTACAGCTTTTGAGTGAAGCAAGGCGTACGTAATATGCAATGCGTCTACCAATAGAAAGTAATATTTATGGTAAGAATTTTATTGTGGATTTTTAATTTTTGGCAACTGCTGTAACAGAAAATGGTTAAATTTGATAGGAAATTGCTGTTAAATTAGTGGTTTTTTATTAATTAAAAATGAACTATAAGTTATTTCGATTCCGGATTACTTTAGTTGACTCGGCCGTGTTTTAATACACATATACGTAACATTTCAGAATTCTCGTTTCCAAACTGTGGATTTGTATAGCATTACAGACAGACAAATTTTCATTTTTATATATTAGATTAAAGTGTTATTTACTCAAAATTTTGATAATAAAATTTCATATTATTTAAGCATGTGGATAACGGATTTAGTAAATAAAAAGTAATTGGTAGATTAATAGGGGGGGGGGGCTGTGTGACGTCAGGTTTCCCCTACTTGTCTTAAGCAGACCCTGATTTGACCTTTTCTGAAACGCAGTAGAAGCCCGATATAACGTGATTGTCGGGAGACATAAACTTCACCCATGTTATTATTGAAGTATGTTATACTAGAAGTAGTCCGTAGTGGCAACGAATTCACTTTTCATTTAGAGAGCTACAGTTACTATCGGGTTATATCCGAATGCATTGTAATCCAATTGCTATAAATCGGGTTTCGCCTGCGATTTTTTTTTAGCATTTTCAGGCTCAAATTTTTGATTTATTTTGAGTTTGTGTTTTCTTGTTAAAATGCATTTTAACATTCCGAGGTCTGAGGTATTTCAACGGCATATCTCCCTCTGGACTGAGGGTATTTGGTACTTTTCATGATTAAAAAAAAAATACTTGGTAGATATGTATTTTAATAATTTTTTTTTATTATAAACTTCAAACTGCCCTTATTCATAATCAAGGGACTATTTAAATGTACTAAAATTTAATATTTAATGAGAAATGTACTTTGGGAACACGACATTTCGGTCCCTGGCCACTCCGGTCCCAGGACACTTCGGTCCCGAGACATTTCGGTCCCACGACATTTTGTTCCCGATACATTTCGGTCCCGAGACATTTCGGTCTCGAGACATTTCGGTCCCAAGTCATTTCAGTCCCTGGCCATTTCGGCCCCTTGCCACTTCGGTCCCTTGTCTAGCAAGCTGAAATTTTGCACGCTTGAAATAGGTGACATAATTTAATAGGGGACATTGTGGAGTTTTTTAAATGAAGGTCTTTAAATTTTAGTAACAGCGCACACAAATTTCGTATGGTAATTATTTTAAAAAGCAAGGGGGGGGGGGATTGACATTATCTATATTTTAGCGTATCATAAGTATAAGGTCCTGATAAATTAAAACATTTATAACTCGATCTATAATTATCGCAAAACACTCATATTTTGTATGGTAAACGTAATCTTTATAAAAGGAAGGACATAATCGGATTTTTAACCGAACCCCCTAAATTTTAGTGTAACCCGAATATAAGTACTCGAAAAAATTGTCACAGCCCACACAAATTTCCTATGATAATCGTAATCGTTTAAAAAAGCAGAGGGGGGCTCTGTTGACTTTTTCTATATTTTAGTGTATCATAAGTATAAGGTCCTGATAAATTAAAACATTTATAACTCGATCTATAATTATCGCGAGACACTCATATTTTGTACTGTAAACGCAATCTTTATAAAAGGTGGGACATTATCGGATTTTTTAACTGAACGCCCTAAATTTTAGTGTAACTCGACAATAAGGGCTCGAAAACGCAAACACTTATAACACAGATAAAAATTTTCCGCCCCGGGGGAGTAAGGATGTCGAATTAAAACCCCCCATCTTAATCTGGTATTTATATTCTAAGATTAACCATCAGGATTACTAACAGACTTATTCAATATATGGTTTGTGAATGAAACTAACTTTCTTTTTTATATAAAAAAAAATACTGTACGATTTTTATATTCCACGATTAAGGTAAGATTAACAAAATTCTTCAATTGAAGTAATTTTAAGTTTATTAAAATATATCAGAAATTTTTTTTATATGAAAAATAATACTGTACGATTTTTATGTTCCACGATTAAGGTAAGATTAACAAAATTATTCAATTGAAATAATTTTAAGTTTATTAAAATATATCAGAAAATTTGTTTGACACAGTATTACAGCTGGAAGTACACGTGGAGGTATTCTTTGATCATCTTTTTTGTTAAATAATAGCCAAATTTCGAAGTTAAAAATGATTGTGCAATTGTAAAGTGAATATTAACAAATGCCTTGAAATTATCTTTTGGAATTTCTGCGAGTCTTTTTGAAAATCATTAATGTAATATTATCTAACACATTTTAGAAGTAATCCTAATATTTGTGCTAAATTTATGTAGAATGGCATTTCAGTTACTCCTGAAATCAAGATAACAGGGTAAGAAGAATAAAAATCATGGAGAAATGCTGTTCTTTTCAAAACATTCATATTTCTTCAAAGAATGAAAGTAATTATGTGGGAGGTCCGGTCCACGGTTGGGCTCGGGAGCGAAAAGGCTATTGTATGGAAAGGGCATTTGCATCTGATATTTGTATAAAGATGACCAACTGTGAAGGCGGTCGTTGACAATTGATTGGCATGCAGATTTTTTGTTAAGAAGGTGATAATAGTATCTAGATGGTACTTTATTAGCATTTCAAATTATATACCAACACCGTCACAGTAAAAGTTTTAAAAAATCCCGGCACCGGGTTTTGATTTTTTATTTGTTTAATATCATACTGTAGCTATTTTATTAATTGATTAATATCATCTTAGAAAAATTGAAAACATTCATAGTTAAATTGACAAATAAAACAATTCTGAAAAATTAAATTATTTTTATTAAACGTATTTATTAATAACAATTTAAAATAATTTTAATTATTAATTGTTTATATAACTAATATATCAATTACTTGTTTAAAAACTATTACATGAACTATATAATAGTTATTTTAGGGTAAATGCAAATTTATTTTTTAAATTTTCGGTTATTATAATGTTATTAACTTCATTGAGATGTATAAAAATGATAAGGATTCTGAAGGTACATAAGTTGTTTATTTATTTATTAGTTAATTTATAATAGTTTTCTTGCTCTTTAATTATAATTAATTAGTATCTTGCTTTTTGCGAATTGTAAACTATAACTGTGCTTAAAAAAATTAAAATCTGCATCTGGACAATAATATCACCTAACATTGTTAAAAATTACTTTATATATTTGTACAATGCTGCATTATCATTATTGTTATTATTATTATGTTTAATAAATTAATTATTACTTAGGATTTATGTTTTTGACTGATTTTTCAAAAAAAATTCAATTTTATTTTTCGAAAATAATACATCAGAAATTTTGAATAAACACTTTAAGTGATGAATAATTGCTATTAATTAATTTTCAAAACAGTTAATAAATTTAGTATAGAAATTAAATTAATATTTTATTAAATATATATATTTTAATTTAATGTATCCTTAATTTATTAAATTAATAACATTATTTATATACATTAAAATTTTTACTTTAAAATAAACTCAATACATAATACATTATATATTAATTTTATCATTATATTTTACAGTAGTTATAAACTGAAATTTATCCTTTACCTGTTTATTTTTATATTTAAAGTTACTGAAATGTAAAACTATTAATATAATTAATAATAAAACTAAAATAATTTTTTTTTCTGGGAAAGTGGAAGGGAAAAGGTAATATAAAAAAAATAAATAAACGACAAATACAAAAAGCTTAGTTTTGTCAGTTAAAATTCGCAAATAAAATTAATTAAAATAATAGTTACATTACTACATAAAATTAAAAATTATAATCTTATTACAAAGAAATAGGCCCAGATTCAATAAAATTAGCTCACAAAAATCGTCTTCAAAGGGGGAGAAGACTTAAAAAATTGCAAGCAATAATTATGAAAAAAAAAAAAAAATGAAGTGGTGGGTGGAGTTTTCTGAAAACAAAATATTTTTCATAGCACGCCTAGTTACGAAATCACTATTATTTTCCCAATGTTTATAATGGTAAAGTAACTTATGAAAACAAATTTATAAGATGCAACTTTGTATTATAAAAAAAAAAGTCCTTCCGGCCAGTGCCGGGAGGAAGAGGTAGCTTTCATATTCCTTATTTTAAAAAAGCCAACTTATATTATTCAATCACACGAAGCTCAATTTAGTGGAAACCGAATATAGGAGATTCAATACTAATTTTTATCAATATAATGAATCAGAATTTCGCGAAATTAGTCAGCTTTATCCAAGCTGCTTTTCTTTAAAGTAACTTATATTTGGCTGCCAAATTCGGCGATTTCTTAAAGTGCCTGCCATTTTAAGACAACATGGTGGATGAGGCTAACCAGTGAACTTGGTCGAGACCTTAGTAACTGCTGTGCACATGCTCACTCACATAGGAAATCGGTTGATATATACGAGTGCTGTCGCAGGCAAAAAATCAGATTTTTCAAAGTGTCACCCACATTAGAAATTGAAACTGCTATATCTGAGCCATTTTTGAAGATAAAGACAAACAAAAAATGCTCCTGAATCCTTATATCAAGTTCAAATACTTAACAAAAAAAACCTTTTTCAATTTCTAATTTTTTTGCAACGCACTTTAAATATATATATCTTTTAATTTAATGGCCGCCATTTTGAAATAAGGTGGCTGATGAATCTGACCGAACTTGGTCGAGATATTGATGTATACTATCTACATGCCTTCTTACATCGAAATAGGCGAATACGTATGTTATCGCGTGACAAATACAAGATCGTTTCAAAATGTTAGCCATGCTAGAAATTCAAAGTGCTATAATTCAACCATTTTTTAAAGATATAAACAAAAGAACAAATTTTCAGAAACAAAAACTGCCCCGGAATCATTGTATCAAGGCCAAACACATAAAAAAAATCTTTTTCATTTTCCAAATTTTTAATACCTCATTTTAAATTTTAAATTTAATTTTTTTTAAATGGCAACCCTTTTAAAACAAGATGGCGAATGAAGCAGGCCAACGAACTCGGTCGAGACATTGGTATGTACTATGTACAGACCAAGTTACATCCAAATCGGTTTATAAATACGCCTGTTATCGCGTGACAAAAATCAAGTCATTTTAAAATGTCAGCCACAATAGAAATTCAAAATGCTATAACTCAGCCATTTTTTTAGATATAGACGAAACAAAAACTGTCCCGGAATCTTTGTATTAAGGTCAAACACATACGAAAAAAATCTTTTTCATTTTCCAATTTTTTTGGTATCTTATTTTAAATTTAAAATTTTTTTAATTATTTTAAATGGCCGCCATTTTGAAACAAGATGGCGGATGAAGCTGGCCAACGAACTCCGTCGAGATATTTGTATGTGCTATGTATAAACGAAGTTATATCCAAATCGGTTCATAAATATGCCTTTTATCGCGTTACAAAATTCAGGACGTTTCAAAATGTCAGCCACGCTAGAAATTCAAAATGCTATAACTCAGCCATTTTTTAAGATATAGACGAAACAAAAACTGCCCCGGAATCTTTATATAAAGGTCAAATACAAAAGAAAAAAATATTTTTCCATTTCCAATGTTTTGGTACCACATTTCAAATTTTAAAGTTTTTAAAAAATTTTAAATGGCCGCCATTTTGAAACAAAATGGCGGATGAAGCTGGCCAACCAACTCGGTCGAGATATTTGTATGTACTATGTACACACCAAGGTACATCCAAATCGGTTCATAAATATGCCTTTACCACGTAATGCTATATACCAGCATGTTGTATTCACGATTTGATTAAAAGTTTCACAAGATTACGAAATCATGGACACAACTTGGGAAATTTTTATTAATAAGTTAACGGTTTTATATTTTATCAAATCTAATAAGTGTTTTTGATAAAAATGGCAATAAAGAAGCAGCAGATGAATAATAAAAAGGTCCGAATTACATCTTCAAACGATAAGTAATAGAATTTCAACTGGTATACAAATGCGGCGATGAGTTTCTTAGCCTGGCCAATATCTTTAGGCTTGAAATTGCGTACCGGAAAAAAATTTCATCTTATGTATACATAAGTTAACTTTATTATGCATAACCTGATCTTAAAACATTACTAACAAAAAAAAAAATAAATAAATAAAAAAAATGAATAAATAAATACAAACCCGTTCTTGGAGGTTTGAATAGAAGAATGTTTATGAACTCATTTAAAAAGCTTGAGCAATGGATGCCGGAGACAGAAAAGATTCAGAACCACTGATTTAGAAGATACTTTGTTAAGAACACTTTAAAAAAAATCGCTCAAATTGACAGAAAAAAAACTGTCAATTTTGGCGCCAGTGAAAAACCGTTTAATTACCGTAATTTCGGGTGTATAGCCCGCAGATCAAACAATTCAGTTTGCACACAGAAATTTTATTCAGCATTTGAAGACCAATATTTACCGTGATCTAAAAAGTTACATTTTATTTTTAAAAATTTCTGGGTCGAAACACGAAAACACGATTGTTTGATCTGCGGGCTATACACCGGAAATTACGGTAACAGAAAATATCTGTAATTTTACATTAAAACGGTTTTTTCTGTAAAAGATATTGATTTTTCCTGTAAAAATTACAAAATATACATTTTTTTACAGAAAAAAACTGTTTTTCTTTAAAACAGTTTTTTCTGCAAAAAAAAAAAAATTCTGTAAAAATTATACATTTTTTTTTTTTTTACATTGAACCTGTTGTGATATTTATAATTGCATTTGGTATAAAAATATTAAAAAAAATTCCACCAAATAAATAATCAAATTAATGGATCTCAGACATTAAGCTATAAAATAGGGATGATTTCGAATTAAAAAGTAATAATTATTTAAGAAAAACTGGATTTATCCTTTATAAAATCGTAGTATTAAACACAGCAAATGTGTTTTTTACTTTCATTATTACTGCTTACAACCATCTTCTGATTTGTCTTCGAAATTTTATAATTAATTTTCTTAGATGATTTACTTCAAATTCTTTGATTTTTAATGCAATTGGTGAACTAATTAGTAATAAAAGAATTCTAAAAGATATTTTTTAATGAAAGAAAATGCTTTTTGACATGGTCGGATGTAAATTACATCCCTTATAGATACCAACCAATGATTGAATTTTAAATAAAGGAAATAATATTATAACCTTTATTCCTTTATGTACTGCATTATGATCTACTGCATTTTTTTCATGTAATTTTTTTTTCAGTTACTACAATGAAAACTAAAGGATAAACAACAACAACAAAAAAAAAAAAACAAACAAAAAAACAAACAAAAAAAAAATTACTCGCCCGTGAGAAATTTAATTCCTTGGAGGTAATTAATTAAAGGGTACTTTAAAGTACCGTCAGCACACTATGACTAAAATATTGTAACAGAAAACCCACAAGATATTTCAAATGGTACCAGAACTGTGGTAAAATATTTTCGATTTCATAAGTATGTGAAATATAGCCTTTTTTCTTATTTACAAATAAATTTTTTGGCAAATTCCGGTGCCAATTATTTATTTCAACATTTTAGCATTGAAAATGCTTTGCCACTAAAAGGGTTAATATATATATTTTTTTAGGTTTCGATCTTGTTAGCAGTCCTTTAGTTACGCGACGTCTATATTCTAGTGACAACATGTTCACTCGCATCTCCACATATGCAATATATAAATTTACATATGCCATTTCTAGCATAGCAAAAAAGAGCCGGTGCCATCACTTTTTCGATTTTCCATGAAAAATAATAATGAAACAGAAAAGAAATACTAGGGAAATTATTACTATACTACATTTTAGTAATTACGTTTTAAAGCAGATGAAAACGATGGATAACTACACAGACAAAAAGTAAACAAGAAGTTTTTCTCCAACACCCAGTGCACTGACGGTACTTATAAGTACCACCGAGTAATTCAACTGTTAAATCAAATGCATACACCGTTCACCTAAAATAGCTAGTCAAATTGTATTCTAAGATCATAATGAACACATAAAAAAAAATCCAACACTTATCTTATGTCCTTTATTGTGTTTGCAGCAATAAAAAGACGAGAGTGACAATCTGTGCAAAATGTCGGCACAAAACACATTGACTGTTTCAAAGATAGCCTCCTTCCTCGCTAAAATAACAAACCTGTTTTTGCAAAAGTATCATTAGAATACTAGTAATATTCACTATGGGATGACAGTTTAAAGTGAGTGGTACTTAAAAGTACCGTCATTAGATAAAGGGTTAAAAAAATAAGTTGTCATTAGCATTTATTTTTCTTTTATCATTTTATCATTCCTTTTTATATAATTTCCAATAAAACCTGAAAATGAATATCCATATATGATTATAATTAAAGTTGGGATTTAAAAACGCTGTAACTTAAAAAGTGCTTATGAGAATTGTTTGATATTTGAACTTTGATATTTGATATTTGAGGGTATGAGAAGCAATGGACTTTTGTTTAGGCGAGAGAAAAGGAAATACTGCAAAAATGTAACAACAGATGGCGTTATGAGAGTCATTATAAGGAATCTTACAGTAGAGATTCACAGTGATGGGGGAGAGTAAATATCTTACTGAGCTTTATTCCGCATCTGGAAAATGATAACAATATAGTATAGGGGAGCTAGGGGATGAATGGGACAAGGG
This sequence comes from Maratus speciosus, assembly GCA_963932465.1. Lineage (NCBI taxonomy): Eukaryota > Metazoa > Arthropoda > Arachnida > Araneae > Salticidae > Maratus > Maratus speciosus. Next base: position 187,723,307 of record OZ010799.1, read on the forward strand.
ATGGATGGGACATTCTCAATATTTTATGCAATGAACGTTTTTTTTAGTTGATTTCTATTTTCATATATGGCCCTACCATAGTGCGCTTTAGAACCAAAAGAAAAACCACATAGCTCTTTTCATTTTTTTGCAAAGTTGCATTTTTTAAACTCTGCTTAAAAGTAACTTTTTTTTTAATTTGAAGTTGTCAAATATTTTATACAGTATAAAAAAATAAGATATGTTGTAGTTATTTATTTGAAGGTTCAATATTGGTAATTAAAATGAGTGTATATTTACCAATGTGACAAAATTATTTCTGAGGCAAAATAGTGGGCAATTGAATCTATGTATCATAGGGATGATAGGGACAATTTAAATGGAGATGAATGGGACAGATTTTTTTCATCCCTAGAGATGTTAAAACATTTATTTATTAACTAAAAAATATTATATAGGTTTATAAATTAATGATTTATGTTAATTATTAGTATTAAACTGTACTCGCATGATATAGGTTGTTTATTATTAAAAATTATATTGAATCTTAATTATTGTATTGTAATAAAGGTTAAATAGTTTATCAAAAAATCGCTATTGAAACATTATCAAAATAGAAAAAAATTGTTAAAAGTAGTATATGTTTATTGATCTGATGGGGGTAAATTATACTGAATTTGAAACTTGTGTTTAAATAAATTCCCACTCGCTCCACCCCTAACATAACTTCATTTGCAGGGGTCGTATGCTTAAGGGATTTTTTCAGGCAAATATCACTATTTGTTTATAGAAAAATAAATCTAGGTTAAACGCGCGAAATTTCGCCCTATTTAAGAAGAAATTTTTCCATAAGAAAGTACTGGTACCGAAGAATTTCCCGGTCGTGAAATTTCAAGACAAGCACGACCCCTGCATTTGTGCATGATGTCTAAGATACATTGAATTAGTATTTATTAATAAGTTGTTAATGGAAAATTATGCCTTATTTAAAAGACATTTTTCACTTTCATTTCATATCTGAAATGTCTCGTAAGTGGGAAAGGGGAACAGATAGACAGTCGAAGTTTGAATTACAAGTTAAAACTGCAGTAAATGAAGTTATTAGCAACGCTGAGATATAATAGCCATATTATAAGAACATGTATTACAAATATAAATACATATAAGTTTATAATTATACATTTTAACAAGGTAACATTGAATACAGGGAGAAAAATATTGGTGTCCCATCCATCCTTATTAGTGTCCCATTCATCCCTGCTATAGGGATGATTGGGACAGAGAGTAACGTTTTTTAAATTTTATAATATTTTACTGTATAACAATAATCTAGACTAAATATGGTGCATAGATGTAGTCAAATACCTAATGTATGAAATGTGATATATAATATTGATAATAACTTAAAAAAAGTATTAAAAATAAACATTTTTGTAAAAATGTCCCATTCATCCCCCACCTCCCCTACTTAGTGGTACTAATATTGCAAAATATATTAGATTTTGTTTTACAAAAACATAAAAGTTTGAATCAAACGTTAATGATAAGATTTCCTTCTTTTAATATTTTTATTAATAAATATTGAAAGGTAGAAACGGTTCCTGACTATGTTTTTTGAAGTTCTGGGCAGTTACTTGATACGCACCCTCACGCTTCTATTTGCAATACCATATACAGTAAAATACGTTTAACACGAAATTGAGGGGGCCGAAATTATTTTCGTGTTAAAAGAATTTCGCGTTAAAAAATTCGTAAAAAAAAAAAGAACAAAACTCACGAATATTTTCGACATCATCAAATTTTACTTAATTTTTCTGTTAAACTACTAGTAGTTGCATCCATTAGGATAAAAAGCAAGTAAAAATATATATATATATATTGTTTTTTTGGGAAAAAATCAAACATCTTTTTTTGAAGTGTCTTTTTTAGCATTCTGAGATCTAGCTTGTTTGAAAGAAATAAGTAAAGCTGTCTCTAAATCTTCGTGCTTAGCGGTTCTCGTACGTTTTCTCTCTGGTTTAAACATACTGAGATCAAACAATAATGTAATGGGATCCCTGTTTTTTATTATCGTTCATAAAGTAGAATTGACAATGCTAAACTCTTTGCAGATTTCTGTTTTCGTCTTTCTTTTTCAACAACTACGTTAAGCAGTTTCATCTTCATTTGAAGCGAAAAAGCAGTTTGTTTTTGCACCGATTTCTCAGCCATTATGCTCATAAAACATAACCTAATTTACAAAAGAACATGAAATTCACTGATTTTCACACAAAATTCAGCGTTATTAACACAAAATTCACCAATTTCAACACAAACTAACTAGATCGAAAGCGAATTTTTTTCGTGTTAAACGATTTTTGTTTCGTGTTAAAAGGAAAAAAAAATGTATTAAATTGCATAGTATACTGTCCTGACCGCTATATCATTTCGTGTTAAGTGATTTTTCATGTTAAGCGTTTTCGTGTTAAACGTATTTCACTGTACATTGAATAACACTGTTTCTTGTATCTTTCATGGAACTTTTAAATGAATCATAATTAGACAGTTAATCCTATAAACAAGTCTAAGTTAACAGGCATATCACTTTTATAGTGGTTTTGTCGAGATAGGGAAAACGGTTTTTGGTGGATAGAAGTATTGGTAGATTTATGGGAGCGATAAAGGGGGGTAATTACCGCTCCCAGATCTCTGAAATTATATGCATTTTTTATTATTTTGTATGGAAAGTCATGTAATCTATGCTAAACATACAAGTTACCTGGAAAATTTAATGTCATTACTCCTCCCAGCCCACCTCTCTGGAACCGCCATTGGATACAAGGAAAAATTGCACAACCACAAGCATTTATACAAACTTTGAGTACTGTATTCATTATTTCGCACAAACAAACTATCTGTGCAATATTTATGCTGTGGAATGGGTACTTACGTATTATCCCGGTCAGGAGATAAATCGCCAAAAATGGTTGACAGTTTCCATTCTTGTTTATCATAGCACTCATGCTCAAAACATCAATTTTACATATGTTTATTAAATAAGTACATAACATTGTTAAAAATGGTAACTAAGGTTAGTTTAGTATAATTAATAAATGGTGAATAATATAATTCATAAGAAAGAATAAGAAATAAGTAATGGTCAATAATAAAACATTAACCCAACCCATAAGGTATTTCAAATGGCACCAGAATTGTGGTAAAATATTTTTGATTTCATAAGTATGTGAAATATAACCATTTTTCTCATTTACAAAAAATGTTTTTGGCAAATTCTGGTGCTAATCATTTATTTGAACACTTTAGCATTGAAAATGCCTTTCCCCTTGTTGAAATAAATAAAAGGCAGACATAAAGGCGTGGATCGAATTGAGTATATTTGATATTAACAAGAACAATTACACAAACATACTGAAAGAAAACAGAAAATTTACAGGTATTTATAGATTTTGCAAGGCCCATGTCGGAGAATTGGCGGCCGTGAAAGAAAGCTACATTAAACAACCAATCACAATAAACATAGTTGTACAAAAAGAAATTAATAAGAATTTAATGTAATGCTATGATTATTTTCAACATCCGCCCATAATCTAGCATTACATCAGAAAACAAAGAAATTTCTTGAAATCAATCATTAATAATAATATGACACAATTTAAACATTACTTGTACAAACAACAAAGAAATAATAGTTCATAAAATTTAACTTTAGGTAATGCCTTTGTAAATAAATCAGCAATTTGCATATTCGTAAGAACATATTCAATTTTGATGTGATTTTCTTTTATAATATTGCGAACAAATTTCAATTTGATATCGATGTGTTTCATTCTACCACAATTACTCTCATTACTGATACATTTTATACATGATTGATTATCCTCAAAAATTACTAAATCCTTAATATTTACAATTTCACTAGCAATATTTTTAAACCATAACAAGTCTTGCAAACTTTTAGTTAAAGCAATGACTTCAGCTTCAGTTGACGATAAAGCAACTGATTTTTGTTTATTACAACACCACAGAACAGGCATGTTACAAAACATTAAAATATAACCTGTTACTGATTTGCGGTCATTTGTGTTACCCCCCCCCAATCAGCATCAACATACATGGATAATTTAGGATCAGAATTTTGCTTTTAATACAAAAGTTTTAAAGACAATGTTTCTTATAAATATCTTAAGATTTTCTTAAGTGCTTTCCATGCAATTTCAGTAGGATTTTCTTGCAATTGACTTAAACAGTTAATAGCATACAAAATATCAGGTCGAGAAATATAAGCTAAATATAATAAACAACCTACAAGTTCACGATATGGGCCATTAAAAGGTTTACCATTTTTGAAATCAGATGGGGTGGACTTAGGAGAAATAGGAATGTCACTGGGTTTACAATCTAGCACATTAAACTTACTTAACAATTTAATTATGTAAGACTCTTGATTCATTATTAAACTATCAGAATTGAATTTCATTTGAATACCTAGAAATTCTGAAACACTTTCCGATTTTGACATATGAAACTCTTTATATAATAGGGAAATAACTACATTAGTTTCATTTACATCTGAACCTGCAATTAACATATCATCTACATACAAAGCAATAATTATTTTATGATCATTATTATACCGAATAAAAATACAAGGTTCATTATCACAAGATTTAAAATTTAACTTTGAAATAAATTCATGAAACCTTTCAAACCATTGTCGTGGGGCTTGTTTTAGACCATATAAACTTCTTTTAAGTTTACACTTTCGCCCACTTTTATCTTCATAGCCTTGCGGCTGATCCATAAAAACAAGTTCATTTAACTTACCATTCAGGAACGCTGTTTTAACATCTAACACAAATGCATATAAGTCTTCATTTAAAATCAAAATAAGAACCAAACGTAAAGATGGCATACTTATTACAGGGGAAAAGGTTTCTCTATAGTCTAGCCCTTCTTTTTGCATAAATCCACGAGCTACGAGTCTCGCCTTATGTCGACCATCTCTTTTGATGGTAAATACCCATTTGCAGGAAATAGGTCGTTTGTCAGGTGGTAATTTTTCAAGATCCCAGACATCGTTGATTTTCATACTTTCAATCTCCACGTCCATAGCTTCTTTCCACAAGCGTTGTTCATCACTAGGGAGGGATTTGATATCATCAAACGTTAATGTTTCTTGTTGGCAAAGTAATGCTTCGTAAACTTCAGGATCTGGATACCGTACAGGTTGCTTTTTAAATCTTTCAGATTTTCTTGTTTTGTCTTCTTTCTCTTCAGGATCATCTAATTCATCACTCGTATTTTCTAGAACATCTGGATCAATTTCATTATCGACTGGTTCTGAATTTTCTAGAATGTATTGTTTCGACTGAACATTTTCCTTTTTCTTTTCATTGAATTTCACATTTCTTGATACAGTTATTCGTTTCGTTTCAGGATCTAGTAATCTATATCCCATTGAAGAATAACCAATGAAGATCATTTGTTTAGACCTATCGTCAAGCTTATTTCGATGAACGGAAGGAATTAACATGTAAGCACTGCATCCAAAAACACGTATGTGCTTGAAATCGGCTTCTTCTCCATATTTCAGGAAGTACGGAGTTTTGTTCTCGCAATAGTGCTGCTTGGCATTCGGTTTTTCAAGTAAGCTGCTGAAAGGATAGCTTGACCCCAAAAAGTCTTTGGTAAATTTGATTCAGCAATCAAAACACGTCCTATATTCAGAAGCGACCTATTGCAGCGTTCAGCTACTCCATTCAAAGATTGCGTGTATGGAGGAGCGGGATCGATCACTATACCAAGACCTCTAGTAAAATTCACTAAATCATTAGAAAAATATTCCTTCCCGTTATCACATCTAATTTTCTTCACTGTAAGGTTGGATTTTAAGAACATTTTTAATTCTTCTGAGACTTCACTTTTATGTTTCAGTAAACGTACTTCAGTAAAACGAGAAAAATCATCGATAAGAGTCATAAAATAGCACTCGCCAGAAAAAGTTGTCGGAAAAATAGGTCCACAAATGTCACTATGAATCAAAGTCATTGGCTTGGTTTCTCTTTTTCTTGGTCCTCTTCCCATTGGTGTTGCACTCTGTTTTGCCCGAGCACAAATATCACAAAAAGAATCAGGTACCGGAAGCTTCATATCTTTCAATACTTTGTCACTCGGATGACCAAGTCTGCGATGCCAGATAACACAGTGATTTTCCTTTGAAGTAAGAACGATTTCGTAAACAGGGACAAAGTCACTTACGTATTGTCCATTCAAATCACGTTCACCAAAGTAAAAACGGTTTCTCCCTTTTTCGATAAATACTTTTTGATTCTTGAAAATAACTGTATAATTTGCACTTTCAATTTTCCTAACGGAAATGAGTTGCCCGTTTAAGTCTGGAACATAAAGCACATCCTTTAAAGTAATTTCCATTCCATTTGACAGTTTTCCATTAATATTTCCAATACCTTTGATTTCAAGATTCGTTGTTTTCGATGCGCATTTAATAGTTCCTGAAGAAGGTACTAAGGATGCGAAATAATTCTCATTAGAACACATATGGGAGGTTGCTCCGGAATCTACTATAAATTCATTCTTTTTAATGCTTCCAGCAACGAAAGAAACAGCTGAAGAGGCAAATTTTTCTTCATTTGAATTTTTAACATCTTTACAGTTACGTTTTATGTGTCCGGATTTTCCACAAGAATGGCAAGTAATTTTCTTTCTACAATATTTCGCTGTATGCCCTTTAGAGTTGCAAATTTTGCAAAAGAATTCTTTGCGAGTCGACACAAATGCAGTATTATCATGAGCAGCCTTAGTATATACTTTTTCTTTCTTTGAATCCAAAAGAAGTGCTTCAGCATCTAATAATCTTTGTGTCACAAAATCTAATGTCAAAACAGAATTCGGTTGGTTTTCTAAAGCAATCTTAACATTTTCAAATTCCTGAGGCAATGACATCAAAATATAAACAATAGTATCCGTTTCATTAACTTCTGCCCCAGACAGCTTAAGATCCGAAATTAATTTATTTATTTCATCAATGTGATTTCTCATAGAAACTGTACGATCTTTCTTAATCGTTGCCAATCTCTTCCGAATTAAAATTTGATTCACTGCACGTTTTGTATCGTAAGTGCGTTCTAATTTATTCCAAATTTTATGAGCTGTATTTTCATCTTGAAGTGACGCAAGAACATTATCACTTAATAATGATAATAATAAAGCGTAAGCCTTTTTTGCTTTCACGACATCGGCGGCATTGTCTGGAGCTGCTTCATTTTCCAGGAATTTTTCCAATTCCTTAGCAGCAAAAATTGCTGTTACTCTTCGTTTCCATACCGAAAAACTTTTCCATCACCTTCAAAAAGAGGGATGCCGTAAACATCTTTTGAAGAATCCATTCTGCTCGATAAAATATATAAAAAGAAAGATAAAATCTTTTTCACTCAAAATCCCAGCAGAAATGAAAAACAGAAAGATAACGGCGTCAGTATGTCTCGCAGCTCATTTCAACACTTGCTAGAACCACGCTCTGCTGTTGAAATAAATAAAAGGCAGACATAAAGGCGTGGATCGAATTGAGTATATTTGATATTAACAAGAACAATTACGCAAACATACTGAAAGAAAACAGAAAATTTACAGGTATTTATAGATTTTTCAAGGCCCATGTCGGGGAATTGGCGGCCGTGAAAGAAAGCTACATTAAACAACCAATCACAATAAACATAGTTGTACAAAAAGAAATTAATAAGAATTTAATGTAATGCTATGATTATTTTCAACACCCCTGAAAGGATTAAAAAAACTATTCCTTTTTATGTTTCGATCTTGATAGCAGTCTTTTAGTTATGTGACGTCTATTTTCCAGGGACAACATGTTCTCTCGCATCTCCAGATATGCAATATATGAATTTACATATGCCGTTTCTAGCACAGCAAAAAAGAGCCGGTACCACAACTTTTTCGATTTCCTATGAAAAATAATAATGAAACAGAAAAGAAATATTAGGAAAATTATTACTATACTACATTTTAGTAATTACATTATAAAGCAGATGAAAACGATGGATAACTACATAGACGAAAAGTAAACAAGGAGTCTTTCTCCAACACCCAGTGTACTGACGGTACTTATAAGTATCACCTAGTAATTCAACTGTTAAATCAAATACATACACCGTTCACCTAAAATAGCTAGTCAAATTGTATTCTAAGATCATAATGAAGACATAAAAAAATCCAACACTCATCTTATATCCTTTACTGTGTTTGCAGCAATAAAAAGACGAGCTTGACAATCGGTACAAAATGTCGGCACAAAACACATCGACTGTTTCAAAGATAGCCTCTTTCCTCGCTAAAATAACAAACCTAGAACTACTGTTGTCATGTATCCGGATAAAGTGGAGTTAAAAGAGTGTTTTTGCAAAGTTCCGTTAGAATATTAGTAATATTCACTATGGGATGAAAGTGTAAAGTGAGTGGTATTTATAAGTACCGTCAGTAGATAAAGGGTTAATTCCAAAACATTAATTTAATTTACATTTACTAATTGCATAGCATCAAGTTACTTGCTACCACTAAATTTTAATGGTATTTCTCGCCTTATTTAATCACAGAATTTCTGAGATGTTATAAAACAAGGAATACTATTAAAATTTAGTGGTGAAAATATACAATTTGGGATTCCTGATTACTTAAAAGATTTGGTCATTGATTTTCGTATCTCGAATAATAAAAAAATGAATCTTTCATATTTTTCCCGAGGTATCCAGGTTCGAGTCCTGGTCTAGGCATTTTTTGCTTTGTTGGACTTAACCTCAACTGCGTTACTCCAGCTTTGAATGTGATTTATTTAGTTGAAATAAAATTTCCCTGTCTTCATTATGAGAATCTTTCATTTTCCCTACTCTATAATCATTGGCATCAGATCAAACTTTTATAAAAGTGTCAATATTACAATAGTAAATTACAATAAAAATGTTAAAGAAAATACACTTTAATAGCAAATACACATTTTCATTCATTTCCATTTATTACCCGACTGCCAAGAAGTGTTACGTGTTTCACGCGTACCTGGGTAAGTGGATTTCTTTATACCCTCGAAGCATCCCAACGGCTGGATGAATTTTAATGAATGAGGTCTCTATCGATTCGTCTTAACTGTCCAATGGTTATCCGATGGTGGTCCGTAAAATACAAAATGGCTGTAGAATCGAAATTTTTTTTAACGCACCATATTGAGTGGCATATCATTGGATAGGTCTTTCAAAATGAAGACGATGTTTCATTGACTATTTTACAGTCAGAAGCTCCGTTTAAATATTACATAACCTAGAAGTTGTGCAGGTAAGATCTCTAGCTTTACTGCAACTCCAACTTTCATAGACATCTATAGACCTTACCAAAACAGTGTTTATAGATAGAAACTAACAATTAAACACAACTTAAAAGTCATCAATACAAGTAAATAAAAAAAGGTAATTAATATAAAAAATAGTTTCACATTGATGAGACATAATTAATGAGGTTGCTTTTTACGCAGTCGAGTTTTTTGATTTTTTAAATTTAATTTGTACTTGTTAGATATTTTATTCTTCACATTTCAATACGATTATATCAAAATGTCATAACTTTTTAAAATACGAGTATAGGATATCTTGTTATTTAGACTAGGGCTCTATAATGTAGAGATAACGAGATGTTGCCTCATGATAAATGAAACGTGGTTTAACCTGGATTATATTAACCATCATTCAGTTAAAGATTGGCAAGTATGTATTTCCAGTCTCACTGTACACGAAACCGTGATTCAAGAGATGCGCCTGAGATTAACTATTGAGAATGGAGATGTCGATGGTTACTGCCTGACGGAGGGTTAAGTCTGGATGGTATCTTTAGAAGTTGACTATTAAAAAAATCAATGGGATTTGTTTTTCAAGTAGAGTTTATTTTCGGGGTAGAGCTTATATTACGAGCCTCCGGAAAATTCATGCTGGATTGTTTTTAAATTAAGTCCTATTTTCGTAAAAATACGGTAGCGACATTGAGAAATCGGACTTGAAAGAGGGAAGGAAATTTTCACTAACACTTTCTTAAACCTTATTTACTATTTCATGCACACTAATCTTGCATGTACCACATAAAGTTCATACATGGTTACAACGTCAACTGCAATATGATTGGTGTTGTACCGTTAATACGATTGTATATTAACCCCTTCGCGACGAAAGTTCTTTACAGAAATTTTAATCTTTCAACCACGGGTTTTTCAAAATAGAAATATTTGTGTAATTTAATCTCAGAAATGCTCTGATTAAATGAGGCGAAATTTACAATAAAAAATAACTGGTGGGAATAATCAAGGATTCTGAGCACCTTATGTGTCACGTATACGTGATGCTCGTCGCAAAGGGGTTAAGTACCATTAGGTTTGAATGATCACAACGATTTTTAACAAATATTATAATTTTAAAAAATCCCTGCCGGCTCGGGCCTATAGGCGGAGGTAGATTTCGAAGTTAAGTACTAAATTCACCAACAAAACTTAAATCAAGATTAGAGATAAACCAAGTTCCTTCACTAAGAATGAGCTCTAAGGAGATAACATTTTGTGAAAATTCTAATATACACGAATACACACACACGCATGTATATGGAAAAAGTTTAAAAAATAGCTAAAGCAAATTCAGAGAACATCAAAGTGTTACAATATGTTAATATTTCCATTGTCGGGTTTTTATCATGTTTTAATACGTTTCTTCAAACTCACATGACGTTACATATTCACCTGCTGAGGTCCATTATATTTCTAATATGACGCAATATATATATATATATATTTAATTCGTCAAACTATTTATTTCATTTTGAGTTTTCATGCGCAAATCTTGCTCTAGAAAACTTATGACGTAATATTCAATTTGTTTTCAATTCGTCAAACTGTTTATTTAATTTAATTTTTCACGTGAAATTTTGCAATAGAAAAGCAATTGTTGTGGTGAGAATTTTATTGCTTTTTTTTTTTTTTAATTGTTGGCATCTGCTATAAAGAAAAATATTTATTTTTTCCTGTCATTGTTGTGTAAGAGCTGGTTTTATCAGAATCATGTTAAGACGGTACATTCAAAATTTTGAGCCCTCCCCATTTTTATTCCCTTGGGCCGATTTTGCTCATTTTCAATCCCCTCCGAGATATTAACCATCTCAACGTTGTTGGCGAGTTTGAAGACGATCCGTGCATAATTGCGACTTTTATCGTGCGGACAAAATCTAGTACATATACATACATATATATATATATATATAAACTTTTTAGGTGGGGGTGGTTTTGGGTTCATGGGGTCCTATAATGAAAAGTTATGAAGGAATTTTTCAAAAGTCGCACCATGGTAACGACTGCAATAGGTAGTATTTCTTACGAAATCTACCTAATTAGGAAAATGATTTTTATGATCTAGAATTAATTTTAAACTATTAAAGAAAAACAACATGAAACAACATAAATTCTAAAATTATACTTCAGATTTGAGTTAACCCCTGTTGTAAGTTAATGTTGTGCCCATGTCTTATTCTTGCCCCGAATAGAAAGTAAAATATTATCAGATAAATATATGATGTTTTAGTAGTTAATAATGAATTCTGTATCATATCGTCACACTGTTACAAATACGTGAAGTATAATTTGTATGCTACTTACATCACGGACAATCATGTACTAAAGAGTCAATAGACGATAATGTATGTAATTAGGTATTTGATGCCAAGCCGTACTAATGGCAGTAAATACGTAATTGAGTTTAAGGAACATTGTACATTGAATGCACAATATATGACATATAAATGCACATTTATTCAAAACTATGAAAATTGAATAGCGGGTTGTGTATCATATCCAGGGCTATATTAAGGCATGTGCACACGTGGCAAATGCACTGTTCAGGAAATATCACTAATTTCAAGTAGTAATGACTTCACTTTATTTAGATGTAGCATTTCTGTCAAAAAAAAAGGTGAAAATTACTATTAGGACATAAGGGCGAATGTTTGACCTGGTTCTCAAAAATACTTAACCGGTCCCTAATCATTCCAGTCACACTCTTACAAATAGGTAAACTGTACTTTATGTGATACTTACGTGCAAACGATAAAATTAAAAACGAAAAATTCGAAGTAATATTTTTTAAATATACACTTCCCTTTTTTACACTACTCATATAATGTAATTTTTTTGAAGCAGGAAGTAAAGGACTCACACATGGTAATTTATTCAATTACATAAATAATTCTAAGCCGTAATAATGGCATTAAATACCTAAGTTCACCGAACTTTGTAGGGTAAATCTAAACTACAGGAAAGCAAGAGCCAAACATAAATGCATATCTATTCAGAATCTTGAATTTTAAATTCAATTTCAAATGAAAATATTTATATAAAAATGTAAATGTAAGTGATAATAACTTAAAATACATACAAAAAAATACGAGCGTAAATCAAATTAAAAAGAGGTGGGTAAGTGTGATTACAGATCGCACAGAGGGTTTCGTTTAATATTCCTTTCAAAACACTTTATCCTTCTGAAAAATCTGTTACTTCCACATTTCGCAACCAGGGGCGCACTCTATTCTAAACGAACCTCTATCCGAACGAAACTCCGTTTTCCATACTATCCGTACATATATCAGTCTAAGGGATTGGGCCCATAGCACCCGAGATAAGTAAGCGTCCCTGGCGGTAAAAAGTGGAACTAAAATATGTAAGGCTACGGTGCATAATATGAAAGAATGGTCAAAGGGGTGTCGGCAAAAGTTGGAAAAGTGCTCCCCGGGTAAAAAGGGCGGAGATTAGAAAAATTGCTTAAAATATACAAGTTAGAGCCCGGAGGAGTAAATAATATAGGACTTTTTGAAAATTTTATGATTTGTCGTGTGGTCTGAGGTATTCAGCTATACGTATGCAAAAAATCATGTCTCCAACTTAATTAGGGGCTCTCTTAGAAAGGATTGCTTAAAATACATATGTGGTAGCTCAAAGGGTTAAACGTAAGACTTTTTCAAGATTTTATGATTTGTCGCCTGGCTTCAGGTGTTCTAAGTATGCAAAATTTCAAATCTCCAATTTAAAAAGCGGCTCAGTTAGAAAGAATTGCTTAAAATACGCATGTGGGAGCCCAAAAGGTTAAATGTATGACTTTTTCAAAATTTTATGGTTTTTCATTTGATGTGAGGTGTTCAGCTATAAGTATGCAAAATTACACGCCTAATTAGGGGCTGACTTAGAAAGAATTATTTAAAATACACATGTGGGAGCCCAAAGGTTTAAATTTACGATTTTTCAAAATTTTTTTCAAAATTTTAGGGTTTGTCATTTGATGTGAGGTGTTGAGCTATAAGTATGCAAAATTTCACACCTCCAACCTAAATAGGGGCTCACTTAGAAAGAATTGCTTAAAATACACATGTGGGAGCAAAAAGGGTTAAATATACGACTTTTTGAAAATTTTATGATTCGTCGTTTGATGTGAGGTATCCAGCTATAAGTATGCAAAATTTCACGCCTCCAACCTAATTAGGGTTTACTTAGAAAGATTTGTTTAAAATACACATGTGGGAGCCCAAAGGGTTAAATGTACGACTTTTTCAAAATTTTATAGTTTCTCGTTTGATGTGAGGTGTTCAGCTATAAGTATGTTAAATTTCACGCCTCCAACCTAATTAGAGGTTCACATAGAAATAATTGTTTAAAATACACATGTGGGAGCCCAAAGGGTTAAGTGTACGACTGTTTCAAAATTTTATGATTTGTCCTTTGATCTGAGGTGTCCATCTATAAGTATGCAAAATTTCACTCCTCCAACCTAATTATGGGCTCACTTAGAAAGAATTGTTTAAAATACACATGTGGGAGCCCAAAGGGTTAAATGTACGACTTTTTCAAAGTTTTAGGATTTGTCGTTTGATGTCAGCTATAAGTATGCAAAATTTCACGCCTCCAACCTAATTAGAGGTTCACATAGCAATAATTGTTTAAAATACACATGTGGGAGCCCAGAGGGTTAAATGTACAACTTTTTCAAAATTTTATGATTTGTCGTTTGATCTGAGGTGTCCATCTATAAGTACGCAAAATTTCACGCCTACAACCTAATTAGGGACTCACTTAGAAAGAATTGTTTAAAATACACATGTGGGAGCCCAAAGGGTTAAATGTACGACTTTTTCAAAATTTTATGATTTGTCATATGATGTGTGGTGTTCATCTATAAGTATGCAAAATTTCAAGTCTCCAGCATGTATAGTTTCTGAGAACGGGCTCTGTGACGGACAGACAGACGGACGGACGGACAGACAGACAGACAGAGGAGCGAGACGAATAGGGTTTCGTCAGATGAACGAAACCCTAAAAGGATCTCGCCACTCTTATTCAGAACCACCTAAGAATAAAAGAAAGTTCAGAAATTGAAAATTTTATATTAAATTTTGTATTTTCCTTCGCTGTATTTTAACTATATTTTCCTTAACCTTCTCTAAAGTTTCTCATAGAATAATTTCAATATTTTGTTTTTTACAAAATAAATTCCTAAAAGGAGAAGTAAATTTAGTTCATGTTCTGAAGGAAATGTAATATGATATATTTAGGGAAAATCGAATTAATGGTGAGTATTTTCTTGCACAATTTATAGTTACATCAGTTGACCTACATACCATGATACATATCTCGGTGAAAGAGAAACGCCAAGAAAAAAATTCTACAAACGGGAAAATGATAAGATTCACATTGAATTATGTGGTGTAGGAATTCGTGGTATTGTATTATGGTTCATAAAGTAGAAAATAAAATCATAAGGAAGTTAAGGATTTTATATTGGTTATGAACCTCCAACCAATCATTTTACGGTTTTTATCTGCAAGTGACTATTATAATAAAAATGATTTCAGCAAAATAGTTATTGCATAAAAATATTAAAACGTTGTACAGTGAAATACGTTTAACACAAAATAGATGGGACCGACATTTTTTTTTTCGTGTTAAAAGAATTTCGCGTTAAAAGAATCGTAAAAAAAAGAACAAAACTCACAAATATTTTCGACGTCGTCAAATTTTATTTCGATTTCTTGTTAAACTACTAGTAATTTTCACCCATTAGTATAAAAAGCAAGTAAAAAATATTATTTTTTTTAGGAAAATATCAGATATCATTTTTTGAAGTTTTTTTTATTTTTTTTTCAGCATTCTGAGATCTAGCTTGTTTGAACCAAATAAGCAAAGCTGCCTCTAAATCTTCGTGCTTACCGGTTCTCATACGTTTTCTCTCTGCCTTAAACATACTCCGCTCAAACATGAACGTAATGGGATCCCTGTTTTTGTATTATCGTTCATAAAGTAGAATTTGCAATACCAAACTCTTTGCAGATTTCTGTTTTCGTAGTTCTTTTTCATAAACTGCATTATGCAGCTTCATCTTCATTAGAAGCGAAATAGCAGTTTGTTTTCGCATCGATTTCTTAGCCATTGTGCTATAAGACAAGCTAATTTGCAAAAAAAAAACGAAATTTATTGATTTTCACCCAAAATTCAGTGGTTTTAATACAAAATTCACCAATTTCAACTCAAACTAACAAAATCGAAAGCTAGTTTTTTTCGTGTTAAACGATTTTTGTTTCGTGTTAAAAGAAACAAAATGTATTAAATTGCATAGTATACTGTCCGGACTGCTTTATCATTTCGTGTTAACCGACTTTTCGTCTTAAGCGTTTTCGTGTTAAACGTATTTCACTGTATATGCATCAGTAAAAGAGAAATACCGAGAATAAAATGAATTCGATCGGGAAATTGATAAGATTCACATAGAATTATGTGGTGTAGGAATTTGTGGTATTGCATTATGGTTCAAAAACTAGAAAAAACTTCATGATGAAGTTATGGATTTTATGTTGTATAGGTGCATCCGATCAATCATTTTACGGTTTTTATCCACAACTAGTTATTTTAAGAAAAATAATTTCAGTAAAATAATTATTCGTAACAATACTAAAACATTGCATATGCAACATTGAAAGAGAAACGTCGAGAAAAATATTGTCACGAATAGGAAAATGATAATATTCACATAATATCACATATATTAAATGCAGTTAGGAATTCGTGGTATTGTATTATGGTTCAAAAACTAGAAAAAGCATCATAAGGAAATTATGGATTTTATATTGGATAAGTTACATCCAACTAATCATTTTACGGTCTTTTTTCCACAAGTAGTTATTTTAACATAAATAATCTCATTAACATTGCATCAAAATATCAAAACATTGCATATGCACCAAACTTACTAAGAAACATAATTTTAAGTAGCTATAAAATGTCCCTTTAATTTAAAACAATAATTGTAGAGGGAAATGGAGAAATTTGATTATGGGGTACTTTCTGACGAATATTCACAGTGTATTACAGTTTATTTCTTTGTTTTTGCCTCTGATTTCATTCATGCATGGTTCAAAGAAGAACCAAATGCGTAATTTTGAAATCTCATTTCAAAATTGCACTATTTCTGAAAATTTTTATCATCTCTATATCCACACAGTGAAAAAAATTAAAACATATATGTAACACATGAACTGTTTATATAACAATAAATAAATGTCTGTAGTTTCTTAGTAGATATTTCTATTGTTTCAATTTGTCATATTTATGTTTTCAAAAAATGGAGGAATTACAATTTTTCATGTTCTTGAAATTTCATGTTTTTAACTAGCTTAAGGGTAGAGCAACACTTCTGAAATCTTACGAAAAAAAAAGCTGATATTGAAGTACCTTCCTTCTTGAACTACTGTAGTTATTTCAATGTTATTTGTAAATAGTTTTGGCAGTAGATAAACTATAAATTTATCATTTGGCAAGAAATAAAAATAAAAAATGCAATGGTTCTGCGATTTCGCCAATAAAAATTAACATCACTAAAAATGAATTTCTTTTTCGCAAAAAATAAGGATCAAAGTATAATTCATTCCAATACCAATATTTTTTAAAAACGGATTGAAATCGTTTCAGTAGTTTCCGAGAAAATGGCACGTGAATATCAGCTGTTTTTCATAGGACTTCAAAATGCTGTTCTTAAGTAGATTAAATAAATTTTCCCTACTGTTTTCTCTCTGTTTTTATTTTTTTTCATTGTGTTTAAAATATATATGTTTGCTACAAAGTTCCAAAAATATCGCTAAGTTTGACATGAAGTTCAGCCTATATTATTTTATTATTCAAAGAAACCTGCAAAACCACTTTTAGAACAATAGTAGAGCGCGTACAAGAAAGCCATATTATCCATTCAAAATAAAAATTGGTTATATTAAAAAATGTACATCACTGAAAAAAATTTCAAGCAATAACTTTTCACGGTACTTTTCCGTTATACGGACACCATTGTCGCCAAGCGTAATAGTTGGCGCAAAATGAAAATCACGTGAATTGAAAAATTTGAAAATTAAAAGAAAAAACTTTGTCGATAGTAAAATGAGCATTTTAAAAATATAACATTTGCAAATTACAAACTTTTACGAACTATTTTATTAAATCACGTATATATACTTAATATAAGTGAAAAAATAACTATTATGCACAATAAAGCAATAAAATAAAACTGGGTTGAAATAATTGGTGCAATGCATACATTTTGCCATGGTGTCCGTATAACGGAAAAGTACCCTTTTCACTAACCGTATTCGAATTATTGTTTTTGAGCAGCTCTGTATAACATAGATATTTTACTCACAGCAAGTAATGTACTAAAATATATTTCATTTCAATCAATCGCTCGAAGCAAGTGAAAATCCTCATCTAGCAATTAGCGCCAATAAAATGCAATGCATCCGAACAGGTTAGTGTGTCTCTGTGAAATAAGTGTAAACATTTTAAGTACCACTTTCCGTGGGGAACACCCTACAATAAATTTCAGTAATATATATCAATTTAATTCCATTTAAAGTAGAATAAGATCGTCAAAACATAGAAGACAGACTGTGATACAAGGTATGAGAATAAAGTACGGCGAATGTGTTCATAAACAAGAACTTGAAAACATACCTTATAAACCTTTGAAGTATGTTTGTCGTTTGCAACACACTCTTGACAGAGACTGTACAGTGTATGAAAATTGCAGGCAAAGTCCTCATTCACTATCGCACAAAAAACATTCGTCGCATGACTTTGAATCTTCTCAGGCACATGCGGATATTGTCATAAAAGAGTTTATTGCCATCAGAGGAGTGAGGACGGAGTTGTAGCCCTCGACCATTCTTGCTTGATTTTTTTCTACCAAACGTCTTTCTGTTCCCCCACATGATAGTGTGATGATGTAATTATCTAACCATCACATGTCATTAATTATCCCCCAATTAAAAGTAAAATTCTCCTTTTACAGTTATAGTATGTATCTAAAGCTTCTTTCCCTTTTTAAAAATATATTAACTTGTTCATCTCTTTTGTGGATGATTGGTTGATAAATGTCATTCCTTTTAACTCTCGTAAATTCTTTCCATCCGTTAATAAAATAAATCAGAAAACAATGTATATGTTCTCGTCCTGAAACTTTAATAGTGTAGTTGCATACTTTTCTGGCCGTTAAGGAACACATAAAAAATTGTCTTGTTTTGCTTTACGATTCCCCTCGCAGTAGTCAAAACACTTATTAATGTTCACATCTTCAGATTGTACGTGTACAAGTGAGCATTTCAAACGCGGCTTTTGCTTACGTTATATGCACTGCCTGTTTATAATTGTATAATTTATGATTCTCCTTATGCTCATTGATATATTGATATATCGTCTCAATGTTCGCTTGGCATCTTCGATATGTACGTTAAAAGTTCAGTTAAGCCAATTAATAAATTGCTTGGCTGGATTAGAATTCAAAATTAATATTAAACGAGTTAACTTTTAGGTTAAGCTAAATAATGCCATAAAAAGTGATAAAATATCTTTATTTAGATTGATGAACGTTTCATCGCACAAACATTTCCAAAATCATTCATGGGTCATTCCATGCAAAATGAGCAAATCAGCTGTAGCAGACATGTCAGATATTTTAATGAAAATCAGTCTATAAGTAGATCATATTTATTTATGAGTAAATGCATAATAATAGATTTCAGGATTGTTTATTTAAGTATTAAAATTTACATTAAAAGTGGATGCAAAATCGAGGTTTTGTCTTCATGCTTAAAATTTCAATTTCGATTATTAGCCTTAGGAATGGAAAGACTATATTAAAAAATATTAATAATTAGGAATGAATAATAAGTAACAGATTGGCGTAAGTTAGTAATTGTATTTTTATTCCGTAATGAGAAAAAAATTATTTTTCAAAAATTTTGAGGGAAAAATGCAATATTTCTGTTGCTCCTTTAACCCTAGAACTACCGGAAATTTTACTCAAGTTTTATAAAAACATTCTACACCAGAATTTTTACTTAAAACTATTTAATTTGCTTATTTAACTTATTATTGTCTGATTTATACATTTAGTTTGTTTTGAAGAAATTTCTGGTTTGAATAGATATTTTGAATATACATGTCGGGTCCATTGGACCTTTCTGGTAGACAGAGGGTTAAGCATGAAGGACACCTCTGACAAGTTAAAATTTTTTGACGTTATAGCTAAAAGCATATATTTTAAATATCAAAAATTTCATTCTTGCTTTTTTTTCTTAGTGAGAAAAAAAATAAATAGTAAAAAATATTGACGATAATGCAATATTTATATCACTTCTTTGAAAGTGAAGGGAAGCTTTCTAAATTTTTAAAATTATTTGATATTATAGATAAAAGTGTATATTTTAAATATAGAAACTTTTATTTTTGGCTATTAATATATTTATTTTAAACTACAGTAATATATATATATATATATATATATATATTACGTTGAACAAAAAATTATATATTTATCCTCGAAATCCATAGATGGCAGCACTACATTTTTTCCCTTTGAAATCGTGCAATATTATAAAAAACGCGCGCGGTTTCAAAGAGGAAAGTCCTTGGAATGCAACAATTATTACTTTTTTAACCCAATTTTGTGACGTTAGGAATCAAAAGGCAATCTTGAAATTTTTTTAGCATATCATGGACTTATTGATCTTTATGTGCTATAACTGTAATGTCTGACCTTTCCTTCATTATTTTTTTTGGCTATCAATAAGAGGAAAAATTACGACGTGTGTAATTTTTTTTTGTAAGTTTCTAAATTTTTTTAAAGGTGTAGGAAATACATGGAAACTTAAACACTTCAGCAATTCGATCTTAATAGGTAACTCTACATCAGGCATCAATTTCACTGATGTTTTTGAATTCCTTTCATTTTTATAACGTTTTTAATTTTCTCATAATTGACAAATTTTCAATTTTTACAACCAATTTAAGATTAATCATGACGTTACAAAATTATTATTACTAAATAAATATGAAGATAATTTTCCAGATATTACAATATTACAAAAAGATTTAATTTATGTTAAATAGTTTCCAAGATACGGAACTTCAAACTTGCAACTTTGAACGATTGTACACATGCCATTCTATGTCACAAGTTTTTTAAATGTCCAGAACTTTCAAAATTTTTTATTTTTTTGTCGAAATATTTTGCAATGCTCTATTTGAATATGAATTGAATCTGTGTATCAAATTTTATTAAAATCGGTTACTATGCCGCCACGACATTTTTTAAAAATTTTTGCTCATTTTGTGTGGAATGACCCTATGATAAAAAAAAAAAAAAATCCCTTTTTATAGCATTATTTAGCTTAATCTGTTTATAAGTGATTATTGTACATGTTGTTATTAACCTTTAGGGTTATTGTAGACCAAAGTTCTCATTTTTTGTTTAGTACACTTGCAATCGCATATCACAACTGTTCATCGCTCTTCTTATAATTATCATGTATAGCTGACCTTTTGTTTTTAAATCTGATCTCCGGGTCAACATACGGCAATA
The DNA here is from genome assembly GCA_963932465.1 of Maratus speciosus. Classification (NCBI taxonomy): domain Eukaryota; kingdom Metazoa; phylum Arthropoda; class Arachnida; order Araneae; family Salticidae; genus Maratus; species Maratus speciosus. Next base: position 187,744,279 of record OZ010799.1, read on the forward strand.
CTGTTTGCCCTCTTATCTTTAAATAAAAGCCACATGTTGTCTGTTGCATTAATGAGACTTTTTTTTTATAATTCCGACTCACACCGAGTGATTTTCAAAACAAATAAATAAAACTAGTCTAAAATTGCACGGACTATGAAACTGTGCAATCAAAATACCATCATTCAAATTTCCACGTATTCTTTCATATTATGCACTTTTTTTTTTTACTTGGATATCCAATTTATTTTTATTTTCATAATCATTGAGTAGCTCGAGCCATATTTTTGCTAAGTGAAATGATGCTGCATAGTTACATATTGAATTTTTGCGCGTTACAATCTTTATGGTTTCTCTTAGAATCGATGGATAGTATAGACTGGAGGGAAAAATTATTTTACTTTCATTGAAATTTATTTGGATGGTTTCTTTTTGATAAAATCTTGCTAGGGCTGTGGTTTTTGTATTATATCTAATATCAGCTATATCCTCCCCAGCAAAGAGGAAATTGCTGGCCAGCAGCAAGATAGGTGCTGGCAATGATGGAGAAGTGCTATCTGATGGTCTATCACTGCATGACCACTGCTGGACAGCTTCTGTCAACTTTGCTGTTGGAAATCATATAAATTCTGATATAGACAAAATTATATAGATAAATTATATAGATATATAGTCTGGTATAGATAAAATTCTGGTGGGCATCCATTTTATCTCATGCGCTGGCCCACTACTACATGGAGGTGCACGAACTTTTGCAGTATTATTGCTGGGAACCCTTACGCTAGGTGGCACTACGAATATCGAAGACATTGAGTATTTGAACACAAATCTGAAATGAATATCTTAACACAATTTAAGCTGTGAAGCTAATTATTTTGAAACTGTAAAAAATATAGCACCACTGCCACCAACAAAATAAATAAGTAAATGAATAAATAAATAAATTCTTTATTTCAACGCACTTTTTTTTTCTCCTTAAATCTGGTTTTACTAGGTTACAAAGGATTTCGGTTTTCATAATTTACGCAGTTCAGAATCAATAATAAAATAAAGCGTATAAAATACATAGAATTTCTATACAACAGAATAATTTCTATACCAGTTTAATGATTGGGAACGTAAATCACAACAGAAACAAACTTGAAATAGTGTAATGAGAGCTTGAAAACTATGAGCAATCCTAGAGTACACTGAAAGCACTTGTTCATGTCCTATCGCGAAAACCAAACAGCATCGAGCGCGGTCAGTACTTGGGAGGGTGACCACATGGAGTTCAAATATTTCTGTAGATATTTCTATAGCTCTTGGTGAAACTATCTGATAGAAAAAAGAGCCATAATTATATAATACTTCGTGTTTGTATAGCATTCTATAAGAAATTTTTGCAAGGGAAAGTGCTGGTCCAGCAAAGGAATAGCAGTGGGATAGGTGCTAGCACTGCAGGAAAAGTGCCGGATTGAAGTAATGTGATGGCATACCAATGCTGGCCTGCTGTTGGCCATCACTGATGGGCCAGCTGCATTCGGCTCGGACACTTTTCGACAGGTTTAAGTAATGGCACCCTTGCACTTTACCGCTGATGTCACTGCTGGCTACCATCTTTTTTCCAGCTGATGGCCCACTGTTTCTGTCTTTGCTGGGTCCCTTTTTTTATTCTTAAATTTCCTGCTAGTCATACCAATAGAGTAATTCTTTGATCCGTCTGCTCTAATAAATGGTATTTTACAAACTCCTGAGTAATTCTCAATTCCATAGGTCAATATAGAATTTAGTGATCAGGATGTTTCAGTGAAACGTCCCCTTAACCCTTTGAGGGGCAAGTAATAGTGTCTCTGTAATTTTGAATTCTTGTAAATTACACTCTTCGTAAATCATTTTTCGTCATAACGGAATAATCGAAAATTTTTATTTTTAAATAAGGAAAAGCAATTTTTGAACATTTCTCCCCAAAATTAAAAATATTAATTTAGTTAAAAGTTTCTGGTACGAATTTTGTTTAAATTAGTTGGGATATATCGCCCCTCAAGGGTTTAAGACTAGTTGTTTTGGATGCATCGTATAACTTTAAAAATATTCTGGGAGGGATTTTAAACCCACAATCAAGCCCATCGCCCCTTTGCCAAGCCCATGGCTCAAGTATTGTAACTATAAAAGCAGTGGCGCAGCCAGGATTCTTATCTGGGAGGGATTTTGAACTGGTGTTACACATAAAAGGAACAATTTCGTTGTATTACATGTCAATAAGTTTGTGTTTAGTAAACACGTGACACATAACAACCGAAGTAATGAAAAGCCCAAATAAACACAATAAATGTAGTATTTATGTGTTTAAAAATGTCAGCATATCTTTCAATCTTCATAGAAAAAGAAAGATGAGAGGGAGAAAGAGCAGTAGCAGTAACATACGTACTGCATATGTACTGTAAATATCATGATATTTTCAAAAATATCGAATATTTTGCTATACCGTGATATACTCGTGTATAAGTCGAAGACTTTTAGACAAAATTTGGGAGTTGAAAATGTGGGGTCAACTTATACAAGAAAAAGTTAAAAAAAAAAAAAAAAAAAAAAAAAAAAAAAAAAAATCGCACGTAAATCGTCGAATGGGCAAATCACATGAGAGATAGAAGCGGACAATGGTCATTTTCCTGTAACCCTGTAACTGGCAAAAAAAAGCTCAACAATAATGTCCCTGTAATTGTTCTGCACCCATTTTCTATTGGAACAGAATTCCCTTCAATACAGGGGCAATCCTTTCAACAATTTAATCTCCTTTTTTGAAAAGAGTCCAACTTGAGAATGCTTCTAGATATCTCTCCTAAAAGTTCCTACAATACGAAGAAGTAAGTCTAAGAAGTTGTTTACCCTTGTAAATAAGGCTTCAATAGATTTTTGAAAGATTTTTTTTTTTTTTTAAGTATCATTGAATTGATGTGAATAGGTTTCAAAATAGTTTAAGCTTCTTCGGTCTTGGATAATTATACAGTTTTAAAACGTTGAATTAAAAAAAAGTCTGATTAGAAACGTAAAACAGTTTACTAATTTAATGAAAATTTATTATCATTTTTTTTTTTTTATCATTACAAATCATTTTTTAACATACTACCAGAAATGTGGTTCGACTTACACACGAAAATTACATTTTTTTCAAAATTTTGCTTAAGAATTGAAGGGGGGGGGGGGAGGGAGTCGACTTATACACGAGTATATACTATATCCAAAATTTTCGATATACAGTCGGACCTCTATTTAACGAAGTCGCTAAATCCCGAAAAAAAGTTCGTTATATGGAAAATTCGTTAAATAGAGAGTCACCCTTTAAAATACTTTAAACTACGTAAAACACATTTTAAGTCTATAAACACTAAATATAATTAAACTGGTATGTTGTGGCCATCACAAAACTTTCTTCTATATAAATCACGTCAATTAAATCATTTAAATAGTACAAGAAATAACAACGATTTAGCACCAATTCATATCAAAGTATATCTGAATTTGAAGTTGGATGAAAATTCGTGCATTAGTTCTTGAGATAGAGCTATAGCAGAAATTCTGAAAAAATGTAGCATAGCAACGCCTCCTGTTGAGCGATTTACACAAAAAATTAAACAGCACTAATTTATACGCCAATTCATGTCAAGGACTAACTAAATCTGAAGAAAATCCGTGCAATAGTTCTTGAGATACAGCTCTTGTGAATATCGTGAAAAATGCAGCACAGCAGCGCCACCTGATGGGCGATTTACACCAAAAATTAAACAGCACTAATTTATATCAGGGACTAACTGAATCTGAAGTTTGATGAAAATTCGTGCATTTTTTCTTGAGTTAGAGCAATTGCGATAATCATGAACAATGCAGCATACCAGCGCCACCTGTTGGGCGATTTTCACAAAAAAGTAATCAGCACCAAACTATATCTTGGACTAACTGAATCTGAAGTTTTATGAAAATCCGTGCAGTAGTTCTTGAGATATAGCTATTGCAGAAATCCTGAAAAATGCCGCATAGGAGCGCCATCTGTTGGGCCATAGCAGACTCACAGACTGGCGCCCTGACACAGTCAGGGCGCCATAGCAGCGCCATCTGATTTTCACCAAAAACTAATCAGGTCCAGTTTATATCAAGGTCTAACTAAATATGAAGTTTTGTGAAATTCCATGCATTAGTTCTTGAAATAGAGCGCCCACAAAATTTTTGTCTCATACAGACTCACAGAGAGACAGAGTGACAGACAGACTCACAGACAGACATTTTCTAAAAACCATCAAATCGTGTTCTGGGCATTCTAAAACGTATAAATCCGTCGAAAACCGGAAGTCGAAATTTTTCACGAATCCAATACTTTCTTCTTGTAAAGATAGAAGAAAGTAAAAAAGTAATTAGTCACACTTTTTTTTATAAATTATATCTATTTGTTTTAGATATTTTAATCATCAAAAAGAAATCTGCAAGGGAAATAAGAATGAAACAAAACATTGTCTGGAAATACATTGTATTTTCAGTTAAAAAAATAATTTTACATTAAAATCACGATTTTTTATTATGGTTGATAAGCTGTTTGGAGGAATGCCACATTTTAAAGCAGTATTCTTTTTCTTCATGCCTTTACTCACCTCATCAAGAACAATTTTTTTTTTCTTTGATACTCAAGCACTTTCGGTTAGACTTTTCGAGCTTATTACAATATAACCGAAATTACCAACACGATTGATCATGATCAACAATCTAGAAAACGGGACACTATAGTTTAAGGACACGGGGCAGCTCCATTTAGGGTTAAAAGGAAATATTGAAAGTTTGCTCTTATTGGATGGGAAGCAAAGAATCACAACGATTTTACTGCTCTCGGTGAGTTAGGTGCCTGGTAAGACCTGTTCATGGTCACTGATCATCATAAAATGTGTTAAAAGAAAGAATAAGTTTGAAATGTCCAATAATATTTTAAGCAATAGGGAGAAAAAATTTTTAGAGCCCAAGGAAAAGTTCGTTAAATAGAGAATACACTTCGCTATTTGGAGGTTATTTTACGAAGAAATTTGCAAAATGTTCTTGGTTCCGAGTAAAAGTTCGCAAAATAGAGAAATTCGGAAAATAGAGGTTTGTTAAATAGAGGTCCGACTGTATAACTGATATTTTTAAAATAGTCAAATTATTGATAATTATAAATATTTTCAGACCTAAAATTAGAAACTAAAACCTATTGCATTTAGCATGAAAACTTAATAATACAATATTCTAAATGTATTTTTTTTCAACTTAACAAGATAATCTAATTGAAAACAGATTTTGCTTTTTACACTCGCAAAAAACAAGCTATGCGATTAATTATCAAGTTTCTAGAACATTTTTTGTTTTATACAACAAATTATATAAAAAAAATACTTTGTTTTCATTGAAAAATTTGAACATCTCTAACTTGTTGTGTAGTTTAAACTAAAGAAAACCAAAACCCGGAAAGTCTCTAATGAAGCAGTAAATAACTTCTCTAAATTAGGCAGTTTATCTTTCAATACTAGCTGTTTTAAGTAAATATTGTCCAACATAATTATTGGTTCTATCTTCTACATTTAAAAATTCTGCTTCAAATCTAAAACTTGGAACAGATTTTTTTTCTTTCTATGCAGGGGGTAGGGGGACGTTCGGGAAGCTAAAAACGGCCCTCCAAAGCAAATAAAGTTCTTATCTACAGAATGACACAATCAATAACAGTTAAAAAATTCATTTACATTTATTTTGACTGAAAATATCAAAAATATTGTACACAATATTTTGAGAATTAGTGTCAAATATATGAAAATATCAAAAATATCAAACCATGGTATTTTGAAAGTAAATATCGGATATATATCATGATATCAAGAGATATATATCAAGCTATATATCCATTGATATATATCAACGAACCCTGCTGGCGCCTCTAGGCGATCATCTAATAGCACAAGTCGGAAATTGTACGTCAAACGGGACAAACGAGGTGCGTTCGTACTATAACTAGTTTTGTAAATATTCAGATCTTGGTGCTGATCTGTTGCACTCTTATGCAAAAATTCGCCAATACAAAATGTATATAAATTCAGTAATATGGAAATAATAGGACTCCCTCTTAAATAAGATGTAATGACCATGGCAATCTAGAATCATTACTTATCATGGGATATCATTAAATTAATGACGTAGGATAGGATTTAGTAGAATGAATAAAACTTTTATTAATATCTTTTTAAGTTTTGATTCGATTTTCATAAAATTTGAAAAGACTCGACATAATTCTGCAACGGTTCTATATATTAAATTTCAAACCATTTGATTGGATAGTTTCTGCGCTGTTATAGGTGGACAGACGGAAAGACACAATGACGGACCAAACGACGACTATCCATGCTACGTATTTATATAATTACTAACGCACCTAAAATCCAGCACTATCCAAAGCAATAAGTAAAATGTTCACGAATACATCTTTACTTTGGCTTGTTCGATTCCATGAAACTTTTGCCTAAATTTCGTTATTTATTTTTAGTACAGAACGACGAACCAAATCTTCATTTGACGACCCTTACACTCCTCCTTCCCCTCCCTAGTTTCGGTCCTGGGTTTAAAGATTACTTTTTCCAAGGCGGCACTTTTCTTGTGGCTAGGTGGTCCGTTTCATGTTTTATGACTTTCGTCGGATGTCATCGAATGTTTAGAGGTCAGAGGAGAACGTCGTTGACATGTCCTTCCTCGCCTCTTTCTTTTCTTGAGACTCCCCTTTCTTTTGATGATGACCACACAAAGGTTGGGAAAGAAAGGCCAGCTGATTTTTTTATGGCTTTCATAGGAGAGATTTGGAAAAAAGCATTAAACGCAGCTTTAATCTTAAAATCCCTTCTCCGCCCCTCACTGCGTCATTGTTTCAAGTAGAGGTCGACCGAAAATTCGATTTCGTTTTCGTTTTCTGCAGAAAATGTGAGTTTCGCCGATAATCACTTTTCGGCGAAAATGCTGTACACATTCGGCCGGACCGAAACTATCTGTATCCCAAAAATCTCGTTTCTTCCTTCAGAAATTTTCAACATTTCTCATTTATTTGAGATGTATCGGCTCAAATGAGACACTTTTTATTTATTGCTATGAACTTCACTCTTTATTATTATCAGTCATGACTGACTCAAGACGTGAGTGCAAATTTTAAAGCAAGAAATGCATATATGACTTTTTTTCACGTGCCCATTAGAAGCTGCAAACTTATCAATAACAGAAAATTTTTAGTTTGAAACCGCAGAAGTACTTCGAATACTCTTTGAGGAAGTTCTAGTATAACAATTGCTCATTTATGAAAATTATTATAAAAGATAAATCGAGGTACGTATACCTAAAACTCTTTGTATTAGATGAAATTCGCACAATTAGAAAATCATTCTGTGTCGTTGATGAATTAATTACATTTTATTTTATATGAAAATAAAAAGTTTTGGTCACTGGTACAGAGAGCTAACTTGGGCCACACGTATAATTTATTAATAATTATGTATATTTAACAAACACGTATAATTAATTAATAATTATGTATATTTATGAAGTATTAATTACTTTAAAAATTTTTGGACATTTTCATTTTTAATCGAAAGTAGGAAGATTACCGAAATTCGATTTCGGTCTTAAAAACATGATTTAGAGTCCTGCATTGGGTCGTGTTACCCGCTTTCACCCGAACCCAACCCGACCCGCGGTTCGGGTTGGGTTGACTTTAACTGTTTTTGCTGCGGGTCGGGTTGGCTTTCCTTGTTTCGGGTTGGCTTTTTGACTCTTGCGGGTTGGGTTCGGGTTGACCCGATTTTTTAAAAGAATTTGGAAAATATTTTTTCACGTTAAAATCCGTCATAAACCGCAGATCAAAGTTTCACAAAAGCAAAATTTGTGCCTGTCTATTTTGTCTTTAGTCATCTTTTCACGAGTCTTCGAAATAACAAACGGCATTATATTTTTATCATATTTTAAAAATACAATACATAGCAAAACGCTAAATGGTTCTTCCTGTCTATCACACAGTAGTTGTTTGTCATAAAGTTAGAAGTATCAAGACTTATAGAACTTTAGAATTCTAACTATTCAGCAAAAATGCTTCATTAGTTATATTTGACTCTATTCAACGATCCCGAGTTGCTTAGAGTTTTTACTATAGTATTTGAATATTAAAGAATATAGATTTGTTCATTCTTCAACGTAAAACATAAAAATAGTATTAGAGAATTAGAGGTCTGCACGGGCTGGAATTTCAAAGCCCGGGGCTAGACCGGCACGGCCCATTTACAATTTGTCCGACTACTCGTGTTGAGATGCAAGCATATCGTGGGAGGTCGCTAGTGCGATGGAATTTCTAGAATGAGTGGGTGTTTTTACAGGGCCATAGGATTCAGTGAAAAATACTCGGTTAGGCAATAAAAGGAATTGAACTTGTGAACTTCTGGTGAGTCTGTTAACAGTAAATTTTAGTGAGCAGCTATAAAAATGTCCCATGTTAGTAACATGGGTTTCAGATTACGCCATAAAAAGGGATTAAGGTATTAAGGGCTTAGTTTTTAGACCACACCACACACTACTGTTAGCGTTACTATAATATTATAATGTTATACAAGCGCCAGTGCTTTGGTTAAGAAAAATCTCGCCCCTTAGAAAATTTGATAGGATGAGATGATTTTTAGGAGGGGTTTAAGCAGAGAAAAATTAAGGAAGAGAGGAATTGAGACGTGGAAAAAAAAGAAGTTTAGATTTTGGAGAAGAAACATCCCTTTCCGGGAGATGAAGTTTTAGATCTGAGAGAAACTAACTTGTGCCTTTTAAGAAGGGAGAAATTTTGTATTTTCCCGGCTCATGTAAAAGAATGCGGGTTTGCTCATAAGCGGCCGCATGGTGTAAATAATTAGTTTTATTGATGTGATGGTGCAAAATATGGATAAAACGATGGTGCAAAATATGATAAAACTTAAGGAATAAGCGATGCTACTCAGGAATTAAGAGGTGAGTGGGATTAATCTATCGTTCTTTCGGGCAACCAATAACTAATAGAGAAGTTGTATTTTGTAAACAAACATGAGTCAGGCATCCTTAGAGTCCCTATGAAGGATCAAACTATAATTTATACAAATGTTCTATGTATTGCTTATTATTAATATTTATATACCTAGGGAAAATTTACTCCAGGCATGATGTTAATGTTTTATCATCTTGATTAATTAATAAACTAGTGTTTCATCCCCAATGTTTTCAGAACCTATCTATTTCATACATCCGACTCTCGAACCTGGGAAATAAAGTAAAAAAATACTAAACTAAGAACCTCACGAGTAGTCGGACAAATTTTATCGGCTTCGTCTAAATATTTATATCGGACAGGTAGGCCAGCTTCACTGTATTTATCGGTCCGGCCTGACAGGGCCGATCAATTTTTTTCCGGCCCGGCCCATTTGAAATTACTTTCCTTACATTGCGGGTTCGGGTCGGGTTGCGGGTTGAAATATTGCGGTTTCGAGTTGCCGAAAATTATTTTTGCAGGTTCGGGTCGGGTTGCGGGTTGACTTAAAATGGAATTTGCGGGTTCGGTTCGAGTAGAACCCGACCCGCGCAGTACTCTAACCTGATTTGTCTATCTTTATAGTTTCAAGTATTGCAATTACAAAAGAGGAATCCGAAAGCGAACCTTAATATCACAAAAGGTAAATTAGGCTGCATGACCCATCCCAAATCACGTGTATCAGTGACGCGAGATTAAATAAAAATGAAGATACTGCCAGACATGAAAAACTCCATTACTTTCACTACTTCCGGAAACGAAAGCCAGAGGGCATTGCGAGTTGATCTCTTTTTCTTCTTTTGCGAAATGGGCCCAAGTTTGATAGAGAGAAGAGACCAGTTTTTCCCAACTCCAAAACCACTGGCAAGTTTGACCTACTGGTCAAAAGATAGCTCGGACTTTCGGCGGATTTTCGAGGATTTGTGTTCCGTAATTCGGTATCGTGTATAATTGATGTTTGGTGTAGTTTGTGAAAGGAAAAACCGGAAAGTGAAAACGATTTTTTTTTAAAGGTAAGTAAAAACTTTTAATTCATATAGGAAAAGTTATTAACGCTGTTTTGAATATGAAACCTTTCTTTATCTTAATTTCTTTTTTTAATGAAAGGGAACTTTATAAGGGGACTGTGGATTTAAAAAATATATTTTTATTTATTGATGTTATTCCAATTATAAATTCTTGAAATGAGTGTTCTGTAATTTTCAAAGCTAAAATTTGTTTAACCTCATCAGGGACGTTTTTCCTTATGGTGAGAGAAAAATGACTTATCATTATTTTTTTACGATTGATTTATATTAATAGAAATTTAAAAAGAAAAAAGAAAAAAAAATGTGAAAAACAATAAAAATTCACAAACACCGACAAAATAACGTCCTCATTTGTGATCGCTGAGCGTTAATGGTAATTTATAAATGAAGTGATTTCTTATAAAATAAAAAAAATAATAGTAAATTTGTTTCTTATATTTTTACAAATTATTAAAACTTAATATATTTAATACATCTGATATTATATATGTCAAACATTAACGATTTTTTTAAATAATGAAACAGCACAGACTGCCGAAAAATTACTTCACGTTTATATATATATATATATATATATATATGCCTCTAACTGGACATCGGTGCAGCCAAGCCATAAAATTTTTACTTCTGTTTTTGAGGGATTCTGTAGAGAATAAGTTATTACCAAATTTTTGTTATTTTTATTATTGACAGTGATTATCTATATATTTAAAAGACCAAGCTGGTTTTTTTTTTAGTCATCAGCCTTGATCTTTCTGCTGAACCAATTTTGATAATTATTTTTTTTAAATGAAAGCTGCTCATTTGTAGATGTGTTCGTTCTAGCTATTTTTTAATTTATTTCCCTTTTTATATTTTATTTTTAATTTTAAAAGCTTTTTATGATACTTGTTCAAAATGGTGGCAATTGGATTACTTCCACTGTTGCAGAGAAATGAGAAATAACGAGGTTTATTTATTTTATTGTTTATATCCTTATTGATGCCATTTTCTCATTAGAAATAAAAGTAACATTGTGAAAATTTTTCAATAGAAAATGACACCAGCCTTAAAAAGAAAAAAAAAAAAAAGAAAAAGAAAAACCACACGCATTATCACTCATATATCTTTTTTACATTTTAACATTTATTCATTATGCTAATTATGAGTTTGAGACGCTAGGCGAAATGATTCAGTGAGTGAAAATGATGTCATATTTAAAACAAAACAATCATTTTCTTTGATAAAATTACTAAATATTTGACTACAAATGCGTCTAAAAGACAAATTTCTGATTTTTTTTTTTTTTTATTCGCGGTACTGATATTATAAACTCGTATTTATAAAAAGATAAACATCCACATATTGGCCAAGGGCGTGAAGACGTTAAAAAAATTTAAATGCTCCATGTTTTCCAGTTTTCGTAATATTTTAACCAGTTTTTAAAATTATTCTACTTAAACGGACTTTATAAAAAATTGTGCATCAGTTTTTAATCCGACTGACAGTTTCCTAAAAAAAATTTAAAATCGGCGTGAAATTGAATTTTCAGTAAAAACCAGGGCTCTCTGAATTACAGAACATACTACCCATTGAATACATAGGTGAACACTCTTAAAAATAAATAAATAAATAAAATAAAAAATAAAACTGTAATAGATTTTTTTACATTTAATATTTATTTTTTAGATTGCCCACTAATAATATCAAAAGGCATTTTTATATGGAATGTATTAATTATGTATTCAAAAAAAGTTTTGAAATTTATGTTAAATTTGTGTTTTATTAACCGTTTGGAAAAATGGTTATTGTCCTCGTCAGGGTAAGAAATCAAAAACATATCTGAAGCTTATTAGTTGAATCCGCATTTTATTCGTTTTCTGATTTATACAGTAATCTGTATTTTCCCTTTACTTTCAACAGAGATGTATACTTCTGTTGGCACTATGACAAAAAAAGTAATAAAAACTACAAAAAAAAAAAAAAAAAAAAAAAAAAAAACAACCTCAGAAACAAATTGAGATAGAGCTTTCAAACAAATTGCATTTAAAAGTACATTTTTTCTCTATACGACGGTGTAAAAAGTAATATTGTGGGATGTTTAGAAGTTTAAGAATGAAATTTCATTTAAAATTGGTCCAGGAATATTAATGTTTAATCCATGGCGTACGTAATGTATGACCAGCTCCGTAGAAGTTTAAAAATTTACAGTACCAAAAATGTAATCCATGGCGTACGTAATGTATGATCAACTCCGTGCGATTTTAAATTTTAGTCTTTGAAAAAATCATTTTCCAAATGGTCGTTGTAATTTGTTAAATTGCATTTTTTTCTTAAATTATTTGGGAAGCGTTAATTTCGATATAAAATTTTAGACGGAAACACATGATAATTTTTTTATATTGTTTTAAGAGCAAACGAATTAATCTTCCATAATAAAATTGCACGCGACAGAAAAAGATTTAAAATTTATGCTTGAAAATTATTTAAAAAAATATATAAAAATCAATAAATCAGTTTTCTAATGAATTGCATTTGAAAGTACATTTCCACCCTATCGACGGCGTAAAACTTTAAGGTGTGCGATGTTTAGAAGTAATTAGATTTGCTAAAATAGGGAAATAGAGAGTACAGTAGAACCCCGCTAACCCGAACTAATTGAGACCGATGCCTGTTCGGATTACAAAAAATTTGGGTTATCCGAAATTCCGATAAAAATAGAAAAAAAAAAAGATGTGTACTGAAAAATTGTAAGTTATAAGCACTCAGTAACATAATAAGCATCCTCTAATCCGGCATCCTAAGGTCCGGCATGCTGGATAATCTGACTCGACTTTCGAAAAAAAAAATAGTATTCATTGTTTCATCAGTCCTGATATTTGTAATAATCCAATGAAGATTCAGAATGAGGAATTACGTAACAACCCATTACAAATCTATAATATAAATTGCTCAGTCACCACTTCGACGAGGAGGAAAGAAAGAAACATTTCTGTAGATAATTTGCAAAATCATATCGTTGCAAGTAAAAAAAAAAAATTGTCATTTGAATTAAATACTTTTTGCGTTTTAAAAGAGAATTCTATAGTGACTGGCAAACAAACTGATATTCGAGATTTTTTTTAACATGGCTTCTAGGAGTAGGAGTACAGGCAGTTTTCATTTTATATTCTTGTACATATGTTGTACTTTTTCATTATTGAGCATTTTTTAAAATTCCATTCAAGCTGCTTAAAGAATGAAAAGCATGCTCTACTGTCATTTTATGTTTAATTCTAACTTCTAAACGTTTTTTTCTGACATCATCAGCTGTAACCCGAAAATTTCGTAAGTTAATCTTCTCAGTTAATTTGTTCAAGTATAAATTGCGAAAATAAAGTCGGTTCGGGTTAGCCGAAATTTCGGATTACCGGGGCTCTACTGTACTTTCATCTTTGCCATCGTCAATATGACGTCAGTATTACTTATGAAAATGTTTTTGCTTTATAATATAGATTTACATGTTAACAGATTTTATGACTAATACCTTAGTAAATCAACATTCCGAAACAGAGCAAATTTCTTATAGTATACATCAAAATTGTCTTTGAGAGTTATTGCTAATTTGGCGCAAAAATTAAAATACATGAAGCGCTTTAAAGATGAATATAGCTTGCGAAAAATTTGTTTTTAGAAAAATTCATTTGAAGTACATTAAGAATTGTTATTTACATGACTTACTAGGGGACCATGGCCATTTATTTGAGCACAATTCGCCACAAAAATCGAAAATTATTTTTGTGCATATTACTATTCTCTAGTTTGTTCTGAACCATTTACGAAAAACCACATGCAGGTGCGTTTACTTCTCGCAAAGTTACAAGCTTTTAAAATTTTGTAGACAAAGAATTTTTTGGCCCTTTAGTATACTTTAAAACTGTTTTTCTCAAAACTGATTTTTTAACGATGTTAGATTTTTTAAATGCTCCGTGCGTTTTTGATCAAAATTCTTGAAATTGATAAGAAAGAATCCTGATGTTACTTACAGAGAAACTTTGTATGCATTTTATAATTCGACTTCGTTAAGATAATTAAATTTGATTTTTACTAGGTTGAGCAAAAAGTTCTGGGAAATTTGTGAAAGTTGCGTTGTTATGCGCAAATTAACAACAAAAGCAACAAGGACTATTCGCAAAGTAGAGACCATCATAGTCCACGACTTTATGCCATCGTTCTGCCAGATTCCGGGTTTGCTGGAAGTACCATGGCGGCTCCTTCGAATCAAAAAACTCTTGACATGCTTCTTCAACTTCATTAAAGGATTCAAATCGACGGCCCTTCAAAAAGTGAAAGAGGCCATAATCGAATTCCTGAACTCCTATTATAGATATACCACTAGTACTCATATATACGATACAAATTCTGGTAACTATTAGATTAAAAAATTTCCCAGAACTTTTTGCTCAACCTAATAACTTATTACAAGGCAAAATTTTGATGAAAATCGATATGGAATTCAGAAAAAAAATCTCTAAAAAATTAACTATTCAAGGGATTAAAAAATCGATGCACAGATTTATTTGCAATATAATTTTAAGTGACAAAAATGCAAAATCGAGAAAATATCTAAAAAATTAAGATCCATGGAGCATTTTAAAATTTTATTTTAAAATTTCATTTTTTTTAATCTTAAAATTCTAATAAGATTGAAAATTTCTTATAAAGTGTTCTATTACTTATGGTTCAATGTATGTTTCCACAAAATTTCGTATATCTATGATGAAAATTAAAAGAAAATTTTTTTAACGTCCACCGCCCCCTTAAATGTATGAAATCATATCTATCAATTATATTCCGATCCATTGATATTATTTCAATTTTAACAACACGTTTTAATAACCCCCCCCCCAAAAAAAAAAAAAAAATTGCATTTTTCCTCATTTTTTGTTCATTTTAATGGCCACCCTAATTAAGTCATGTCAAGCACGTGGCCCGCCGACAATTTATCTGTGACCCACCAAGCTTTTGGCATTTTATTTGTGTTTAATTCAGTTGTTCTATCTCGCACTCAGAAAATGAGAAAATACACTTTACACGACCACGCTTGCACCAGATCACGGAGCGATCTATATTTTGACCACCACTATTTCCTTACGAAAATTTTCATTTCAGCTTTATCTTGCAAATGTCTAGAAACTAGCTTCGTGATGAGATTTTTCTTGCAATTATTGAAGTAATCTACCACGAAAGTATAAAAAGAATTAGTGGTAGCCAAAATAGAAATCGCACCCAGGTGTGCCCTTGCACCAATTGTGGTGTTAGAGACGGCAAATGAACACCAGGAACTGTATACCAATGGGCAGCTTTAATTAAGAATGCTACCACTATTTTCAAATAGCAATATTCGCCTTATTGGATCAATCCTTAACCCATTTGTGCCTGAATTTTGTTTTCTCAAATTTTTTGGTAAAATCACTTTAAAATGTTGCAAAATGAACTGGAAAAATACTAAAAGAAATTAAGCTTATTTTTTTTTTGTATTTATTTGATAAAATGTAAAAGAACTAAATATGAGTATTTCTAGTAGAATAATATACATAATTATATATTTTGCCTATATTTATATTTAAAATGTTTTTAAATTGTATATTATGTACTATAATTAGTATTTTAATGAACTACAAAAAAAATATATATTTATTTCTTTGCAGAGACTAATAACGTTATAACTATTATTAATAATAAAATAAGAATAATCGTATTGCAGACTTAATAACAATTTATTTCATAAATATCTCCGAAAGGAGATTGCATAAATAACTGTCTCCTAAATTTCTAACAAAAATATGTGTCCATTTGTGCCTAGAACCCTATATTTTGTACATTACAAAAATGCATAAAAAATAGGCTTGAACATTTAATTTCGCAATTTAAAAAAATACGTATTTCAAAAAAGTCCACAAGCTTAGATTATAACTTGCGATTTTGGGTCCATGATAGAAAAAATACAAATAAACTTTCTTTTTACATTTCGCCCTCTTGAAAAATTAAAAATCTATAAACACCGAAAAAAGCCTTAATTTAAGCAAATAAATATCAACCTTGCGCTGTCATCTCTCGGTTATAGATAAAGACATTTATAAATAATGATTTCATGCAATTTTCATGTTATAAAGAAGAAGAAAATTATACAAATGCATTAAAATTTGAAACGTCCCAAAAATGGGACGCTAGGCATAAATGGATTAAATAAGGGGAGTATTACTCTAAGGAAAAGGTGGTAACAAATCTCACCCATCTGGTAATACTGATGTTTATAGACAGATCTAGCTCAATTTTAAATTTCAGCTCCAAGAAATTGTGGGTACAAAGATAGCTAATCGAAACGTAGGAAAGCATGTGGTCTTGAGTTTAAAAATTTAAAGATTCATAAATGTTTTATAGTATTTTATTTATATTTTTTTACGTGCTTTATGTCGAAATTAATAGATTAGTTTGCTACTTTCTTCGATTTTACATACATAACATTATAAAATAATCTACTATACATATGATGAAATGTATTATAAAATTAGTAAAATACGGTGATAATTAAGGACAGTTAAAATTAAAAAAATATCAGAATATAAAATGAAATAGTTATTAAATGAACAGCTTTAATTATTGCTTTCATGCACGGAAAACACTGAATATGTCATAACGATCTTTATTTGAGCATTAGTCGACCATGTGGATTTTGGTTGTAACTTTTTAGTTATTTTCATTGTTTAGATTATTAAATGAGACGCTGATAATTAACCTTGCGTGATATTTCCTTCCTTTTATTTAATTTTTAACACTTACCAACAGTTGATGTTTATGTCCGTCCATCTGGCCGTCTGTCTACGCTCTAACTCCCGTAAATATACTCGGGTTTTCATACAATTGATAAAGGTTATTTAGGGTCACCAAAGCATGTTTGGTATTGTATATGAAGTATGTAGGATTAATAGTTCATTTACAGGGGCACTCAAAAGTATTCCTTTACATTATGGTATAGGGGGGAGGGAACGTTTGCAAAGTATTTTAATGACATTATGTTATTTCAAATGTATTGAAACTGATATAAATCACTGAATTTCACTACAATCACGTTAGAACAGGGCATTCATAGCATTTTTTATTCATTTACAGGAACATACAAAAGAAATCGGTTACAGTACTATCTTTGAATAATAATTCCTGGAGTGTACGGTTTAAAATTCGGCATGCACTTTTAAATTTAATTAATTTTTGACATGTTACTCTTTATATAAAAATTATATACCTCATATACAGGGCTGCTCAAAAGTATTCACGTACCATTCTCCTTATAAGAGGAAATTGCTGAAGGGGAATTTTCAACTGAAGTATATGTATTTCTTAAGGGAACTAAATTTTAGCATATATACAGTTAATAGATACAAATCTATATATCCTATGCAGAGCTGCTGAAAAAATTCGGACAATTTTCCAATTGTAGATGGGAATAATTGAAATTGGGTTTTGAAATGTGTTATGCGTGTCCATAGGGTTGAATTAGATGTAATATTTTAAGTTTATAAACGGTGCAGTTTTGTTACATTATTCTGAATGTATTGGAAAGTGTTTCATAATCTATGCTTGACGCATGATTTTTTTTCTTTCTTGTTTTTACTGATATATATTCATACTCATATACATTTTAGAATTTAAAAAATATGTTGAAGCTCTCTTCCAGTATAATAAATACGTATAATAAGTCCGTATAATATAATCCAGTATAATAATTTTTTTTAAATAATTTTTTTACAATATATATTACAATAGACCTCTTATATCCAAAGAAAAACTGAATTTTTATATTTGATATGTAGAAACTCTGAAATTAGCAAAGAATGTGACATTCAGAGACACTAAAGCTGAAAGTATAAAGAAAAATCCCAAATCTGGACAAACATAAATATTACGATAAACTGATAAACTGTGACATTCAGAACGGGTTCTTCCTAAAAAGGAAAAAAAGTTTTTACTAAGCCTGATATAAAATATTGAAGATAACAAAGATGATAGTTGAGCTGCTTTAAAAACAAAAACACTAATTATTTACTTTTTAGCAATTAATTACAAACAAGTGGAACTCATTCACTGCAAAATGGAAAAAATGATGCCCCGAGCAGTGAAAGAAATTAATAAAAAATGTTATAAGCATAAGTACCGTTGCTAGAAAGATTTTTATACAGCCGGGAATTTCAGAAATTAACTGGAATCTATAGTTTTAATATTTAATCCCTATTGTAGTGTAATTCATAAAAGTACAAATCCAAGGAATTCCACTCCGTGCTCAGCAGGTCATTTTCATTAAAAATAAATGATGAGTTTGGAAATTATTCCTATGTTAAGTACAACAACCGTTGCCGATATGTTCGACTCATTTGTAAAAGTTTTGATTAAATACATTTGCAATATAAAGAGTAAATTTTCATTAGAAATGATATTTTTTATAAAAATAATCAATTGCAAAATAATAATACGTAATAATAATAACTAGAAAACAGGAATTCTGCTTTTTCAGAGTTTAGTGTCGCACACAATGATATATATATATATATATATATATATATATATACAGGGTGATTCAGCTCGTCGGTGACAAACTTTAAGGATCGATAGAGCACACCTAGACGAACATTTTTGAATAGGGAATGTAGGGTCCCTGACGCGATGGTAAGGCGCTAGACGCTTTCGAAAATTTGGGTGCCGAAATTCGAAACGTCATAAAAACTAGGGAAATGGTTAGATTTTCTTGCTTGTTGCGTCGAAATGATTCTGTTTGTTTAGACTTTCTTCAGTACCAATTTGATAAGCGTATCTCTTAAAACATGGATAGGGGGCGCTGCAGACTTTGGAGAGCTAGACAACAACTTTAAGCCCGTTATTTTGATAATTTAACACATGCTCGCCAAAGTTTATACTCTAACTTAAAGTTTGAACCCAAAAGTAGAGCCCTGCAAAAAGCGTAAGAGCCGGAATAAAATGTCAAAGTACAGGGTGGTCGAAACTCGAAGGCTCCTAAGAGATAAACAAACAGATTTCTTGACTTATGGCATGCATTTTCATGATTCTGTTTGCTGGGGCTCTCTGAAACTCAGTTGAACGGTACAAAAAGAAACATCGATAGGGGGCGCTTTGGGCAAAAAACATAATTCGTTGACATTTCGGACGCTAACTGGAAACGGGGCGCTACGATCAGTTAGTAATAATGAA
Organism: Maratus speciosus; assembly: GCA_963932465.1. NCBI lineage: Eukaryota > Metazoa > Arthropoda > Arachnida > Araneae > Salticidae > Maratus > Maratus speciosus. The sequence goes on from OZ010799.1 coordinate 187,763,569, forward strand.
AACACATTTTCTACCTCTGCTCAACACTTCTGAATAAATTTAGACCAAAAACATCAATGATACTGGAAATTTATTTACAAAAAATAACACTACAGAAGATGCTCGAAATTTCGACCTTGGGCCATGATGCAGGCTTCGCACCTCCGTCGCATTGAGGAGTGTGTGTTTCCAACAATGCCAGGAGTATCTCTGATCTGCCCTGCAGCTGCCACAATGCGCGCCACAAGTTCTTCAGCACTGCTGACAGGTGTATGGTATACCTCGGCCTTCAGGTAACCCCAAAGGAAGAAATCCAAGCAGGTGAGGTCTGGTGATCGGGCAGGCCAGTGAACTGGACCCCCAAGCCCGATCCACCGCTGGCCATACCTTGCGTTTAGATGGAGACGCACGTCGTTCGTGTAATGGGCCGGAGCTCCATCGTGCTGGAACCACATCTGGCGACGCGAACCTTCGGGTACGTGCGCCTCATCCAGAAGCTGCGGCAGCACTTGATCCAGGAAAATCAGGTAATTTCCACCTGTCAGCCGTTCAGGTAACAAATAAGGGCCAATGAGGCAATCCCCCAGAATGCCGGCCCACACATTTACTGAGAAACGCTCCTGGGCTGCTCGGCTTCTGGTTTCATGTGGATTTTCATCACACCACACATTACTGTTGTGGGCGTTCCACATTCCCTCCCGGCTGAAGGTGGACTCGTCCGTAAACAAAATGCTGTTTACAAAACGGGGTTCCCTGGATCTCATCGCCAAGTACCATCTTGAGAATTCCACTCGAGGGCCAAAATCCTGCTCTCTGAGCAACTGCACCCGCTGGATGTGGTAGGGGTGCAGATTCCGGGAACGTAAGATGCGCCACGCAGTTGCTTGCGAAATGGCAACATGTCTGGCGATATCTCTCGTGCTAAGACCTGGGTTGTCCTCAACCAGGTTAAGCACAGCCTCTTCGTTGTCGGGGGTGCTCACTGATCGCTCCCGTTCAGGCCTGCCTCCGTCGAAAGATCCCGTTGTGGACAACCTCTGGTGTACTCGAGCGAAGAAGGCATGGCAGGGGATTTGCCTGTTGGGGTAACGCTCGGCGTACAACCGCTGAGCGGCTCGTCCATTACAACCAGCAGCGCCATACGCCAAATGCATGTCAGCCAATTCAGAGTTTGTGTACCGTTCCATCCTACTACCGATCTGCAGACAAGTAACCCGAAGCTTAAGTAGGTACCGCACGTTCAAAAGACGTGTCTGCGCATACAACTACGTCATCTCGCGTTGTCGTCTACGCATTACGTATCTTTTGCATATCGATATGGTACGATATCTTTTGCATAAATCAGCAAAAAGCACCTTATGTAAATTTTATTGCGCGCATTGTGCATGATTGAAACCAGCTATGTTTGTTAAAAAAAACAAACAAACTGCAGTTTTAATAGCTTCTTATGATAAGTAAATTACTCTCTTGTTTTGTTTCTAACTGATCGTAGCGCCCCGTTTCCAGTTAGCGTCCGAAATGTCAACGAATTATGTTTTTTGCCCAAAGCGCCCCCTATCGATGTTTCTTTTTGTACCGTTCAACTGAGTTTCAGAGAGCCCCAGCAAACAGAATCATGAAAATGCATGCCATAAGTCAAGAAATCTGTTTGTTTATCTCCTAGGAGCCTTCGAGTTTCGACCACCCTGTACTTTGACATTTTATTCCGGCTCTTACGCTTTTTGCAGGGCTCTACTTTTGGGTTCAAACTTTAAGTTAGAGTATAAACTTTGGCGAGCATGTGTTAAATTATCAAAATAACGGGCTTAAAGTTGTTGTCTAGCTCTCCAAAGTCTGCAGCGCCCCCTATCCATGTTTTAAGAGATACGCTTATCAAATTGGTACTGAAGAAAGTCTAAACAAACAGAATCATTTCGACGCAACAAGCAAGAAAATCTAACCATTTCCCTAGTTTTTATGACGTTTCGAATTTCGGCACCCAAATTTTCGAAAGCGCCTAGCGCCTTACCATCGCGTCAGGGACCCTACATTCCCTATTCAAAAATGTTCGTCTAGGTGTGCTCTATCGATCCTTAAAGTTTGTCACCGACGAGCTGAATCACCCTGTATATATGTGTGTATATAAATTAGATAGTACAAAACATATCTCAGTTTTAAGACTTAAAACACACGCTTTTGTTTTATATAAAATGACGTCATCCGCATCCGCTGAAGAATTCCACATTTACGACCTAGTCTTAAACAACATCTACAGTAAAATATGCATAGGACGTCACTATCTCTAAATAATACACAAATCCCAAAAAACGAGATGTCGTCATTCAAGGAACTTGACAAAAAAAAAATCGGCTATCTAATGATTCATATGCCTTCATTTGTTTGTAACATTAATATAGATACTAAAAATTAAATATAGTTTATAATAGCTCCATGTTTTATCAGAAATCATTCATCTATATACTTTTTAAAATAGCACGTATTTTAATTAGATTTTTTTTTCAGTTGCTATGGGAAAATGGCAACAAAAAGATATAATTATCCTTTTAGAAATATTTTTCCTTTACTTTCAACAGAAATGGAATACTTGAGTTGCCAACATTAAAGAAATGGTGCTAAAAACTACAAACAAATTAATGCCTCAAAAATAAATTCAGATGCAGTTTTCAAACAAATTGCTTTTAAGTGTACTTTTTTTTCGCAATACGACGGTATAAAAATTGGAAATGTTTTATGCTTAGAAGTTAAAAAAATTGCAGTAGAGTAGTTAAAAGTAGAATGATACATCTGCTTTGTTTTGCGTCTGGCTTATACAACGGAACGTTATTTTTTGGAGACGACACTTTAATTGCTGGCCGAAAGAAATAGCATGTCGGGGGCTATTAATAATAATAATAATAATAATAATAATAATAATAATAATAAGGCTCAGATCGGGAAAATACATTTTTACATCATTTTGCTTGTGCTTTTAAAGTCTGGATACATGATTAAAATTTTATTTGAAATTGTTAATTATATGCACGTACGCATGGTCTTAATCATCATCAATCTAGTAAATATTTTGGAGATATGGGAAGTGAAAATAAACGGATATACTTTCAAATAGAGAAATTTTATGGCTTTTCTCTCAGAAAGTTTTAACTGTTACGCCAGATTAATATTTTCATTTTAAATCAACAAATTATGAAAATAAATCACTAAAACACCACCAATAGACAATGTACTTGGATTTTCAAATTGACTTACAAACCATCCTAGTATGTATATTTAAATCTCAAGGCACATTTGATAATGTTACCATGTTATTTGACAGTATTAGAATTTTTAAACAGAATTTATTACATTGGCAAAACATATTTTACTTTAATTGTTTCCAGGTCTTATAACGAAAATCGACGGAAGTAAAAATTTTAAACTATGCTAATTAATTTGCAGTATATGCTAATTAAGTTTTAGAAAAAAGGTGTACATTAAAATTTGAGTTCCAAAGAAGATTTTTGTACTTGAAGAAATGGAAAATCAATTTAATACTTCACAATAATGATTGATGTTGAAATTGTTGTATAGATTTTTTATTGCAGATAGTAAAACTCAGTGTAATTCTATATTAGAATGAAAAGATAGAAATGCAGTATTTTCAAATTTCTATATTTATTTGTAAGTTGTCCGATTTCTCTAAGTATATTGTGCAAATTATACTTTTTTTTAAAGCTATGCTAACCCTTCCGATTTTTTTTTTAAATAAATGAAAGCCAGATGAGTAGCAAATAGAAACAAGACACACTTTATTAAACAAATTTTCTGTTTTATTTATATTTTACTTGAAAATAACCCGGGAAATTGTCATCTATGTCTTTGCTATTTTAACTTTACAGAATAACAATGATGTGGAAAGATCAAGATTAACAGACTGGCATGTACAATCAAATTCTAAAATAAATCCAAATTCGAAAATTCAATTAAATTTTCTAGATTCTGCTTATGAATATTATTAAGTATTTCTTCGAAAAATAAGATTAAATGAATTATAAATAATAATAAATTTGGAATTTTACATGAATATTTCTTTAACATGGTTGTATTTTGTATGTACAAATATTATTCAGCGATACGGTAATAATCTATATCGACTTTATTTTTTAATGTGGCTTTTGGATTTATATAATGATTAATTTGGTCCTCGGCGGTAAAAGAGTTGATATGCCTACCTTAAATTATTATCAAAAACTTTTTTAATTAATGTATACATATATATATATATTTAATATTCAAAATATTCTTTATCCTTATTTCACTCAGGTAAGCTAACATTTTTAATTCGCCTCGCTATTAACATTTTCTTAATATTCAAACTATTTTTCACATACTTTTTTCAAAAGGAGACTCGAAAGTTTTAACAAATTTTAGAAAGTGATTAACAATTATTGGATACTAAAAGCCATTTTTTCATATGAAGAATTAAGATACACTAAAACCTCGCCAATCCGAACTAATTGGGATCAAAACCTGTTCGGATTCGCTGATTTTTCGGATTATCCGAACAATAAACTATTACATTACTTTATGCTAAGAAATGTTATTATAAAACTACATAATATCTAATAATTAATTACGTAATAAGTACAGTACTTTACACAATCGTATTGCTTTACTGTATAGCGTACGCAATGTGTTATATCTCAATAACCCTGTCCCAAAAAATGACTGATTTCATGCAGTCAAACAGCGAATGATGTTTTCTGCATACCGGTAAACAGTTGATTGTACTAGTACTATATTTCATATGTACGTAGCTATATAATTATGTACATTTTGTATGACTTGTTAATATTCTTAAGAAAATTTGTATCTTTTAACCCCCTCACTGACAAGCCCGTGTTAATACGTTCACTAAGCTCCAGGTTTCACTGCAATACAGGCAATATTTAAAGTAATATAATTCTATTGATTTAATGTATTTTTAATACATTGAACAATGATTAATACTACCAAGGATTGCATTCATATTCGTTATTAAGTTTTTTTATAAAATGTTCAAAGAATCTTTTTTTTTTTTAGCATTTAAAACAAAATGCAGAGAAAATAACATTACAATTTTGCCCTTTTCCAAGACAGTCGGAGGGTGAGAAAACACAATTTTCATATTCTAAAGTTCGGATTATCCGAAATTTTGGACAAACGGGGTTCGGACTGGCGAGGTTTTAGTGTATATGCAGTATAAAAAGCCACGTTTTTCAGAGAAAAATTAGTTTAAGTTATTTTATCGCAGGAATTTGAAACTACTTTTTCTGCGTCTACATAACTTTACATCTATATTTAAAGTGCCTCTTTTTATTTATAAATACATCTATCTAACGCTTTGTTATTAATTAATTAAAATTAATCAAGTGTAATATTTAATAAACAAAAATTTTTTTTAATGCTATCACTAGCTTCTTAAGCATAAAAAGCATATTTTAACACTAGAACGCCCGTAAATTTTACTCAAGTTTCATAAAAATATTTGACAACATAATTTTTATTTAAAATTATTTGACTGATTTATTTAACGTAAATCTGCTTGGTTTAAATTTAACTTATTTTATGAAAGAATTTCTGGTTCCAGTTGGCATTTAATCATATGGTAGGAGTCTGTTCGACTCCTTCCAGGCGTTCTAGTGTTAATACTTGTAATAAGTTTTAAACTGGTTTCATAAACAATATTATTTTTTTAAATACTCCTTCTTAGCGATATATTTTTTGAACATTCAGGTTATTTTTCATGTGAATCATGATGGATGTTACATTAAAAAATTGATTCAAAGAAAAATTCTTTCTTTTATTTTAGTGAAAAGAAGGTTTTCCTCAGGTTTTTAAAATTATTTACAATCGCATATACGAGTATATATTTAAAACATCTTACTTATAGCGCAGCGAAATTAATAAACCGACTTCGGATAAAACTTTTGAGAGAATATGCAATTTCAAAGTTAAGAGCATATAACTGAATTCTTAAAATTTTAAATTTGATACAACAGTTGGACTGATGATCCTTCTAAGGTATTTGATGAACTTCGGAATCAATTTTACGCTCTGGCAATGAGTAGTTTTAATGCTTCAGGAGACAAAGGAAAAGAAAAATAACTGTAACTTCGAGAAATACCTAAAGAAAATTTCAACTTAAAAAATAATTAAAGTTTACAATATTTTACAAAGTAAACTTTCCAAAATACTGTACGCAAATTACATTTTCAAGTTCAGAAAGAAAAATAAAATTAAAATTTCTAGTAAAACAATGGATTTTTTTTATTCACTAAAATAGTTCTAAAATGAAGCTGTGTTTAAGGAACAAAAAATGGAACCGGAACAAAATATTTTATTTTAATTGAACCGGAGAGATAATCGGGACTACCTTATCAGGACCTGTCCAAAACTAACCAGTCTCTCTCGGTAGTTTTATTTTTCTATAGAAAATTAGAGAAGCCCTGGCTAAAACATTTCCATTCCACAATTCTGAATCATTTCAGAATACATGATAAAATTTCACAACAATACAATCAATTCTTAAGGGAAAAATAAACAAAAAACACTGGCAAATAGCAGGGTAACTTTTCGAGAAAAATCTATTTAATGACAGGACTTACGCGGATATTTGTATACCGCTTTGTCAAAAATATCTAAAACATATATAGATTTGCAAAATTTTCCATTTTTTAAAAACTTATTTAAAGTTCATAAACCCTCAAAGAATCTCACGCCTTTTAAATCTTCAGATATATGTATACGAAATGATAAAGAAAGAAATTATCCATCATATAAGCTCCCAAAATATAAGTTAACTAATATATTTATGTTAGATGATTTCTCCAAGCCATAAATAGTAATTAACTTTTTCAAATTTGCTAATTATTAGATTCAAGTGATAAATTTAAGTTAACTGATTATTTTTAAGCTAGATATCCTAATCAACCTTCCTCGAATTTGACAGTTATTAGATTCATGATTATATTAGTGTTATAGATTACAATCAATGTCAAAATAAACATTTGATCATATTTAAGTCATAAATCGTATTTAACTTGCTTTAGCCCACATTCATTATTAAATCATACATATCAATTACTGTCAAAGGTGCAAATTACCGTAAGTGACGCAACCAGACAGGACTGAGACAAGACTTGGGCCGCCTCAGATAACCCACCATTAAAAATAGATGTAGTCAATCAGGATTGAAGAAACCGTTCACTTTAACACTTAGGCCCACTCCTAAAAATATCTTAAATTCTAAATAAACTTCATGCGCTCCTTTCAAGAGCTCGGTTTTTTTTTTCAACCCTTTTATCGGAAAACTTAGAACAGGGACGGCGAACCTATGGCATGCGTGCCATAAGAGACACGCTGCAGATTATTTTTGGCACGGCATTAATTCAGGTTCTAACATCAAAATCTAGTAGAATTTAACAAAATGCTTTAATGAATCTAGATGTTGTCTCTGTTACCTGAATTCGATTAGTTCGGTTGGTTGTCATTCTCATACAAATTGAAGAAATTGAAATATAACTTAATGAGTCACAATCTAGCTCAATATTGGCTCAGAAAATTTTCAGAATATGAGAGAATTGGAAGATTATCGCAAAAGAAAGATTAAAAGGCATTATAAGCAAAAATGTCAGTGGTAAAACTTGGATTCCAATTCCAGACACTAAAAGCTGTAGATTCTGACACTTGCTATTTTGACAATTTTTTCTGCCATACATTCTTTTCGGAAATAAATAATATGAAAAATTCAAGCAAAAACATCTTGTCGAATGAGTCCAATGCAACTTGCATTCTCTTGAAAATAGGTACGAAGCTGATATAAATTATTTGGCATCTAAGATGAGACAACAAAAATAACTTTTGAAAAATAATTTTCGAAAGTATAACATCAAATATTACCCATACTTTTTTAATGCAAAAACAAAATTTTAAGTAATTTTGGTTAGTTATTATTTGATCTATTAAATTTTTTTTATTGTTGACGCGTCATGATCACGTAAAATATATTTTTGGGGAAATTTGGCACTTAGACGTGAAAAGATTCGCCATCCCTGACTTAGAATCACTAATATGCTTGAAAAAATTTATAATATTTTCCAAAATTAGGCTTTCCCGTCTATAACTCTCCAGACACTCGTCTGAATTTCGTCTGAATAACACTTTGTTCTTGTCTTTTCTTTCATTTTTGATTTTTCTACTCTCCGGCCAGTCGATGGTGTTAGTGTTGGTGTTTTTTATGACGACCAATTATCTACACGAGGGATATCGGGCCGAATGGGTGGGAGTGCGCACCGTGGGGGTATTTCTAAGGGAATCTAACCCGTATTTACGCAAGGAAATCCAAGGTTTGAAGAAAAGCAAGAATAACCACAGAAAACTCCGAACGATTAGGCCGACGGTCGCGATTGGGTTCGAACCGTGGGTCGTCTAGAGGTCTGCACGGACCGAAATTTCCAGGCCCGGCCCGGCCCGACTCATAAAAAAAATCGGCCCGGCCTGACCCGTAGAAACAATAATATCGGCCCAGCCTGGCCCGGTAAACGACAATAAAAGTAATTATTCTATTATTTTGAATATGGGCTGTACTTCTAATACAACATCCTCAACACCATAATTTGTGTTGGAATAGGATACCGTGAATCGGCCCTTCTTCTCTCTCTCTCTTTATATATATATATATATAGTATGTATATACATATATATATATACGTATGCATATAACCATTAAAAACTATTACAAATTACCAGCAAAAATTGTGAAATTATAAATAAAAACGAAATTTATTCATTGACAATAAAACTGTTCTACTTAACATTTTCAACATGGATTTTAAAAACATAGTGAAAATAGGAGAAAAAGACTAATGGAAATTTGTAGAACCAAGAGAGATTCCTCAGGTACTAAATGCCTTGAGTTTCACAAATAAAGTGTGTGGTTTCATCTTCATAATAACCATATAAAAGCTAGCGAATACGAATTTAGGACTACCGCATAAATTAAATAGAGAAATAAAATATTGGAAAAACAAATAAATTTAAAATAAAACATGATGAAAAAGGATTGAGAAAAAAAAAATTACCAACTTGAAAGCCTTTCTAATCTAGAATGATACAGCAAAAAAAAAAAAAAAAAAAAAAAAAAAAAAAAAAAAGTGTAAGAGACTATTTGCATATGTTGCTAAAAAAGTTTTTTAAATGATGATGGACCAAAGAGTAATAATGTGCATCGTAGTCATGTACAAACCTCAATATATGTGACCAGTGCCTCCTATAGAACATTTTAAAATGAATTCCACTATGTTATACAAGAAATCAATAAAGTGTTGTCATCTGTATAATTTATTATTAGTAAAATATATTTTTTTGGAATAAAAACTAATACATATTTAAAAAATATTTATATCTATTATTGAATTATACTTTAAAGCATATACTGTGTAGAGATATATAAATGATAATTAAAAATATTAATAAAAATATGTTAATAAATTTATACCATTATACTAGAAAAAATAAGTAAATGATGTATTTTTTAAAAAAAGGCCCAATAGTGCAGTGGTCAGAGCATCTGACTGCTACGTCGCAGGTCCAGAGTTCGAATCCCGACTGGGCAAGATTCTCTCAGTCTTTCATCCCTTCGTGGTCGATAAAATGAGTACCGAGCTTGCTTGGAAACTAGACACCGAGGGTCTCGCGTTAGGCTGATCACCTGGCCGGGACGCATGCTGCACAGAACCTTGGGGCCCAGGGTCAAGAAAACAGAGATGGGCACTGTCGGCCCAGATCCTTCATGGATTGTATAGCCACAGAGTTTAGTTTAGTTAGTATATTAAAAAAATAAAAATAATATATCAAATGGTGATATTGAAGATTCATTCATTAATATATATATTAATTAATTAATTAATTAAACATGCAAAAAAAGATACAGACTTTTATTTTCCATTGAATTCTGAAAAGAAAACAAGAACAAAAAATCACGCATCAGGTATGGATTATGACACTTTTCGAACACTAAAAGAATATTATTAAGAATTTTTATTTTTTTATATAATGAAGTCGATCATAATCTGTCTGTAACCGAATTCTTGTGAGCGTCTCTCTAAATGAACGATAAAAGCTGTGAACGCCATAATCTATAGAAAACATATTGTATTGCACCTCAGTGAAACTTTTAAATTTCATTACGTTTGAAGTATTATAGCGTTATTAGAATTCATCGCAAATGTTTCCCCCTACCGACCATAATGAAATAGAATTCCTTTGTGCGTCCCTGCAGACGAACTATAAATGCTACTTATTCTATGCTCCAGAAATTGCATGTTAAAGGGGACAGTTCATCTTTTCAACAATTTTCTTTATTTTTAAAAATATGGTTCTAATGGCGAACTCACTGGTTTACAAAATTCAAGAAACAGTGAATTTTGAAAATTTTTAAACTGCATATTTAATTAAAAGTTAAAAAAAGTTAAAAAAATTACAATAAAAAACAAATTCTTACTACTTTTTTAAATATTGATATTTTTGCCCATTGTTTTTTTTTTTTTTTATTCTCAAAAGTGTATTACACAAGACTGCGTATGGATTTTTAGATATATCTAATAGTACATTTAATATAATTTTTTTACTGATATATGTAGTAAAATACGATGAAATCTAACACATCTTCCTATATTTTTATTAAAAAAAAAAAAAAAAAAAAAAATAGCAAAAAACCTGAAGGCTAATTTCCTGAAGGCCATTTATCGCATAATAAAGAAGATGCACAAAAAAAGTTTAAATCTCTTTCTCAAATATAAAAAAAGCCTTAGCATTTTTAAAACAGGAAAGCGGAGAAAATATGAACATGGAGAAAAAGACATTTAAAGTTTTAACCTTTAAATGCCTGGTGTTGCTTTTCGGAAACATACCCAATTTAGGCTCTAAAATACTATTAGAATAATATTGAAGCTATAATGTCTAATGTTGCCAATAAAATACATTCTGAAAATATTATTAAATCAATTTTCAACATTTAGATGGCAACACTTGTGCTGTTTAAGAATAAAGATAAATTTATTTTTTCAAATGTTGCTACTTGTTCTTTTTGTTTTGTTTGGAAGCTTGCGAAATACCCTATTTTGACCTGCAGTGAGCAAGTAAAATTTATTTCTTATTATAGTTCCTAAAATTCTTGTGTGTTTAATATTAAAGAATTTTATCAAGGGAAATTATTTTTTCAATTAAACACCAGTATTGCCGATTAGTAACAAACTGTTTTTTAGGTGTAAACTATACTTAAAACAAAATATGATTTTTTAAAGTATTTTTCCCATGATTTATTTAAAAAATGAAAGCCGAAAATCATTATTACAATGATTTTGAAAAGTCAGGCATTTAAGGGTTAAGTTGTGTGTGTAGGTAATTGCACTTGATGTATTAGCAAAATTTACACTATCTCGCGATACACAATATCTCGACATTTTGACCAATTTTTAGGGTAAATTTTCCCCTTAAGTCCACCTTGGTGGCTGATATCAATATCATTAGGTGTGAAGAATTGTAATATCACCAAAGTTCATCGGAAACTATTTCCGCCCATAAACCGTAGTGTAACGGAATTCTTTTGTATGTTTCCCTAAACGAAAACGAACTATAAATGGAACAGGCTTCATTTTCAATACCGACCACATTCTATTTTAAACCTTAATAGCATAAAAGTTATATGGCAATCCGAATATATCTACGAGAAATAGAACACGGTAATGAAGATAATCTGGTAGTTCACGAAATTTCACGTTATCACAATTCACGATATTGTTATTGGGAGAGCATTGGTTGAAGAATTCACGATTCGTTTTAAAATCATATTAAAGTCATCACTGAGAGTTTTACGCCGGTGTTGTTCAATGTAAATCAGCACAAGAATTAAAAACTTTGATAATTCTATTTTTACACTTTTAAATATTTACAGACTATTTACAGCGAAATATTTGGTTAATACGAGTTAAATATATATATATTCCTCACTGGGAATCCAAGATAATATCTTATTAAAATTTCAGCAATTATTTTCTTCTAAAAAGAAGTCAAGAAACAATAGCATGATTTCATATTCGATTTCATGCTCCAAATAAATTTCCTATTTAAAAGACCAAGAGAAGAAATGCAATCTATTTATTGCGTTCGAATATTTTACATTACTACTAAAACTAAAGAACAAGAGAAATGTTTTTAATATCAATTCTCTAGTCTGATCATGTGATCACTGGCGCCTTTTTAGTCAGGCTCAGAGAGGCCCGCTCAAGGGGTTTGCGAAATATTCCACACGGATAGACAGACAGCCTGTCAGCCATCCAGATAAACTGAATTGATAAACACTTTTCAATTATGTTGAAAAGTTTAAACAAGAAAAATTCATTAAACCCGTAGCAGAACCAGAGAGAACTATAACCAACAAAATTTAATTAAATTGGAAGAAGATACGGATAATGTTTATTTCATTTATGGTTCATTTTCTGAGAACTATAATTTTTATAACGAAACATAAGATTAATGACTGGTCAAGTGTGAGTATTACTCGCGTACAGGGCATTCCTTACAATAAATAGATGAATTAGTAACCGGACATAGCATTATACAAATATATCATTAAAATTCTTTGCTGAACGCCCGTAAATTGAAATATGTGTGTAACGGAAAAATGCGATTTTCTCAAAAACTATGTGACCTAGGGTAATCGCTATAATTTTCCTGTAAGGTTTGAATTAACTTCTACTACTCCTATTTTTTTCATAATTTTAGTTTCAGTAGATTCGGAAATAGAGGGAGGGGGGCATATTTTTGTATTACCTTTTTGACGATATCTCTGAAAATAGAAACCTAAAGTTAAAAGAAATGTATTTTTGATTTTGGCGTTACGAAAGCTTTCACATGATACCCCACACGATATGCAAAGAAAAGATTTTTTTTCAAGTAACTTAACTAGACCCTCTACATTTTCCCTAAATATATTAGTGAATGGTTAATAATCTATAAATATGTGGGTCAATAGCCTTTATAACTTCAACCAATTTGAACTTTCCACGTTCCATAGTTTATAAGTAAAATCGCTGTGACAGATGGACAGACAGACGCTGGAGTGAACTTATAATGGTTCCGTTTTTAATTTTTAAGTACGGAACCCTAAAAATGAAACAAAAGCATTCAATGGATAAGCTTAAAGTTTCCTTTTTGTATATGTTTTCATCATCTAGAGAATGAAATACTACCAATAGTCCAGGCAATAGAGACCGCATAGGGACTCTACCTAACAAAATTAATGGTAGTACTGGAAATCGGCTTTCTAGATGTTTTTTGGGTCGCTGAATCCGAATTTGTAACTTCCCACCAAAATTTCACCCGGCAACACCCCCCCCCCCCCACACACACACAAATTTTGGTAAAAAGCCCCCCAAAAAAGGTTTTTATTAAAAAATTCCATTTTTTTATTGTTTTAGGAGGAAAACATTACGAAATTCAGAAACTAGACAAAATTTGCAACAAATAGGATATATGACATTATGACGTAGGATAAACGGGGAGAGAGGGGGCTGCCTTGGAACATTCGCCGCGCGCTTTTCTCAAAAACCAAATTTTTTCAAAAAATCGATTTTTTTGGGGGGGAGGGGGGGGGGGTGTTGCCGGGTGAAATTTTGGTGGGAAGTTACAAATTTGGATTCAGCGACCCAAAAAACATAAAGTGAGTCGAAATTCAGAACTAGTATTAATTTTGCCAGATAAAATCCCCTATTGCCTGGACTTCATAATTTAGTGCACGTAGCGCCGCAGTGCATGTTCAGAGGCAGCCCTCACCCTCCCCGTTCATCCTAATTCATAATGTCATATATCCTATTTGTTGCAAATTTTGTCTAGTTTCTGAATTTCGTAATGCTTTTCCCCTAAAACAATAAGAAATTTAAGTTAAAAACAACTATTTGGGGGGGGGGGGGGGGGGGTTCGGGGGGGAAATTTTTTGGGAAAAGTTAAAAATTCGGATTCAGCGACCCAAAAATCTTAAAGTAAACCTTATAGAGAAAGTTCGGAGGGGAGATGGGAGGGCGAATGTAAACGTGTGAGTGGTTAAGTGGAATTGCACAACTTAGTTTACGCAGCACCGCGCGCATGTTCCTAGGCAGATCTCTCCTTCCCCTTCATCCTAAGTCATAATGTCATATATCTAATTTGTTGGAAATTTTGTCTACTTTCTGAATTTCTCGCTACTTTCCCCCTAAAACAATAAAAAAATGGATTTTTCTAATAAAAACCTTTTTGGGGGGCTTTTTACCAAATTTTGGGGAGGTTGCCGGGGGAAATTTTGGTGGGAAGTTACAAATTCGGATTCAGCGACCCAAAAAACATCTAGAAAGCCGATTTCCAGTACTACCATTAATTTTGCTAGGTAAAATTCCCTATTGCCTGGACTACAAGGTAATTAAACATTTAGTACATTTTTAATGATTAAGGAATTATAATTTTAATACTTCATTTTAAAGTGATTTAAATTACGATGAGCTTATAAAGTAATTTTTCCCAAATATTTTTGAATTATTAGTCCATTCTGTTGCAGCAAAGGCTACTTTTATTTTAGCCGGACACAAATTTCGCTAATCGCATTTTCTTTTCTCGCCAACGATGGAAGATTTATTTTTCTTGTATGTAAATTAGAAACAATTCTTTGAAATTGGCATAAAATGTTTTGTTTATGATATTATTTTCTATTTATTTATTTTTATATTTTACATGAAATGTATGAAAGACATGCATTTTAAATGTATGTGTATATATTTTTTAAATGAAAGTTATGTGTTTTAAATGAATTGGGTGAAATGAATACAATACGAAGGATGGCGGTAAGAATAATATTTGGCGATTTTTTACCTACGCCCAACTGACATAAAAGTATCAAATAAAGTTCTGAAATCATTTTAATACAATTAAAAACAAATACAAAAATGCAGACAATTTAATTAAACAGTTAAAAAACGCATAAAAATCCTTCAAAAATAACATTATACGTTCCGAATTTGCTTAAAGTTCCTTATCAGTAATGTAAATAAACACAAATGCAGGAGAGATAATATAATTCAACTTGTAGTTAAGAGTATGTGTCACAAACAATTAAACACGGAGGTTGGTATTTGAGTCAGATTGAAATGGTATATTCGACTTGAAGTGAACTAGCTACATTGAGTGGAATTTGGCCATTCTAGCCCCCCGAGCGTCTTGAGAGCTTTCCTGCACTTTCATAAAAATACTTATTAAAATAATCTTAATGTATAAGGGACGTTCAACAGAAACGAGCCGGAGTCTGGAATGCGCAAACAGGTGACAGAACGGTAATATTGTTGCATCAGTAACAAAGAGGGTTTCCGACAAGAGCACGGAAGTCCACATGCCCGCCCCTAGAAGGACACGAGTGCAAGTCACGTGACTACAAAGCTAGCAGAAGCATGCATCAGTCGTCCAACACTCATTCGAGTTGTAAGCAACTGCAGATGAGTCTTCGTGTCACCACTTTGAACCAGGATCGAAACGTCAAAGTCTCCAGTGGAAACATTGAGGGCCACCAGCACCAAGAAAATCCAAGGCCATCCACACAAGTGCAGGAAAGGTTATGCTGACGTTCTTCTTTGACCAAGACGGTCCTCTTCTGATAGACTTCCTGCATAGCACGGGATAACAGTGAATGCCTAGCATTACTCGCAAATCTTGACCACCCTTCGCAGAGCGATCAAATCAAACCGACAAGGCAAGCTCACTCGTGGGGTCATTTTGTTCCACGACAATGCAAGGCCCCATACGGCCAACACGATTACGGCACTCTTGCAGAAATTCAAGTGGAAGGTTGACGGTCACCCTCCATACAGTCCACACCTCTCTCTCTGCAATTAAGCCATTTTTGGTCCCCTAAAAAAGGCTCTGAGGAGCAAACGATTCACCTCGGACGACGACATCAAGCATTACGTGCGGAACTGGTTCACATCGCAGCCCCAGGAATTTTACGAGACAGCCATTCACCGCCTTGTGTCTCATTGGGACAAGTGCCTCAACAGCCAGGGCCAATGCTACTGAAATACATGTACTAGTTTCTGTTCCTAGGTCTCCGGCTCGTTACTTTTTGAACTCTCCTAATACATTTTCTTTCCCTGTTTTTTTCTAAAATGCACTTCATGATGCATTTTAAAATGCATCATGAAGTGCATTTTGAAGATGCATTTTCTAAAATGCACTTTGATATTACATTTTAAAATACAATTATGTTTAAAATATTTTTTTCTACAACAGATTTAAGTTGTTTTTGGGAAACGGAAAAATACGTCCAAATCGCTCAGAGGGCTTGTAAACCATGCCTCCAGGAAAATACAGCTCTCATATACGTTGCAATTTGTTTTAATGATCTTGGCTATCTCAAAATCTAGAAAATGATTGGTTTCTACTGCGTGGGCTACAATTTTACAGTATGAATTTCCTGAATTAAAAGCATTCCCGTCTTCTTTTAATCGTATCTCCAAGGTAAGATGGAACGACTTTAAACATTTTAATACGAAATACTCAATACACACATTCTTATGGATAATGATAAAATATTTAATTTTTATCATGAACGAACTTTAATTCAACTTTATTTTTAATTTTTAATCAATTAATACTGCTTATTTTATAATTTTCTAAAAGTTAAAACTAGCCTTGAATGTTTTAGGAATCTCTGTTTTATTTCAATATTTCAATATTTACTATCAGTTGAAGCAAGTACATTTTTTGTATTGTACAAGTTGATTATGAAAAATTACTACAAGTTGATTTGTATTTGAATCCCTAAAGACTCCTAATCAGAGGCGCTATTTGGGGTAGGTAAGCGGCGTAACTGCCCTCTCAAATAATTTTATTTTTAAGAGTGTATTAGTCATCAAAAAGGCCAAACAAAATAATAATAATAATAATAATAGTAATAATAAAAATTAGAAATTCCACAAAAGCTGGAATAACATATCAGATTTTATTGCAAACATTAATATCAATAAGCTTTCAAGTGCTTATTTAATTTACAATTTTCTGTGCACTGTTCTAATTTACAATTTTGTGTTCTAAGCACAGAAATTAACAATTACACAAGCCGCGATGGTTATGTTTTTAATTTTTAATAATTGATTTGAAATTTTTAATAATTGATTGAGAAGATTTTCAACAAATGAGGCGTAACTAGGCGTTTTGAACAGAATTTCAGGACGTGAGAGCGCAAGAATGGGCAAAAACTGCCGTCCTAAGACAATAATAGTTTATAACTCAAGATGTAATTCCTTTATCGGGGGAAAAAGTACTGGATTACAAATCAGCTCAAAATGCCTGCAGGTTTCATGCTTTTACGTTTAAAAACATGTTGTAAATTTCACATCAAACATGGCCAATGAGGTGCGTTCGTACTATAACTAGTTTTATAAATATTTTTTGACCGCATATTGTACTGAATGTATATTTTAGTGACGTCATAAGTGCATATCCATTTCATTTTGTTCGAAAGGCTGTAACATCATTAAAATGCACTTGAAATAATTTTTTCCATTGGCCGTAATGTAGCGGGAAAAATTTGACTGTCCCTGTCATTAAACTATACATCCGATTTTCATAAAATTTGAAATGACCGGACAAAATTTTGCAACAATTATATATTTAAAATTTCAGACCGTTCGGTTGGGTAGTTTTTGTTCTGTTGTATGCGGACGGACAGACGGAACGAATGACCACTATACGTGCTACGTATTTATATAAAGAACTAGGGGGGCTCAGCGCCCTGAAAGCTACGCTCGCCAACCCCCCGTTCAGATACGCAGAATCTAAAAACACGCTAATCTCATCGGTTTTAAAAATATTAGAGAAGATTGAATTGAATTATACTGTAAAAAGCTGCGCAGATCTCCATGTAACGGGTTTCCATTCAATTCCCTTTGACTGCAAAAATTTAAGACCGAATCAGTTGCTGTTAAGACATTCAATGGTTGTTTTCGTGTTTTTTTAAAGAGGATCGATTAAACATTTGAAAAGGAGTTAAAATAAAATGAATTAAGTGTACAGAGTCTTTGTCTTCCGGTATTTTAAAACAAATTCTATAACAATAGCCTAAATCACGTGACTATCATCAACAGTTCCGGGCAGACCACTTCGCTTTTTATATTCCAGGTGCCATTTTGGTACTTTAATGTTAGCCAGGCACAGGTGATAAGTCGCCAAATAATATTCTATCGCCATCATTTCATCTATATTATAATAGCTCAAGTCATGTAACCGCCATAAATAAATAAGGTCTGATCCCTTCGCTTTTCATATGAAAGTTTGGCACAGATATCATATAAGGCCCCATATTGGCGCGATTTTTTCCCGACGCCAAATCGGGGAAAACATCAACAGCATAAACAACAACATCCGGCTTACCATATCAAGCAAAATAACGATACTTTGGCGCCAGTTAAGTACCCGTTGCGTATATGACGTTTGCGTCAGAAAAAAATCGCGCCAATATGGGGCCGTATAGGAGGTCTGTGTAGAAAGTTTCCCATTTTGATTAAAAAATCAATTTTTTTTCGAATCAAACTACATAAAAGTTGCCATGGTCGCAAACAAGTCTTGGTACTAATACGCTAGCCGGGTGCAAATCTCGCCAATAGCTTTTTTTTCAACTCGTCAGTTAGCATTTTTTTTTTGAGTGGTAAATTAAAACATTGCTTTGAAGTTAAAATTAAATGTCATGGTTTGTTGCATTATTTAATATTTTGTCAGATGTCATATACGCACCGTGTTTGGCGAGATTTTTTTTTTTACGAAAATTCGGCGAAAACCTCGCTTTCGAATACCAGTTACATATGTATTTTTGGTACTACTTAGTTATCCCGTCGACCAAAAATCGGCACAGATGTCATGCCCCATATTGGTGCAATTTTTTTCTGACGCCAATGTCATATACGCAACGGGTACTTAACTGGCGCCAAAGTGTCGTTTTCTTTGTTTGATATAGCAACCCGGATGCTGTTGTTTATGCTGTAGATGTTTTCGCCAAATTGGCGTCGGAAAAAAATCGTGCCAATATATATGTATATGACATCTGTGCCCAAAAATCTATCACTAAACTATAAGATAAAATGCCAATAATGGTTGATCGTAAATGCCACATTCACTTGACTTTAAGCAAGTTACACGTGTTTACGTCATCAAGTGATTTTTATTTCGACGTTTTATTTATATATTTATTAATGTTATACTATTTTATTTGTTCTTTCGTTATTTAAAATAAAAATTATGTCAATTTGTATAATTTGGAGAGTGGTTTGACGATTTATATAATTTGGCGAAATTGGTCGACGGACTAAGTAGTACCGTATTTTTTAATTATTTTCTATTATTTTTAAAAGAAAATAACAAAAAAAATAATTAATAACTATAGAAAAAACAATTTATATAATTTTAAAAAAGAAAATAAAAGTAAATAAACATTTATTTTTAATTAAACAACAATAGCCGGGTTACCATGTCAATCAAAATAATGCTATTTTGGCGCCCTTTAGGTACGCCGGTGCGTATATGACATCTGTGCCTAATATTTTTCTTTTCTTTTTTTATCTTTTTTTTTTTTTTTTTTTTTTTTTTTTTAAGAAAGAAGTGAAAGCTATCAATTTTAAATGTTACAGTTTCAAATGAAAGTTTTGTATTTTAAATAAAATGAATGAAAGGATTATATTTTAAATGAAATTAATGAAATACAAAAAAATGCGACGGGAAAAATGTTTGGCCGTTTATCACCTGCGTCCCGCTAACTTAAAGATACCGAGTTCTTGATTTCTCTATCAGAATCTTTCTATTTGGCGATAGATTGTTCAACTAATTTGAATTATGAATAAAAGTAACATGATACATTTCTTAGCATACATTTAAGGGAAGCCAAACTCGTCGCTAAATTAATTTAAAATAATAACCTTTGCTAAAGTATGAAAAAAAAAAATATCTGTTATGATCAAAATTTGAGTTGCTATCATTAGAGAAGAGTATTTAAAATTAGAAAAAAAAATTAATATCTCGAAAACTAAGTCGAATTTAAAAATTCTAATACCAGTTTTGAAATCTGCGGATCAACACGGATTTTTGGTGTTAATTTCATCGCAAAGTATTCCATATTTTAGGAGAAAGCGCCGTGAAACGTAATCAGTTGTTTAATCAGTCGTTTCATAAATTCGTTTCATTTCAGTCGTTTCATAATATCCGTTTCATAAATTCGTTTCATTAGGATTTTATATATATAGCGTAGATATAGTAAGAAAATGTGTCAAAAATCTTCGCGTTGTTGAGAGGGGAAAAATATTTTTTGAGAACCGCCTTCACGAGTACTTTGGTTAATTTCAAAATTACATGTGATGATAAAACTATATCAATTGCTTCTCAGCTGTGCACAGCAAACTAAAAAGAAAGCTTCTTCATAGCATTTAGACCCAAAGTTCAAACTGCATCACATTCAACAAGGTATGACAAAACAATGAAGTGGAAAAAACTTCCTATGTTTCGTTTATTAACATGAATTTTGAGAGGATTGAACAGGAATATATTATAGCACAATTCATGCCAACTGGAGGTTTTTTTTTTTTTTTAAATAAGCTTTTTGAAATTCAGTTTTTCAAATGGAGGATAAAATTGAATGGAAGCACTTAAAAAATATTTTGAATGCTGATGGCTGTTTTTCAGCTTTAAGTGTGACAAGTATATATTTTTAATGCAAATAAAGTGACTTTCAAAGTTTCCTGGAATTGTTTTATAAGCGTTTGTACAGCTCTAAGAACTATATATATATTTATATGTATTAATAAGTTGAGATGTTAAGTTTAAAAAACGGAAATAAGTTTTGTTTTAATTTTGCATCTAAAGTTAATTTTAGATTCATTTTCGTATTACAGGTGAGATATGGGAAAAGACTGCGTTTTAACAAAGATATATAAAATTTGGCCGCATAAATTGGCGGAATCGAAATGCTTTTGATTTAGATTTTTTTTAAATCAATGCCATAGAAATAATTTTAAATGTTCAGAGCAGATGTAGAAATAGATATTGTCTTTTTTAAGATATATTTCTTTGAGATTTAGAGGGTAATTTTCCAATACATAAACTTATTATTAATTATGGTGATTTGGAATAAATATATTTTCACAAGCTTAAAGAAAAAAATAATTAATTCTTTACACACTTTCTGTCACGCCTGAAAGTTACACCGTCGGGCGCGCTGTATCTCACAGATAAATTTCTTATTTTGATTATAAAGTTTTGATTGAAAAGAGAGTTTTTCTAGTTCCAAGCTCCAGATACCTACACCTGAACCTATCCTCACCTTTTATTTCATTATTTTATGTCTTGTTATTTGAATTAATTGTAAGAATTACATTACAATTTCCTTTCAAAAACGGAGAAAAGGGTCGCGTATGTATCTGTGAGATCACGCGCACCCGATTGAGTGTTAAGTATATTTTCTTGACGCAGTTTCTTGGTTAGTTTTCATGTTAAAACTTTCACATAGAAACCAGACATGTCTTATTCAGTATTCAATTTAAATATATGAAGATTCGCTAATTTCAAATGATATTTGATCCCATTTATTTATCATTTTGAAATAGTTGGCTAACCAACTAAATGTAAATAGGTGTTGGTTTATAGTGAAAATATTCGTTACTTCGAAACGCACAGTTTCGAAACGCCATTTGTTCTTATGCTGTTTTATAAATGAGTTGTATTCACAGGTTATATTTTAATCTGTGACTAAATTTCATTACTGAGCTGAGCGAGCGAAACTCTTATGCGTCCATTTCATTGATATCTGTGAGACGCTACTCTTCTTAAACTATCCTGCCGGTGAAGGTCTAAGTAAGCGCATTGGTAACAGGCCGGTAATTGCCAGTATGGTTCCCGTAAATTAAAATCTGACAAATTCTTCTTTGGGGAATTACTTTAGATCCATTAAGTGCCGTAGACTTCAAGTTAAAAAGCCCACGTCTTTCAATTTAAGCTTTTTTCACTCTTTAAAGAGTTCTCAATAATTGTTGGTTGAGATGTTAGCTCAAAACGTGGTGGAGATGAAAAATTCCTGTTTTTTACAATTTTTGGTAGGAACAGGGAAGATGCAACTGCAGCGACACCACAAACCAAGATCTCCAAGGGACTTTATGCACGTGACCTCAGGTTGAGGCTATAATTCGTTTGTTGGTGGTGTTTAGTTTTGAATATTAGTATATCTATGTATGGAGTCTGTTAGTAATGTTTATTTGTTAAAAATACCACAAAAACATTCACTAAATTTGTAAAATTTCGGTTAAACTTTATGCACGCAACCTAGGTTGAGGATAAAGCTCGTCTGCTGGTGGTACGTACGCTTTCGCATACAGGCATTCTGCCGGTATATTGTCTAGGATAATGGATCAAAATACCTCCAGGTTTGGGGTGTGACATCACGCGCATAACAAGCAGTGGTGTAGTCGTAAAAAAAAAACAAACAAAGGGTATACGTTCTATGCAGAGGCTATACGCTCAAGGCAGAGGGTATACCCTAGTGTATATATACTATAGCTTTCTTGAGAAACAGAGGGTATACAGTGTTCCTTAAAAAATCCAGTGGGTATACGGCGTATACCCCGAATATCCTCCACTACATCCCTGATAACAAGTACAATTTAGCTTTATGGAGTGATGTTCTGATCAATATGCTGCACAAAAATCGAATGGTGTTAACGGCAATCCTGCTACGTCATAGAAGTTGAACTTTGGGGAGTTCGACGTCGACTGATCGCAGACACTGACACTTTGGCAGAAACTTTGGTCGTCTGACACTTTGGCAGAATTATTCCTGGTACATTTTTCATTGTCAATGCGTTGAAACTAAAATTGCTTGTAACAACAGCAGCATCTTTTATTGCATAGGAGTCGAGTTTTCAGATGCAGGCAGGAAGAATTTCGAAGGCCAATTTAACCCTAGAATACCAGACGCTCGTAATTATCACGACTATGGTACTTTAACGTTAACGCTATACTAACTATGTTTAGTATTCTAGGATTAAGTAAAACAGTATAAAAATCTTGTGACCGCAAGTGCAAATAGAAAAAGTCGACTTTTTGAAATGATCAAAGATAATCTTTCTTACGAGAACTAAAGTAATCGCAATGTTCACTTTTTGAAGTTACAAAGTGTCAATGTCCCCTTGAAGACATCAAATCAGTGTTTGTAAATTAAATCACCCAGCTTAATTTTGTGCAGTTTGATTAAGTACACTGTTAAAAATCTACGATAAATTGTCCAGTCCTTCAACCATTTTTTAAAACAATGGTTACTTGATCATACTATGAAGTGTTCTCATTGGTCAGGATCGATTACAATTACAGTTAAGTAACTGTAATCTGTAGCAACGGTCGAATGAATTGGACAGTTTCTGTAAATTTCTTCCTGTGTAGAAAAAAATGTTTCTCTGTGTTCTTAATCCTTTATTGCATCATTTTTTATTTTGTTCGGAAACATTATATTTGAGTCTATCTATATTATAAAGGAACTTTTCATATCTAAAAGAAACATATCTGTGCGTAACGCATACGTCATTTTGCGTACCACATTTATATTGAAAGTAAACGAAAAATAGTCGAAAATAGGAGATATTGTATCTTTTTGTTGCCATTTTCTCATAAAACCTGAAAAAAAAGTTGAAATTAATATACGGGTTATGTCAAGAATATTGTCTGTTATTCCGTGATAATGACGCCATATGCATACTTTTCTATAAACGAAGTTTACGACTGGATTGTAAAAGTGGATTGCTTTATCGGATGTAGAGGACGTCATTTTATAAAAAGGCGTGTAATTTAATTCTTAAACCTAAATTATGTTTTGTAGAAGTGCGTCATTTTCACAGCCCAGCTACTTTGAAATTCTTCACAGGTGAAAATGCTTCACTTTTGAAAATAATGTAATCGAAATCACACACTGATAAAATGAAATGTTTTACAAAAATTTAGAGTAGAAAATAAAAGAGTAGAAATAAAGAGGGAGAGAGAGAGAGAGGTTACATGCAAGTAATAGCGATTTATAATTAATTATATTACAGAAATTGATTATTCTCGCCTGGATGGATTTGCTTCGCCGAGTTAGACAAGCAAACAAATAATTCGAGGTTTAAATATCATGTTCCTGAAGTTTTTGTCAAAAATTCTCTCGAATGATAAAATTTTAATGCTATTCTTTAGGACATTCTACTATAATTTTATCAAAATAACATAATTTGCTTAATTTAATTTTTCATAATTTTATATAATCTGTATATTTAACCCTTAACCGGAAACGTACCGTCTGTGAGACGGCTGTGTCTACATATCTGGCCTTAATATTTTCTCTCTCCGACATTCAAAACTTATTTTTAGGCTGTTATATTAAAGAATTGGTCCTGTTAATGCATTACTATTAAAGATTAAATGTTTAAGTACATTATTTGGTAAATTATTAAGTGTTCTGTTTGTGCACGGGATTTTCACGTTTCCGGTTAAGGGTTAAAACACAAGTGTGTTTTTTAGTCATCTGCCCTGATCTTTCTGCTGAACCAATTTTACTAATACTTTTTTTTTCTTTTAACTGAAAGCTCTTCATTTGTAGATGTGATCGCACTATCTGTTTTTTTTTTAAATAGCTCCACTTTTATATTTTAATTTTAAAAGCATTTTATGAAATTTCTTCAAAAAGGTGAAATTAGATATCTTTCATTATGGCAGACAAGAGAGAAATAATGAGGTATTTTTTTCATCTTTATTTATGCTATT
This sequence comes from Maratus speciosus, assembly GCA_963932465.1. NCBI lineage: Eukaryota > Metazoa > Arthropoda > Arachnida > Araneae > Salticidae > Maratus > Maratus speciosus. Next base: position 187,788,403 of record OZ010799.1, read on the forward strand.
TTCTGATAAAAATTCAAAATTGTTGATAAAAATTGTTGAATAGGGTTTAGTGTTGCAAAAACCCATTAGTAGTATATAGGGGGTCCTTTGGCACACTTTTTATATTCCACTAAATGCAAATATTTAACGATTTTTGTAAGATTTTGCTCAAAAAATTTGACTGTTAAAATATCGGTGCTGTAACGATTTTATAACGATTTATCGAGCAAATGATGATAAAAATTGCATTGTGTGGATATTTTTATTTTTTCTACTAAATTATGTAAAGAAGAAGTTTTAAGAAAAGGTTATAGAATAAACAATAAAAAAACCTGATTATAAATAATAACGTAATCAATTTAGATAAAATAATCATCATTTTTAAATGTAAATATTTAATTATTATAGTGATGAAAAAATTTAGTCTGATTATAGATTGACGCATTTTCTTAATAGTCTACGAAATGCTAATAAACAACCTTCCTCTAGGATAATATTGATAGGAATAAGAAAAGCAAAGAGCTGCGTTGTATAATAAGTTATCGGCATTATAACCAATCCTAAAATCTTTAGTTGCATTAAAAGCTATAGAATAGTATAAGTTATTATCTCCTGGAATATAAATATCGAACCATTCTTTAGTTTCGGGTATTAAATTCCAATTGTCATCACATTTACTTTCTATCCAAAAATAAACACCAGGTTGAGAAAATTTAGAGGCTTGATCCATTTTGTATATTTTAGCTGTGAAAGTTAATTTTATTGTATCATTGAAACTATTAAATATAGTATAATTATTAGAGTTATCGATGCTATGATTTGTAATAACGGGGTCAAATTTAAAATAATGAAAGGTAGGCGAAAGACAATTAAAGAGTAAAGTACTTATGACAAAATATTGTAACATTTATTTAGAAAAAAATTGGACGTCAAATAAAGGATATAATCCTTCGGCTTAAAATTGAAATGTTAATTAAAAACCGTTGATATATGATATCCATTCCCAGTCAATTTTATCATTAAATTCTTTTAAAAAATCTTCGGATAAGACCTGATGATAGGAGATCCCTTCCCAGTCAACTTTATTTTTAAATTCTCTAATAAAATCTTCTGATAGTGTCTGATGAAATGACATATAATACCAGTCAACATGATTTTGAAATTCTCTAATAAAATTTTCTGATAATTTTTCATTCTGTGATATACAATTCCAATTAAGTTTATCCTTAAATTTTCTTATAAATTCAATGGGCAATTTCATAATATTTTTACTTAAATGAAGATCAATTTTATTCATATATAATGAAATAAATGTATGAAATGTTTTATGATGGGATAAATTGATAAATAAATCTTTATATTTATGAATTATAATATCTTCTAATCTTTGAGCCGACACCATTTATACAGAAGCATTTTTATAAACACTTTTATTTTTCGTCTTTATTTAAAAGCAGTCGCAATTCATTAATAAATCGTATTAAAATATTTTTTAATTCCAAAACTTCATCTATTAATCTTTCTCTATGAGGTTCTTCTTCTTCATAATAATGGCCAAATTTTTTATTTAATTCACCAAGTTGAACGGAAAGAATTTTGTACTTAAAAACAGATATATTTTGAATTTCAGTAAATATTATTCTGGTAGTTTGATAGTTCGATAAAAGGTCCATTCGATTATTGTAAGATTTAAAACAAATTGTAGGATTAAGCTTTTTCTAATTCATAATCATAAAAGCCGTCATTATTTTTTCCTTTAAAATGAAAGATATAACCCCCTTTATTCAGTTTTGTTATTGCTGCTTCAGAAATTTTTCCATGACTCTTTTTAAGAAAATAATCCTTTTCTACATCATTAACTTCTAATCTTGCAATAGTGGTATTTCCAAATTTTGTTTGAATTTTCTTCAACGAAATCAGTTTGTATTTCCCTGTCTCTAAATCTTTTAGCTTATGAGTTACAGGGAACGATCTGAGACTGTTGAATTCTTCCATTTATTAAGAAACAATTTTTGAAAGAAAATTTTTATAGTACAGACATCTGTACATAGAACAACCCTGTCCTAGGATTCGAACGCATCTCGGTACTTCTAATATTTTTATAGGAATTCCCCATTCTTCAAAGGTACTTTTCGGAAAAACTCCTCCTTTAAAAGCAAATGTCCCTCCGTATATCTGATGCAATTGTAAGAGATAATCTTTTACATTGTCGCTACTAATCCATAAGCCTGTATTATCTGAATATCTTTTAAATCTTAAACCATGGATATCGTTAGTACATCTACGAACTATTCCATGGTCTTGATCACCTAATTCATAGTTAGGTGTAAATACAGAAATCGTTTCACCTATTCCTTCTTTTAAATGAACCCAGCTTATTTCCCTCGCTATAGATTTAAAAGGAAGTATAAAACCTTGAACATTTATGATAAGAGTGACATCGTCCATTTATTAGAAAACATTTTTTTATAAATTAAATATTCGGCTTAAAATCCAAATGGTACAGTATCAAAGTTATCTAAAATTCTTCTTTTATCATATCCAAATATATATCTTTTATTCATTTTATTCACTTTAATACTTCTATCTTTTTGTATCTGAAATTGGTTTATTTCTATATCTATATGGTCAATTTCCCCAGTTATTGTTTTCATTCTCTCGGCAAAATTGAGCTTAGTTTCGCTCTCATAACTCATTTTAAATCCTTTTACTTTTCCTTTTACAGAACCATCGTTCAGAATATAACCATAATCTTTACTTGCTCCAGATATCCACGATTTCATATATTTATCTTCTCCTAATTCATCGGTCCACTCGCCTAACATACAACCCGTTTTTACTTTATTGGAGCCATCATCGATATACACAATACTATCTGTATCGTAATACATAACTTTATCTCCTAATTTATCAAGCATTTCATATAATCTTATTCTAGCCGAACTGGTTGTAAAAGCCGCTATATAAATATTCGTATTAAAGTTATTCTTGACATATTCATCTTTCATCTTATAATCCATTTGCACACACTCATCATTTAAAAATATCATATTCAAGTCTTTAATGCGGTCGTTCAGTATAATTCTATAAAAATCTGCCAATTCTGTTACATTCTCTGTTTGTTTCATATTTTTTCTCTGTCCGAACTTTCCCCATAAAGAGTTTAAACAAATTTTAGATATAAATCTCATTCCTGGGTTTTCTTTGATTTCTCCTAACCTTATACCCAATTTCTTTTCTACGCACCTTTTATATTCTTTTTCAGTTTTGAAATTTTCAGACCATTTATCATCTGTTTCTAATTTGATTTTCAAAAACATTTTAACATAATCCTTAAATAATGTATTAGATTTTTTTTCAAAATGCCAAACTTCATAGATATTTAAAATCTTATAACCTTTTTCAATAGCCAGTTCAACTTCGGTAGTTGTCCACGTACCAGTAAAACTTCTCTCCTCATCCGTATGATTACATTCATTATTCCGCATATCATAACATTTTTTACATTGTTTCTTTTCGCATTTTATAGGTTTTGAACATAATTTACACAAACTAAATATTAATTTTTCTCCTTTATAAGGTAAAACAGGATGATAGAGCCTTCTAGGTGGAAGTACTTTGCATTGTATCAACCCATACCAATTTTTATCATATTTTTCCGGATTATAAATCTTTACCGGATGACCAACAGGATAGTAATCAAAGTAATTCACTGTTGGATAAAGTGAACAAACATCGATATATCTACCCTTTTCGATTTCTTTCATTTCGTAGATTAATTTGGTAGGTTCGCACCTACCGCCGGTGAATGCGTTTCTAGGATTTAAAGGTTCTACAAAATCTCTTTTCCATTCATTTTTCATATATTTTTTAATTTCTTTGTCACTATCAAAATCGCATTCCCATATTTCAATCAATTCAAATCCTTTATCTTTTATTTTTTTATTTATTTTTTGAGTTCTTTCATACAAATCTTTCATACATATCTGATTTTGAAGATTGACAGTGGATTCTGTAAAACAGCGAGGACAACCGTGCCAATGACATCCTTGAAACTGATAAACAGTGTTATTATAAAAACCGTCTACTTTATAAGTTTTATCACCTAATTTCAGTTTTTTCTCACCACCGTTTAAAGCATGCTGTATTTTGATATTGTGTTTTTTAGACAGATAGTCTAGCCAAATGATCGATTTCTTACTGAATTGATCCTTTGGAATACACTCCTCATCAATCGCTATTGTATTCAGTTGTGTGAATTTATCTCTATATATAGCCATACAAACGCCTGCTAAAGTGACATATTTAAAAGGATCAATATTAGCAATATTTAGAAATAATCTTCGCAATTCTAAACATCCTTTTCTTAAAATATCAACATCAGATCTACAATATTTTATAATTTCTTTTTGAAAATCAAATGTTTCGCTTTTTACGGATTTATACCATTTATCAAAAGTTTTTCTTTGATCTAAAGTCATAGTATCATAACCATAATAGTATTTTTCAGGATATTTTCCTACATAATTTTGATTTTCCATAGTGTTAAACAAATGAGGAAAATACCCTTTTGCCAATTCCGTTAGTCCAAACGTTTTAGGAAATTTTCTTAACGGAATCAGTGTAAAATTAATAGAATCGATAAACCTTATAATATATACGGTTGCTTGCATATATATGAGCTTATTTCCTTGATATATTGTAAACACTTTAATTTTATTTTTAAAGCAGTATTTAGCTAGAAATTGAAAATCGAATCCTTTTCCATAATGCGCTAATACTGTATAACCGCAATGTTTATTTTGAAATAACCATTTACAATATTCATTTTCGTTCTGAAATATTTTTTCTTTTCCGTTAAAATCATGATTTATGACTAGATTGACTTCGTGATTTCCTGTCTCTTGATTCGTTTCAACGTCAAAAAACATATATTTTTCTGTAAATTTTGACCTTTTACATTTCTCACACCATTTCCCTCTGTCTTTTATATTTTTGGGACAGATATTTTTACAGGTTCCCCCCTTAGATTCTTTCCAGCGTATATAACATTTATGATCTTCCGAATCCCACTTTCTGCAGTTTTTACATTGTCTTTCTCCACATTTATGATCTTTCGGTTTTCTTTGACTTCTACTGATATTTCTCTTACATTTTAAACATTTCCACAGTGTTTCACAGACTGAGTGATTTTTATGATTTTCGAAGCACTTTTTTCCTTTAAAAGATCTAAAACAATCATTACACTGAATATCAACTCCTTCGCAATTACTCTCTTTCCTAAAACATCTATTGCATTTTAAAGAACATTTATGTTGATCACTTCTTTTATAACTGACTTTACAATAATCACAATAATTGTTTTTTCCTAAAAATCCTGTAACCGTTGTAATGACATCAAAATGATTTCTATTTTTTAAAATGTAAACACAATTACAGTTACCTCTCACTTATACGACTCTCAGTTATACGACTCTCTCGGTTATACGCCGAATTCTCTCGGTCCCGTCCACGCTTTATGGGAAATAATGCTAAACTTCTCTCAGTTATACGACTGCTTCTCTCACTTATACGACGCTTTAAAAAGTTCAGGTGATTTTACATTTCTTACACTAGAATTAATTTTTATAATCTTTAAAGTACAAATCATTCACTTTCATTTATCCTTTCATTATTGTTAAAGTGTTTATGAATAATGAATGACATTTCTTATCTACCGTTGTATGTTATGAAATCTATGCCGGGAAGGTGATTGTATGGAATTCTCTTGTGTCTGCCATTTAACAAAAGCCAAATGACCTCCTGCAGATCACGTCTCTGTATGGCACTGGGTAAGCAATCAGGGTTTTTGCAAAATGCACTTTCCTGGAAAAATGTAACAGCTTTTAGGAATGAGATTGTTTTAAGAAAAATAGACTTTTATTTTAAACTTAACAAATCGAAAATAACAGTTCTTGAACATCACTAGGAAAAAATAATAAAGCGAGAACATATCGGAAACACATCCCAAGCTAGAAACCTGCCAAAAGACCTATGCACATGCACGTACAGCCCGCAGAGCGAAGGGGGGGGAAAACGCATACCTCGCAGCAAATCGCTACAAGCTTCCGTACTAGACGCGAGAAAGGTTATTCATTTCGCTGTAATTTTTTCAGTTTGCTGCATGTCGATACCTAAACTGAAAATGTCAAAACATAAAGCATTAAGCATACAATTCAAAGTTGAAACCATTAAAATAAAAATGGCAATATTAATGCATCAAAAAATGTCGATTCAAAGAGATCTAGGATGCAATGTGGCAGATTTAAAAAATTGAAATCAGCATTAATCGAGTAGTATAACCAAATGCGAGCTTCAAATTTACCGATAGATGGTGTGATTTTAAAAGAAAAGGCTTGCGCTCTTGCTGAGAAGTATGGAATCGAGAATTTTTCAGCGTCTTGGGGTGGCTCGAGAAGGTGAAAAAAATACATCGACTTTTACATCATCGCATCACAGGAGAAAGCGCATGTGTTAGTGAAAATGATGTTAGACTACGGTTGCAAAACCTACCTATGTTAATTAAGGATTAAGGGACCTAAAGACATTTTTAACTGTGATGAAACGGACTGTTTTTCTAGCTGATACCAGATAAGACATTATCATACAAAGAAGAACCATATCACGGGACCAGAAAAAGTAAAGAAAGATTAACTATCCTTTTTTGCACAAATAGTGATGGTTCAGAAAAGATAGAACCTTTAGTAATAGGAAAATCAAGAGCCATGTGGCTACAGAAATTCAAAAAAAAGCATGGATGACATCAGAGATGTTCACTGATTTTTTAAAAGAGATGGATGATAAATTTAAAAAACAACAAAGAAAGGTTTTACTTGTAATGGATCAATATCCATCACATCCTGATGTAAAAGATCTACCGTTTCTGCAACAAATTAACGTTTAAAATTTTGCCAGCAAATTCTATAAGCAGATTACAGCCATTAGATTTAGGGATTAAAAAGAATTTCAAAATAAACTACAGAAGGAGTTTGATTCGTCGTTTTATTTTTGATCGGGAAAACAAAAAGGAAGCTAAATCAATTTACATTTTAGATGCTATGCATTTTACAGCATCTGCATGGAAAAATGTGACATCGCAGACAATTAAGAATTGTTTTAGGAAATGCAGTTTTCCACAAAACCAAACTGCTAGTTCAACAAATGAACCTGATAGTGAGAGCTTATGGGGTCCTTTAATAACGAAGACTCGAATGAAATGATTATGAACGAAGGTTATTAATTTCAAAGGTTATGTAGATCGTGATGATAAACTTCTTCTGTTAGAACTGAGAACTTCTGAAGAAATCTTTGAGGATATTAATAATGAAAACGTGAGCAAGGGGGATGACGAAGATGAGAGCAATGTTCCTGCTGTTGTAAATTTTTCAAAAGTAAGTACTGCTTTAAATAAATTAAAGAATTATGTCCATCAAAATTATTATTCCCAAACTAGCTTAAAGCTTTATTAGACTTAGAAAAAGACATTTTCTCTTTCCATCTATGATAGAGACAAACTAATACCACTTCATTTTTTGAGAAAATCTGATCTGTAAATCTTTAAATTAAACATAGAGGTAAATGAGCTATATTGTGAATTTTTTTAATATATTTTATATTTAATTTTTTAATACATTTTTCAAATTTTGTTAAAATATGTTCTTAGTACTCAAAACGTATCGTTTTTAGTATAGGTAAAATAATTAATGTCTATAAAATTTGAAACTTGTATAATAAGACGGTCTCTCACTTATACGACTCTCTCAGTTATGCGACTTTTTTCTACGGTCCCTTGAAAGTCGTATAAGTGAGAGGTCACTGTATATTTATAGGCACCGCTGTATATTCTTTCGTTAAAATTTTCTCTGCAAAATATAGTTATTTGAATATTTAAAAAAATTTCGAATTGTTTAACATGCTCTAAATTACACATTTCTAACGGAATATCACACATTTCATGCAATTTTATCGCTAAATCTTTTTGTAATTTTCTACCCATTTTTATGTATCTAACGTCATTATCTGTAAGTTTTTCTAGATTCAATTTTTCGCATAAAATTTTACGATTTTGAATAGCTAAGGCTGTAACGATTGATCTAGCCAAACAGATATTATCGTCATTTTTAATTTGAAGAATACTTTTTTTATTGACAATATCGTTATTGTTCAGTAATTTCGATCGTTTACCGCCTTTAGGCAAATCAACGACAGTAAAAAAAAATTCACAGTCTTTAATATCCAGCTCTTTGTATTCAATTTTATGTGTTAAAACATCTAAATAGGTGTCATAGGCTTCTTTCGTTGACATCATTTTAGGGTGAAAGGGTTGCGTCAAAGAGGGATTGTCTACAACAATTTGGACCTTTCCTTCAATTTTTCCAATTGCTCTTCTGAATAAATCTTTTAAGATACTATAATACTGGCCTGGTGTGAGTTTGTTTATTTGTCTTATTTTATAAACATACATGTAAGTATTAAATTTTTTTATAAATTTTTTTCCTGTCTCAACAACTTCGTAATCAGGCCTAAACAGATTTTCTAAATTTGTTTGCAATTTGACTTTCTTTTCTGTCTTTTTAATCAATTTTTCATCTTTATATTTCAAGCCGTAATAATCAAAGAGTTTTTTAAGTTTTGGACGGTTTTTCGGTTCATTTATAAATTGTTTCAATTTTTCATTCAAATCAGGAAATAATTTTTTAAAGTTGACCGCTGTTTTTATCTTTTTTTCTTCGTTATTTTTTGGATTAAATTCTGCTGTGTTATTGTTAAATTTTAAATCAAAAGAATCGAATATTTTTTTCAACTTATTTCTTTTCTTAGGATTTTTGATAAATTTTTTCTTCATTTCATTTAAATAATCTGTTGCGTCTATTTTTAATAAATCTACTAAAACGTATTTATATTTCCCAGTTTCTTTTATATATCCCAGTATCAATCTAATTAAGTCGTCTTTTTTACATCGTTGGGGTTGATTTATATTTAAAAGCTTTACGACCTGCCTTAATTTTGAAATATGTATTTTTGAAACAGATATCAATCTTAGAGTTTCCTCCATTTATATAGAAGAAATTTTATAAACACTTTTTCCCCACGATTCTAATTTTGAAACTATCAAGGTCCAATTGAATAATTTCTGAAAATGCAACATTCAATATAATACTTTCAACTAAAAAAATACGTTCAATTTAAAACACAACATTGAATATAATATTTTCAACTAAAATGCAACATTCAATATAATACTTTCAACTAAAAAAATACGTTCAATTTAAAACATTGAATATAATATTTTCAACTAAAATGCAACATTCAATATAATACCTTCAACTAAAAAATACGTTCAATTTAAAACACAACATCCTAAACTTATTTTGACGTTCGTTTGATATGATAATTGCTTTTTAAATGTCTTTTTTTATGAGCTAAAGTGTATTTTTTACCACATTCGCAATCAATTTTTTTATTTTTATTAGTTAAATGACAACTTTTGCAATTAGCGTAATGTTCCGTTTTGCCGTAACGAAATCGAGTATAAAATTGGTCTAAAGGTTTAGTCATCTGGCAATGCTTGCAAACTTTAGACAGCTCCATTTATTAAGAAACATTTTTTAGAAAGCTATTCCAAATGTCTTCGTTTTTCTTATTAAATTTTACTTTCAAATTATTATCAATATTATAATAATCTAATATTTTCTTTATGAAATATAGGTAATTTATCGACTTTTTATAGTACACCAAATCTAAAAATTTAATAAACATTTCTTCAGCTTCATATGTAATATTTAACTTCAATTTCCATTTCAATGCTTTAAAACGACTTATTCTGGATTTACGTCTTTCACTTAAAAAAGCATCTATATTTTTATATGTAAAATATTCACCGTCCGAATCGTACATTATTTCACATTTTTTCATCTGGTCATAAATTTTCAGATATTTTTCGGGTATTTGACATTTGTTTTCTTTGTTAAAAGAATCAGAATCATCTATTAAAACGTCTTTAAAAAAGTCACAATTCATTTATTTAAACTTATTTTAATGTAATGCATTTCCCCGTATAGACGGGAGTTTTGATGAGTAATTTTATAAACATTTTAGCGGAAAATTAAATTGACTTGATATCTTTTACGTCAACCCAAGAATTGAATTCGTCGGAATAACCTAACCATTTAACTAGACATTTATTGCCTTTCTTTTTTATTATTTTTTCAATTTTAAACGTTTTATCTTTCTGATTATATTTAACTAATTCCGGTTCATAATAAGTTCCTTTTATTTCGTCGCCATTCAAATCCTTTATTCTATAAGTAATTGGGTCAGTGTTTAATATTTCTGAAACAATGAAAATTTCTTCAGTAAAAGTGGGTTGGTATCCGCGGGTAAAAGCAGTCTGGTATTTCGAAATTCTTATTCTATCGCCAACCTTGAATTTCGGTTTTCTTATTATTTTTTCTTCGTATAAATTTTTATAAACTTCAGATTCGTTTTCTTCTCTACTCGCTTCTCTAGGCGTCATTTTGATAGACCTGTGTCTGGTATTATTATAGTTTTTAACTAATTCGTCCAATACATCTATATATCTTTTAGTATTGTTGGCTGCTAGATAGGTTCTGTTGGCATGATTTCAACATTTTGGATATTTAGAACTATTTTTTTTGAAGGAAAAAGATATATATATATATGAATAAGTTTACTGTCGATATCATCTATGTATATATTTATCTAAGTGATTATTTTATCTAATTGATTAATTTTTTAATTCAAGTTTTTTTTTATCTAAGTGATTATTTTATCTAATTGATTAATTTTTTTATTCAAGTTTTTTTTTCAATGTACAGTATTATTGTTTTTATGTATGCATTTATTAGTACATTATTATTATTTTATTAAGGATGGGTACCAAGAGCATTAAGTATTTTCCCAGGCAAGTGTTTTGCTAAGGGGAAAGCTTAATTGCCAGTTACTATCTGTAGGTATGATATTACGATGTAAAGTAAAGAATTGGACAGTTTTGGTACAAAAGAGGGACTTTTATGACCTCATGTTTTATGGGACAGCTGCAGGATCTTCGTGTGGGAGCCCGCGGTCTCGTGGGAAAGTGGGGTTTGAAATATCGGATGTAGGAGGGTCGAAAGGCCCCGTGCATTCCGGGGACCCACTGACCACTGGCCGACACGAAGGCGGGTCCAGGCAGCGGCGAGTGGTTGGAGATTTTAATTATGCTGAATATGTTAATTCGCATCCACCACTCAGGGCCGCACATGCAAATTTTTAACAGAGAGAGATTTTCTTTTTCTCGAAAAAAATACAGAGTTACAAAAAGAGTTCCAGAGTGCGGTAGTTATTTTTTTCAAGCCCTTTTTGGCTGATCTGCCCATGTTTACTTGTTCTGTCTAAGACGAGCAATATAGTGGTGTTAATTTTTTAAAAAAAAATGATTTAAACATTTTTGCTTTTGGCCCAGACCTGGGTGGAATTTAGTGTAAATAAAACTAAAATTACGGAACACGAATATGTGTGTTGTGGTTCTACAAACAAAAAAAAAGAACTTTTGGATATATATATATAACTGTCAAGTCTACAACTCTAATAGGATCTTGTGACCCCAATGGGGAAAAAGGTACGATGTTATGGATGTTCTCTTTTCTATTGTGTACCGTTTTAATATCAAATGTTTTGAATTGGGAATAGGGTGCCCAGGAGAACTTGTCAATTTCAATTAATATCCAAATTAGTGTTTTTTTTTCATGAGTTATTATTTTGGATGGTAAAAGTATGAATTATTTAATTGTAACTTAATATAATTTGCCTGTGGTGTAAATAAATGATGTATTATTATTAATTCCCTTCTTTGTTATTATTTGTTAAAAGTCTTGCTAATTACTTATTTTACGTATTTAGAAATTACCTGACTGCTTAATATTATTATTAGTCCATATATGTAAAAGCCATAATTAAATTTATCTTGTAGGGTTGGTTTGTCTGAAAATTGGGGAGTTATATTTAGTGGTTTTGATTTTATTATATATTTCCCTTCAAACCAATTGGCCATAGGTTAGTTATCTTCTAAACATTTCACAACGCATTGTCTTATTTATTCAAGATAACCTTTTAGGTAAATGACCGTAGGTTATCTATTAACTAACTAGGCTTTTACGATCACCAGGTTCTCTATAATTAGAGGCCCCTATAAGATAGATTTTCTTTTGGATCAAGTAAGTTCGGTGAAAAGGGTGCGCCCAACACTCTTGTTAGCTTGTGCTAGGGAATTTATAGATAAATTAAGATATTCATTAACCTAATTTTTAATAGTTGTCTAGATCTTGCCAGCATGGGCTTCCCCGATACTTAGGTGGTACCGTGATCTCTTCCTTTGGGAACGTGAGGTTATTATTGTTTTATCTTAATTATAATTACATTTTGGGTCAAATTAATTACATTAATAATTTTTTGTATACTTTAGGTATTAAAATTCTAAGGATATTTAGGTCTAAATTATTATGCAGATAATTTCAATTTTTTCATCCTACATATTAAATTTTTTTTTGTTTTGTTCGAATGACAAAGTTCTCCTGTGGACAAAACAAAGATTGGCACAACTTTTATAACAAGGTTCAGTCATGACAAATGATAATATGAGAAAATATATCATTGAAAATTATATATTTACTTTTTATATATGTTTTTCTCAGGTTTAGGAGTTTGTTAAATATATCGAGTTGAATTATAATGAGTAATTGTATATTATACATGTGCATTAAGAAATAATAATAGAGGGGTATTATTATGATAAAAGAAAAAATAAATAAGAAAAAATAAATAAATAAAAAGAAAATAATAAAATTTTTCTATAATTTATCAGTGCAACTGATAGAAAAGGTAGAAATAAATAGATGTAAAAAAAAAAAAAAAAAAAAAAAAGATATATATATATATATACAGTTATGTGTGGCTGAGATGGTGCACTTGAAGAAAGATTTATATACATTACATTAATTTTTCTTCTCCTCTATTTTTCGGAAGAATTTATTTTTTTTTGGAGTATGCGTTATATGTACTGTGATTAGTTCTCTTATTCCTAAGGGTTTTTCTTTGAATGGTGTGTTTATATTTCTTTACATTTTATATTTGATTTTTCATGGTATTTCATATTATTAATAATTTTTGCAATTGGAAATTTTACACCCAATTTATTTAAAATAATGTTAGCGCATGGGAAATAAGTCTAAAATTAAAAAGCGTACCAGTTCGGAATTTAATAATTTCATTATTGAAGCGCGTACCCGTCTTGCACAGAGTAAGTTAAAAAATTCAACGAATAAAGTAAATATGTCTAAAACGGATACCGAAAAGGCGAATACGGATAATTTATTAAATGTGATTGCACCATATGATGGGAAGAAAGAATGTAATATACATTATTTTATTCAGGAGTTCGATAGAGCTGCCGTCCAGACGAACTTTTCTAATGAAGTGAAATTAATAATTTTACGCTCAAAATTTGTCAGAACGGCACGTGAAAGGTTGCAAACGGATGTAGAACTAAATTCGGAAACCGATTATGCGAAATTTAAAGAAAAAGCGATCCAAACCTTTGACACAAAAAAAACATTCGGTGAATCACATAATGATTTTTCAAAGATTCAACAAAAACCAGCGGAGAGTATGTCGGATTATATTGTGAGATTTAATCTGGTAGCTGCGAAATTTTTTGACATTTCGGGTCTTTCTAACAAGGCAGATGCGCGGAAATTATTTGATTTGATGAAATTACACCGATTCTTAGAATCTATCAAACCGGATATTGCTTTGGAAATAAGAAAGAGAGCGATTGATCAGTATAAGGAAGCAACCGAAATTGCCCTAACAGTGGAAGAGGCGTTTTTGTCGGTTAAGTTTGAGGAATTAAATGCGATAGGTACAAGTACAACAACTGAATTTTGCGAATCATTATTAAGAAAAAATGAAAAACAAGAAAAGGAATTAAATCAGTTGAGAGCTGAATTGGAAAAATTAAAATGTAAGCCAACAGAAAAATGGCAAAATAATTCACGAAATAATACGAGGTATTGTAATATATGTAATTTAAGAAATCATGATACGGAAGAATGTCGTTATAATGTAAATAATAAAAGAGAGTATCGGAATAATGATTATCAACAGAATTTTCCAACACATGGACAAAATATGCAGGGATTTACAAGCTCTAATAATGAGTCTCGGAATTTTCAGGGGTACGGAAGTGTAGGTAATTGGAATTTTCCTCCACCCCCTCTTCCTCCTTCATTGCCAATGGGTCAAAATTATCAGTATAATTATGTCCCACAGGGACAGCCTTCAGGTTATGGTAATTATGGTGTGGGAAATATTCATCCTAATTATAACTATGGGCAGAATTTTCCGAATGGGCAGGGGTATCACCCACAAAATCAAGGTCAAATAAATCCCCAGGAAAATTATAGGAATGTGAATAATGCGAATCGCGATAATAGTACATCAAATAAAACAGAGGGACGTAAGATAACGGGAAATAAGCAACGTTCGGGAAACATATAAGGGGATCTGGGGATACTAAGAATGAGGAGCAGGAATCGGTCCTCAGATCCCAAAATACGAAGGTTATAGCGAGTGTTAGTGATAAAGAAATGGAAAATGTACCAATTATTAATTTTGATATTAAAGGAATAAAAGTTTCAGCTCTTTTAGATACGGGCGGAGCAGTGTCTTTAATTTCAGCCAGTTTATTTGAAAAAATAAACGAAAATAATGTAAAATTTAAATATTTGGGCCATAGGATTAGAATACAATCTTTTAGCGGTACATCAATTCCATTTACACATTGTATACAATTGTCATTTAAATTACAGAATGCATTTACTTCTGGCACATTTTATGTAACAGAAAATAATTTTAAGGCGTCTTATAATATGTTGTTGGGATATGATTATTTAAAAACAAATCAAATGGTGATTGACATAGAAAAAAAAATGTTGAAATTTAAAAATGCGAAAATTCCACTCAATCATAATGATAACAAATTACCAGTGCAGGACATAAATATTATAATTACTGAAGAAGTAGAAAATGTAGTTACTAAAAAGGAGAGTAAGAGAAACAAAATATGGGTAAAATCAGTGCACAAAATTTATATTGCTGCAGGGCAAGAAAAAATCGCTACTTTACTATGTCCTGATTTTATAGAAGAAAACAGTATGGTACTTTTTGAGCCAGATATTCATAATTTGGGCATTAAATGTTATAACTCGGTACACGAAATATCTCAGAACAGAATTATTAATGTAATAATTAAGAATATTTCGGATAAGAAAATTATTCTACAGAAGGGTACAAAATTTGGGAATTTAATTTTAGACATTGATTTTGGAACGGATGAAGTGCCTGAAAATATTATAGACGGTAAGGTACATGAGATTAATACTTTAAGTATTGAGGAAGTTCGTAAATTGAGGGAAACAGAAATTTCACCGGAAGATTTTGATCTTGCGCATCTTCCCAAAGAACTACAGGAAAAGATGGAGAACCTTTTGATGCAACATTTACATGCATTTTCGAAATCTTACAAATCGTTAGGTCAGACATCCTTAGTCACCCCCCAAATCAAATTGGCGCACAATCATGCTATACAGTCTAAACCTTATAAGATTCCTCATACAGTGCGAGAATATGCACAAGCAGAGATAAGAAAGTTGTTGGAGGCAAATATTATTGAGAAAAGCAAATCTTCGTACGCGTTTCCGGTATTATTTGTAAAAAAGAAGACTGCGGAGAACCAGGAGTTAAAATATCGTTTAGCTTGTGATTATAGATTACTAAATGCAATATTAGAAGGATATGCTTATCCGATACCTGATATTCGTGAATTGTTGCAGAAAATTAGCGGAAAAAAATTTTATACAGTCCTGGACCTCCACAGCGCATTTTTCCAAATAAATTTACAACCACAAGACAGGGAAAAATTAGCATTTATAACGGAATTTGGCAAGTTTCAGCCAGTGAGAATGAATTTTGGCTTGAAGGTCAGTCCAACTACTTTCGCAGAATTAATGGACTTAGTTTTAGGCGACTTCAATAAAGAGGAAGTCACATATTTTATAGACGATGTCCTTATTGCGGCGAATTCGGTGGAAAGAATGCTAACTCTAATTGCAGAGGTCTTAAAAAAATTGATTGACAACAATTTAACAATAGAGCCACGAAAGATGCAAATATGCAAACATGAAATTGAATTCTTAGGTTTTAGGGTTCATGAAAACGGTTATTCTCCTTCGAAAAAGAATATTGAAAAAATTCAAAATTTGGCAAGGCCTAAAAACAAAAAGGGTGTCAAATCTCTTTTAGGAATGGCCAATTACTTTAGATCGTTAATACATAAATATTCGGAAATTGTAGATCCATTAGTTCAAATGACCAAAGAAAAAGTAAAATTTAATTGGAACGAAGAGGCGGAAAAAGCATTTTTGGCCATTCAAGAAGCTATTTTACATAATCCAACTTTAAAAGCGCCAAATTTCAACAAGGAATTTTTTTTAATTACGGACGCATCTAAGACAGCACTTTCTGCAATCTTAGCACAGAAACAGGGAGAGGATTATGTACCGATTGAATTTTACGGACGAAAATTAAAGGATTCTGAGAAAAAATATCCTAGTATAAAGTACGAATTACTAGCGATTCATGATGCTTGTGTTTATTTTGAAAATTTTCTTTTGGGAAAAAAATTTACAATACTCACTGATTCTAAAGCTTTGACTGATCATCTTAAGTTAGAAAAACAGAGCGATATCATAGCAAGGTGGATAATGAGGTTAGGGAATTTTGATTTTGAGATAGGATTTATTCCTGGCGAAGAGAACCCGGCAGATTTCGTCTCAAGAAATATAAATAATATAACGGCTTTAAATGAACTACAAAATGATTTATTTAAAGTTAATTCTAATCTTTCTGAAGAAAAGATAAGAGAGGCTCAAAATGATGATCCAAAACTTAAATTAATTATTCAGAAAATTGAAAATGGTAAACCAAATCGCCAGACTAAGAAATTTGAGTTAAAGGACAACAAAGTACTAATATTGAAGCAACGGTATAAAGATAAACCACTGCTGATAGCTCCTAATAAATTAATATTTGAAATAATTCAAGAAGCTCATAAGGCACATTTTGGTTTTCCCAAAACATATGAATTAGTGAAAACAAGATTTTACTGGTTTGGGATGTATAGGGATGTAAAAAATTATTGTGCAGCTTGCATACCTTGTAATAAAAATAAGCAGCATAAAATGATTAAGGTTCCCTTACAGAAAGTGGAGAAAGATCATATAATAGGCTCAGTGGTGCATACGGATATTGTGGGCAAACTACCACAGACCTTAAAAAAACACTGTTTTATCTTGACGATCATTGACGTTGCGTCAAGATTTTTACAGGCAATACCATTGCGTAATGTAGAGACACAAACGATACTAAATGCACTCACAAATTACATTAGTACATTTGGCCTGTTTCGAGAATTAATTGTGGATAACGCGAAATATTTTCGGGGAACCCTTTTTAAAGAATTTATGACAGCAATGGGGGTGAACCTCCACTTTTTCTCTACTTATAAACCTTCCTCGAATGGAATTCTTGAAGTGACTCACAAAGAGTTAAAGTCGTCGATTAGTGCAATGGCAAGAACAACAACGGAATGGGATATAAGGTTGCCGTTCTTTATTCTGTCGCATAATACTTCGATGCACAGAGCTTTAGGATACCGTCCTGATAAGCTGTTTTTCGCTAGAGAAACGGCCAACCATTTTACAGCTCTAGAGGAGCCGGATATGTTATGTACACAACAGTTTGTTCAAAAACGTATTGCACATATGAAAGAAGTTTATAAAACTGCACTCGCAAACCAAGAACGAATGGCGAAAGAATATGTGGGCAAAGATTTTGAAAAAGTTGTGAAATTGGAAATTGGGGATCAAGTATACTTAAAAAATGTTGGACGCCCATTGGCGTTACATCCTAAGTTCGACGGTCCTTATGAAGTTGTAAAGGTGGCAAGACGCAATAATTATATTTTGAAACATATACTCGAACCTAATAAAAAAAAGATTCAACGCCATATTACTCACATGTGGAAGCCAAGTGCTAAAATTAAATTACCTCAAACGAACGACAACGATGAGGAAAGTACGGAAGAAGTGTAAAAATATTTTAAATTTTCTTCATTTTTATGTTTTTTTAGAAGTAGAGGTTGATCTAACTAAAGTATTACACACAAAAAAAAAAAAAAAAAAAAAAAAAAAAAAAGACGGGCGGGAGCTGAATTGTTCTGGTGTATCTACTAGTGTGTATGTTTAGTGTATATAGTGTGTTTAGTAACATAATTCAAAGTTTACTTGTTATTTTTCTGTTTATGATGATAAATATGTCACCGAATTGTTCTTTTGTATCTACTAGTGTTTAAGTTTAATGTATATAGGATATTTAGTCAGATAATTCGAAATAGGTTTCTATTTTTCGTTCTTTAGGGTGATAAACAGGCCACCGAATTGTGCTTCTGTATCTACTAGTGTTTAAGTTAGTATATGTAGTGTAGTGATTCACATGGCCTAAGAGGTGCTTTATATTTTTGAGGTTTAGGGTTATAAACTTGTTATTGAATTGTTTTTATGTATCTACTAGCGTGTAAGTTTTAGTATGTATAACAGGGTAATTAATGTAGTTTAATATTGGCGATGGAGATAAACAGGTAGTTTAACGGCTTTTATGTATCTACTAGTGTGTAAGTTTTAATATATATAGTATATTAATCTAGGTAGTTTAACAGTTGCGAGGGTGATAAACATATCACTTAAAGGTTTTTATTCAAATATTAATTTTTATATCTAAGGGCATATATTGATATAAGAAAAGTGTCTTTTCTTTGCATATTTCGGTTATTTATAGTATATTAAAGCATGTAAAATAGTAAAATAGGTAGAATATGTAGCAAAATACATATATATAAATAGTAGACAAATGCTCACAAGCATAGGATGGTGTGTTTTTTTTTCCCCTCTTTCTCTCTCACTCTGGTGCACTGTAACAGTCTGGGAGTACGTTTTGGGAGAATGGTAATTACTAGGTTCCAGTCTATTAATAATACACATAGAGCGGATTTATCACTAAGTGAAGAAAAAAAAAGGAAGAGGGAGAACTTATAATATATATTGTTTTGCTTAGGCATACTAGGTTGTAAATAGCGATGATTTTTGATGTTCTCTGGAATTTTAGTTAGTATTTTAAACTTTTTGTAATTACGATTCCTGCGGAATATATTTTAGTTAGTTGCACTTTTAACCAAGTGGTTAAAATAGTGGCTAGATAGTTTTAGGTAAAAGGTTCAAGCAAAGAACATACTTCATTTTATTATTTTTTATTATTATTTAGTTAAGCAAATTTCTAGTAGAAATAGTTTAATGAGGAAAATGGTATAAATCCATAAATAAAGTGAAAAAAAAATTATAAACAAAGGGGATCTATGATTTTTGACTAATTTTTGATATATTACTGTAAAATATAAAAATTTAATATTTCACTTTTATAATATTTACAATACTTGGAATAATGGTATTATCAATGAATAATTAAAAAAAATAATAATAATAATAAAAATTGGAAAAGTTACTGTTTTATTGGGGTATAATTACTATTGTTGGGGGGGGGGTAAGTTATATGGTTGGTAAATGGATATACATGACTAAAATGTTTTTTTTTTCCCAAATTGGCCATACAAAAAAAAAAAAAAAGGAAGAAAGAAAGAAAGAAAAAACATTCGTGGTTTTAATTCAATTTTAAGAGTATCAGTTGAAAACGATATTTATATATTTTAGATAAGAGTATTCGTAGAGTTATTATTGATAATTTTTTTTCCTTGTTTTCTTTTTTTTTCTCTCGGGGTGAATACAAAATTAATTGTTTAGGATATTTTAATATAAAGTACACAGAACCCGTTTATTCTGCAATATACTGTAAATTCGAAGGCGCGGTTCAACTTTATTAGTTACGAATTAAGTTTCGTCTTATACAGGTGTCAGTAAAAGTGAGGGATTCCAATGAACAGGAATAACATTTTTGGAGGTTATATTTTAAGAAAGTATATCGAGTTTTTCTTAGCACTTTTCATAGGTCTAAATGGAACTAACATTTATAGGGGAGACAGTAATCAAATAAGGATATCAGATGCTGTTTGTAAGAAAACAGGCTACAGTTCCGTACGGGAGGAAGTGAAACTGGTTTCGTGGAATGTCATTGATGCAGCAAAATGGCTACTAGGCTTCCGTAGTTGCATTACAAACACTTGTATTATAGTTAATTATTATAGTAAATAGTACGAAAAGAAATTGTTTTTGTTGCGTAGGCGGTGTATAGGGTGCAGATTAAGGAATACGGAGAAGTAATGTAAAGATAATACATGTATTACAGGGATTAATAGAAGTAATTGTTACTTACTTTGCAAACGGAATATCCACGCCTCTCTCTTAAGGGTCACTCCAGCACCAGCTCGTACTAGACTTGGCTTGGCATTAAGGGGTGACCTTCGGCCGCTCTGGAATTATCACTTTCCAGCCTGTTTCGATACATTATAATGGGCGATTCTAAGTGTTATCGGTGGCAGGTAACGGGTAGCTGGAAAAGTGGATATTTTTTTTTCTTCTTTCTCCTCTTTTGTTGACGCTATTAGAAATTGTAATTTTACGATAGCTTGTATTGCACTGTTTGCTAGGGTGTTTAAAGTACCTATTGAGGAAAAGGGAGTAGTGAAGCGGTGAATGAGTGGAAACAATTCACTTATTTATATGAAAGAAAAGAATAAATAGAAGAAGAGTGTTTGAGTAATTTATTTAAAATAAAGTAACATGATAGTACTTACACTCATAATTTGTAATTTCAGATAAAGGATTCAGTCACAAAATAATATGAAATACTGTTTTTTTTTTCTTTTCTGCTTTCTTTTGTTTTTAAATTTCTACTATCTCTATCTCCTTCTCTGGGTGGAAGTGCTGTTTTTGTTTTGTTTTTTTTTTTGTTTTTTTTAAGTCTGAGACTGAGTTTCTTATATTTGAGTGAATATTAATAGTTATTTGGTTAACTTTTAATTAGAGGGTACGTTTAGAGAAGCACGTAATTTACTGAATGAAAGTATCGAATTTACTATATGAGAATCAATTTTAGATATTGTGGTTGCATAGTTTTAAAAATATATGTGTGTTGTAAACTATAAAGGTAGTGAAATAATTGTAAAAAAAAAAGTATTTGAAAAATGTAAGAATATGTATTGATATATTTGCTTGTTTGGTAGTTAAATGATTATTCGGTGTAAAAAGTTATGTTGGTAAATATGTTTCATTGTGTGTTATAAACCTTTCTTAATATGGATATTTAAATGTTGTACTTATGTAGTCATGAACTGAATACTTGCTTTGTGTAAAAAAGTGTGCTAAACTTTGTGGATCAGTATTTAAACTCTTTGGCATAATTAATTAGGTTCCTAATTTTGGGATTTTATCTTTTATGATTAACTTTTTGTTTTCTCTTCTAAATTGGTACACATATATACAATTTTTGGGAACATTCAGGGACTGTACCTTCATCACAGAGAGACAGAACTCATGCAGTATGCGGCTGTGATGGTTATGGGGAACACTGCTTTAGGGACCGTATACAAATCTGCATAAAACCGTGGACAGAATAAGAAGGAATATTCATCTTATGTACAATGTACAATTTAGGGTACAGGCATATTTTAATGAACTATACAGATAACATCAGCGTGTATTTG
The DNA here is from genome assembly GCA_963932465.1 of Maratus speciosus. NCBI lineage: Eukaryota > Metazoa > Arthropoda > Arachnida > Araneae > Salticidae > Maratus > Maratus speciosus. Next base: position 187,810,247 of record OZ010799.1, read on the forward strand.
ATAATGAACATTCCTATCTCTGCACGGACTTCACAGAGTTTTGAACACTACGGAAGAGGTGAATCAGGGAGCATAGAGGAGATGCCCCAGTGCCTTACAGATCTGCAACGTCCAGCCGTTGGAGAGGCTTTCGGTGTTTGATAAGGACATCGGTCCACTTGAAAGATGTTATAGTTCCTGTACATGGACTTTCAAGTGCTTTGTGTTGGGGGGGGGGAGTAATGTTGGCATGATTTCAACATTTTGGATATTTAGAACTATTTTTTTTGAAGGAAAAAGATATATATATATATGAATAAGTTTACTGTCGATATCATCTATGTATATATTTATCTAAGTGATTATTTTATCTAATTGATTAATTTTTTAATTCAAGTTTTTTTTATCTAAGTGATTATTTTATCTAATTGATTAATTTTTTTATTCAAGTTTTTTTTTTCAATGTACAGTATTATTGTTTTTATGTATGCATTTATTAGTACATTATTATTATTTTATTAAGGATGGGTACCAAGAGCATTAAGTATTTTCCCAGGCAAGTGTTTTGCTAAGGGGAAAGCTTAATTGCCAGTTACTATCTGTAGGTATGATATTACGATGTAAAGTAAAGAATTGGACAGTTTTGGTACAAAAGAGGGACTTTTATGACCTCATGTTTTATGGGACAGCTGCAGGATCTTCGTGTGGGAGCCCGCGGTCTCGTGGGAAAGTGGGGTTTGAAATATCGGATGTAGGAGGGTCGAAAGGCCCCGTGAATTCCGGGGACCCACTGACCACTGGCCGACACGAAGGCGGGTCCAGGCAGCGGCGAGTGGTTGGAGATTTTAATTATGCTGAATATGTTAATTCGCATCCACCACTCAGGGCCGCACATGCAAATTTTTAACAGAGAGAGATTTTCTTTTTCTCGAAAAAAATACAGAGTTACAAAAAGAGTTCCAGAGTGCGGTAGTTATTTTTTTCAAGCCCTTTTTGGCTGATCTGCCCATGTTTACTTGTTCTGTCTAAGACGAGCAATATAGTGGTGTTAATTTTTTTAAAAAAAATGATTTAAACATTTTTGCTTTTGGCCCAGACCTGGGTGGAATTTAGTGTAAATAAAACTAAAATTACGGAACACGAATATGTGTGTTGTGGTTCTACAAACAAAAAAAAGAACTTTTGGATATATATATATATAACTGTCAAGTCTACAACTCTAATAGGATCTTGTGACCCCAATGGGGAAAAAGGTACGATGTTATGGATGTTCTCTTTTCTATTGTGTACCGTTTTAATATCAAATGTTTTGAATTGGGAATAGGGTGCCCAGGAGAACTTGTCAATTTCAATTAATATCCAAATTAGTGTTTTTTTTTCATGAGTTATTATTTTGGATGGTAAAAGTATGAATTATTTAATTGTAACTTAATATAATTTGCCTGTGGTGTAAATAAATGATGTATTATTATTAATTCCCTTCTTTGTTATTATTTGTTAAAAGTCGTGCTAATTACTTATTTTACGTATTTAGAAATTACCTGACTGCTTAATATTATTATTAGTCCATATATGTAAAAGCCATAATTAAATTTATCTTGTAGGGTTGGTTTGTCTGAAAATTGGGGAGTTATATTTAGTGGTTTTGATTTTATTATATATTTCCCTTCAAACCAATTGGCCATAGGTTAGTTATCTTCTAAACATTTCACAACGCATTGTCTTATTTATTCAAGATAACCTTTTAGGTAAATGACCGTAGGTTATCTATTAACTAACTAGGCTTTTACGATCACCAGGTTCTCTATAATTAGAGGCCCCTATAAGATAGATTTTCTTTTGGATCAAGTAAGTTCGGAGAAAAGGGTGCGCCCAACACTCTTGTTAGCTTGTGCTAGGGAATTTATAGATAAATTAAGATATTCATTAACCTAATTTTTAATAGTTGTCTAGATCTTGCCAGCAGGTCCTAATTTTTTTATTAATTGTCCTGTTAAATCGTTCGACAACAGAACATTTTATTTCAACATTTTCTGTTGTAAACCACTGAATATTATTATCTTTAAACAATTTTAAAGTTAACTTATTTACGAATTCGGTTCCTTTGTCAGTTTGCAGTTTTTCAGGGATTCTTTCTTTAAATATCTTTTTAAATGCCTCAGTTACTTCTTCACCAGTTTTTCTCTTTATCGGAATGGCATACGCGTACTTACTAAATATATCTATCACTGTCAATAAGTAATTAGTTCCGTTATTATATTTACTAAAAGGTTTGATAAACAATAAATCTGCTTGCCATTGATCATCGATATGACTGACATAAACGCGTCTTCGTTTAAATTTGCGAATTAAAGGCTTATGCCTTGTATAAACATCTTGGCTGTGTAAAAAATCTGTAATTTGCTTTTGACTGAAACCTGTTTTCCGCTTTAATTCATTGATTCCACAATAACCCCTTTCAGGATGATAATATATTTTTTCTAAGATACTTTTAGGATCTTTCATCCCTAAGGTTTTCCTAAAAAAACACTCTTTTTAGAACCACAATCTAGACAAATACCTTTCATTATCGGTCTGTTATTTTTAGAAATTGCATTTTTAACATCTTTAGTTTCTGTGTGGTTTTTACATTTTAAACAATAGATCTTTGTATTTATAGATCCCATACCAAAAGATTTTTTAGCTTTAATAATCGGTTTTACAATTCCTCTTTCAATTCTTTCTCTAATCGTAGGATTTTGAATATTATCTAATTCATCAATCATATTCTTATCGCATACTTCATTTCTACTTTTTGTATCTTTATTTTCTAAATAACATTTGTCATGCTTATATGCAATTTCATCCACTCGGTTAACAGGTTTAGACGAATTTTTATACGTTAAATCTGGATTTAATCGCATTTTCCCCCATAATAATTGTGTCCCCGGGCCTGTGAAGTTATGATTAGGTAAATGAATTTCAAAAGGTAAATTACTAATGACTTTATTCAGAAAACCCGATCCAGTTTGTCCACATTTTAAACACTCACCTTTAAAATTACCTTTTTTAGTTAAAGACGTAACAACAATTTTTTTACTTTTACAACTCATTTATTAGACAGCAAAAAGTTGACGCTTTCTAAGAAGAATATTTATATCCATTCAACTGTACTTTTTTCACATACTTTTCGATTGGGAAATATACTAAATTATTTATAAAATCTTGTTCTCTAACATACACTTCTTCTTCTGAAATTTTTTTAGCTTTCAACAAATTTAACAGTTGTTTATAAAAATTATAACATTGCTTGTATTCTTCTTTTCGTTCCAAAATATTTAAAGATTTCTCAATGACTTCTACAATTCCAACAGTCAAACTCAAAGCAGCCAGTGGTATTAATACAAAAGCTGATAATCCCGAAGCACTTAGCATAAATTTGCTAACAGTTAAGGAAATACTTATCTTTTGATACAAATTGTAACTTTTCCGATAAACATATAATCTCTTTTCTAAATATTCTTCCATTTATGTAGGTTCAAAATTTTTTCGGTATCTCATTTCAGAATTTACTAAATCTAACATAAAGAAGTTACCCTTACAAGAATTATATTTTTCTAGAAATTCTTTTTTCGTTAGATTTCCGTCTATTTCTCTGATTATCTGATTGATTTCCCTAGGCTGTAGCTTAAAAAGTATGAAGTAATTACAATTTTTTCTAATATTTATAGGAGTTGAGTAATAAGACTGCGTTAAATAAATAATGGATGCATTTTTCTTTCGACCTCTTATAAACAAATCCTCTATAACTTTCTGGTCTTTCTCTGTAACACAATCGTCAAACACAACAAGATTTTTTTCAGAGGAATCTAGATCGTCGACAGTAATAAATTCACTCAAATCTGAAGAAAATAATACATTCTTTTTATATTTATCATACAATTTTAATAATTCGCTTCTTTTATTTTTACTTATTTTTTTACATTTTATAATATCGTCTCTTTCAACACCTTCAAACTGTGTATAATTTTCTTGCAATTTAGAATACTTTGGCTCGGAAATATCTTTTGCGCATAAATATAAAGCGTCGAAATCTAATCTTAAATTACTAGGATTCTCAAAACCGTTTAATAAATTTATTAGTAAATTTGTCTTTCCACAACCTGATGGGCCGATTATTAATAATCTGAAAGGATGTCTGGGTAAAAAATGATGTTGTTTGGGGTCAGGCAATTCTTCCGGTTCTGTGTAATTTTTAATTTTAATCATTTATTAGACAGCGAAAAGCTGACGCTTTCAAATGTTGCTGTCAGTAAAAACATATTAGCTGTCAGTAAAAACATTATCGCTTCTAATTAGCTGTCAGTAAAAATAGACGGCGAAGCTGTCGCTTCTAATTTAAAACTATATAAATGGATAAAATAAACGATTTAGAAAAAGATCGAAATAAGAAACAAAAAGAAGAATTAAAAAATGCAATAAAACTTGTCAAATTACAAGCAGATATTAGAAAAAATAATGAAGAACAGCGCGATAGAAAGCTAGGTATAGACAAAAGTTTAACTGAATTTCATAAACCTGTCACTAAAAAATTAGAAGAACAGGATAAAAGTAGAAAAGAAAATATTAAATCTATCAGTGATAAATTGGACGAATTAAATATATCTTTACAGCCTATTGCAGAATCATCTAGAATTATTCCTGAAGCGATCGAAGATGTCAAAGAATTATATAAAGAACAACCACTTATTTATAATGTTGATCAGTATTTAGATACAGATTATTTAATAACTGAAAAATTATACAGACCTTCGAAACTCCTAGACAATAAAGTAAAATTAGATGAAATGTATGCAAAGGCTAAGGAGTTAAAAGAAGAATTATCGAGGAAAAAAGGCAACTTACAAAGTACAATTACGCGGGCTAAAAATCTTTCAGAGGAGATATTAAGTCAGAAAAAGGATGAATTAGACACTGTTAAATATAAAGAAGATGAGCTACAAAAATATCTGGCTAGATTAACTACAATTCGAGGTAGCGAAGTAATGAAAATCGGTAAAGGATTAGATTTATTATCTGAATTAATTGAAAAAATATGTCAAGGTAGCAAGTCGAAAAAATTAAAAAATGAAGTAAAACTGCTAATAGACAAACTTATTAAAACTAAAAAAATAACTAACGGAGATAAAGAACGATTATACAATCAATTTCTTCTTTGAAAGCGTCAGCTTTTTGCTGCCTAATAAATGAGTTATGTAAAAAAGAAGATTCATTTGAGTGACGGACAGATTAGTAAATTGAAATCTGCTCTCAGAAAAAAAGAAGAACTGACACTGCAGATAGACAATTCTAAACCTTCCAATTATGAAATGTATTTAACTAAAACACAGATTAATCAGATTAGTAAAGGTAAAAGAATAAATATAAGCAAAACTCAATTAGATAAAAACGGTGGATTTTTACTTTTTTTAATTCCTATTTTAACATCACTAGGACTTGGTGCTGCGAGTGGTGCAGCGGGTTGGGGAACTAAAAAAATCCTGGATAAAATTTCGGGATCTGGAGTTTTTCAACCTTGGGAAAACAAAGGATCTGGTATTAAAAAAACGCCAGCTTCCCTGTCTAAAAAAAAAAAAAATCCCGATAACAAAATTGGGTATATCGGATAAGACGATTAAGGAAAATATGAAAGATGAAAAGGGATTCAGAGGTGTTTTCACCTCCGATTTACTTCCTAAAAAGATTGGAAATTTTGAAAGCGGTATTATTAATTTAGATATTTCGACTGGTCCTGGAACACATTGGGTTTCTTATTATAATGACCCGAAATATAACTATGTAGAATATTTCGATCCTTTTGGGGAATATATATATAAAAATATCAAACTCAGAGAAAAATATATTCCTGAAAATATTATGAAATTTCTTAAACTGTCCAATAAAAAAGTCAATATAGCTCACAATGATAGTTTTTTACAAAAACCTACTTCTGTAAACTGTGGATTATTTTGTATGAAATATATAAAAGAAAGAAATACCGGTAAATGTCCAGAATGTGTACTTAATTCATTTACCCAACAGCCTAGCGATTATAACGAAGAGCTTGTTTTTCATATTTAAAGAATTTTTACTGTCTAATAAATGATCAAATTGAAACCAAAAAGTCATGAAAAATCAGAGGATTTCACTGTTGAATTTCCTAAACCTCTTAAATTAAAAAAATTAGCATTGCAATCTTTTACTATGACAGTTTCATGGTTTAACATAACAGATAAAACTAATACGTTTGACGTATACACAGATGAGAATAATGTTAAATCTATCACTATTCCTTATGGTAATAAAAATGTTGAAGATTTAAATATAGATGTAATGAAAGTGTTTGGTTCAGACGATCCTCCGGTAAAATTTGGTAGAATACAATCTAGACTGAGAATGCTTATTAAATTAACTAAAGGTTGGAATATCGATTTAACAAAAAGCGATTTTCATAAGTTAATAGGCTTTGAAAAAAATGTTTACGAAAGTCATGATGAAGAGACTGTAATAGAAGGTGAAAATATAGCAGATATAACAAACGGAAACGACATTATATATATTCATTGTGATGTAGTTAATGGATCTTTAATCAACCAGAATAATTCAGAAGTTATTTATTCTTTCACACCGAGGGATGTACCTGGTGTTATCATTTCGAAAGAATTCAATAATTTAATATATTATCCTGTGAATAGGGATTCAATTCGTAGAATAAGGATGAGAGTTACGAATCAAAATGGTGAATTAATTGATTTAAATAAAGGTTTAATTGAGTATAATTTTCGAGTCGTAGAGGAAAACGAAGACTATGTTGAAAAAATATATCAACTGATATTAACTAAATTTTCTCAATAAATAAATGAATCAACACAGATTATATAGGAAAAGTAAAAGAATTCAAGGAAAAGGATTTTTTAAATCTAAAAAAGTAGATTTGAATGAAAAAACAGTAGTTGACAGATTGACTGATGCTGACATATTGAATGAAATATTTTCAAAAAAGATGAAAGGAACAGGTCTAAAAATTCTTCCTAAATAAATGGAAAAAATTTATGATCTAAGAGATACTCATTATTATTATAATAACGATATAAAAAGTAGCGAATTAAAAAAAATAAGATTGCCTAGTACAAGCAATAATGACAAAAAAGAAAATACTACGTTTCATTTCGAAATTACCGATACAAATGATCCTATTTCATTATCGGAGAGTTACCTTGAGACAAAGTGGAAAATTATAAAATCCAGCGGTGCATCTATAAACGATGATAATGTCGCAGCTGTGTGTTCTATGAAAGGCGTAAAACTTCAGATAGGTAAACAAATAATCGAATCAGTTGGAGACTATCACTCCTACATTCTACAGGTTAAGAGACTTAAGGATTATACCAGAGATTATTCAACATCAGAAGCCACCAATATAGGTTTTTATCCGGATACCAATGATAGTGCTGATAGAAATAAAAGTTTACTTCAAGACGATGGTACGATAACTGCTACAACCCCTATAAAAGATGTCGTCAATAAATTAAAAATTGTAAAAAATGAAAACTACAATAAAGGATTTAAAAAAAGATGGGAATTGTCGAAAAATAGTAATTCAGTTACAACATGGACGCCTTTAAAGGAAATTTTTGATTTCGTCGCAGAATATAAAAAAGCCATTTCTGGTTTCATAATAAGACTGGAATTCCAAAGAGACGATAGCAGAAATATGATTTACACAGACGCTGCAAATCCAGATTATAAAGTAGAAATTGAAGACATAGCGCTGTGGGTGAGATACGTCGACTTTAAAAATGGTGCGGAGATTCTCTATAATGAATTAAAATTATCTAATACGGATATAGAAATAAACTGGAATCAGTATGAAATTAACAGATCTAGTCCTATTAATAAATATAAAAGCGGTTCCGATTCTATATCTGCTACATCCGATGAAGTTTTAAGATTATTTGTAATACCGCAATATTTTGACAGAAATGAAAATCCTAAAAAAAATAATATGATATTTGATAATTTGGATATGATCGAATGTTGGTTGATGATTAACAGATCGCCGTTACCAGCAGAGCGATATACGATGGATTTTGGTAAAAAGGAATATAATAGGTTATATGAATCTTTTCTGGAATCAGGTCTCAATAATCTAAACACAGAAACCGGATGTATGGTAAATTATTCAGATTTTGGTAAATTATATCCTGTAATTCATTTTGATTTGTCAAATCATGTAAATTATACCACTCTTGAAAATTTGAGAATAGAATTCAATTGGAAATTAGAAAATGAAACAACCAAAGAATATGTATTTTACTATATTTTAGAAGTAAGAAAGAAATGTATATTAAATATGAATAAAAAAGAAATTACTATGATTAAAACGTTAGAAGAATAACATTTTTTAGTCTTTATAAATGGCTGTTTATTATCCGCCGTATGATAATCCAGTGCGAAAAGGCCCTATCGGACCCCCCGGTATAGGTTTTAAATTAACGGACGATGGTCATTACGATATGGAAAAAAAGATATTAAAAAATGCTTCAGATCCAATCGATGATTTAGATTTAATTACTAAAAGTTTCGTTTTGAATAAAATAGAGAATAATCATTTTGAAATAACGGAAATTATAGATAAAAATAAAACCATATTCGATAATGAATTTTTATTGTTTACAGAAGAAACAGGTAATAGAATTAAAGAATTGGATGAAAAAACTTTACATTTTATCGATGGAAAATCTATTGACGCTAAAGGAAAAAGAATAGTAAATGTTGCAGATCCAATAGATGATCAAAATGCTATCAACAGACGCTATTTTGAGAAAAATGCGTTAATATTAAAGAATGATAAATTTGATTTAAAAAATAAAATAATTACGAATGTTTCAGAACCCGAAAACGATAAAGACATAGTCAATAAAACATATGTAGATAGTAAAGATATCTGGGTTACTATAAAAGATAATTTTAAGACTTTTAAAGAAAAAGAATTTACCAAAGTAAATTTTGACTTGATGAGTTCTAAATTACTGGATAAAGAAATGCGATTATCTACAGATATGGATATGAAAATTACTATATATTTAACAAATAATAGTAGATATTTTATTGATGATAGGCTATATAGGGATACAGTAATACAACTTAAAATCGAAGATGAAATAGTTTTATACAGACAAACAAATGCTAATCATGAAACTTATTTTGTTAATGGAAAACGCGGTGAGATCCTTACAGTCTGGATAAAACCCATAATACCACTCACTTTAAAACCTTGGATGCATATTGAAAAAATCCCCTTTTAAAAATATTTCATTATTAAATGGATATCAACTGGGACGAATTTTCTAAAACTAAAAATTTATCCGAAGATGTCCTACGAAATTTGAAAGATCAACTCAATTGGAAGTTAGTTTGTAGATATTCAATATTATCCGAACCTTTTATGGAAGAACTCATAGATTATGTTGAATGGAATGTTATATGCATTTTTCAAACACTTTCGGAAGAGTTTATTGAAAAATACAAAGATGAATTTGATTGGAATTTAGTTTCTAAAAATCAAAAGCTGTCTGAAGAATTTATACTAAAACATTCGAATTATATAAATTGGGTTGTTATATCTCAATTTCAAGTCTTAAGTGACGAATTTATTCAAAAATATCATGAAAAATTAGATTTACATAAAGTATCCAGGTTCCAAAAACTTTCAGAAAACACAATGTGCACTTTGGAAGAAGGATTGAATTGGTTGCTAATAGCACGCTTTCAAACATTTGGTGAAAGATTTTTAGAAAAATATATGCATAAACTCGATTTTTGTAATCTCATTGAATATAAGTTTGATCAGTTACCAGATAATTTTTATAACGATAAATGGAAAAAAATTCTTTCCGTTCAAATGGGTGAATTAAATAAAAAATTTGGACATTATTATGATGAAGAGGAGCATCATAGAGAGAAATTGGTGGATGAGATTTTGGAATTGAAAAGTATTTTAATACGATTTATTAATGAATTGCGACTGCTTTTGAATAAAGACGAAAAATAAAAATGTTTATAAAAATGCTTCTACATAATCGGTGCTCAAAAATTAGATGATATTATAATATTAATGTTAGATGATTTATTAATATCATCTATCATACAATTAATAATTTATTTATCTATTTGGAAGAATAAAAATGAACAAACAACATAAGAACAACATAAAGAATTTTACACATTAATATATAAAATTTTTTTTTTGGTGGTGTCATTACACCACGATCACAAATGATCTATGTTTGCGAGCGTTTATCGCCACTCCAGGGACAACACAAATGTGATCCATTCCAACATTCCACGATCACAAATGATCTATGTTTGCGAGCGTTTACCGCCACTCCAGGGACAACACAAATGTGATCCATTCCTACATTCACACCAACACACATCAACTCATAATTATTTAAACATAATTAGAGAGAGTTTAGCTATGTTTACCCCTCCATAGCTCTTCTTACATCAACTCTAATTATTTAATAATTAGAGAGAGTTTAGCTATGGAGGGGGAGCTCTCATCTGATCTCTGATACGCAACTTTATCGACTGTAATTAATCGACTTTATCGATGTGTGACGTCATTATCCCCACAAATTTTAGCAAAATGCCCCCAATCGACTACGCCCCAAGCGTTAAGAAATATAGGGGGCTATTTCACGCTTGGTGCGTGTCGATTGGGTTTTTGCCGGTCTGGGGTTCGAACCTGCAACCTTGGCATCCGATGAAGAATGCCGATAAAGTCGCAGTATCTTAACCACCATACAGATGAGAGCTCAGAGTGAAAACCTTTTTTAATATATATAACTATTGAACTACCGTAAAATATCTATTTCGCGAAGAAAATATTAAGGATTTAGACTGTAATATAGTTCAAACGATGTTTTGGATTTATTATTAAAATTAAAAAAATTATCACCTTCTTCTAAGAAATTAATAAGTCTTTATTAATTCGCTAATGTATAATTATTTTTTCTTTTTCGTAAATTCCGGTCTCTAAATTGCTAGGAATGTATCAGAATAAATAAATTTCAATATAACATCTTTGTGACAATAATATAGTTCAAAAGATGCTTGGATTTATTATTAAAATTAAAAAATTATCATCTTCTTCTAAGAAATTATAAGTCTCTGGCCTATTCTTAAATTTTCTTTACATAGAAACAATAAAAACTGAAATTTAATATTACATTTAACTGAATTATTATAATATTATATTAACAGAAATCAATAATTTATTAGTATTCTTTGGGCATATCATTCATGAATGAATCCTTTAGACAGCGAACAATATTCATCCGTTTTTGTTTCTATTAAATTAAATTAAATTAAATATACATATTGTATTATACATTATATATACAATTCCTATACAAATTAAATAAAATATTAGAAAAATTCTTATTAATTCCTGCATTTTTTCTTTCAAAAATGAAGGAATACACCATAATTCGTTCCTTGTACATTCGAAAAAATTTTATAGTGCTACCATCTATTAGCAGTTGTAAGAAGATGACAGTCAAACTATTTTTTAATACTTCCGTCTTTCAAGAAATTTTTCCGTACGAGGAAATCCGATATATTCAAGGCCTTTACTGTACGCATCTCGCTACGAGCTGTGATAAAAGATTCAAAGATTGATTAGAGATATAACAGCCTACGTATCGCTGAAACAGCAATAACAAAACTGAGGTTATATCTTTCATTTTAAAGGAAAAAATAATGACGGCTTTTATGATTATGAATTAGAAAAAGCTTAATCCTACAATTTGTTTTAAATCTTACAATAATCGAATGGACCTTTTATCGAACTATCAAACTACCAGAATAATATTTACTGAAATTCAAAATATATCTGTTTTTAAGTACAAATTTCTTTTCGGGCAAAGATGGGTTCATTTTCACACAAACTATTTTTTTTATTTTATCGAACTAACAGAATAGTATTTATAATTGCTAATAAAAAAGAGAGATCTATTCAAAATTTAAAACATATCATAAAAATCATTTAACTTTTATTTCAGACTTCAATATAATGCAATTGATATTTCTTATTTATTTCATCTGTCTAAACTTTGTTCGAATGGATTTTATTTAATCTATCGAAAATTTATTTAGAAATAAATGTTACAATATTTTGTCATAAGTACTTTACTCTTTAATTGTCTTTCGCCTACCTTTCATTATTTTAAATTTGACCCCGTTATTACAAATCATAGCATCGATAACTCTAATAATTATACTATATTTAATAGTTTCAATGATACAATAAAATTAACTTTCACAGCTAAAATATACAAAATGGATCAAGCCTCTAAATTTTCTCAACCTGGTGTTTATTTTTGGATAGAAAGTAAATGTGATGACAATTGGAATTTAATACCCGAAACTAAAGAATGGTTCGATATTTATATTCCAGGAGATAATAACTTATACTATTCTATAGCTTTTAATGCAACTAAAGATTTTAGGATTGGTTATAATGCCGATAACTTATTATACAACGCAGCTCTTTGCTTTTCTTATTCCTATCAATATTATCCTAGAGGAAGGTTGTTTATTAGCATTTCGTAGACTATTAAGAAAGTGCGTCAATCTATAATCAGACTAAATTTTTTCATCACTATAATAATTAAATATTTACATTTAAAAATGATGATTATTTTATCTAAATTGATTACGTTATTATTTATAATCAGGTTTTTTTTTATTGTTTATTCTATAACCTTTTCTTAAAACTTCTTCTTTACATAATTTAGTAGAAAAAATAAAAATATCCACACAATGCAATTTTTATCATCATTTGCTCGATAAATCGTTATAAAATCGTTACAGCACCGATATTTTAACAGTCAAATTTTTTGTGCAAAATCTTACAAAAATCGTTAAATATTTGCATTTAGTGGAATATAAAAAGTGTGCCAAAGGACCCCCTATATACTATTCCCATTAGGAGCAGAATATTATATTAGGGGCATAATAACGGAAAATGACATACTGCTTTTGAAAACACGCATTTTTCATCATAAATTTTCTATATTGCTTTTCCTTCTGCATGTGTACTGATACTAAGCTTCAGACACTATGCGAAATGCTTATTTAAGTGAAAATGAAGGCATATTTAAAAGAAAACTATCATTTTCTTAGATAAAACTAAACATTTTAATACAAATGCGTCTAAGAAATATAAATAACGGAAATTTTTAACGGAGCCCGGGTACGATCCCCTAGTTTTTATTAATCGTCCACTAGAAAAATAGTGAAAAAAATAATTTATGTTTCTGTTGGACATAATGTCACTCCTGAGTTACATAACAAAAATTTATCAAAAAATGATAATTTGAAATTATATACTTACTTTAAAGTATTTACACTGTACAATAAAAACTTCCCAACCATACAATGACTTTTAATGCTTCTAATAGTTTGCAGAATTAATAATTACTATCTTATAAAGATAGAGAAAAAACGCCAGTCGAGCACATTGCAACAAGTACCAACAAAAGATGTTATAACCTCCCCGTGATAACAAATCAGAGAAACAACAGACTTCACGACCTTAAATGCATGTTATCACATGTAAGTGACACATAACAGTTCATCGAAAGGCCATTTGAAAGCGCCGAATGGCAAAAAAAGGTCATGTAACTCCTAAGTTACACTAAAGGTTTAAGGGCATTTAAGGGTTAATAAGAGAATCTGCCAATATGTTAAGTTTGCGAACAAAAATGAATTAAAGCATCTGTTAGAAAGTAACAAGTTTGGATTTGAGAATACCTTTAAAACAATTCAGTTTGCATATTCTCTATTAAATTCGCAATCCATAACAACAAGTGAACGAACGTTTATTTGAAAGTTAGGAAATGAAGGAGAGGGGGGTAGGGGGAGGCAAGCTAGTTATGCCTAAAAAAATAAATATTTCTCTTAATGATTTTTTATTAATATCATTACTAATTAAAAGATGACATTCCGAGCACGATTAAATCCAAAGTATATATGTGCGCTATGGTTGGGTTTTAAAATAGAATCATACAAAGCAAAATGTAATGGAATACATAACTAACTGTTAGAGTTATGCTTAAATAAGCAAGGTTTATCGTATTCATTGGTTGGTTCGATTTTCGACAATTTATATCTCATTAGCTAATTTAACAAATTTAAAATTCTGAAATTTTCACACATGCTGGCATAAAAAATATATAATAAAATTATAGTTTTCTACAGGATTTCTTAACACGTTCCCTGCCCCCATAGGAATTTAAAGTAATCACCAGGGTGCCAAAATTAAAAAGACTAATTAAAATGTTTTAACCCCTTCGGGACGAGCGTCTTTTACAGCATTTTTTATCTTTTATCATTGGTTTTTCAAAACAGACATTTTTCCTAGTTGAATCGGGAAAATGTTCTGATTAAATAAGGCAAAATTTACAATAAAAATTTACTCGTGAGAATAATCACGGATTCTGAGCACCTTACGCGGCACGTATACCAGTCGCTCATCCCCAAGGGGCTAAAGGGTTTATTTGTTCTAAAATAAATACAGTGTACATAATTTGCAGTAAGTTCACAAAAATATAGTGAGTTACAGTTATCCCAGAGTGCCACATACAAATATAAAGTCATTGCTGACCTGCCCAAGATATTTATTTAATATTATATGGAAAGCCACCTGTGATCCACGGGTGATGCTCACGGCACAGAATGAAAACATTTTGAGACCGACCAGTGATGCTCATAGCAGTGAACGTGTTAAAGTTGGGTTCAATCTTAAAATGTAGATGACTTCTTATTACAAAATAATCCACATAATTTTACATAGAACTTTATATGAATTAAAACTATTTTTCTTTTATTTTTTTCTTGCATCAATTAGAATTGAAGTTATAACGATCCTTTGGATTAATTTTACCATAGATCTAAACCGCGTTCCCTTGTTACAGAACATACTGCCTTGAGTACAGAAAATACACGAAAAAAAAAATCTCCAATAGAATACTGAACAAAATGGAGGTTACTATCCAACGTATACCTTATTCATAAATTTAAAGATGATGTAAAAATAAAAACACAAGAATAAAATAAAATTCAACGTTTCTGTTTAATCTTCAAAACTCTCTTCGGGAGTAAAATTTTCTAAAAACACAAATCGGCAGGAAAGAATCTACATGCTACATCGTCAACAATTATATTCAAACTGGAAGAAGCAACGGAAACTTCAAAAATCCTTTAAAAACTCCTGCCAATTTTTGTTTTTAGAAAATTTTACTTCTGAAGAAGATTTTGAAGATTAAACCGAAACGTTGAGTTTCATTTTATTCATGTGTTTTTTATTTTTACATCATCTTTAAATTTATGAATAAAGTACATGTTGGATAGACCTACATTTTGTTTGGTATTCGATTATACAACGTAAAGTCTATAATTATCATTCCAATAGATTTTTTACATTTAATGTATTTTTTTATATTGCCCATTAACAACAACAAAAAGCATTTTCATATGAAAATATAAAATATGTATTCAAATAAAGTTTTGGAAAATTATTAAAAGCGATGATTTCGTATTAGCTGCCTGCTGAAAAAATTTCGAAGGTTTTCCTATTTACAGCAACCTCTTTGATTATGATTATTCCAGTATTTAAGTTCGATTAGATATCTGTTAAAATTGTGCTTTATTTATATAATTTTATTTATTTACTTATTGATAAAGCGTTAATTTCATTGTAGAATATTAGCCGGATACAAATGCTGAACTATCTCTGGAAAAATTTCCAAATATTAATATTATCTATATATATTTAAATGTGAACGGATTAATCTAAGCGTAATCAAGCTGCACGCGATCGAGATAGTTAAAAAAAATTATGCTTGAAAATTATTTTAAAAACCTATAACAGATCAATTAATTGAGATACAGTTTTGAAACAAATTTCATTTGAAAGTACATTCCCACTCCCTTGTTAGTGTAAAAAATGAAATTATTATATATTTTGAAGTAATTTAATTGTTTTAAACAAGTAAAAATTAAATTTAAAAAATAAAAAAAACCGACTGCTTAAAAAGCGAACAAATTAATTATTTCTCATCAATGTTAAACTATTTTTTATATTACTTAGCTATTTTTTTATTTACTTGTATTGATGACTTTAAGCTGTGTTTAATTGTTAGTTCCTATCTATAAACACGGTTTTGATGAGGCCGATAGATGTCTATGATTGTTAGAGTTGCAGTAAAGCTAGAGATCCTACCTACACAACTTCCAGGTTGTGTAATATTTAAACGGAGCTTCTGATTGTAAAATAGTCAATGGAACATCGTCTTCATTTTGAAAGACTTATCCTATGATATGCCACTCAATAGGGTGCGTAACATTTTTTTTTTCGTGTCTACCGCCATTTTGTATTTTACGGCCACCATTTTGAATTTATAAAAAAAACCCCTAGCCTTTAACCATCGGACGATTAAGACGAATCGATAAAGGCCTCATTCATCAAAATCTATCCAGCCGTTGGGATGTTTCGTGGGTATAAAGAAATCCACATACCCAGATACGCGTGAAACACATAACCCTTCTTGGCAGTCGGGTAAAAAGAAAGGGGATTACTTAGATCGCTGTTAGTTTTGAAGTTGATTTAAACGCACTTAAAATTCATCCTTGTGTTTTAATATACAACACAAAATAAGTTTTAAATATAGAAAATCCTTGTACGGTCGTCCCCCAACAAGAACGTAAAATGATGCGTCAAGCATAGATTACGAAACACTTCCCAACACATTCAGAATATTATAAAAAAAAAACTTCACAGTAAGATAAAAATGATGTCTAAATAAACAATTTGCATAACACATTTGAAAACAGAATTTCAGCACTTACAGTCACTAGTGGGAATAATATCGGAATTTTTTGTACAACCTTGTATATGATCTATAGATTTGTTTTTGCTTTCGAATACAATTTTTTTTCTTCGACTACACATTGCGGGGAAAATTGTTAGTCCAAGAGCTGTTAAACATTTTAGGGAAGGTATATGAGGCACCCTGAAAATTTGTGCAACACTTCTTTTGTAATGGCTGAATACAAAATCGAATGTCTGGCTGAAGGATCGTGGCCCAAAAACTGTGCCAGACACGTGTCAAGTGCCATTTTTTTTGATTACCCAAAAAAGGTATTTGAGGCACGCTGAGATTGAGACAGAATAATATTTATACTTAGAAAAAAATATTTTGAAAACGACAGACACTTTAGTCGGCCCAAAAACTGTGCCAGACACGTGTCAAGTGCCATTTTTTGACTACCCAAAAGAGGTATTTGAGGCACGCTGAGATTGAGATAGGATAATATTTATGCTTAGAAAAAAATATTTTGAAAACGACAGACACTTTAGTCGGCACAAAAACTGTGCCAGACACGTGTCAAGTGCCATTTTTTGCCTGGCACAGTTTTTGGGCCACGATCCTTCAGCCAGACATTCGATTTTGTATTCAGGCATTACAAAAGAAGTGTTGCACAAGTTGCACAAGTTTCAGGGTGCCTCAAATACCTACTCAAAAATGTTCAACAGCTCTCCTACTATGTAGTTTCTTGAAAAAGAAAAATGTATTCTTTTATAAAAATAGAAAAACTCAAATTGTGGAAGCAGAATATTTAAAACTTGATGTCCGTTTCTCTCAAAATAGGATCCATAAGAGAAATTTATCAATATCTTACAACTTTTCCCACTTCACTTATTCATATGAATCCAACATTTGACGCCTTCTGGTTTATCTAAATTTATTTTTATTCCTAACTCGTAAAATATCCGTTTTACCCTTTTGACATCTTCAGGAAGAGCTATTTTCTTCCACATGAATGCTTTCCAGAGCTTCCTTCTTTATTATTTTGGGTGTTTTTCGGATGTCACACCGATCATAAAGGCTCGAGGATGACAGATATGCTTGAATGAAAAATTAATTAAGAATAGGAATTAATTGTTCCAGGTACATGCTGAGAAGGTATTGTTTACAACGAATAGAATATAACTTCCGACGTGTTTTTTATCATATTTTCATTATGAAGCGGTGAAACCCTCGTAACAAGCTTTCATATTTTAAATATCATAATTAAACTTGTCTTCCATCACATTTTGATGTAAACTTAAAAGAAACTTGTTTTCTCTCACATTTTGATGTAAACTTAAAAGAAAATTTTAAAATAAATTCGCATTCAGTTTTCTTCAAAAATTAATTTTTTAAATTGCTGTTATTTGTATCTAGATTATGTGCACACATTCTCTGAAGTATGTTGCACAAACCTATTTCTAGATTTTTATAAAGAGTTGAGATCTCAAATTTTATTTAAAGCTCTTTGATTACTTGCATACCGTAATCTGGGTCTTATTTCAGCCCCATAGATTTACAAGCGTTTTGCATTAATATTATAAAATATTCAAAAAATATTTCCAAACTGTTTAAAGTTTGGTATGACTACCTAAATGACTACCTATTAACTGATGTAAGTGTGTTACTTATGAATGTGTCGTTTTAATATTATTTGTTTAATTATCTCGTTAATAATCTAAACTATGGTTGGCGAACCTTTTTGTTGCCGTGTGCCAAATTTGGTCAAAAAATATTTTACGTGACCATGACGTGCCAACTAAAAAACAAATTTAGTAGATGGAGAAATAATGGATTAAAATTATTTGAAATTTTCTATTAAGATTTTAAAAATATTAAAAACATATATGTAGGTGCTACGCTATAATAATTATGGAAACAAATATATTTTAGAAATTAATTTGAAAAAATGAATGCGATGTAATTTGATTTCTGTTGTTGCATTTTAATATCGGATTAATTTTAAAGCAAACTGATCAGGATATTTCTGACAAATGCTTTCAGTTTGAGTTTTGATATTATTCATTTGTGAAAACGACTTGAAAGCATAGATAAGCAAAAAAAAAAAAAAAAAAGTTAAAATGTCAAACGCCAGTTTCTCTGAATAACACTGAAATAAATGAAAACATACATGTAGGTGCTACGCTATAATAATTATAATAACTTTATAATAATTATTATAAAGTTAAAGTTGCCATAACTTTACCTTAGAGCAGAAACTACTAAATAAAAACAGACTGTGTCATTTGCAATTGTAAATTGTGAAGAATGAACATTAGTCAGATCTATTGAAAATTTTGATGAAAATGAAATGGCAATGAATGAAATGATGAAATATATGAATAACTGAAAATAACTTGTGAATGGAGTTTTAGGAATTGTTTGGTATATCTTCAAGTAGAGATTATGGCAAATAAAAAGTTTGAACAAAAGAGACATTGTATTTGTACCGAAGTTAGAGGATGTCGATAAACAGCCATCA
Source organism: Maratus speciosus (assembly GCA_963932465.1). Classification (NCBI taxonomy): domain Eukaryota; kingdom Metazoa; phylum Arthropoda; class Arachnida; order Araneae; family Salticidae; genus Maratus; species Maratus speciosus. The sequence continues at coordinate 187,829,645 of OZ010799.1, forward strand.
GAGTATATGCACTCAAAAACTGCCAGATTTGCAAGTGACTAATTTAGGTAATTTAAAGGTTTAAAATTTGAAACTGCTAATGTTAAATACATTTAAGATCGCAACAAAACAAATTGCGATGTGGATAGATTTTTAAGAATAACTCAAGAACTATTTGACAGAATGAACTCTAATTTTGGATTCGCATATTTGAAAGCTTCTAGAAACAGATTTCTATTTAAAAAATTGTAGGTTAAGATTCATAATTTTTCGGAAAAGGTTTCGAAAATACATATTTTTTTAATTAATTTTCGAAAGAAATATGAATTGTAACTTATGAATTTTTTAACAGAACTCGATTTTTAGAAGCTTTTCGTATACACGAATCCAAAATTACAACTCATTCCAATTAATCTTTAAAATTTTCGTAAAAAACTACCCGCAATATGTTTTGCAATGATTACAAATTAATTTAACATTTAGGAGACCGAACCTTTAAACCTGCATAATTCCTTAACTACTTGAACTAATGACTCTCCGTCTCTATTGTGAAAATTTCAGAAAAATTCCAAATGTGTTGTTAAAGGTAGATGTTCGCATTGAAAATTTCAGAATTGGTACAATTTCAGTGAGATGACGACCCCTAAGATTATTTTTTTAGTATAAATTTAAAAAAGACATAATTTCCAGTCAAAAGGCTACCCCCATTCTTCTCTGGGACAATTTAGAATTTTTTTTTTTCCGATAATACACTGTAAAAAAAATTCAGCAAACTGTCCAGTCATTCAATCGTTTTTGCAAAAAACAATTCCATAACCCTAATTTGTCTAGTCTATAGAAATCCATATTCTAACCAACAAGAACGTCTCATGTTATGATCAAGTAACCGTTATCTGCAAAAGCCGTTGAACCTCTGAACAGTTTTTAACCATTTGGAAAAATGGTTATTGTTCTCGTCAAGATGGGAAATCAAAAGCATATCTGAAGGTTTTCATTGGTTTAATCCGCAATTTATTCGTTTCCTGATTGGTCTATACAGTAATATGTATTTCCCTTTACTTTCAACAGAGATCTGTTGCCACTATGGCAAAAAAGTAATAAAACTACAAAAAAAAAATAATAATTCAGAAACAAATTGAGATATAGCTTTCAGACAAATCCCATTTAAAAGTACATTTTTTTTCTCTATATGACGGTGTAAAAAGCAATACTGTGGGATGTTTAGAAGTTTAAGAATGAAATTTAATATAAAATGGGTTGTCAGATTTCTTGGAAATCTGACGATGGAAAAGCCTTTTCTCGAACAGCCAATGAAATGCTTGGTTATTACTTAAGTTTCAGGTGGATAATACGTACGAGTCGCAGGCGATTTCCGTCGCTTGCAATTTTTACGTGTAATAACACTATTAATGTTTAATTCATGGCGTACGTAATGTATGATCAACTCCGTGCTATTTTTTATTTCTTCAATTTTAGTCTTTGAAAAAATCATTTTCCAAATGATCGTTGTAATTTGTTAAATTGCATTTTTTTCTGTAATTTTTTTCAGACTACCTTGTGCTTATTAACAAAAATGTACCATTTTTTTTTTTAACCATTTGGAAATGGTTGTTGTTTTCGGTCGACGATGGGGCCAAATGACGCTCGCATTTTATTTTTTTTAACGAAATTCAACGATGTTCTTTAGCTTTAGAAGAATTTTTATTTGAATAGGTAATAGAAAGGCATAAAATCGCTAAAAATTGTTTGAATAGGTAATCGAAAGGCATAAAATCGTTAAAAATTGAAAAAGTTACAAAATGGGTAGGCGCAAATTATCAGATAGGGAAAATTCCAATGCCAAAGAGCGAAGTCGAAATGAAAATCGTCTTGCAAAGCAAAAATCGAGATCTTCAACTCATTATGTAGCCCATGAAAATCGAGGTCCTCAACTGATTATGTAGCCCATGAAAATCGATTACAGAATAAAAGACGAACGCGAAAAAGGAAACAATCTAATGTTTAATCGATTGATAGTAAAAGGTCATGTCTCGAGGGGCTCCAATCCACTAGCCCCGGCGTTTTACAATCGGTCGATTCTAACCGGGAAAAATTGAGCTCAAAGTAGGTAATTTGTCGCAATCTGTGGATGATTCGGTGGAACTGCTTTCAATTTGTAAACTGTTTTTCTTCTCGAAACGGGACTTGGAGAGTTTATCAATGAAGGTTTTGGTCGTCTGAAGTTTGATCTTAGCGATTTGTTGTTGAAGAGGATGCGATAGAATTTGGTGGACGAAATTTAGATTTTTCGGTTAAATTTTGTTACGAAGGTGATTTGTCGCGATCTGTGGATGATTCGGTGGAACTGCTTTCGATTTTTAACCTCTTATCTTTCTCAGCTTCTCTTGTCGAAATGACCCAAATTTAAAACTAAGTAAATATTAAGTTAAAAAAAAATTCAAATGGTCGTTGTAATCTATTAAATTACAATTTTTATTTATTTATTTATTTATTTATTTATTTACTTTTTGTGTGTAACTTGCTATTTTTACATGTTAAATAGGGTTAGACTTTAGTGAATATTAATTATTTTCTCTTTCAATGTTTAAAAAATCCACTACCTTCAGCTTCTCGTGGTGCTATAATACGATAATAAAATTAATTTTGTGAGACAAATGACCCAATACATATACTGTGTGGTTCTAAGTTTATTAGTATATTAAGTGGGGCAAAACAACCCTTTTCTACGGTATACTTTGTATTTATGGTATATTTTGTATGATACGCTTGAGTTTAGAATATTAATGAAATTTAAATATTTACAGTGGTTTTATTGTAGTGGAAATATTTTCACATTGCCTTAGAATATGTGTATCATTTTTAAAAGAAATTAAAATTTTGCATCATTTTAAAATTTGCCAATAAATTTTACCTTATTTAATCCACGAAATCTCAGATTAAATTAGTCTTTTTTTTGTTTTAGTTTTAATGGTAACAAAAAAACGTAAAAGTTGGCAGTTAATGTAAAGTGTCAATGGGAAAAACAGAGAGAGCGGGAGAGAAAGAAACAAGTGGGTAAGTGTGATCACAGATCGCACAGAGGGTTTCGTTTAATATTCCTTTCAAAACACTATCCTTTTGCAAAATCTGTTAGCTCCACAATTCGCAACTAGGGAGTGCACTCTATTCTAAACAAAAGTTTGCCCGACAAAACTCCGCTTTAGAACCTATTCGCACTTATATTAGGCGAGGAAATTGGACCCATAAAACTTAAAATAGAAAGCCCTCCTGGCCAAGTGAAAATAAAATATGAAAGGCTATTGTGCATAAAATGAAAGAGTGGCCGAAGGGTCGTCAAATGATATATCAGATGAGGGGTTTGGGAAAAAATTGACTCCCCTCCCCTCCCGGAGCCTTCAAGTGAAACTATCTCACTGGAGCTTAATTAGCGGCTAAGTTAGAAAAAAATGCTTAAAAAACGCAAGTTAGAGCCCAGAGGAGTCAATAATATAAAACTTTTTGAAAAAATTATCATTTGTCGTGTGATCACAAGTGTTCAGCTATAAGTATGCGAAATTTCATATCCCCAGCTTAATTAGGAATCAGTTAGAAATAATTGCTTATAATACAGAAGTTGAAGCCCAAAGGGTTAATTATAAGACTTTTTCAAAAATTCATATTTTGTCTTATGATCTGACGCGTTCAGCTATAAGTATGCAAACTTCATGTCTCCAATTTAATTAAGGGCTCAGTTAGAAAGAATTGATTTAAAACCACAAGCTGGAGTCCAAAGGGTTAAATATAAAACTTTTTCGAAAAAAAAATATTTGTCGTGTGGTCTCAGGTATTCTGCTACAAGTATGCAAAATTTCATGTCTCCAATTTAAATATGGTCTCAGTTAGAAAGAATTGCTTAAAATACGCAAGCTGGAGTCCAAAGGGTTAAATATAAAACGTTTTTCGAAGTTTATTATTTGCCGTGTGATCTGAAGTGTTCAGCTATTAGTATGCAAAATTTCATGTCTCCAACTTAATTATGGGGCTCATTTAGAAAGAATTGCTTAAATTATATATGTGGGAGCTCAAAGGGTTAAATGAAAGACTCTTTCAAGAATTTGTGATCTGTCGCCTGGCCTCAGATGTTCTGCTATAAGTATGCAAAATTTCAAATCTCCAATTTAATTATGGGCTCAGTTAGAAAGAATTGCTTAAAATACATAAGCTGGAGCCCAAAGGGTTAAATATGAAACTTTTTTCGAAATTTATTATTTGTCGTGTGATCTGAAGTTTTCAGCTATAAGTATGCAAAATTCCCAGTCTCCAGTACAATCAAGGACTCTGTTAAAAAGAATAGATTAAAACACACAAGCTGGAGTCCAAAGGGTTAAAACTTTTTCAAAATTTATTATTTTGCGCGTGATCTGAGGCGTTCAGCTATAAGTATGCAAAATTTCAAGTCCCCAATTCACATAGGGACTCTGTTAAAATGAATTGCTTAAAATATACAAGCTGGAGTCCAAAGGGTTAAACATAAAACTTTTTCGAAATTTATTATTTGTCGTATGATCTGAGGTGTTTAGCTACCAGAATGCAAAATTGCATGCCTCCAATTTGATTAGGAATTCTGTTATAAAGGATTGCTGAAAATACACAAATTGGAGCCCAAAGGGTTAAATATAACACATTTTCAAAGTTTTATGATTTGTTATCAGGGCTCATGTGTTTAACTATAATAATTCTAAATTCCATGGCTCTAACTTAATTAGGGGCTCTGTTAGAAAAAATTGTTTAAAATGCACAAGTTGGAGCCCAAAGGGTTAAATATAAAACTTTTTCAAAATATTATGATTTGTCTTGTTGTCTCATGTATTCAGCTATAAGTATGCGGAATTTCAGGGCTCCAACCTTATTAGGGGCTGACTTAGAAAGAATTGTTTGAAATACACATGTGGGAGCCCAAAGGGTTAAATTTAAGACTTTTTTAAAATTTTAGGATTTGTCGTTTCATCTGAGGTGTTCAGCTATAAGTACTCAAAATTTCAAGTCTCCAATGTGTATAGTTTCTGAGAACGGGCTCTGTGACGGACAGACAGACAGACAGACAAAGGAGTGAGACGAATAGGGTTTCGTCAGATGAACGAAACCCTAAAAAGAAGAAGAAAAAACTAATGTAAATGTTGAAAATTGTATTTTATTATTAAATTTTTATCTCAATGATAGAATTCCATAAAATGTAAGAAAAACCCACTAAGTACTTCTTTTGTTTAGTTATTACTAGGGGGCTCGGCCCCCTACGAGCTACGCTCGCCAACCCCCGTCCAGACACCGTAGACTCTAAATGCACGCTAATTTGATCGGCTTTAAAAAGATTTCGAAAGATTGAATTATGATTTAAAAAACAGTGGCGATCTCTCTACATTTCTCTTTGATTGGGGAATTTTAACGCCAAATCCGTTGCGGTACTACTTGATTATCCCGTCGACCAATTTCGCCAAATTATATAAATCGCCAAACCACTCGCCAAATTATACAAATTGGCATAATTTTTATTTTAAATAACGAAAAAACAAATAAATTAGTACAACATTAATTAAAATACAAATAAAACATCGAAATAAAAATAACTTGATGACGTAGACACGTGTAACAACATTTCAAAATAAGCTAATATAAAAGGAATTAAGTAAACAGAGTCTTTGTCTCCTGGTATTTTTTAACAAAGTGAAAAGAAAGTTCTTTTAAATGAGACATTTTAAATTAATCGTTTTTAATCTGACGTAATTTTGACCAAACTATTCTTTCTCTTTTTAATATTCACATGAAAATACTTGTGTTAGAAATGAAATATTATTTACGCTTTCCTAACAAAAATAGTTGAAAAGTATCCTCTTAAAATATCAAATAAATGTCTAGCGCAATTTCTAAATTTAAGCCGTTTTGCAATATTATTTTGTGTTCATTTTATGTAATAACTGTAATGTGACGTAATTTCTCCTATTTAAGACTTCTAACGCATGTTAATAAATTTATTGTTTTACAAATTCCTTTCTCTCTTAAAATTCACGTGTAATTATAGTTTTTATGACGTAATTTTTAATAAGTTCCTGCTTTTTTTACATAATTATTTAATTCTAATTCCAAATGTTTTTTTCTGTTTATAATAGTCACGTGTAAATAAATTTTTAATTTATTTACGCGTATAAATATTTTTTTTTTTTTTTTTTGAAGCAAACATTATTGTTTCCGCTGTTTATACAGTTGGCAACAGTTTAAATTAATATCACTTTCTAAAATCTGTTAAAAATATCTCTAGAAATGCTGAAAATCTGAATTTAAAATAGAAATAAAACCTCAAAAAATGAGTCAAAATAAAAAAATTAATGCAATCTGCACTCCGGCAAATTCTAACGCATAAAATGATCTAAAAATGATTAAATTCCTATGAACAGTTTTTGCTCCTATAAAACTTTTTTAGTGGAACGATTTTGTCCAGCTTTAGCATTAAATATATCTTAAAATAATTCTTCGATCTGAAAACTGTCTGCATCAGCGTATTTATCAAACATTTTTGTATAATACTACCGATTTTCATATTTTTGTATGCATTATTCTTCTTAATATTAACGAAGAAAGACCTCCGGTCACAAAAAATTCAAAACCGGCGGCGGCGGCGGCGGTGACAGCGGTAGTTACTTTTTTTTAGAATAGAGAGATATTTAGGGCCCTATACATTATACAGAAAATTTTTTGAAATTATGCGCGAAATATACGGAAGATTAAGAGGAAAATTACATGGGAAGAAAAAAAAAAGGGGGGGGGGATTAGGGATGTTTTATTCTTCAGAAATTCTTTATTTGTTTACTTGTTATAGCTAGAAACAAACAATAAAAAATTATTACTAACGCAATATATTAGTAATAAAATATTTTTTTATTTATGAAGAAATAGATGATTATTTGCAAAAGTAAAGGCAAACACCTCTTAAAAATAAGAAATGCTCAAGGCCTTTCGAAAGGCCATTAATAAAAATGTGCATTTAATATTAACTTTTCTTAGATTATTATTATTTTGATTAATTAAGTTATCTTGGTAAACAAAGTGAACACAAATGTTGGTACAAGCATTGTTCTTTACGTCAAACAAAATAGAAAGAAAAACCATAAGTAAGCTGTCAGTTTAAAATAAAGGAAGACGAAAACTTGTTTAATCCATTGTTTTTCAATTTTCACTCCTTTGTGATTTTTTAAAATTGAAATTGTTAATGGAAACCAGCTTTAGGCTGGTTTGTTTCAATTCTTTAATTGGTTAGTTGTTCTCTAATTTTCTTCATGTTTCCTGTTGTTGATAATTCAGATTAAGAAATATAAGTGATTTTTAATAAATAAATAAATAAGTAAAAAAACAAAAAACAAAAAACTGATGTCAAGAGATTATTTCATTTCTTCGTATTTTTGTGGCAACAATTTTGCATATTCGAGTTCTGCACAGGTTTGGATATGCCCGAACCGAACTCGAAAATTAATTTGAAGTGAACCTGAAATCGGATTCGAAATTCGAAATAGAAGAAAATGCTATTATCAAAAAATACCCTATAATTGCACCTCTGACTAGCTGACAAACCTGAGTTTCCCGGGCCCGTAATAATAAATTTATCTATTCTAAAATCATTGTTAACAAAGTCTTTCCTAACGAACCTAATATTGTGTGAGTGTGTTTAGGGGACTTACTTAAGGGGGTTATACTTTTTTGAAAAAGTTAATATTGATATTTTTTAAACGGATTGCATCGTTAGAAAAGTTGAAGTACGAAATTTAAGCTTGTAGTTTTGGTTTTATCGTGTTTTGAATAGTAAAGTCAATACGCACTGTAAAAGACGGGAAAAAATTGCGTTTTCCAATTATCGGTTCCCTTGGACTATCCTCATCCGAATTTTCAGACCTGTACCTGAGGTAGACTTTCCTAGCTATCGCAAACCACATAGAGACAAAATCTTTTATTTTATTAGTATAGATTTCAATTTTACGTTTTATGTAGAAAAATGAACGTATATGAGGCTTTCTCACATAATTTTGGCTTTTAAGTCCCTGAATAATAATTTTTATTTTAGTACATATTCTTGGTTTTTTTATTTCTTACGTTGGAAAACATCCCACTGCATGACTGCATAATAATATTAATGAGACGAATAAGTTTTGAACGATGTTGGGGGTCCAAATATACCACGAAATTCCTTACCGTCCCGTGTCCCTGATGCTGATTTTTAAGTTTGGAGCTGTCAGTATAAAATTGTTTCAATAAAAGTAATTCGATGTAATTTTTTTTCGACTATTGTTTTAGATAAATATGTAGCAGAAAACTAACCTGCACACATTTTTACGGTTGTTATTATTTTTTGAACTCTACTTCTGGATTTTAGATTCCTTACCGTCCCTCTTGCTAAAATTGTACAAAAAATCACATCAGATGCAGCCACAGAGTTTTTTTCAACTTTTTTCTCATGCAGACCATGCAGAGGTATGCTAGAGAAGGAATGGCTAAAATTTTTTGACAGGAAATTTACTGCAGAATTTAAATCAGCATTTAAATATCAATTTCAAGCATCGTGGCTTTATGGGTAGTCTTACCGGCCCCAAAGTTTATTCCTGCACTTTTCGAGGTATTTTTTTTTAAATTTAATCTAATGTAAATAACTGTTGCTAAAAATAAATTAACATTGTGACTGTCACTTTGTCTTAACATGATTTGCCTAAAAATAGTTGGTAGTTTTCCGTACCGCCGCTTTTTTTCCCTTACCGTCCCTTCCTTAACATTCCTTTAAGACAATGTTATACCAAAATTTTGTACTAAAAAAACTATATTGTTAATATTTCTTATTTGAATGTCCTGTGGGTACTATGCAAATTCATTATAAGTAAAAATTTAGAAGAAAATAAAAAGTTAGAGAGGTAAAATGTTAAGAAAAATTAAACTCGTAAGTTTAACTTAAACCTCAGTTAAATAAAAAAAAAATCTTCGCTGCCGACCATTTTTTCTTTATTTTGAATCATTAAGGCATTCGTCGGCTTAGATGTTATATATTCCCGCGGCCGCCATCTTGGATTTCTCGGCGATGTTTTGTTGACGTTTATCGATAAGGCAACCCCGACGAGTGACGTCTTCTGGCAACCCCGTTAAGCCTAACATGCGCATAAATCTACTTGGCGACATTTACTTGACGGAAAAGGAGTTTTCACGCCAAGAAAAAAAATCAAAGATGGCGGCCGCGGGAATATATAACATCTGTTCCCATTCGTCTATAAGTTTAAAATGTTATTTTACTATGTTTAATTTCACCAGATTTTTATTCCTGAAAGTTAAAATTTTGTGAGAATGCCTCATATATTTATAATATTCAAATATATTGCTTTTCTATTTTAAACAATATTATGCACTTTCTTTTTTAAAAAAAAGACAGTTATGAAACCCGAACCGGAAGAGTGCAAACCCAACCCGTAACTGTCCTGAACCTGAGTCAATTAGAGTAAACCGAATCCAAAAATAAATCATCCCGACTCGAACCATAGGTCAGGTAATATTGGGTTACTCAACCTGATGCAGGTCTCTGGCCCACACTTCTTTTAAATCTTGTTGTGAGTATGTATGTTTTACTTTATTTTATTTTTTACAAAAATGCTTACGACTATTACTCAGCAAAAGTAAAATCATATATGAAAGTAATAGAAGTTTACCAACTTTTTGTGATATTGGGTGATTACAAATATTTTAATAACACATACTGGACAATTGCACCGTAAAATATAATAAATAAAGACACAATCTTGCTTAATGGTACACAAAACACGAACTTTAATAAGCTAAAAATTAACTTCTACGTTTCGAGCTGTTTCTACAGCCGTCTTCAGGAAAACATGATGGTAAAATGGCTCAAAGTTCAGAGATGAAAGCTTCCTGTGCAAGAGATAATTAGTCGAAACTTCGTCAATGATTTGAATACAAAAATGTAGTGTTACCATCTAGTGAAAATAAATAATTATTAATGAGCTGAGATCAAATGAATCAAAAGGTCGATTTAAGAAACTACGAGTTCTGACATCTACACATGAGGGACAAAACCACGTTCAACTAAGTTTTCATTCAAGTTTTGGCAACATAAATAAGATAACATAAATATGTTATAATAAGATAAACCTTGTAACGATAATTTATCCTTTAATATCCCAAAAATCTGGCATAATATCATAAAGTCACAATTCTACATCTAATTACAATATTTCAGCTTAAACTTGTATTATGTTGCCAAAACTTGAATGAAAACTCAGTTGAACGTGGTTCTGTCCCTCATGTGTAGATGGCGGCACTCGTGCTTTCTTAAATCGACCTTTTGATTCATTTGATCTCAGTTCTTTAATGATTATTTATTTTCACTAGATGGCAACACTACGTTTTTGTATTCAAATCATTGGTCAGGTTTCGACTATTTATCTCTTGCACAGGAAGCTTTCGTCTCTGAGCTTTGAGCCATTTTACCATCATATTTTCCTGAAGACGGCTATAGAAACAGCTCGAAACGTAGAAATTAACTTTTAGCTTATTAAAGTTCGTGTTTTGTGTACCATTAAGCAAGATTGTGTCTTTATTTATGAAACATATATTTTTGTTATATTTTGCGGTTGGTTTCCTAAATGTGAAAAGGAATGAACGAAAGTGCTAGTTTTGTTTTGTGTATTTTTTTTTCTAAAATTAATTTTTTTTTCTTTAAATAACAAAAAAGCATATGTATATTTTAAAACGATTCAAAGTAACCAAATAGTAGAATATTTTTTACGCTTTAGATTCATACATGCAAAAATAATTTAAAATTTTCCTTTTTACAAAAAATTGATAAAAGATTTCAGGTAGAATATACCGAAGATATCTGTTTTGAATTCCCCTTAAAACCTAAAATATAGAAAGTTACATAAATAAAGAAACTAAAAAATTTGACATTTATTCATCTGAAACGGATTAAAAATTTGAAAAAAAAGGGGGAAATCCCAGTTATTGACATCTAACCAATAACTGACGCTTCAGCTAAAAGCTAACTCAAATATGCAATTATTTGTAAAATTTTGTGAAGTAATGCTATATAATGGTATCTTATTAGATCTTAAGTGTTATAACTTATTTTTCAGTTATTGGTTTTTCAAAAAAAGGACGCTGTCTTTTACTGAAGTTTCTGACCATATTTATGAAAAAAAATTAATTTTCAGTAATAAAAAGTATAATTTTTCAAAAGTTTGTCAACAGTATTTTTTAAATGTATATCTATTATACTTTCAAAAGTAAAGATAACTATACAAGTTGAAAATTGCACGTCAAACGTCTCAAATGAGGTGCGTTCGTACTATAACTAGTTTTATAAATATTTTTTGCACTGCATATTGTACTGAATGTATATTTTAGTGCACTTCATAAGTGCATATCCATTTCATTCTGTTCGAAAGGCTGTAACGTCATTAAAATGCACTTGGAATAATTTTTCCCATTATCCGTAATGTAACGGAAAAATTTTTGACTATCCCTGTAATTAAACTATACATCCGATTTTCAAAAAATTTGAAATGACTTGACAAAATTTTGGAACAATTATATATTTAAAATTTCAGACCATTCGGTTGGGTAGTTTTTGCTCTGTTATATGCGGGCGAACGGACGGATGGACAGACAGACGGACCGAACGACGACTATAGGTGCTACGTATTTATATAATTACGAAAGCACCTAAAAAACGACTAGAAACTTTGTAAAAGTGATTTGAACAAGAAAGAATCCTTAATGTAACAGTTACTGGGGGTTCCATCCTACATATTTTTTTTCAATTAATGAGAAAAATGCAAAATTTTCTTTCTTATTAATATTCTCATTTCTCATAACTTTTGTATATTTATACTTTATCACACACACACACACACATATATATATATATATATATGGGTGGTGTTGTCTGGATAATACGCAATGGTTAATTATATATATATATATATATATATATATAAAAAATGGGGCTTTTGTATTATTACTATATTTTTAATACGTATTTTATAAGGATGTTGATTTGATATTTTATATGTAATTGGTGAATTTCATTAATTATTAGCTTTATTATTGTTTAATCTTATTTACAATCATTTGTTATAAATTTTAATTTAATAAGGACAATAGCATATTAATTACTAATAGTATGCCATTTTTATAGTGATTAATATACATATAAGTATATTTAATATAAATAAAGTTATACTGTATGGATTAAAATTGGGTAATTATATTTATTATTATTCCTCTATTCTTATTAATATTTTAATATTTATTTATTTTCACCTAGTGTTATATAATTTATTATCGGTTTATTGTTTTTGAATGTCCCACATTCATACTTTTAGGATTTTTATGGATGTATAAAATAATCCACACACTATATTTGTGCTTTTTAGGTAATTGGAATTTAAGTATCAGTTCACCTTCTTTATACTACCATATGTTTTTTATTTCCTGTTCATTTTATAATTATCTTATATATAATAGTTTTTATTAAAGATTTTTATATTTTTAATAATTATTTATATTAATTATTAATGAATTTATTCTGTTTTATAGCATATAGCTATATGCTATATTTTATCGATGTTCTAGAATTATTTAAATTCTTAGTGTAGTTTAAATAACTTTGCTAATACAATATTTTGTATGCTTTTTAAATTTTATTAACAATAGTTTTTTTTTTTTTTTAAATATTGTGTGGTTTATATTCAGTTTATAATTATCTATATATAAGGATATTTTTGGTTTTGCTGTTACTAAAACAATTGTTACATTCAATTGCTTACAACTGTAGCAAGTCTTTTGACAATTAAATCATAAATGTAATACTAGATGGCAGCACCACAATTTGTGTTTTTTTTTTCGATAAGTTCTAGATTTACTTCTTCCAGCTACATTTCAGTTATAATTTACTACACCAGGGTGAATTTTTAGCTAAATTTTTACGATATTGTTTAACGGTTTTTAATTAATTTAATAGTGCATTTTAATTATGTAATTACTTTCTTTTTATATTATTTTATATTATATTAAAAGTTATTTAACATTTATTTCAATATGTATTAACTGCATCCTATGGTATCAATTACTGTGATTTCTTAACTATTTTATTAACCTTAATCTTTACGATATGGGTGCCATGTGAGCGTGGATTTATTCTAAAATATTAATCGGTATGGTGTTTATTATTTCATTTTATATCCTATAAATATTTAAATAGGTTTTATTGTTTTTTCCAATTCATATTATTTGTTTCTATTCTGTTTCCATTTTTAATCAATTCACTTGATTTTAATGGTTGTTAGGGCACAGGGGAAAATAACTTTTAGCTTTAGCTTATTTTTCCCACAGAAAACAACCATTTTGCTTATATCATTGAATTCTGTGCCCTTGAAAACGTAATTCAATACATAAGCATTTCCATTATTTGTCGGTGTCCACTTTCTTATTTTTCTTCCATAATAATTCTTATAAATAATTTAATCTTTTTTTTTATATATACTTACAGCTTTAATTCATAATATTACGGTTTTTGATGGTGGTAGGTTATGTTTAATTATTGGTTATATATATATATATATATATATATATATATATATATATTAAGGAATAAAAGGTTAGGCAGCAAATTTTTGTTACACATTTGTCGCAAAACAAATGTATTTAGAGTTTTTCCTTTGAAAAAGGACAAAATAAATGTTTTTATCAAGAAATGTACTTCATAATAAGCGTGTAATGAAAATTTGAAGCCCTGCTTTTTATTCGTTTATATATATGTGTCATAAAGTATATATCTATAGAAGTTATTTAATGATATAGAAAATTTTCAATCTTTCTGGCTACTTGAAAAAATACTTGTCTATATACATATTTTTTTATTTTTTAGTACATTTTAGTTGAATAAAAGGCAGATTTATTATTATTATTATTTTAAATTTATATTAATAATACTTTTTTTCTAAAATATTTTCGATCAAATAGATTTTAATCGGAAAATACTTCAGAACATTTTGACAGAAGAGCATTTTGTGAGAACAATACTGTGACATAAATGACCATTCTTTTCTCTCAATTTTGATTCGAAATATCACGAAAGCGTTACTGAACATGTCATGTAAATCAAAGCGAAAGAGAAAAAAAATTCAAAACACTAAGTTTAGAGATGGAAAACAAAAACATCGGCAAATCTTTTTAAGGTGCCTTTATAATTTAGTATGAGTTTCTGTGCCACTGAATCTGTAAATATAATGAATTCAAAGCATATAAGTAGATATGTAGGAGATCTGAATGTGTAGTGCGTGTAGTATTTTCTGAACTATAATGAAATTTGTCCTATTTAATTTACAGGACTTCAGTGAACTGAAAAAACTTTTGTAGCAGATAGTTCAAGGCATAAAATTTAATGATGATAAGATAAACAATGTGTTATAAAAGTGCAGAGCGACATTAAACATTTTTTGGCTGCTTGTTTTGGTTCTTGATTACCAGTACTGAAATCACTTGCTGAAATATCATGTAAATAAAGACTTTTGATTATCTAATACTTTGCATAGGTAACATAAAAAGGTAATGTTCGGAGTTACACAATTCCAACTTCTTTTAATGTATATTCGTGTATAAATTAAGCACGGTTGCACTCATTCTGATAAATAATAAGGCACTTACCCTACATGGAAAACTATAAATGAATATAAGTATAAATTATGCATAGGTGTGCGCATTATGATGAATATCTTGTATCAATGTATGCAATAACCACAAGTGCTCAGCGTACATATCTTTCGTACAAAATTTTATTGAGATCATCTGCCACGTATACATTTAGCACAGATGTACCAATTCTAATGATTATCTTCTATTAATGTATGCAGATACCATAAGTAGTGTTAAGTTATACTCATCTATGGTACGAAATTTTGTTGAGAAATTCTGTCAAGTGTAAATTACGTACAGATGTATCAATTCTAACAAGTATTTTATATTAATGTATGCAACGACCTTATGTGTTCAGGATTTTTGCATTTCGTACGTTATTTGTTGAAATAAGCTGCCACCTATATACCATGTCTGATAAATACCTTCTATTAATGCATGCAACGGTCATAAGTGTAAAGGGTACTTATCTTTCATACGACAGTTTGTTTAAAGCAACTGGCACGTTACATTTCGAACAGACGTACCGATTATATTAATACTTGGAAATTTTTTCAGAGAGAAACATTCGCCTTGCATACAATATTTCAAATGAAAACCAAATTTCAATTCAATTGCTTAATATTATTCCATTAATTTTTTAAATATTATTCCATCTTGTGCTGCGTTTGTAGAATTGCCAACCTGTAATAGTGAGAAGTTCCAGGCTGGGTATCGTTCCATTTGGTTTAGTCAGTAGAATATCAGTGCGCTATACTGATGGCCCTGGTTTGAGTCCCGGCGTGGAATCTTTTTCACTAGGTTGGCCTTTGCGCCTTTTACGCAATTAAATTGAAATTCGGTTTTCATTTGAAATAGACGTACCAATTCTGACGAATATCTTCTATTAATGTATGAAATACATTGTCGGGACCACAAGTGTTAAGAGTACTTGGACAGTTTTCAAAAGGTGGACACTGGACACACACCATAATGTTAAGCTATTCAATAAATAAATCTAATTATCATTGACTTTAATTTTTTTTTTACACCGAGTTTTTAATTCTGTCCAGAGACAGAAAATGACATACTTCTTTGTAAAAGCTTTGTATAAATACCTTATAATTTTATTAATTTATGCTAAAGAGGCCAGTTTTGGACATTCATAACGTTAACTGTTCCAATGTACCACCAAGAAAAGGGGTTTTAACTTGTTTCCAGGTGGTTCTAATGGTAAACAACGAATGTATAAAGGAAACGGATATTTTTTTGCTAATTTCGTTAAGATGGCAGCCTGATTTATTGCTTTTTGAAGATAGAAGGACTTTCTAGAAAGAATTTTTCAGTATTTTGTTATTCCAAAAGTAACGATCGTAACAAAGCTGTCATTTCCATGAAAAATACATCAAGTAAGTACTTTAAACTCCTTTATATAACTTTAATATCCTTCAAAAACATTTTTAAGTATTTGTATATGTTTCTGTAAGATTTGTTTGCAAAAATGCACATTTCTCTAATAAGAAACTAGAATGTCAAAATTGCGTAACGATCGAAACACCAATTTTTTTTTTTTTCGGTAAATTTGTTTTTAAAGATGTTTCGTGTCCTGAGACGTATAAAAAGATATTTATTATAATGTTTTATCGTAAACAATTAACGTGTTTTGTATAAATAAAGCGTATTAATACGTGTATTAATAAAATTTGATTAGAAACATGCTCAACTTACGTGTGTACGATCGACACAAAATGGCGGCCGCTGCGATCGGACATGCTTATTTAAAATTTCGGACATGCTTATTTAAAAGTATGACTTAAAATTAATAATAAAACTTCTTTTATTTATTTCAAAAGTAATTCTTCAGTGATCTTACGCGTTGTTATGTATTTCCCAAAGTTTCCTTTGCAGCAAATGTACTCAAAAAGATTATTTAATAACCATGTCCAAATCGTGGAATGATCTAAACACTAATAATTTTAATTTTCTAAATACATAAATAAATATATCATAATAGAGTTCATTGTTATAAAATACGTCTAATATATATATATATATATATATATGTTAAATTATTGTATTTGAGGTCATTTTTTTTAATTCAAGGTTTAATTATCCCCTCTCAGTGGCGTACCCAGGATTTTATTTCGGGGGGGGGGGCTGACTTAAATTTCCATAATGTTCTAAATCTTACGAAACACGTTGAATTGTGTTATAAACAGAAATCATTTTTGCCAATACTGCCGTAGCCAGGGGGGGGGGGGGGGGTCAGGGGTGACTGTTCCGAAAATTTGAAAAATTTGGTCCAGTCCGAAAATTTGGACTTAAAAAATATTGCGATTTTTGACATGGTCGCCGAAAAAAATCAATTTCATCAATCGTTCGCAGAAAAAAAATCTCCAAATTTTTTAAAGTATCCGAAAAGGAAAAAAACCGAAATTTTGTCATAGGGCCACGGATAAAATGCGAAGTTTGTCAAAGGATTGCGAAAAAAAAAGTCAAATTTCGTCAAATACTCGCGGAGGAAACGCTAATTTCGTCAAATGAGTACAGGAAAAACCCGAATTTCGTCATAAGACCGCAAAAAAACGCGAATTACGAAAAAAGATCGCGAAAAACACGCATTCCGTCGAAGGGCTGCGAAAAAAAGAGCTAATTTCGTAAAGGATCGCAAAAAAGCTAATTTCGTCAAAGGGAGATGGAAAAACGTGAATTCCATTCAAAAGGGCGCAGGAAAGTGCAAATTTCATCAAAAAGCCGAGAAAAAAACGCTAATTTTGTCAAAAAGCTTCGGAAAAACGCAAATTTCGTGAAAGGGCCGCAGAAAAAACGCAAATTTCGACAAAAGATCGCTAAAAAAACATACATTCCGTCAAAGAGAAGCGGAAAAAACGCGAATATTGTCAAAGGGTCACAGAAAAAACGTGAATTTCGTCAAAAGGCCGCAGAAAAATGGAAATTTCATCAAAAAGATGAGAAAAAAGTCCTTCCGGCCAGTGCCGGGAGGAAGAGGTAGCTTTCATATTCCTTATTTTAAAAAAGCCAACTTATATTATTTAAACACGCGAAGCTCAATTTAGTGGAAACCGAACATAGGAGATTCAGTACTAATTTTTATCAATACTAAATCATTATGAATGAGAATTTCGCGAAATTAGTTATTAATTTCGCGCTTAATTAGTAAGTTTATCCAAGCTGCTTTTATTTAAAGTCATTTATATTTGGCTGCCAAATTCGGCGATTTCTTAAAGTGCCCGCCATTTTAAGACAACATGGTGGATGAGGCTAACCAGTGAACTTGGTCGAGACCTTAGTAATTGCTGTGCACATGCTCACTCACATCGGAATCGGTTGATATATATTAGTGCTGTCGCAGGCAAAAAATCAGATTTTTCAAAATGTCACCCACATTAGAAATTGAAACTGCTATATCTGAGCCATTTTTTAAGATAAAGACAAACAAAAAATGGTCTTGAATCATTATATCAAGGTCAAATACTTAAGAAAGAAACCTTTTTCAATTTCTAATTTTTTTGCACCTCACTTTAAATATAATTTTTTTTAATTTAATGGCCGCCATTTTGAAACAAGATGGCTGATGAAGCTGGCCAGCGAACTTGGTCGAGATATTGATGTATACTATCCACATGCCTTCTTACATCGAAATAGGCGAATACATGTGTTATCGCGTGACAAATACAAGATCGTTTCAAAATGTTAGCCATGCTAGAAATTCAAAGTACTATAATTCAACCACTTTTTAAGATATAAACAAAAGAACAAATTTTCAGAAACAAAAACTGCTCCAGAATCAAGGCCAAACACATAAAAAAATCTTTTTAATTATCCAATTTTTAATACCTCATTTTAAATTTTAAATTTAATTTTTTTTTAATGGCAACCCTTTTGAAACAAGATGGCGAATGAAGCTAGCCAACGAATTCGGTCGAGACATAGGTATGTACTATGTACAGACGAAGTTACATCCAAATCGGTTCATAAATACGCCTGTTATCGCGTGACAAATATCAGGTCGTTTTAAAATGTCAGCCACAATAGAAATTCAAAATGCTATAACTCAGCCATTTTTTTAGATATAGACGAAACAAAAACTGTTCCGGAATCTTTGTATTAAGGTCAAACACATAAAAAAATTCTTTTTCATTTTCCAATTTTTTTGGTATCTCATTTTAAATTTTAAATTTTTACTTTTTTTTAAATGGCCGCCATTTTGAAACAAGATGGCGGATGAAGCTGGCCAACGAACTCAGTCGAGACATTGGTATGTAGTATGTATAAACGAAGTTACATCCAAATCGGTTGATAAATACGTCTTTTATTGCGTGACAAAATTCAGAACGTTTCAAAATGTCAGCCACGCTAGAAATTAAAAATGCTATAACTCAGCCTTTTTTTAAGATATAGACGAAACAAAAACTGCTCCGAAATCTTTGTATAAAGGTCAAATACATAAGGAAAAAATATTTTTTCAATTTTCAATTTTTTGGTACCATATTTCAAATTTAATTTTTCTTAAAAATTTAAATGGCCGCCATTTTTAAAGATGGAGGATGAAGCTGGCCAACGAACTCGGACGAGACATTGGTATGTACTATGTATAAACGAAGTTACATCCAAATCGGTTCATAAATACGCCTTTTATCGCGTGACAAAATTCAGGACGTTTCAAAATGTCAGCCACACTAGAAATTCAAAATGCTATAACTCAGCCATTTTTTAAGATATAGACGAAACAAAAACTGCTCCGGAATCTTTGTATAAAGGTCAAATACGTAAGAAAAAAATATTTTTCCATTTTCAATTTTTTGGTACCACTTTTCAAATTTTAAATTTTTTAAAAAATTTTAAATGGCCGCCATTTTGAAACAAAATGGCGGATGAAGCTGGCCTACGAACTCGGTTGAGACATTGGTATGTACTATGTACACACCGAATTACATCGAAATCGGTTCATAAATACGAGAGTTACAGTGTGACATAGGTCAATACACATTGTATAAAAAATAGCTATCAACTTGTTAAGATTTTAAAAAATCTTCATTCTGTTTGTAATATAACGACATATGACTTCAAAGATCTTTTTAATAATATAGACCTATTAGATTTACATAAAATTATAAATGCATTATTTAAAAAGTATTATAAAAAACTGGAATTACCATCTTATATAGATATTGCATATTTTAAATCTTTAACTAACTTCATTATCTATAATAATTATATATTGCAAGATAATACTTTATATTTACAGCATGTCGGTATACCACAAGGCGGTTGTACTTCCAGTTTACTCTCAGACTTATACTTATCTCATTATGAACGCAATTTTACTAATAATAATCTACATTTATATCGTTATATTGATGACATCATTTTAATTGAAACTGATCAATCTGCAATTACTCGATTTCCAGTTGATTATCCCACTAATTTGGAATTAACGGAAAACCTTTTATCTAACAATACAATTAACTTCTTAGATCTTAAAATTACAATAAAAGACAATAAAACAATCACAGATTTGTATGACAAACGTAAAGAATTTAAATTCACAGTTAATACATTTACAAATTTTAAATCTTGTCTACATCATTCTGTATTTCGTAATATAATACTTAATCATTTATATAGAATAAAATGTTTATGTTCCTCTCCTCTAATTAACAATAATATTAAAAAACTAATTTATGATGCATTAAATCATGGTTTTCCAAAAAAATTCATATATTCATTAATATACAATTAGTACTTTTCTTACATGATCTATAAACACAAATTAACACATGCGTAAACAAAATTACAAAAAAAATTATAAAATAAAAAAATATCTATAAAAAATTAAAAATTGTAAAATAATATAAAAAAAATATTATAGGTTGGTTGGGTGGGTAGATGTTAGAGTACGGAGGAGGGTGGTGTTGTCTGGATAATACGCAATGGTTAATTATTTATTTAAAAAAAAAAAGCGGGGCTCTTGTATTATTACTATTTTTTTGTTATGTATTTTATGTGGATGTTGATTTGATATTTTATATGTAAGTTGGAGATTTTCATTAATATTATAATTAGCTTAATTATTCATTAATCTAATTTACAATTATTTGTTATTAAATTCTAATTTACTAAGGACAATATCATATTAATTACTAATAGTATGCCACTCTTAGTTTAATGTTTTTGAATGTCCCATATTCATACTTTATGGATTTTTATGGATGTCTGAAAATAATCCACATTCTATATTTGTGCGTTTTAAGTAATGGGATTTTAAGTATTATTTAACCTTCTATATACTTCCACATGTTTGATATTTCCTGTTCATTTTATAAATATCTTATATATAATTCATTAAAAAATAATTTTTAGATAATTTTTAATAATTATTTATATTAATTATTACTGAATTTATTTTGTTTTATAGCATATAGATATATGCTATATATTATCAATGTTCTAACATTATTTAAACTCTTAGTTTAGTTTAAATAATTTAGCTAATAGAACATATTGTATGCTTTTAAATTTTATTAACAATAGTTTTAAATACTTTGTGTGATTTATATTAGGTTTATAATTCTCTATATATAAGGATTTGTTTGGTTTTGCTGTTTAAACAGTTATTTACATTCAAAAGCTTGCAAATTTTTATCTTGCGATAGATGTTTAATATAATTATTAATAGATGGCAGCACTAAAATTGTATCTTTCATATTGCTCTTATTTTTAATTTTTCTAGCTCCATTTTAGTTATATTTTATACACCAGGGTGTATTTTTAGCTAAATTTTGACGATATTGTTAAACTGTTATCTATTAATTTAATAGTGCATTTTAAATAATGTAATTAATTTCTATATATTTTATATTAGATTAAATTTGTTTTACAAGGTATTTCAAATATTATTTCAAAATGTATTAATTGCATCCTTTGGTATCATTTACTGTGATTTCTTAACTGTTTTATTCACCTTAATCTTTTTGATATACTGGAAGACATGTGCACATGGATTTTTGTAAAATACTGAAATATTAATCGGTATGGTGTTTATTATTTCTATTTTATATCCTATAAATATTTAAATACGTTTTATTGATTCTTCCATTTCATATTATTTGTTTCTATTCTGCTTTCATTTTTAATCAATTCACTTGATTTTAGTGGTTGTTCTATAATTCTCTATATATAAGGATTTGTTTGGTTTTGCTGTTTAAACAGTTATTTACATTCAAAAGCTTGCAAATTTTTATCTTGCGATAGATGTTTAATATAATTATTAATAGATGGCAGCACTAAAATTGTATCTTTCATATTGCTCTTATTTTTAATTTTTCTAGCTCCATTTTAGTTATATTTTATACACCAGGGTGTATTTTTAGCTAAATTTTGACGATATTGTTAAACTGTTATCTATTAATTTAATAGTGCATTTTAAATAATGTAATTAATTTCTATATATTTTATATTAGATTAAATTTGTTTTACAAGGTATTTCAAATATTATTTCAAAATGTATTAACTGCATCCTTTGGTATCATTTACTGTGATTTCTTAACTGTTTTATTCACCTTAATCTTTTTGATATACTGGAAGACATGTGCACAAGGATTTTTGTAAAATACTGAAATATTAATCGGTATGGTGTTTATTATTTCTATTTTATATCCTATAAATATTTAAATACGTTTTATTGATTCTTCCATTTCATATTATTTGTTTCTATTCTGCTTTCATTTTTAATCAATTCACTTGATTTTAGTGGTTGTTCGGGCACAGGGGAAAATTAATTTTAGCTTTAGCTTATTTCTCCCACAGAAAACAACCATTTTGCTTATATCATTGAATTCTGTGCCCTCGATAACGTAATTCAATGTATAAGCTTTTCAATTTTTGTCGGTGTCCACTTTTTTCTTTTTTCTTCCATAATAATTCTTATAATATTTTTTTTTAATACTTACAGCTTTAATTCATAATAATTGACGGTGGCAGGTTATGTTTAATTAATGGTAATATATATATATATATATATATATATATATATATATATATATCAATTTTGAACGGAGGGTGGCTTCGGGGTCTGGGGGTCATGATCGTTGAAAATATACCAAAATTTTTTGAAATCGCTTTCCTCCGAACGGCTGCAATAGGTAGCTTTTTGTAATGAAAGCTACCTAATACGCCTGTTATCGCGTGACAAAAATCAGGTCGTTTTAAAATGTCAGCCACAATAGAAATTCAAAATGCTATAACTCAGCCATTTTTTTAGATATAGACGAAACAAAACCTGTTCCGGAATCTCTGTATTAAGGTCAAACACATACGAAGAAAATCTTTTTCATTTTCCAATTTTTTGGTATCTCATTTTTAATTTTAAATTTTTAAAATTTTTTTAAATGTCCGCCATTTTGAAACAAGATGGCGGATGAAGCTGGCCAACGAACTCGGTCGAGACATTGGTGTGTACTATGTACACACCGAATTACATCCAAATCGGTTCATAAATACATCTGTTATCACGTGACAAAAATCAGGACACTTCAAAATGTCAGCCATGCTAGAAATTCAAAATGCTATAACTCAACCATTTTTTAAGATATAGACGAAACAAAAACTGCTCCCGAATCTTTTTATCAAGGTCAAACACATAAGAAAAAAATATTTTTTCAATTTTCAATTTTTTGGTACTACATTTCAAATTAAAATTTTTCTTAAAAATTTAAATGGCCGCGATTTTTAAACAAGATGGCGGATGATGCTGGCCAACGAACTCGGTCGAGACATTGGTATGTACTATGTATAAACGAAGTTACATCCAAATCGGTTCATAAATACGCCTTTTAACGCGTTACAAAATTCAGGACGTTTCAAAATGTCAGCCACGCTAGAAATTCAAAATGCTATAACTCAGCCATTTTTTAAGATATAGACGAAACAAAAATTGCTCCGGAGTCTTTGTATAAAGGTCAAATACATAAGAAAAAAATATTTTTCCATTTTCAATTTTTTGGTACCACATTTCAAATTTTAAATTTTTAAAAAAATTTTAAATGGCCGCCATTTTGAAACAAAATGACGGATGAAGCTGGCCAACGAACTCGGTCGAGACATTGGTGTGTACTATGTACACACCGAATTACATCCAAATCGGTTCATAAATACGAGAGTTACAGTGTGACATAGGTCAGATATATATATATATATATATATCAATTTTGAACGGAGGGTGGTTTCGGGGTGTGGGGGTCATGATCGATGAAAGTATACCAAAATTTTTTGAAATAGCTTTCCTCCGAACGGCTGCAATAGGTAGCTTTTTGTAATGAAAGCTACCTAAAAGCAAATTTCGTCAAAAAGCCGCAGAAAAAACGCAAATTTCGACGAAGGATTGCCTTAAAAATGCGAATTTCGGCATATGACCACAGAAAAAACGCGAATTTCGTCAAAGGGCCGCAGAAAAAACGCAAATTTCGACAAATGATCTAAAAAAAAAACATCATTCCGTCAAAGGGAAGCGGAAGAAACACTAATTTCGTTAAAGGATCGCCAAAAAAAAGAAAAGCAGGGTCACAAAGAAAGGGCACAGAAAAGCGTGAATTTCGTCAAAAGGCTGTGGAAAAAAGCGAATTTCGTCAAAAAGTTGCGGAAAACATAAATTTCGACGGATTGCCAAAAAACGCGAATTTCGTCAAATGGCCACCGAAAAAGCGCGAATTTCGTCAAAGGGCCGCAGAAAAAAACGTAAATTTCGACAAAGGACCGCTAAAAAAACACGCATTCCGTCAAAGAGAAGCGGAAAAAACACGAATTTCGTCAAAGGCTCACAGAATAAACGTGAATTTTATCCCGCAGAAAAACGCAAATTTCATCAAAAAGACGAGAAAAAAAGCAAATTTCGTCAAAAAGTCGTGGAAAAACACAACTTTCGACGAAGGATTGTCTAAAAAAACGCGAATTTCGGCAAATGACCACTGAAAAAACTCAAATTTCGTTAAAGGATCGCAGGGTGACAAAGAAAGGCCACAGAAAAGCGTGAATTTCGTCAAAAGGCTGCAGAAAAAAGCAAATTTCGTCAAAAATCCGTGGAAAAAAGCAAATTTCGACAAAGGATCTCAAAAACGCAAATTTCGTCAAAGGGCCGCAGAAAAAACTCGAATTTCATCAAAAGGTCGCGGAAAAAACGCGAATTTAAAAAAAAAGATAGCTTAAAAAACACATTCCGTCAAAGGGCTGCGAAAGAAAAGCTAATTTCGTAAAGGATCGCAAAAAAACGCCAATGTCATCAAAAAGACGAGAGAAAAACGCAAATTTTGACAAAGGATCTCGAAAAAAAAACGCTAATTTCGTCAAAGGGCCGTAGAAAAAACGCGAATTTCATCAAAAGATCGCGGTAAAAACGAGAATTTCGAATAAAATATCGCTTAAAACACGCATTCCGTCAAAGGGCTGCGAAAAAAAAGCTAATTTCGTAAAGGATTGCAAAAAAACGCGAATTTCATCAAAAAGACGAGAAATAAACGCAAATTTCGTCAAAAATCCGCGAAAAAGGCGCAAATTTTGACGAAGGATTGCGTAAAAAACGCGCATTTCGGCAAATGACCTCGGAAAAAACGCGAATTTCGACAAAGGGCCGCACAAAAAATTCGAATTTCGTTAAAGAATCGCAAAAAAAGAAAAAGCAGGGTCACAAAGAAGGCCCGCAGAAAAACGTGAATTTCGTTAAAAGACTGCGGAAAAAAGCGAATTTCGTCAAATAGCCGCAAAAAATGCTACTTTTGCCAAAGAGCCGCAGAAAAAAAGCAAATTTCATCAAAAAGACGAGAAAAAAAAACGCGAATTTCGTCAAAAAAGCCGAGGGAAAGAAGCAAATTTCGACGAAGAATTTCGTAAAAAAAACGCGAATTTCGGCAAAAATCCGCGAAAAAAACTTGAATTTCATCAAAAACCCGTCGAAAAAACAAAAAATTTCGACAGGATCACGAAAAAAACGCAAATTTCGTCACAGATCCGCGGAAAAAACGCAAATTTCAACGAAGGAGTGCGTAAAAAAAAAACGCGAACTTCGGCAAAAAGCCGCAGAAAAAGCGAATTTCTTCAAATGACTGCGGCGAAAATTCAAATTTTGTCAAAAAAACGTGGAAAAACACAAATTTCTGACAGGGAGATGCGACTGAAAAATCAAAGTTAATAAGCTACTTTTACAGCTGTGATATACGCTCGAAATTCGCCAACCATCCGAGGTGTGTAATCCTTCGGTTAATTTATCACTAGTTATCTTCACAACACTAAATTATAGTTTATTTATAAGAATACATAAAGACATGGAAGACAAAACATTTGAACGTCACACTATATACAAATAATTATATTTTCACATAGCTGCAGACCACCTTCACATTTCACTCCGAAACAACACTTCACTATATTGCTAAATTATTTCACAAAAAACTCAAATTAATATCCTTCCGTTTTTATTACAATCTTTCGGTTTCTCATAAAAAATACCCGCGCACGTTCACATGCCGGCTTACACAACACTTCTACCTTCCACACTCTGAATAAACAGTGTCCCCCCTACCTCTCTCCGCGCACCCACGTATCACGTGTCAAATGGTGCCAGAGAAATCGAAGGAAAATTATCCAGACATCACAACAGCTAACAGCACCGGATTTCCGATTTAGCAGAAATCGACTTGTGATTAGCTGCAGTGTTACTGTGCATTAACATACTTCCGCATTGACACTCTTGGCGCCCGTCGACTGTGAGAGAAATTAAAAAACTCCTTAAATTAAACTACTTTTTGATTTGTCGAATTTACTTGTATGTCTCTTGAACTGACCATATACGTTTTCATTTATCCATTAAAACAGGTATGGAGCTATTCTTCAGTCATCTGAAAATTTATTTTGTGGTTTCAAGTAAGTTTGGTCGCAGAACTGAGGAGAATATTGGATTAATAAGAAAAACAAATTCGCGGCATGCCAGAAAATAAAACAAATTTATCTGAAAAAGAAGGAATATCAGCCCTTTTTTCATTTCACTGCGATCTCTTCGGAGGTGGAATGGAGCTCTAACCTCATAACCCCCGTCGCCATCGACTTCTTTGGGTGTATGCGCGGGCATTTCTGTGCACTAGTATATGGGACTAACCAGACTAGCTGCGCCGCAGAAAAAAAAATTAAATTTTATCTCAAAAGAAAGAAGAAAAAAACAGGAGTTTTTTCTTCATTTTTGATTACTTCGAAAGGGGGCCCTTAACCCCATCAGCCCCCTTCCCCTCATTGGGTATACTGTGGTGTAACTGTGCACTGATATGAGACTAGCCAGAAAGCCTAGTTCGTTGTATTGCAGAAAACAATTGCATTACAAATTTATCTGAAACAAAAAGAAAAAAAATCAGCACTTTTTTCATTTCATTTTCAACTATTTTGGGGGAGGTCTGTAACCCCATCACCCCCTTTCTACTTCTTTGGGTATAATGCAATGTCACTGTGCACTAATATGGAATTAAAGAGAAGAGTGTAGCTAGTCTGTTGAATGATAGGAGAAAAAAATGCAAATTTATCTCAAACAGAAAGAAAAAAGCATTATTTTTTTTTCGATTATTTCAGGAGGAGGGGGCTGTAAGCCCATCAGCCGCCTCCCCTTCTTTCGGTATGCTGTGATGTCACTGTGGACTAATATGGATTTAACGAGAATGGCTATTTCACTGTATGGCAGAAGAAAAATTACAAATTTATCTCAAACAAGAAGAAAAAAATCAGCCTTTTATTCATTTCATTTTCGACTATTTAGGAAGGAGACACCCCATTAGCCCTTTTCACCTCTTTGTGTATAATGTGGTGCCACTGTGCACTAGTATGGAACTAAAGAGAAAAGAGCGGCTAGTCTGTTGAATGATAGGGGGAAAATACAAATTTAGCTCAAACAAAAAGAAAAATATCAGCACTTTTTCATTTCATGTTCGACTTTTTGAGAAGAGGGCTGTAACCCCATTAGCCCCCTTCTACCTTTTTGGGTATAACGTGGTGTCACTGTACACTAATATGGAACTACAGCGAAGGGAATGGCTAGTCTGTTGAATGATATGGGAGAAAATGCAAATTTATCTCAAACAGACAGAAAAAAATCAGCACTATTTTTTCATTTCATTTTCTACTATTTCGAGAGGAGGGGACTATAATTCCAACAGCCCCCTCCCTATCTTTGGGTATGCTGTGATGCCAATGCGGACTAATATGGAGTTAACGAGAATGGCTAATTTGCTGTATGATAGAAGAAAAAATTACAGATTTATCTTTAAAAAGTAAAGAAAAAACAATTTTTTCATTTAATTTTTTGACTATTTGTTTTTTGTTTTTTTTTTTTTTTTTTTTTGGGGGGGGGGCTGTAACCCCGTCAGCCCCCTTTCTCTTCTTTTGTGTCAATATGGACTACTATGAAACTAAAGCGAAGGAAGCGCATAGTCTGTTGAACGATAGGGGAAAAAATGCAAATTTATCTTAAACAGGCAGAAAAAAATCAGCACTATTTTATCATTTCATTTTCGACCATTTCGAGAGGAGGGGGCTGAAATTCCATCAGCCCCCTCCCCATCTTTGAGTATGCTGTGATGTCAATGTGGACTAATATTGTGTTAACGAGAATGTCTATTTTGCTATATGAGAGAAGAAAAAATTACAGAATTATCTTAAAAATGTAAGGAAAAATTACTTTTTCATTTAATTTTTCGACTATTTCGGGAGGGGGGGGGGGCTGTAACCCCGTCTGCCCCCTTTCTCTTCTTTGTTGTCAATGTGAACTAATATGGGACTAATGGGAATGACTAGTCCGCTGTATGATTGAAAAAAAATTAATTTTTTTTCCAAAAAAGAAAGACGAAAAAATAACACTTTTTCATATCACTTTCGAAAATTTCGGGGGGGGGGGGGTGGGCTGTAGCCCCATCAGCCCCCTCCCCCTTGGGTACGCCCATGTCCCTTCTCCTTAAAATTTCATTCTTCATCTTTGCTCCCCCACCAAAATGCAAGGCAAATAAAGAGCTTAAGCCATTACGAGCTGTAATTTTGGTAAAAAAGAAAAAAAAAACATTAATTAACATTGCTCCAAGTATAGTAAGACAGCCAGCGAAAACTATTAAAGGTACTCAAAAGATTCACTCCGTACAAACGACAAACAAATTTGGTACTATTAAAATTAGAAATAGATCTTGTTTTTGCAGTCTCTGTAAAAACAATCAAAAATGCGTTACCACTGAAGCTGGTGAAAAAAAAGATTGTTTCTATAATTGACTCCTCACAGTTGAAAATAGATTGACATTGGTGACAGGCGCTTAGTAATTTATGATGAATACTTATGGCCAGGTATTATTAAAAAGATCAGCATTGATAATGGTGAACAAATATTTTCTATAATTTTTTTTGCTCCTCAGGGAAACATTGATTTTAATAGGCTTCGTTATTCATCTAAAAAAGACAGCACAAATTTCAAATATGAAGATATTTTGTTGAAATCGCCATCGCCACCTCACCCTGTAACAGCGAGAAGTTTTTTTTTTTTTTTTTTTTTTTTTTTTTTGATAAAGAAATTATAGACATGTGCATTAAAAAACTGGCAGTGTAAATTGTTTTCTGAGAAAATAAAAAGAATTAATTATATGTTGGATACTTCTAATATTGTGTAAAGGTATGTTTTTTGCATAATGTGTGATTCCTATAAAATTAAGATATTACTCATAAAAAAGTAGTAAATATTTTAATATCATAGTTTAACATTTGATTTTATTATTATTATTACTGGATAACAAAAAGTTAATTATACATATATATGTATACTATACACATACAATTATAGGACAAATTTACTACATTGTTAGTCTTAAGAATTTTTTAAATACTAAGCGCAACTTATTTATGGAAAGGTCAAAACTGTGTAACGTACATGTCAACAATGTCCAAAATCTGTAACCTACGTGCCAGAAATGTCCAAAATTTTTAACCTACAGAACTGCTAGTTAAATGCTTTAATAATTAATTTTCCAGAATAGTTGCTGTCTTTTAATGTTTGTGCATAATTTTGTAGACTTATATACTATACTATAAAAAAATGGCCTTAAATTTGAAAAATTTAAAAATTACATATAGTTAACGTTTAATGATCCCACATTTTGAGAATCTCCCACTTATCTTTCCTAGGAAATTTTTCCGAGAATTGTCTGTTGTTGAGACATTCTATCAGGTTATTTACCAGTTCTAACAAGTAGCTTCTATTAATGTATGCAACGACTTTCTGTGTTAAGGATATTTATCTTTCGTATGAAATTTTGTTGAGATAAGCTACGTATAAATTATGCAGAGATGCACCAATTCTGATGAATATCTTCTATTAACGTCTGACACTGTCATAAGTACTAATAGTTTTCATATTTCGCGGGAAATTTTTTTGAGGTCATAGATTTTTCACAGGTGTAACAATTTTGATGAATATATTCTATTAATGTAGGGAAAAAATGTGGCACATGTGTTCAACTTCCGTCCTTCTAATTAGCAACAGATCTTTTAAAAGACAAGGGTAGATAACTTCAGAAATAGCACCCGATCTTTTAAAAATTATCAATATTTGATAGGATTAATATTAAAAATATTTAAAATTAATATTTATTATATATTATATATATAAAATTAATATTATTATAGTTGATTTTTTAATATAAATTATTTACACTTTTTAAAAGATTCTTTTCAGATGTTAATTAGATGAAATAGATGTTGTTCACATACACCCTTTTTTACCCTATGTAATGGGCATGATTGCTCAGGATATTTATTTTTCGAACGAAATTTTGTTGAGATCTGTTATTCGTCAACTATGCATAGATGTAAAAATTCTAATGAATATCTTCTAATAACAAGGTTCGTACGTATCAAGGGATTTGAATACCAGAATTTAAGTAAACTAATTTTTTCCTTATTTAACCCCTTAATTCTGTGTATTTTATCCAGATTGTTTGATTCCCACCAGTTTTATAAAATAGTGTAATTGGATTTATTATGGTATCATTTTACCTGTCATTAAATAAGGTGAACATTTCTTTTTCAAAAAAGTGGTGCCAAAAAGCAATTTGTATTTTTAAACCGTAATTTAATGCGACCGTTAAGGGGTTAATAAAGAAATTTTGTATGTATGACGACCATTACATTACAAAACATATGGCATTGCAATTTCTTGAATCCCTGCGACGTACGAACCCTGATTACAATCAGAAACGACTTTATGTGTTCAGGATACATATCTTTCATGCAAAATTTTGTTGAGATCTTTTGTTGCCATGTATAAATTCGGACAGGTGCACCAGTTCTGATGAATATCTTCTATTAATGTATGCAATGATTGTAAGTGTTCTGGGCATTTATCCGTCGTATAAAATTTTGTTGAGATTCCATTCCAAGTATAAAATCATTAGAGGTGTCCCAACTCTGATGAATATATGCTATTAATCTTTTGCAAGGAAAATTAGTGTCCATGATACTTATCTTTCGTACGAAATTTTGTTAAGATCATCTACCACGTAAAGATTCAGAACAAGTGTACCAATTCACATGAATACCTTGCATTAATGTATGCATTGTTATTAAATGTAGGATGTTAGTCTTTATTACGAAATAAATGTTGAAATTAGCTGCATGCCATTCTTCTTCTTTTCGAGTAAGGAAAGAATACATGTAAGTCTAGAGCATTAAGAATATATTTAATTTAAGAACTTAATAAATAAATACTTATTAATCCTAACCTTTCTTATGCGAATATAAAATCAAGTAGTTTTTATTTATTCTCATTCCTTTTATTGAATTTTTCAAATACTCCTTAACTCTGGATGATATTGCATTTATAAATAGCAACCAATAGACAAAATCGGAAATTAGGAATTTTCGATTTGTCATTGCTGCTTTTGATTAATTTCTATAGAAAAATCGAGTATTATACCAATTTTTATGTATTACATCCTACTGAGATGTATGATGAAAACAAATGCTCGTAAACATGATGAGAAAATTTTCTCGTAAATATTTGAATGAAATACTGAAATTCATTATAACAACTGAAATGGTTATGTATTCACGGACTACGGTCTAAAATTTCTGTAATTATCATAATAGCTTGCTTATTATGTATTTCATGACATCCACTTAATTATTCAAGTGTTCATTCAAGATTAATGTTATTACCTTTGATCAAATAGTTAGTTTCAAATCAAATCGGAAAGTAAGTTTTTGTTTAATTATTATTTTTTTCAGTGCTGATTTCGGTTAATTTCTTCTACAAAATCTAGTTTTATATACATTTGTATCTATTACTTTTACTGAAATATATCATGTCGATAAATTCTAGAAAAAGGATCAGAAAAAAATTTCGTAAATATTTGAATGAAAAACTAGTTAAAAAAAAAAAAAAAAAAAAAAAAAAAAAATCTGGACTGGAAGAAAAATATCAGCACTTTTTCATTTCATGTTCGACTTTTTGAGAAGAGGGCTGTAACCCCATTAGCCCCCTTCTACCTTTTTGGGTATAACGTGGTGTCACTGTACACTAATATGGAACTACAGCGAAGGGAATGGCTAGTCTGTTGAATGATATGGGAGAAAATGCAAATTTATCTCAAACAGACAGAAAAAAATCAGCACTATTTTTTCATTTCATTTTCTACTATTTCGAGAGGAGGGGACTATAATTCCAACAGCCCCCTCCCTATCTTTGGGTATGCTGTGATGCCAATGCGGACTAATATGGAGTTAACGAGAATGGCTAATTTGCTGTATGATAGAAGAAAAAATTACAGATTTATCTTTAAAAAGTAAAGAAAAAACAATTTTTTCATTTAATTTTTTGACTATTTGTTTTTTGTTTTTGTTTTTTTTTTTTTGGGGGGGGGGGGGGGGGGCTGTAACCCCGTCAGCCCCCTTTCTCTTCTTTTGTGTCAATATGGACTACTATGAAACTAAAGCGAAGGAAGCGCATAGTCTGTTGAACGATAGGGGAAAAAATGCAAATTTATCTTAAACAGGCAGAAAAAAATCAGCACTATTTTATCATTTCATTTTCGACCATTTCGAGAGGAGGGGGCTGAAATTCCATCAGCCCCCTCCCCATCTTTGAGTATGCTGTGATGTCAATGTGGACTAATATTGTGTTAACGAGAATGTCTATTTTGCTATATGAGAGAAGAAAAAATTACAGAATTATCTTAAAAATGTAAGGAAAAATTACTTTTTCATTTAATTTTTCGACTATTTCGGGAGGGGGGGGGGCTGTAACCCCGTCTGCCCCCTTTCTCTTCTTTGTTGTCAATGTGAACTAATATGGGACTAATGGGAATGACTAGTCCGCTGTATGATTGAAAAAAAATTAATTTTTTTTCCAAAAAAGAAAGACGAAAAAATAACACTTTTTCATATCACTTTCGAAAATTTCGGGGGGGGGGGGGTGGGCTGTAGCCCCATCAGCCCCCTCCCCCTTGGGTACGCCCATGTCCCTTCTCCTTAAAATTTCATTCTTCATCTTTGCTCCCCCACCAAAATGCAAGGCAAATAAAGAGCTTAAGCCATTACGAGCTGTAATTTTGGTAAAAAAGAAAAAAAAAACATTAATTAACATTGCTCCAAGTATAGTAAGACAGCCAGCGAAAACTATTAAAGGTACTCAAAAGATTCACTCCGTACAAACGACAAACAAATTTGGTACTATTAAAATTAGAAATAGATCTTGTTTTTGCAGTCTCTGTAAAAACAATCAAAAATGCGTTACCACTGAAGCTGGTGAAAAAAAAGATTGTTTCTATAATTGACTCCTCACAGTTGAAAATAGATTGACATTGGTGACAGGCGCTTAGTAATTTATGATGAATACTTATGGCCAGGTATTATTAAAAAGATCAGCATTGATAATGGTGAACAAATATTTTCTATAATTTTTTTTGCTCCTCAGGGAAACATTGATTTTAATAGGCTTCGTTATTCATCTAAAAAAGACAGCACAAATTTCAAATATGAAGATATTTTGTTGAAATCGCCATCGCCACCTCACCCTGTAACAGCGAGAAGTTTTTTTTTTTTTTTTTTTTTTTTTTTTTTGATAAAGAAATTATAGACATGTGCATTAAAAAACTGGCAGTGTAAATTGTTTTCTGAGAAAATAAAAAGAATTAATTATATGTTGGATACTTCTAATATTGTGTAAAGGTATGTTTTTTGCATAATGTGTGATTCCTATAAAATTAAGATATTACTCATAAAAAAGTAGTAAATATTTTAATATCATAGTTTAACATTTGATTTTATTATTATTATTACTGGATAACAAAAAGTTAATTATACATATATATGTATACTATACACATACAATTATAGGACAAATTTACTACATTGTTAGTCTTAAGAATTTTTTAAATACTAAGCGCAACTTATTTATGGAAAGGTCAAAACTGTGTAACGTACATGTCAACAATGTCCAAAATCTGTAACCTACGTGCCAGAAATGTCCAAAATTTTTAACCTACAGAACTGCTAGTTAAATGCTTTAATAATTAATTTTCCAGAATAGTTGCTGTCTTTTAATGTTTGTGCATAATTTTGTAGACTTATATACTATACTATAAAAAAATGGCCTTAAATTTGAAAAATTTAAAAATTACATATAGTTAACGTTTAATGATCCCACATTTTGAGAATCTCCCACTTATCTTTCCTAGGAAATTTTTCCGAGAATTGTCTGTTGTTGAGACATTCTATCAGGTTATTTACCAGTTCTAACAAGTAGCTTCTATTAATGTATGCAACGACTTTCTGTGTTAAGGATATTTATCTTTCGTATGAAATTTTGTTGAGATAAGCTACGTATAAATTATGCAGAGATGCACCAATTCTGATGAATATCTTCTATTAACGTCTGACACTGTCATAAGTACTAATAGTTTTCATATTTCGCGGGAAATTTTTTTGAGGTCATAGATTTTTCACAGGTGTAACAATTTTGATGAATATATTCTATTAATGTAGGGAAAAAATGTGGCACATGTGTTCAACTTCCGTCCTTCTAATTAGCAACAGATCTTTTAAAAGACAAGGGTAGATAACTTCAGAAATAGCACCCGATCTTTTAAAAATTATCAATATTTGATAGGATTAATATTAAAAATATTTAAAATTAATATTTATTATATATTATATATATAAAATTAATATTATTATAGTTGATTTTTTAATATAAATTATTTACACTTTTTAAAAGATTCTTTTCAGATGTTAATTAGATGAAATAGATGTTGTTCACATACACCCTTTTTTACCCTATGTAATGGGCATGATTGCTCAGGATATTTATTTTTCGAACGAAATTTTGTTGAGATCTGTTATTCGTCAACTATGCATAGATGTAAAAATTCTAATGAATATCTTCTAATAACAAGGTTCGTACGTATCAAGGGATTTGAATACCAGAATTTAAGTAAACTAATTTTTTCCTTATTTAACCCCTTAATTCTGTGTATTTTATCCAGATTGTTTGATTCCCACCAGTTTTATAAAATAGTGTAATTGGATTTATTATGGTATCATTTTACCTGTCATTAAATAAGGTGAACATTTCTTTTTCAAAAAAGTGGTGCCAAAAAGCAATTTGTATTTTTAAACCGTAATTTAATGCGACCGTTAAGGGGTTAATAAAGAAATTTTGTATGTATGACGACCATTACATTACAAAACATATGGCATTGCAATTTCTTGAATCCCTGCGACGTACGAACCCTGATTACAATCAGAAACGACTTTATGTGTTCAGGATACATATCTTTCATGCAAAATTTTGTTGAGATCTTTTGTTGCCATGTATAAATTCGGACAGGTGCACCAGTTCTGATGAATATCTTCTATTAATGTATGCAATGATTGTAAGTGTTCTGGGCATTTATCCGTCGTATAAAATTTTGTTGAGATTCCATTCCAAGTATAAAATCATTAGAGGTGTCCCAACTCTGATGAATATATGCTATTAATCTTTTGCAAGGAAAATTAGTGTCCATGATACTTATCTTTCGTACGAAATTTTGTTAAGATCATCTACCACGTAAAGATTCAGAACAAGTGTACCAATTCACATGAATACCTTGCATTAATGTATGCATTGTTATTAAATGTAGGATGTTAGTCTTTATTACGAAATAAATGTTGAAATTAGCTGCATGCCATTCTTCTTCTTTTCGAGTAAGGAAAGAATACATGTAAGTCTAGAGCATTAAGAATATATTTAATTTAAGAACTTAATAAATAAATACTTATTAATCCTAACCTTTCTTATGCGAATATAAAATCAAGTAGTTTTTATTTATTCTCATTCCTTTTATTGAATTTTTCAAATACTCCTTAACTCTGGATGATATTGCATTTATAAATAGCAACCAATAGACAAAATCGGAAATTAGGAATTTTCGATTTGTCATTGCTGCTTTTGATTAATTTCTATAGAAAAATCGAGTATTATACCAATTTTTATGTATTACATCCTACTGAGATGTATGATGAAAACAAATGCTCGTAAACATGATGAGAAAATTTTCTCGTAAATATTTGAATGAAATACTGAAATTCATTATAACAACTGAAATGGTTATGTATTCACGGACTACGGTCTAAAATTTCTGTAATTATCATAATAGCTTGCTTATTATGTATTTCATGACATCCACTTAATTATTCAAGTGTTCATTCAAGATTAATGTTATTACCTTTGATCAAATAGTTAGTTTCAAATCAAATCGGAAAGTAAGTTTTTGTTTAATTATTATTTTTTTCAGTGCTGATTTCGGTTAATTTCTTCTACAAAATCTAGTTTTATATACATTTGTATCTATTACTTTTACTGAAATATATCATGTCGATAAATTCTAGAAAAAGGATCAGAAAAAAATTTCGTAAATATTTGAATGAAAAACTAGTTAAAAAAAAAAAAAAAAAAAAAAAAAAAAAAAAAAAAAAATCTGGAACCTTTGGACATACACTGTCTACGTTTCCAAATTTCTATAATTATCATAATAGCTTTGTTATTATGTGTTTCATCACATCCACTTAATTGTTTAAGTGTCCATTCAAGATTAATGTTATTACTTTTGATCAAATAGTGTGTTTCAAATCAAATCGGAAAGTAAGTTTTTATTTTAAATTATTTATTTGTTTTGTCAGTGCTGATTTCGGTTAATCTCTTCTACAAAATCTAGTTTTATGTACACTTGTAGCTATTAATTATTACTAAAATATATCAAGAAGATAAATTCTAGAAAAAAAAATAAGAAAAATTTTAGTAAATATTTGAATGAAATTCTAAAACTAGTTTATAAAAAATGGAATCTTAACCCTCTCGCTGCGTAATTTTTTATTATTTTTTTTTATCAAAATAGGTTCAAAAATTGCGAACATCACATTTAAATCAGGCTAAACCAGGGCTGTCACTGGAGACTATTTTTATATTCTTGCAACCATTATATTAAGGAAATCAATTTTGCTGTATATATCTCTTGTAAATGCTTTTAAAGTCTATATGGATTTTTCTGCTTTTTAAAAGTGGTGCGAGTTGAATTAAAAAATAGTCGCCAGTGGAAAAAAGGAATCCCTGAGGAAATCTCGGGTTGCGCAGCGAGAGGGTTAAGACATACACTGTCTGCGGTTCCAAATTTTTTATAATTATCATGAGAGCTTGTTTGTGATTTGTTTCATCACATCCAATTAAGTATTAAAGGCGTTAGTTACTCTTAACATTATTACTTTTGATCAAATAACGATTTTTAGACAAAGTCTTAAAATAGGAATTTTCGATTTGTCATAATTAATTTCGGTTAATTTCTACTACAGAATTCAGTTTTATATCAATTTTTTCAATTACTTTTTAATGAAAGACCAAATGCACCCAACTTCTCGTAAAAAGGATGAGAAAAACGTCTCGTAAATATTTGAATGAGATACTGAATTTACTTTATAAAGATTAAAGTTAGTCTAAAGGAAATATATGTATTATATTTATTTTTTTTATCTACAATAATATTGTAAAGAAGTAATGTGTGTTTGAGTCTTTGGACAAACTCTGCTCCAACATATGCCATATTTTATGTCAGAACAACGAGTCATAATGCGATTGAAAACTGAAAACACAAAAACCTTTAGCTTATTTACTGTCTATTTGATTAAATCCACTTAATTATTCAAGTGTTTATTCATTCGTAGTTTTATTACTTTTGATCAAACAGCTAAATCTACAATAATATTGTAAAGAAGTAATGTTTGTTTGAGTCTTTGGACAAACTCTGCTCCAACATATGCTATATTTTATGTCAGAACAACAAATATAGCATATAGCAATATATTTATCTATATAAATATATTGCTATTTATATTATATATATATATATATATTATTATTATTATTATATTAGAAATATTAATATATTATATATATATATATATATTTATATATATAATAAGCAGCAATTTATAGCAATAAGTAAATAAGCTATAAATTTCAAGCAGCGTGGCCACCCGTTGTGTTGCATTTAAATATCATGAGGTCTTTTCAATTTTCTAGCCCTAACAATTCCAAATAAATCGTAATTTAGAATGTTTTTAGAACCTTTTCCGCTCATTTTACCATTATAAATTTCTAACTTCTAAACCGATCATAGTGAGATTTTAGAAACCGTTCATAGTGAGTATTTACATCTTAAAAGTAACCACAACACCAAATTTCACGTCTCTAGCCCCAACAATATCACATAATCATAAGTTTTGAGCGTTTTTGTGCTTCCAGTCGCATTATGGCTTGTTGTACTGACATAAAATATAGCACATGTTGGAGCAGAGTTTGTCCAAAGACTCAAACATTACTTCCTTACAATATTATTGTAGATAAAAAATAAATGGAATACATGTATTTCCTTTAGACTAAATTTATCACGTAGAGGTTAATTCCCTCTAAATTTCAAAAACTGTGTATATTTGTTCGAGCCTTTTTGTTATAATAAAACAGACCTTCACCTACTGTTGAAACAATAACACCTATTGTCTTTGTTTCCCCCAACACCCAGCGACCTTCAGCTCTAAATCAGAAAGCTTCTTTGGTTTTTCCGATGATAAGTCTGGAATACGTTAGTTTTGATTGTTATCAGCAACTTAATGCGCCAGTGAATTTATTTAAGGATGTAAATCTGACTATATTTTGATAGTAATTGAAGTACTATCCGATTATATTTCCTTTCATAAATGACTTTGTCTTATCTTTTGATAGTATATTCTTATGCAAAAATATGTCTTTTATGATAAAACCTCAAGTTTCTAACAATAAAGTTATTCTAGTATGAATACACTTTGCACTTTAAGTTTTATAACGATAC
Source organism: Maratus speciosus (assembly GCA_963932465.1). Classification (NCBI taxonomy): domain Eukaryota; kingdom Metazoa; phylum Arthropoda; class Arachnida; order Araneae; family Salticidae; genus Maratus; species Maratus speciosus. The sequence goes on from OZ010799.1 coordinate 187,868,758, forward strand.
TTCAATGCGAAGGATTTGTATAATTTAACTTTATAATTTCAGATACCATAAAGCGGCTACTTTGAACCGGCAGGGATAACATAGCCCCACTCTTGAAAAAATATTCAAATACTGCTAGCCATTATTCTGGTTAATATTTTCAGTTTTCTTTCTATTCGATAAGTATAAACGTATTTATGTGAGTCACTGATGCAATCGTCTTTGCTGATGCTGTGTATTAAACGTATATTTGCTGCATGATTTTTTATCGAATTTTTCCTCTGGATAAAATTATATTTTGGTATTAAAAACTATTTAATTCCAAGGTAAGTACAGTCTATTTATCCGTAGAAACTACGTATTATTTAAATTATGTTTATAAAATCTTAAATAACAGATTATTTATCATTTCATGATTAGTGGTAGTTTTGGAGTGATGTTATGAGCAAAATTGAAGTAACTTTGCACCACTTAAACTTTGCTGCAATGTTACTGGAAAAGAACACGTTAAACCAACAATTATTAACTTAGTTTTCATAGATGCTCTGAAATCAACAAGAGCTACATCGCTGCATCCAAAATAAAGCCAAAGATTACAACAGTCTTTGAAAACACCTGTTACAATTAATATTTCCCAAAAGTTTTATTCTAGTTGATAAGTGGAATTATTTGTAAACGTATATATGTGAGTCACCATTTTTTTATATTGCTTGTTAAACGTATTTTTGCTGCATGATTTTCAGTTGAAATTTTCTTCTGGACAAAATTTATTAAAACACTACACTAGTGTGCAAAACTTAGCAACGAACACAAAATGTTAATTTCTAAACACGTGAGTATTCAAAAGTAAATTCGCCAACAGCAAGTGTAAAAAATAGGTGTTATTCTAACTGCACAGCCAGTCTATAGATAATCTCCATGACCTCACAAAAAGTCACAAGTCTCACAGTCACTACAATGAACTGTAATGTGATATCTTTCATTCATCCCATTCTTAATATCATGTGATCAATCCACCGAGAAGTCTTCATGACTGCTGCTTTGTGATGAGTCACCAAATGATTTTATAATAAAGTTAAATTGTGACCCCCAAGTGAACATCATTTGGAGACTCCATTGTAAAATCCTCACGTTAGCTATTTTGTGACGAGTTCCCAAGTGATGGAAAATTAAATCATCTGGTGGCTTTTCACAAAGGAGTGCAATGGTGACTTCACCGTAGAGTCTCGGTCACCTGAAAGTCACCATGTGATGTCATTGTGACATTATTTAGAGACTCAGCACAATTCAATGTTCAAGATGACTTCAAAACGGATTCTTCACATGAAAATCACAAGGTGCTCGCTGTAATGTCACCTGGTGACTCATCACGAAACAACAGTCGCAGTGACTTTTCAGTGGAGTCACCATAAGACGACAATTTTAGAGTAATAATGAGACGAATGAAAGAGCCCAAATTTTGTTTTTTCTGTAGTGACTGTGACACTTGTGACCATGTGTGACATGAAGGAGATGTCACATTAACTAGGTGTCTTGTAGATATAATACCTATTTGCTACACCTGATGTTTATATCATTTACTCACATGTTTGAAAATTAGCATTTTATGTTTGTTGCTTAAGTTTTGCACACCAGTGTATTTAGTTTCAAGGTAAATGGGTTTTATTTATGCGTAGAAACTAGGTATTATTTAAGTTATACCTATAAAATCTTAAATAACAGATTATTTACCATTTCATGATTAGTGGTAGTTTGGGAATGATGTTATAAGCAAAACTGAAGTAACTTTGCACTAAAAAAAATCTATAAGGTTAGTAAGCATTTTCTAGGAAACTAGGATGCCTAGAACTTTTTATGTAACTGCAAAAAAAAATATTTCATGTAATTATCCCGGGTTACCGATAAAAATTTCGTAAGTATACAGATTTATTGTAGCTTTACAGATATAGTTTTGTAGGTTTACAATTTTTCTCTGTACTGATACAATTTCAGTAACCATACAGATTTCTGTAGCTTTTACAAAAACTAGATTTACATCTTTATTTTTACAGTGCACCTATCATTTGCTGCAATGTTACCGGAAAAGAAAACGTTAAGCCATCAACTATTAATTTAGTTTTCATAGGCGCTCTGAAATCAACAAGAGCTGCATGCGAAGTAAAGCCAAAATTACCAAAATATTTAAAGATGCATACCGCTGCTATTTTAATTAATATTTCCAAAAAGTTTTGAGTTTTGTTGATGAGCGGAACTATTTGTAAACGTATATATGTCAGCCATTGATGCTATCTCCATTTTTAATACTGTTTTTTAAACGAATATCTGCAGCAGAATTTTTTATTGAAAATTGTCTCTGGATAAAATTGCATTTTGGTATTTAAAAACTATTTAATTTCAAGGTAAGTGTAGTTTATGTATGCGTAGAAACTAGCTATTATTTAAATTATGCCTATAAAATCTTAAGTAACTGATTATTTATCATTTCATGATTAGTAGTAGTTTTGAAGTGATGTTGTGAGAAAAACTGAAGTAACTTTGCAACACTTAAAATTTCCTGCAAAATTACAGGAGAAGAAAAAGTTAAGACATCAATTATTTTCATAGATACTCTTAAATCAACAAGAGCTGCATGCAAATGAAAGCATTTTTTAAACTGCTTGTTAAACCTATATCTGCTGCAAGATTTCTTATTGAAAATTTTCTGGATAAAATTGTATTTTGGTATTAAAAGAAATTAGAAGAGATTAAAATTTATAATTAAAAGATTGACTAATTACATATAGATTTAACTAATTATATACATAGATCTTTATAAGATAGACTAGAAGACTCCGCCGATGCGCTAGTCGTTTTCACCAAACGAAACTTGAATCCAATAAAATATATCGATGAATTTGGCACTGTGTTTTAAAGCAATATGGATCTTTACCTGGAATATCCTTTCGCATACCTGAAAACGATACGAATGCCATTGAGCTATTATATTTTCTAATGTATCAGATAAATTTAGGCTGTTAAGAACCAACTCTTTTAGCTGATAATTTACAATAGGATAATGTTAAGTACGATATAAGAATACGCAACATACTGAAACAATCTCAATCCCTGAAAAATTTTCTAACAGTGCAAGTCTCATTAAAATCCGTCCAGAAGATTTTTTTTAAAAAGGCTAATCATTAATAAATGGATTCACCTGATTACAGAAATTTCTCCCATAATTGTATAACTAAACAAATGGAGCGGCTTGTTATGTACTAAAATCTTCTCTGAAACATTATCTAACTAAATGTTGCGAATTCCATCAAAATTTATTCAACGGATTCTTTTTAAAATGCAAATCTTTTATAATCGGATTCCCCTCATTATTGATCTTTCCCCGTTAGTCTACGATTAAGCAATGTACAACGATATGTTATATACTAAAACATTTTCTGAAAAATTATCTAACAGTGCAAATCCCTTCGAAATCCAATTAATAGAACTCAGGTTATAAACCGCCGGAACCAAATTCCATTTGCATTTTATATATGTTGCAGATAACTTTTCTTAACATATCAGCAGTGTTACAAAATCAGGGGAATTTTTATTCAGAAACTCCGAATTATCACCAGAAAGTTTGTATAGTTATTTTTCGTTTATGTAATGACAGATATTCCGAAAATAAAATAAAATAAATTACTATTCGATATTTTCTGGTATGAATTCGGAATTTTTTAATAAAAAATCCGCCAAATTTGGCAACACCGCTTAGCAGCAATTATTTCACTTTCAACACTGTCGGAACCGCACAAATCCATTTTAAAAGTCGGTAATATTATAAAAAATACAATAAAATCACAATTTCCTGTAAAGTCTCAAAATCTAGTATATTTCACTGTTGTTCATCATTTAACTGAGGTTTCAGTCTCCCGCTTTCAAAGTTCTGTTTAGGACTGCGTTCACAATTTCCAGACTGCAAAGTGCTAAACGTTACCAATAAAATCTTATTTAACTGATTATTTATAATTTCATGATTAATAGTTTGGACGTGATATTTTGACAATACAGTAAAACCTCCCTAAGCGACCACGTTCCGTTTTAATAAAAATTGGTCGCTCCGAGAGGTGGTCTCATAATGGAGGTCATGTTTAAATCTAGATTTTAATTGTTCAAAAAAGGTAACAATTAATGTTATTAAAATTTATTTTTTACATTGGGTAAAAATATGAAAATTTAAGTATCAAAACAAAAGTTAATTACGTAAGTTAATTACCTCAGAGTTAAAAAAATTAATGCACTGACGTTTGCTTTGATTTTACAGTTTTTTTTTTCTTTTATAACTTTTATTTCCAAGTCCTTTCGAAGTTCAGTAAATAAACGTAATTTTCTTGAACGGAAACAAATTATGGCGATTTCATTAATTTATCTATTTCTTTGAGAGTTTCCTGACAAAATAGGGCAGGGGAGGGGGGTTATTGACCGTCATTCTTAATTTGTCCACAGAGTTAAATTCATTGCCTAAAAAGGCACAAAGGTGTTTAAACACTTAAAAGTTACCGGAATAAATAAAAATTCTAAACTTAGTTTAGAAGTTTGATGAATAATGCGCTCTCCGGAATTATTATTCTAATAAAACCTTCTTCAAGCGACCAGGAGATAATGGAATTTGTTTCATTTTCTTCAAAGAAATGGGTCACTCATGGAGGGAGTTCAACTGAGGTGGTCTCTGAATAGAGGTAAAATTAGTATTGAGCCTATGGGGAATAAATTTCGTTCCATGAAAAAATGGTCGTTCAAGGAGGTGGCCGCTTAATGGAGGTGGTCGCACAGGAAGGTTTCACTGTAGTTGAAATATCTTTACACCATCTAAAATTTGTTCTAAAGTCTCCGGAGAAAAAAAAAAGTGGAGCTATCAACTATTAACTTAGTTTTCAATAATGCTCCGAAATAATAAAGAACTGCTTGCAAAGTCAAGTGAAATATTACGAAAGTCTTTGAAAAATGTTATTCATGTTAGTTGCAGTGTTGACATGTTAAATGCAATATATTGGCGCTTTTGGGAATTTTGTTTATTTTTTCCCTTTAATATCTAAAACAAGTCAGAAATTGTACATTAAACGTGGTAAATGAGGTGCGTTCGCACTATAACTAGTTTTATAAATATTCAAATCTTGTTGCAATAGCTGTTGCACTCTTATGCACAAATGCATGAATACAAAATTTGTTACGATTACATTTATTAAATTCAGTAATACGGAAGTAATTGGACTCCATCTTAAATAGGACGTCATCACCATGGCAACCTAGAATCATTACCTCTCATGGGATGTCATTGAATTAATTACGTTCGATAGGATTTAATAGAGTGAAGAAAACTTTTATTAATATCTTTTTACATTTTGGTTCAATTTTCATAAAATTTTAAATAACTCGACAAAATTCTGTAACGATTTTATATATTAAATTTCGAAACATTCGGTTGGGTAGATTTTGCGTTTTTATATGCTGACAGACAGTAGGACGGATTGAACGACGACTATAGGTGCTATGTATTTATATAATTACAAACGCACCTAAAATGTGGAGCTATTAGCTTAGTTTTCATGGATGCCCTGGCATCAAGAACTGCTTGCAAAGTAAATCGAAAGATTACGAAAGTCTTTGAAAAATCTTATCCATGTTAGCTGCTGTGTTTATATGCTAAATGCAATATATTAACACTTTTGTGAATTTTGATTATTTTTTCAATTTAATATCTAAAAAACCACTCCCTATATGGTGCTATAAGATAATAGAATATATTTTAAAAGGTTTTAAATTTATCTACGATATTGTTTTACTTTAAACTATTTAGTATTATTAGGCAATACATATTAACCCTTTATCTACTGGCGATACTTGTAAGTACCATTAAAATAACTTGGTATAAATTTCATTTAATACATCGATTAGTTATAATACAATTTAGAATGAGTTATAGATGCATTACTTTATCTTATTCCACAAGCATTAATGGTTACACAAAACAAAAATATTTTTAAAAGGATGATTTATTTTGCCTTTGCATCTTTTCAGCTTTCATGGCGTTGGGGGGGCGGGGAGGGATTTTTCAATTCATAAATATTTCCTAATTCTACAAAATGCTAAGAAAAATATTTAAAATAAAAGATTTGAGTGGGGTTATAAATATTGCGCAAAATCCCCATAAATTCAAATTTAATGAATCCTTTTAAATCCTTCAATCCTTATAAAATACTTCTAAAATTCATTAAATGATTATGTAACTCTTCTAATGTAGCTTCAAAAATTCACGAAAAATGCTTTAGAAGATAAAATTTCCATGAATTCATAATTCAGTACATAAAGGTTAAGCACTACTTTTAGAAGAAATATATATATATATATATATTTGGAGCGAACTTTTTCACAAAAAGAGTATTTACGCAATGTCTCGGAATAGATAGATCTTTTTTAAAAGTAATTTTGTAAATTTACTAAGCCTTACACAAGGTCTGTCTAATATTTCAGTAAGCAGGGGCGCACCTCATCTCTTGACACTCAGTGAAGGGCGCCATTATTCACATGACTGAAAACATGCGGCAATATTTTCGCATAGTATTAGTATACCACGCTAGAGGTCTGCACGGGCCCGGGCTTGGCCCGAGGCCCGTACCCGGCCCGGCCCGCGGGCCGGGCCGGGCCGGCGGAATGGAGGAGAATTTTCAAACGGGCCGGGCCGGGCCGGCAGAATTAGGACAATTTTTTCAACGGGCCGGGCCGGGCCGGGCCGGGCCGACAGACAAAATAAACGGGCCGGGCCGGGCCGGCAAAAAAATTGAACGGGCCTGCAGGGCCGGGCCGATAAAAAAAATTAATCGGGCCTATCGGCCCGATATAAGAATTTGAGAGTAGCAGATAAAATACGAGGCCATTTCCAATGAATATGACTTTTTCGAGAAGTATAAATGTGCGTTACGAGCCGATGCGAGTTTAACAATATCAATACAGAAATGTAACATGTCCATCGTAGAAATCGGCATCGTATAGTTACATGATGCCTGATCCCGGGTTTAATTTTTTTGGCAGACTTGTGCCGAAACGGAACTGGTCTTAATCGTTCTCAGGATCTGTAGGACAGGCATTGTGTTTTGTAAAAGTATTAATAGAGATAATGAACTTCTGTTAACAGCATCTTTGGAAATGTACCTTAAGGTGGTTCTCATATTTACTGCTCAACAATGCAAAACTTTCAGACACATTTTCTGACTCATTTTTAACAATAAAGGCGTAAAATTGACAGGCCTGAGTATTGAAGGCATTTGGGATCGAATAGCGCTTCCATTTTTCATAAATTACGTACAGAGATAACAGAGACTCTTGTCACGTGACTGTACGTTTTTCTCCTTTCCTGTGCTATCGCTTCCGGAAATTCGATTCAAAACGTTAACTTTGGCAGTATTTTCTGAAAGATATATTACTTTTATCTAAGAAAAAAACGTCATTTACATGGTTTCTGAATAAGAATACCTGCCAATCTCATGCGTTTCCGAAAAGAAATGAATTCACAAATGTATCAAAATGTAGCTCCTTTCTATCAGAAATAATTTCACAAATCTACTTTTTATTATAAGCTTCAGAAGTTATCATGTTTTTTAACCCTTTATTCTAAACTATAATAATCTTTTAATAAACCCTTATTTATATTTTGAAACGTCTGTAGAGACGTTGACTAAAACACTGTAAGTAATCGTTAATGTTTACTATTGTATGTTTTCTATTTTGCGAACACATAGTAATTTAAAATATACTGTAAAATGTTCCCATAAATATGCATGTAGTATACATTAAAAGAACCTTAATTGTGTGTCGAGAAAAAATGGAATTTTTTGTAGAAATTTAGTCGGGCCGGGCCTGTTTTCACTGATTTTTGTACGGGCCGGGCCGGGCCGAGAGCGGTAAAAATATAAACGGGCCGGGCCGGGCTCGGGCCGAACTTTCAATTTTTACACCGGGCCGGGCCGGGCCGGGCCAAAATAGCTTTCCTTCGGGCCGGGCCGGGCCCGGGCCTGGAAATTCCGGCCCGTGCAGACCTCTATACCACGCACGTCTTAATGCAAATGAATGTTACAGAGGTAGAATAAAGAACCCTACAGTTCTGGAGTTACATGTATTAAATTTCAAATTATACATTTTTGTACGAGAGATCCATCTCAAAAGTGTTTGTAGGGTAAGGTGCCAGAAAATTTAATTCGCGCCTATAATAACAACAATGACAAAAAATAAATAAATAAAATTTAAACATGGAAATCAGAGATATTGCTACGTTTCGTTTAGGATGTGAAAATACGCTTTGACCTATTTTGAAGGCGTGAATTTAGTTTTATAAAAAGTACAAAAGCAAAAACAGGCATAATAGTGACCAATCCATATGTGTGGTTCCAGGGAGATAGTTTGGGAGTGCTATCATAGATGGAAATCGTGCTGCAATGTTTTATTAATTTTTCTAGGTAAATTTAAAAAAAAAAACCCTAAAATTTCAAAAATCAAGAAGGAAAAATTTCCCCTTTATGCTCGTATGAAACAGCTAATGGACCAGTGTGACAACTGCAAAAAGAAAAAAGCAGAACTTTCATGCACATGTGTCTTCAAAGGGGCGGGAGAAGGTGAAAAACATTTATGTTTCTTCTTAAGTATTAAAAAGAGCTATTTCCAAATATTACCAAATTTAATCATCATAATTACTCTTTATAAACAATAACTAGAAATCGTGAAAATATGCATGATTAAATTTTCAAAGTATGTTTCTGGTTTTTAATGCGTTTTCACAGGTTTTGAAAATATCTCTGATGCAAATATTATTGATTTTAAAGAAATAATTCTTTATAATGGAATTTTACTTCTAAAAAGTTTCATAACAGAAAACCTTCAAAAGGGCGCCAAGAAAATCTTCAAAGAGCGCCGCATTGGACAGCCCTACCTTACACGAGTAGTGCTGCCAATTTAGGGGATTTTGCTATTCAGATATCTACAAGAATTTTCGAATAATTCCGAATTCGGATTATTTAGTATCTCATTAAATATAATGAATATTACAATTTGGAAATTCTGATAAATATCTGAAAAAAAAAAAAAATCGAACCGCCAATAATGTACACGAATGGTGGTTAATCAACTCTAAAAAGCGGTGCCAAATAAGACTAAGTAGCAGTGCTAAATTATGACAGGGTACATCTTTACGGAATACAGTTTGCCATTCGGTAAACAGCAGATAATTTTAATTTATGTTTTTAATAGATTAATGTGTTTTAAAGAAGTGTTTTTAAAATACATAAATGACTAAATACCTTTTTTAGGTATTCTATGCAAGAAATACGCCTTTGTTATAATAAAACCTCAAGTTTGTAACAATAATATTATTAGAGTAAGAATACCCTTTACGAATTGAGGTTTGCCTTAATGAAAAGGTATTGTATTTGTATGAAAATTGATGCCTTAATGAAAAGGACTTTTATAATTTAATTCTATCATTTATAACAAGTTGTATTTTTGTAGAATCGAATTTGTTATTGCGAGAGGCATTTAAATTCAGAAAAATTTTAATGGATTACTATGTGTAAAGAGTGTTTATTTTAAATTAAATAAATTAACTACTTTTGACATTGTGTTCTTACAAAGAAGAGATGGTTCTATTGTAATAAAAGCTTTTTTTTTTTATTATTTGCTAAACACAAGTTTTTAAGAACACTATTTGTATGTAAATGAGCTTTAAAGCATTTAAAATTACAAAGAGATTTTAATACAGAGGGTTTTTCTTATGATTATGATTAAACTTTATAATTTCAAATAGGCTATACATTTTGAAGTAAAATTTGCTGTTGGCAAGGGAATTTCAATTTAGAATTTTAACATGTTACTCATGTTCAGAAGAAACATATTAATAATTAAATAAATGATTAAATGCAATTGATATTTCTTTCATTTTAAAAGATACATCTCCGTTATAATAAATCTGCAGTTTTTTAAAATAATTTTATTCGAGTGTAAATGTATTTTACTGAAAGAGATTTTCTTGCAGAATTTTCTATGATTGAATTTTACGATTTTAAATTAATTAACCCTTTTAATGGAATTGTGTAAATTTGCTACTCGGTTTTAATTTCTAATTTCAACAATTATTGTATTTTAAAGAATGTTTTTCAAAATTAAATAAAAAATAAAGCAAAATCTCCTTTAAGGGAATATAATAATTAGTTTATGTATGTATCATTAATATACACAAAATAAAGATACTATGATAATAATGACATATGATGAGATAATAATGTCATATCTATGAAGTATAACTAGTCCTGACAGGTTTTTTTAGCAGATTTTTGAATACCACTATTTCAGAATAGCAATATTTGCTTTATTTCATCTCGAAATGTCTACCATTAAACAGGGAGATTATTACTATTTGGAAATAGTGGTAATCAAAAATCCGCCATACTGGCAACACCGAGTATAAAATCATTAAAGTGCTTTGCAAATACTAACCGGCTATAAGCAGTGCCGTATTTAAATTGTTTTGACAAGATTGTTTTTATTTATATACTATATAAATGTTACACAAATCATTTTCAGTAAAAACTTTGCTGTAGTATGTTTCAAAAATGCATTTGAACTTCGCAGGTATCAGTGCATTTTTATGAAAATGAAACGTTTACGAGTAACCAAACGAACGTACAGATTGACAAATCGCTGTACAAACATCTTGTAACTGCGTTGGAAAGTATTAAAAACTCATCGCCTGTCAATCTATATTATACAAAAATACGTCCAGAATTAACGCTGATGTCATGATGTTACGTTATTAGACAATGGCGCTAGGCTAACGGACGCGCTATCTTTCGCGTAAGACCACTGCAGTCACTGATACTCTTTTCGTAAATCTGCGCATTAATGTATTCGAGCATGACGTGGTCTGTCTTTTACGTTAGCCTAGACCATGACGTCGTAATGCTAAAACAGAAAAAATCGGCGAAATGTAACAATCCCTTGAGGTCTGTGAATTATATGCACAGTAATATTTACATGTATATAGACATATACTTACACACACACACTTGATAAATTGCTTTCCATCTCAGCGGTACTTGATGAAGTATTGTCAACTTTATCACCAAATACTAGGTAAATTTCTCGGTAACTGGCCGATTAGACAATATTCTCACCGTAATTTATTTAAAGTAAAACTCTTTTTTCTGGTATCTAAACAGTCTCAAATCTATATTTTTCTGGTGAATTTCATTTTTACTCATATTTATCAAGAGCATTTTAGTATCTTGAATTTTTGAGCTTTCAGTTGATACAAACAAGAAAGAAAATTCATGCAGGTAGTATGAGCTTTAAATCTTTAATGTATTTTTTTAGTATTGGAATTAATCTGCTATTTTGCCATAGACTCAATATTTAATTTTACACCGAATTTGTTTTCTTCGGAATTCTTCGAAAATGTGTAAATCATTTAAACGCAAAATTTGATGTAACACATATAATAAAAAGTTTCACTTATAGATGTATATTATGCACAAAAAGTAAAAACTTTCAAAAAATTAAAAATAAAATTTTAAAAGTCTAAAAACTCACACGTTTCAACCACTCTGTGGCCACCATCAGGGTTATACTTCAGTATTGAGAGACACAAGCATTTATAGTTTGTAAAAGTAAAACATAAACATACTATGTTGAACCCGTTATCGTCATAGCGCCATCTGAACAAATTTAATTTAACTATCCATTTTCAAGAGATAAAATATGAAGAAGCCTGAATATTAATGCCAATAACTGTGTGATACCTCTTTAACTTTGAGTTAAATGTTGTTTCAAAATATTCAACCGTAACTTATGTATATTGTAAGGAACTCTTTCATTACAAACATTTCCAATTCTCAATTCAATTTCCAGGGATTCTCTAATTATGCTTTTTTGCGGATAAGTACACGGCGAAATAATTTTTGCATTTTCGTAATCTATTGTTGTAATCTCATTTTTAGAACAAAATCTTGAAAGAGTTGTGGGATTGTCTATTGTATTTTATATTTTAATTTACAAAATTTGACATTTACGAATTTTGTATATTATAAAAAGTGTTTGGATGCCCAGCTTAAGATATCTTATTAGCTTTACATAAAATGAAAAATCTGGAATAAAATATTTTTTTTTTCAGGATGGTGCAGAAGATGCCATTACATATTTTAAAAATCGCTCTGGTCTTGCCCTTATATTACGCAGCATCATACGCTCAAGATGGTAAGGCTATTATTTGTCTACATTTTAATAAATTGATATTATGCACAATATATTTTCATTATTTTATACAACAAATATGTTAGTATTGACGAACCTTTATACTTCTGCGTCCAGAAAATTCCTATTTTAAACTTTCTAGCTTGCCGAAAAGGTCTATCATAGGAAAACAGAATAGCATATTATTATATATATATATATATATATATATATATTTTTTTTTTTTTCCTAATTAAAAGCATTTTCAAAATGAAAAAAAAAATAAACCGCACGTACATATTTTGAACTACATATATATGTACAGGGTAAGTCAAAATGAATATAGCGATTACAAACGGCTATAACTATTTAATGGAAAAGAATTTATCAATAAGATTAACACAGAATGTAGACGGAACTTCAAAATTTCTTTACGTAAGACAAGTGCAGTGAAGCGGAAGTCTACGCATGCGCGCGATTTGAAACTTTGCAACGACAAGAAACCTGTTCATTGCGGCCGTCTCATTAGTAAAAATGGCCAATTATGACGGTAAAAATGGCCGATTTTTTTCCGGTGGTGTTATGTGAAAGAAGTTCTCAAAGAAGTTCTCAAAGAAGTTCTCAAAGAAGAAAGCCTCCCATGCCTAAAACAATTGAAGAACTCAAAGTACACATTTGTAATGCGCTTGCATTGATGACTGAACAAATGCTTCAGAATGTATGGCGTGAAATGGACTACCGCCTAGATGTTGTTCGTGTGACTACGGGAAGTCACATAGAACATCTATGACGTATGTATACAAAATTTTGAAGTTCTTTCAACATTCTGTATTAATCTTATCGATAAATTCTTTTCCATTAAATAGTTATAGCCGTTTGTAATCTTTATATTAATGTTGACTTACCCTGCATGTTCTGACCGGTATTCCTCGTAGAGTTTAGAAGATTGTGATTTGTGAAATATTATATATTTTTACATTTTTTAATATTTATCGTGTTTCATTTCAATATTTACAGATTTCGCATGACATATTCATCCAAAAAAAAATCACACGATATTTCATTTCAGTCATGAGTTTCTGTACAATACTCAAACTTGAGACATAAATATGAGAACAAGAGAATTTCTTTTAAATTCTGATTCTCCTCGCATGAGGGATACCGAAAACACGACTCAGAATCATTCTGGACCGATGACGAGGTAATTTGAAAGATACTAGATATCGTAGCATAGGCATGGGGTGAAGGGAACTTTTTAAAAATTCTGCCTATTCCCCAAAGCACGCCGAAAACCTATGCATGTTTTATTGCGTGCCCCATATACTATTGGAGATCTCAAAAATGAAACTTGGGAGATGTTGGGATACGATTGGAATAAAGAGTAATATTTCGATCTTGCGTGCTCCCTTCTGACAGAGGTACCAAAAACAGACAAATAATCGAGTTGACAGCTGAAATTATAGGATTAGTTAAAACGATTTGCTTATTAAAATGCAACTGGTCTTTCAAGCCATGTCTTGGTGGAAAACACTTGCAAACCCGATTTCAGTGGTTGACTGGTAGGTTTACCATTGTGTTTTCTTGCTCCCAGTCCTCCATGTTTTCATGCCTTTGGGTGCAGGAAAACACAATGATAAATCTACTTTTCAATCAGTAAAATAGGTTCTGCAGGTGCTTTTCACAAAGATATGACTTAGCAGACGAGTTGCATTTTAATATGCTCATCGAGTTCTGTCTAATCTTGCAATTTCAGTCATCAGCTTGATGAGGTGATGATATGCGCAGTCGCCACACTGTCTATCAGTATGAAAAAGAGTACATCGAAGTTTCCCTCAAAATACCAGTTCTTAAATTGCAAAAGCGATCAACGGAGCTCTGCTCCGACGCTTCTTTATTTTTAGTGTGTATTTAAATATTAATCCGAGCCTAACGAAGATTATATAAATACTGCTCACGGAAGTTTACCGAGGCAGCTCTATGTTGTGTTTTACTGGTTGTTTAAAAAGAAAAAAAATTGGCAAGTAAGGTTTTATGAAAAATTTCTACCTCTGATTATAAATATTTTTGCCATAATTTCATTCAGTAAATTTCAGTAAATATACATGCATATGTATGTATTTAAAATACACTCACTGCCCAAAGTTAAGCATGGAGCGGTAAAATGCAAAACAATCGACAAGTACTGCTTGAATTGACACGAAATGCGGAAGGAAAAAAGAAAATATGTTTATGCAAGAAGCAAAACAAAGATTCACGTACAAAGGAGAAAACAATATTAAATTTCCATAAGTTATAAAATGAAGTCATATTAGTCATTAACAAAAAAAAAAAGTTTAAAGCGAAAATAAACAAACAAAGCAGACATTAATAGGGTGTTTGAGTACCCCTCACCTGCATATAATGTTTACAGTGTGATAAGGCTTTCTATGAGGAGATTAGCTAACATAGAAGCAAATAATCGTTATTCCTTCTGTAGAGTACTTTGCAACTCTGTGAGACTTGCTGAGAATGGGAAATGAGTATGCACAGAAAGGCCGAGGACATCTCAAAAATTTTCAGTGCTATTAAGGTCGGGTGAGTATGCCGGCTACTTCATACAACGCAATCCTCTCACCACCCAGGTAGACTTTGACGAGGGCGGCTCTATAAGGACGCGCATTATCATCCATTAAAACGAAAGTAGAACCAACTGCTGAAGCTTACAATGTCACAGTGGAGTCTAGGACTTCATCCTGATACCGGACAGTCATAGAACTCCGTCTAAAGATGTACAAGTCGATGCGATATCAAAACGAAATCCCTGCCCAAACCATGATGCTTTCACCTCGGAATGCGTCATGTTCGGATATGTTTTGGGGCCGATTGTGTGTGCGTACTTCTCTCCAGATCCTTACAAGACTGTCATCTTGTTGCATGGCAAATATAGACTCATCCATGAATATAACGTCGCCCCGATCAGTCACACTCCAATTGATATGATGTCGGCAGCACTTTAATAGTGCCCCTCTAGACTGGACTGATAGAAGAACACAAACTCGAGTACCCGGATGCATAGTCTATTCATGAGTATTCTTCGACGCACAGTAATGGCAGATATTGTCTTACAAATGGGAGCTGTAACCTCGATTTCGCTTGACTACAACGACAATATATCGATCATCCGCGGTAATCATAACCCTTGGACGACCGGTCATAGGTCTTAGGACAATTGCTTGGCTGGTTAGGAATTGTTTCCATGATCTTGAAATTACGAAATGAGGAAGAAAAGAGCAACATTTGTGATTGATTCCCCCGCTTCAATGTATTCGACGGAACGTCAACGCTCAAAATCTTCTATTCATGTTCTTTAAGCCACAGAAATACGCCTGTCTTGAAAACAAGGCGTACGAAAGCTCTAAACACTTTTTCTCAGCATTTACTTGCTACTCTTGTAACCCATCACAATGCAGGATTCTTATACGACTGCCTTTTTTACATATATCTCGACAAGAAACTATACGATTTGTTGTTACATAACATATTTACATACTTCTATCTAACTCCGCAGCGAATTGCATCGTCTCCAATTCAAATTGGCTTCCGAAAATTAACATTTTCCTGTGCGTGCTTAACTTTTGGAAGTGAATGTATATTTAAATTTTCGTTTGATGTAAAAAAAACTTTAAATTTTGCAAAAAATGTATGAAATACAAATATGCTGGTGGGTACGGGATAGGATGATACGCTACTGTTGCTAGTAATGGAGAGTATTAGAGCTCCGGTACTTTTCTTGTTAGAAATTAACCTCTAATGTCCACCACGGGGAAAGAGTTGAAAGATTCAAAGAACCTTACAGAAAAGTTCGCATCAAAGAAAGACAAAATTTTACATTTTACAGCAACATTTTCTGTGATTTCCAAAATTCGTATCGGTAAATTTAGTCTACGAGACGCCTGGTATAGCGTCTAGATTTATGTCTGTAAACCAGCCTGATGTTAGATAAATAGTTATTCAACCAGTCTTTCTGTTTCATAAGAATTAAATGCGCATGATTTTATCTCGCTAAAAAAAGGAGGATTAATGGGTTGGTTGCCATATCAGAAATTTTCCTTTTCAGGAGAAATTTATTTCTGTTTTCAACTTGATCCTTTAAATATTGATATAATAAATTGAATGCGGCTTTCTTGCTGACATCCTAATACCAACCGAAATTTCTAGTAAAAATATAAGATTTTTTGTAACTGTCTTTATTATGCTATAATTCTAAAATGTTAATTTCTTTTTTTATGCATCCCTTTCAGTTTCCAAATGTACAAATATTTGCGAATTCTGATACTTTCTTGAAATAATACTTTCAAGAGAAATTTTAAGTCATTATAATAAGTTAACAGCAGAGTTAAAGTAACTTTTCAAGTTTAAGGAATTCGTTAAGAGAATTTAACGTGACATTTATGCATTTCTCTCAAAAATAATAGCTAATAATTTGAATTTTTGGTGTACGAATTTGAAAGTTGTTTGTCAAGTTTTGCATCATGTCAGCCCATTCGAAAGGCAATGACTTGATCTAAGCCATAAATCTTCTTCTAAGCTTGAGAACTGACTCTAAATCCCCAGGTTACAAATTCATGGCTAAGGCATTATCTCCCAAGCTCAACATTCAAGAGAAATAGATATCTATATAACAAGCTAGCCAATGTATCATTCCAGAAGGGTTTATAAAATAACATTTTTACTCGTCGAGAAATTGATTTATTTTTTATCATTTCAAGAAAGTATACAGCAACCTTTCCACTCGATAACAACCTCAGATATTCATCCACGAAGAGAGGATCCATATTCCCATATAGTGTCAAAAATAAATTGGAATTTTCAGAAAGTGGGCGAATTTTATTCATTTTCACTGCTTGAATAATCAAAGAGCTTAATTTAATTTACATCTTTTTAAAACGAAGTGCTTTCAGTGGATATATAATAATTAAAGTAATATTTGGTTATGAAAGTTTTGTTATTTTTTTCATTTGCAGCTCATTGACCTCTCATCATGTTTGCATTGTTGTCTGCACATCATTTTAGACGCCATCGTCGTTTTGGTTTCTTCACTAAAAATATTTAACTAAAGATGTTAAAAAGTTTACATTATTTTTCAAACGCGTGTCTCGTACATTTCCTCATTACAGCTTATGTGGAAAATTAGACAACAGATCGGTTCCCTAATGCTAACTAAATACTATAAACAATGCTAGTATTAGTATTTACAGGGTCGGAGTATACAGGACAAATTTAATTGTTCAGACAACTATTTCGGGTCAATTATATCCATGGTATGTCCCATATTACATGTGTTTAAGAAATTAACCTCCAAAATTTCAGATTGTGGATGCTGGTTAGGAACAATAAAATTTCTCCTATATGCTTCGAGCCCTGATATTTTAGGATTTCAGCGGCATGACAAAAGAGATCCTGATGAGACTGAAGTAGAATTTTTTACCCCTATATCAGTGAATATACATATTGATGTCAATATATTTAATCGTTATTAAAGTCTTGAGATTTTTCAATTAGCCTTCGAAAAATCCAAGCGTGAAAAAATGGGAAAAAGTGCATTTATAAAGTTATTTTATTATGAAAGACGATAGGGATTTCAAAATTAAAAAGAGACCAATTGTACCCTAAATATATGTAATTTAAATATTTGTTTATTTGTTTTATTTCATTTTTTTTCAGCGAATGACTTTCAATGCAATTGCATGGAATACTGGGAATGCATTGGCCAAGGAGGTGCCCCATACGCCTATTGTTCGTACACCCACAAGGTTTGTTGTTTCCTAAATTCTGTCGACGTCAAAGTAGGAATTTTGCCCAAGAAAGGAAAACTAACGTCTTGTGGGCAGAAAGGTACGGACAATGGAAAAGATGGCGTATCAGAAGCTGGAGAGTGGCCATGGCACGTAGGTGGTAGAATCTTTTTTTTTTACCTCTTACATTTTACGCTTCTTCCATAAATCTCATGACGATCTGTAGCTGCAACAAAAGGTTATATAGGTTCCCTTACAACTTGTTTATGCATTTGTTTAAGAATAGCGCCTATATTAATAAAAATACGAGATATAAACTTTTAAAAAAATCCGCATCTTTTTTTTCTATAAAATGCAGGATTTTCAACCAAATTTCACTCCAGTTTGAAAAAGAACTTGATAAAATATAAAAAGAACATTGCACTGTAATTAAAAAAAAAATGATGGTTGGTTGGTTCATTAGAGTTTTATGGCACAAAGTCCCTTTAAGGACATGCTGCGCCAAAATTGAAAAAAGAATTCATACATAGGATTCTATATGCATGACAATCATAGTTGACATTTTATATGATATATTGTAAAAATATGTAATAAATAGATATACGAAATATTTTTTTAACTGCCCATGTGCGAATGACAGTATTTTTTGTTTCCTAATTTAGTACAGACCTAAATAGGATAACTTATATAACAAGTTGGAAATTGTACGTCAAACGTGGCAAATGAGATGCGTTCGTACTATAACTAGTTTTATAAATATTCATATCTTCGTGCAATAGCTGTTCCACTCTTATGCAAAAATGCATGATACAAAGTTTATTACAATTATATATATATATTAAATACAGCAATATGGAAATGATAGGATTCCATCTTAAATAGGACGTAATTACCATGGCAACCTAGAACGTTATCTATCATGGGATTCATTAAATTAATTATGTACGATAGGATTTAATAGAATGAAGAAAACTTTTATTAATATCTTTTTAAGTTTTGATTTTATTTTTATAAAATTTGAAATGACTCAACAAAATTCTGTAACGATTCTATATATTAAATTTCAAACCATTCGGTTGGGTAGTTTTTGCGCTGTTATACACGGACAGACAGACGGGCGTACCAGACGACGATAATAACATTTTAAAAGTTACCCCAATGTGCTGAGTTACATTTCATTTGATTTCGAAAATATCTGGATGAGAAAGGGTTGCTTACAAATTGCAATTTATACAATATAAATATTGTAATTTATGAAATGTAATGCGGTAAATATATCTGATGTATTTTTCTTAATTTATAAGCGTGTATGTGTATTCAGAGCATGAATAACTTTTATATAATTCTGTATAATTATCCTGTGATTTAGGAAGAAAAAGGCAATTTGTGGAAATCGCTTGTCGCTCAATTATTTTTTTCAAGTAATCGAAATATAGCTCACTGCATTGCTTGTAACATCCTGAATATTCATTATATTTGAGTGATTTTCGTGTATAAGTTACCCTATATACATAACTACTATATTAGGAAAGAAAAAAAACGTGCTATCAGTCGGCATTTAAAATTATTCCATTCGAATGTTGATTTTTTATCGAATATTTTATATATTCCTTTTTTAGTTTCAGTATACTTTTCCGACTGCAGTTTGTCAAGGTTTCTAAAAGTGGCTTTAAATTTGGTTGAGAACACTGTAAGATATAAACAAAAAGCATACAAATGTTTTTTTATTTTTTCACAGAAACGTCTTTTTTTTTTTACAAATGCTTACAGACATTGTACAGGGGCTATATAATCATTTGTTACAGTTACAGATCATTTCGATCTTTTTATGATACAGAATGATCATAGCTTATTATTTATTATTATTATTATTATTATTATTTTGCTAATCTCTTAACTGCACTCGTGACTAATTCTTCTCTTAAAAATACGAAATCAAACATTTCTTTATATCCCCGAATTTCAAAAACAATTCGTCTAATGTATCTGTAGATTTTTTACAAGTTGTCTAAAATCGAAAGTTTCATGGTGCTTTTGATCAGAGTGTGGGTCTCGTAAGTCTGCGAGGATGGTTTTATGTTACAAGTTTTACAAATATTGTAGATAAAAACATGTATAAAAATCACTTATAAACAGATTAAGTAAAATAATGCTAAAAAGTGATAAAATATCTTTATTAAGATTGACCGATCGTTTCGTCGCACCAACGGCGACATTTTCAAAATCATTTACGATACCAAATTTTTTCACAAAATTTAAAAACAATAAGCATAGTAAACAATGTCACGAGTCATGATGCATAATGAAAAATATTGCAAAACATAAAATAAAAATAAAATTACCTTGGCTATTTGCGAGTGTGGATTAATTTTGGCTATTGTTATTAAGATTACATAGCATCTCTTTCCAAATTTTAGGTAAATCAAGGGACACTGAATCACTGCAAATATTCTTGTTGCGTAAAAATATCTCTATTGATTCTCGGATTATGGATGGTAAATAAAATCTTGATATATAAATTAACTTGCTATTTTTAAAATCAATCTGTAACGGTTCTTCGCTGCATAATCTGGCCAAAGCTGTGGTTCTTCTGTTGTACTTGATGTCTGCTATATGTTCTTTGATTCTGGTTTTAAGTTTTCTACTTGTCATACCTATATAAAACTGCTTTGTTC
Organism: Maratus speciosus; assembly: GCA_963932465.1. Classification (NCBI taxonomy): domain Eukaryota; kingdom Metazoa; phylum Arthropoda; class Arachnida; order Araneae; family Salticidae; genus Maratus; species Maratus speciosus. The sequence continues at coordinate 187,889,432 of OZ010799.1, forward strand.
CATCTTCTTTTGTGAAGGGTATTTCGTATCACTTTTTAGCATTATTTTACTTAAATATTGTAGATTTAGAAAAAAAAAACCCATTGGATTATCAATATAGATTTTCAATATTCCAAATGAATAACTGCCAATAATGCTTTCGTTTGGAAAATCATTTGTTGCCTTTGCTGTTATGCATTATGTAGGTTTATTTGTCATTAGTACTGTTGGTTTTGTGATTGCGGTACATTAATTTCTTACTGGAGGTTTTTCTCGCGGACAACATTGCTGAAATTTTCAAAATATGCAGATTTTTGTGGTTCGGTTGACCCATTCTGTTTATTTATCCAAGATCTCATTGTCACTGATTTGTTCTTTATCGAAATGATCATCTGTGCTTGATTTACTCTATTAACATTCTACTGAAAATTTTAATTTTTAGCTTCTTGGTAGATCGGATAGAGAAGTGGACTAAAATTCATCTAATTCTTCCCGAAGACCATTGAAAAATCTTGATATCGGCAATCTGCATTCAGAGTTTGGTTTTCTTCATGCATTTTTCACACGTAATCTTGTTTAACGAACAATGGATTTTTATGTGCCCAAAAATCTGGTAAATGAAACATCTGAGAGATTTTTAAATATTTAATGATTGTGAATTTTCTAGAATTCTAGAATAAATTTCTAGAACATTAATATAACATAATATAATTATATATAAATATAATAAAATATACTATAATATAATATAATTTCTAGAATAAAAAATTTAATACGTTGATTTCAGGTTTCAACACCTGTTGAAAAAGATTTCTTCTTAGTTCTTGAAACCTCACTGAGTAGACCACGAAAAATTATATCACTCAGCTCCAAATTTCGAGACTGTTCAAATTTTTCTTGTACTATCATGGTGCGGGTGACGGTAAAAGTTCATAACACATTTTTCTAAGGGCAACCATAAGAAAATGCATAAAATTCTTCATTATACGTTTAGAAGATAATTAACTTCGTCACTGTCTGTGTATCTACTAGTGGATACATGCTACATAAATTTATTAAGTTAATTCCATCTGGAGCGAAGGCGTTAAATAAAAAATGTCCGGGACAAAAACCCGTGGTATCCTACGGATCAATTGCTGAATTGTTTTCAGTTAATGGAGAATGGGGGTACATTAGATCTCTTTTGTAAATTTTGACTGTTTACTCTCAAAGTTCTGGCTTTTTATGTTTGAAAAAAATGCATGCATATTATCTATATGTCAAGGTTTGTCTCACTCACTCAAAACCAATAATAATGCATACATTTTTTAAAAATATATTTTTTTAATAGCAAGTGACAAAGTGGACCATTGTACCCCAAGGTCTGGGTACAATAGTCCACAGCATGTGGCTCTGCGGACTACAAAAATACCTTTATGTAGCGCATTCTTTAGTAGCAGAAAGCATATAATGCATTATATTTGCTTATTCATGTCCTTAGTCTATACATACAAGATTAACAAATATTAAAGTTAGCAAATACTAAAAGATTTTTGTGTCTTTGAATGTCTGCTGTGTTCTTGTAAAACTGTAGAGTTCGAGAGATTCATTGTAATTTCTTGAACATTTAAAGCGATTCATGAACAAAATCGAAATGAGCACATTTTGATTTGATTTTCACCGCATGAATCTTACAAAACATAATCTTAATCCCTTTTTTATCCTGTTACCAAACCATCCACAACAACAAGAGAAACATTGTCCTTTTTTGTCATAAATTTGACCAAAATGTAATTACCCACTTTTCTTTTGTTACCAAAGATAGCATTACGCTGTGAAATAATTTCATCTTTACTTTATTCTGTACTACTTACACTGTAAAAAAAATTATGTAACGTTATTCCATAAAATTGGTGACAGCCTTGCTGCCTCCATTTCATTGAGTAATTTAACCAATGTAACTGGTATTGCGTTACACTAATGTATAATGTAACACCAGTTTTATCAGTTTAAAATACACCGTTATATAAGTTAAATTACTCCATAAAATATGAGGCAGCATGTTTCCACTAATTTTATGGAGTAGCGTTACATAAATTTTTTACAGCGTATAAACAGACAGTTATTCAAAGTTTTTGATGCATATTTTTTCTTTTTCTGCCTTGAAACATATCATGGACCTTCAGTGTTACCACCTTTTTCTGTCACAGAAATCAACATTGTTTCTAAGTTCTTTTTAGTTCTAACTAAAGTGGCATTTTTTTTTCTTCTTCAATTTTTTCTCTTCCTACTATTTTGCTCCTTTAATAATCCTTTTCACTGCTGTATCAATCAGAATTATTAATGCACTTCTCTTTCATTTAATTATAGCAATGCGCAAACATATTTTGGTGTGGGACGCAATTCTAAAAGTGATATGATTTTTATCTGATGCATTTTTAACTGGTGATAGCTAGAGATGGGAAATATAGTTACTTTTGGTTAACAGGTTACATCGTTCCACACTTGTACGAGTAACAGGTTTCAACAACCTGTTATTTTTATAACAGGTAGCTAATGGTCAACGGATATTTTAATTAGAAGGCCTTTTAAACAAAATGTTTGGAATAGTTTTTTGATATAATTATAAATGCTGTTTTCTAATGAGATGAATCAAAATTAGTTTGTGATTAAAAACTTAATTTTTGCAAGACAAAAACTTACCTAGATATGATACTTTGAATTTCATGCATTTTTTGGCGTTTACTGGCACTAAAAACGTGTTTTTCCATTTATGGTGATTAAAACATTAAAAAATTTCAAAAATTCTAAGTATCATAACTCAGTAAGTTTTGACCATAAAAGAATAACTTTTTGCTGTTTTACATGTTAGAACATGGAAAAACTTTTTCTAAATAAAACTTATAGGACCCAGGCATTGTATAAAATTTGTAATTTCTTATCTATTTAAAAAGTAATTATTGTAATGTAAATCGATTTTTATGTGAAGCAGAACAAAATATGAAACATTTTTGCAATTGGAACTATATTGGTAAACGATAAGAGACACGCTGCATAATAATTAACAAAGTTTTAACAACACGATTTCTACCCCCCCCCCCCAAAAAAAACAAAAAAAAAACACGAATACAGCATAGATTATGAAATCAATCACTTTCCAACACATTCAGAATACCATACCAAAACATCACAATTTATAAAGGTGGAAGATGATGTCTTAATGAACAATTTGGAAATCGCATAATGCATTTGAAAACACGATTTCTCCCATTACCATGAAGAATCGTTAAAATATACGATTTTTTTGCAGCCCTGTATATGATCTACAGATAGGTATGCATACTATATAGTATGAAAAAAGGACGTTCAGTTAAACGCATAATACATTTTAAAATTTCCGTGCAACAATTTCAGCCAATAAACGAATGTTGTTGAGAACTGTTGTTCGACCTTGTACATGATCTAGAATTTATACACATCAAGTAATTTTTTAAAAATAGTTAAATTTAAAAATGCATACCACAATTGAAAACGCTTTTCCAGCAGTTATTGTTCGTGGCTTCAATAGTTCAATTATTGCTCATTTTCTTCTATATCCAAATACTTTTGTGTGTTCCTGTAAATAAACGATAAGTTCTATGCATACCTACCTATATGCACTATACCTATTCTGTAGCAAGAACCTTGTAGTACACCTCGGTAATTTATATCAATTTCAATATTTTTTAAATACTGTAATATCATTAAAATACACAGCAAGCGATTTTTCCCCATAGACCGTAATGTAACGTAATTCTTTTGAGTGGCCCTGTACATGAACCAAAAATGCTATACGCACTTCCTTTACAATATCGAACATGCCATACTAAACCCAAATAAGATATATCCATTTCATGGCAATCGGACTATATTTAAGCGAGTTAAAGCAAGGACAGACAGATGGACAGACAAACTGAAATCATAAACACATTTCAACTACGTTGTAAAGTATTATAAAAGATAAATTTGATTTCCGATTTCATAGCAGCCATATCTGTTAACGCATATTCAAAGCTAATTTCACAAGAACACAACAATTTTATTTATGTACTTTTAATCAAATGCAATTCATCCAAACAAATTTCATTCGTACAAATATGTTTTTTCAAATTAATTACAATTGTATTAAAATTAAGTTTTCTCACAAATTATTGGATTCTTTCTTTTTTTTCAACAAATTAAAACAATGACAAAAAAACAAAAACAAAACAAAAAAAAAAAACTTGGCCAAAAAACAAAATTTATAGGGCGAGAATCCTCCTCGCCTACCCCACCCCCTAAAAAACCTTTATGAGTACGTAGTAAAAACTCTTTTAACTGTTCAAATAAACCGCCCAACGCAAAACGCTCTATTCATTCCAAAAAACATGGCGTAAATAAACACATTTAATCAAATGTAACCACTGAGACAAATTTATCCTTTAGCGTATCTTTTAAATTTAAAACACTTTCGTAAGAAATGTTTCAAAAAAAGCAAATGTTTTATTGACCACAGAAAATTTTAAGAAATAAATAATTGAAAGATGTTATAGTATCTCTGTTTATTCAGAAGCTTACTAAACAATAAAAGAACCTTTTATATGCTAAGAACTAGATTTCCTGATGGCGTAATTCAGAATGAATTAAGGAATTATCTGCGGTTTGTTTCAACTGTTGCACTTGCTTTCAGGTGAAATCAATTGAAGTTTTAATATACTCGTTTTAAATGTGCTAATGAAATAAAAAATTATAAATTCATGGATTTTATTTGAATGTAGCAAAACAATGTTTTCTTATTTTTGGAAATAGATTTTCTATTCAAAATCGAGAATTAAAATTTTTAAAAGATAAAATTATGAATAAATGTATTTTAAATTAAGTTAAAATAATGCTATAAAAAGTGATAGAATATCTTTATTAAGACTTACGATCGTTTCATCGCACAATCGGCGACATTTTCAAAATCAATCATAATAGAAAATATTTTCACATTACTTAAAAACAATAATATAGTAAACAATGCCACGAGACATGAAGCATAATGAAAATATTGCAACCATAAAATAAAATAAAAATTAAATTAGCTATTTGCGAGCGTGGATTAATTTTCACATAATTTAAAAACAACAAGGTAAACAATGTCACGAGACATCAAGCATACTGAAAAACATTGCAAAACATAAAATAAAATAAAATTAACTTGTCTATTTGCGAGTGTGGATTAATTTTTACTATTGTTTCTACAATTACTTAGTATCTCTTTCCAAATTCTAGGTAAATCAAGGGACACAGAATCATTGCAAATATTCTCGTTGCGTAAAAATATTTCTATTGATTCTCGGACTATGGATGGAAAATAAAATCTTGATGGATAAATTAACTTGCTATTTTTAAATTCAATCTGTAAAGGTTCTTCGCTGCATAATCTGGCCAAAGCTGTGGTTCTTCTATTGTATTTGATGTCTGCTATATGTTCTTTGATTCTAGTTTTAAGTTTTCTGCTTGTCATACCTATATAAAACTGCTTTGTTCCATCTTCTTTGGTGAAAGGTATTTCGTATACTCCTGCTAATTGGTTGGACTCAATTTGATCTATTTTCTTGCATACTATATTTTTTATTTTCATGGATGGTTTTGCGACTAGGAAGATATTGAATTTATTGAGTTTATATTTTAAGCGTTCGAAGAAACCAGGAAAATATTGTGAAGTGGATAACGTGGAATTTTGTGGCTTGAAATTTCTTTTCTTTTTGTTCTTCAAGCTCTTAATTAATTTTTCTATGGTGCTTTCTTTGTATCCATTGTTTCTTGCAATATCATATATTTTATTTATTTCGTTATTTAAATGTTCAGGGGTACAAACTGTGAAAGCTCTCTGAATAGAATGTCTAAATGCAGAAACTTTGTGTGAAAAAGGTGCTTGCGCATTATTAGGGATAATGGATTGACTGGCTATGGGCTTTCTGTACACAGTGCGCTTTATTCCTTGGTGCGTCTTGATTAATAATACGTCTAAATACGGTAGCGTACCATTTTCTTCTATTTCCAATGTAAATTTAATTTTAGAATCAAGATTATTAATCTGGTTCAGAAAGTTATTGAGCAAGGTTTCTTCATGTTGCCATACGATGAAAATATCGTCTACGTATCTGATCCATGCATGGGGGGTATAATCCAAATTGTATATATCCATTTCAAGAGGTCGTAATATGAATTCAGCTAATAGTCCTGATATAGGAGAACCCATTGGAGCTCCGTTATTCTGTTTGTATATTTTTCCGTCGAAAGTGAAGTAATTATTATTAACTATGAGATTAAGAGCACTCTTTAGAGTAATTTTCATATTTTCGTTAATACTCTCCATGTGGTCGATGCAGTTATTTATATTAGTAACGGCTTTTTGGGTATCAATAGATGGGTATAAAGAGACTACATCTAGACTGGCAATTAAATAATTCTGAGGTAAATTAATGTTATTCAAATATTGAATGAACTCATAAGTTGAATTAATTACATGATCAGAGTTGGGCAAAATATTTTTCAATAAAACTACAAAAGCTTTTTCCATAAAATATGTGGGGCTTGAGCATTTATTTACTATTGGCCTTATTGGCATATCTATTTTGTGGTCTTTGAGTCTGCCGACAATTGCTGGGATTACTGCTAACTTATTAATTCTCATTAGAACTTTCATATTATCAGGCCAGCTCCCTTTATTAACCAATTCGTTAACTTTTTTGTTAATTATGTTAAGTGGATTCTTCTTGACTTGTTGACAATCCATATTGTTAATACACTGTACCATTTTATTTTTATAGTCATCAGTATTTAATATGGCTAATTTATTAGATTTATCTGTTTGGACTAAAATAATTTCTGTATCAAGTTTAAGATTTTTCAAAATATTCAATTCTTCCTTTGGTACTATTGTGGGTTGCTTAATTAACTTCTTAAGTTCGTGGTACATAACATTGCGAATTTCTTCTTTATGATCGTTATTAGCCGACTGTACAATGTTTTCGAGTTCTGGAATTATAGATTTTAGATTAGGCTTACCTGGAAAAATGTATTTTGGCCCGAAATGTATTTTGTATTATAAACTCAATAAATTCAATATCTTCCTAGTCGCAAAACCATCCATGAAAATAAAAAATATAGTATGCAAGAAAATAGATCAAATTGAGTCCAACCAATTAGCAGGAGTATACGAAATACCTTTCACCAAAGAAGATGGAACAAAGCAGTTTTATATAGGTATGACAAGCAGAAAACTTAAAACTAGAATCAAAGAACATATAGCAGACATCAAATACAATAGAAGAACCACAGCTTTGGCCAGATTATGCAGCGAAGAACCTTTACAGATTGAATTTAAAAATAGCAAGTTAATTTATCCATCAAGATTTTATTTTCCATCCATAGTCCGAGAATCAATAGAAATATTTTTACGCAACGAGAATATTTGCAATGATTCTGTGTCCCTTGATTTACCTAGAATTTGGAAAGAGATACTAAGTAATTGTAGAAACAATAGTAAAAATTAATCCACACTCGCAAATAGACAAGTTAATTTTATTTTATTTTATGTTTTGCAATGTTTTTCAGTATGCTTGATGTCTCGTGACATTGTTTACCTTGTTGTTTTTAAATTATGTGAAAATTAATCCACGCTCGCAAATAGCTAATTTAATTTTTATTTTATTTTATGGTTGCAATATTTTCATTATGCTTCATGTCTCGTGGCATTGTTTACTATATTATTGTTTTTAAGTAATGTGAAAATATTTTCTATTATGATTGATTTTGAAAATGTCGCCGATTGTGCGATGAAACGATCGTAAGTCTTAATAAAGATATTCTATCACTTTTTATAGCATTATTTTAACTTAATTTGTTTATAAGTGATTATTATACATGTTTTTATAAAATGTATTTTACTTAAATGTTTCAAAATGGTACTTTTTATAAATTTAATGAACCTGAACTCGTGTTTCGCTGCATTATTTTAAGGGGGGGGGGGGAAGATCAATGCTTTTATCCTTTACATAACATCACTCGTTCAAAATTAGAAGTAAGTAAAAAAAAAACACGAAAATATATTTTTAGTTGAAAATAATTGCTGAGATCAAAAACTATACAAAAGGTTGCTGGGTTTTATAAGTCGAACTTGACTTATTGTTATGGAAATGCTAAATGAAGGCAATATATACGATTCAGGAGTACAAAACATGTCAGCCATGAGCTTTTTTCTTAGAATTTTCAGAGGTTTTCCTGATTTACTATTTGTGCCAGTGTTTCGTTTATGATCTACTTTGCGCCATCAGAATCGGTGAAAGTATGTGATGGTGATGGTGATGACCCAGCACCAGGCACCAAGTCAAAAAAAGCATTTAATTAGTGCTGCAAGGCATTGCTATTCATGCATTAGAGATTGACGAAATGCAAAATAAATTTTTAACACCACACACCTAACAGAGTTGCCCATAACTAGAGGGTGAAGATGGTCCAAACTAGGGGCACACATCTGAAAAGAAACGATTGAGGACGTTTTTAGTGAATATTGTTCTATTTTAGAGGCACGAAATTGAACTCTTGATTAAGGAAAATGAATGAAGACGCTGCCATTTAAAACCATATGTTATTTAATTAACAGGTACTGTTCGATAACATATTAATTCAATATTATGTTCCAGCATAGTAACAGGGTTTTTTTTTAAAATCCTAATACGTTAAATAATGCCCATCCCTAGTGATAGCTGACCAATCACAAGCGATGACTGCATTCGGCCTGTGTCATTGACATTTTCGACTGTCATTGAATAGTCATATATCTGTTACTCTATGCTTTCCTTGACTTGTTTGTTAGCATAACTTAAATAAATATGGAAAAGTTAAATATATTCTTTTTATGTAATAATTAAAAATAGATTTAAATATATCTTTTGTAATGCAGAATTATTCTAAATTAATGTGATACTAATAAAATAATGGTTTAATTTTTTTTTTATTTTACCTGCCTATTTTACATTGAAAATGTTTTTATGCAATAGTTACACATTTAAAAAAATTAATGTTATCTCACTTAAACTTATAATTTTCCTATAATATAAATAGGTACAGACTAATAGGTATATGAAATTTGTTTTTAAATGTATTAATTTAATATAATTTTAGGTTTATAAAAGTGTAGAAATTTAAAATTAAATAAATGTTTATAAAAAGTAAATAAGAAGAAAACACAAATAAATATATGAATAAGTAAAATTTTTATTTACGATTCTTTGTTCTCTAATTTGTGTTATTTTTATAATTTGAAAGTACAGTACGAATATAGTACTTCAAAAAATGCAGAGTACATGTGTTAATTTACTCACTAAAAATAAAACAATTTATTAATCTTAATTTCACATATAACGCCCAACTTAGAAAATCATATAAAATACAGAAGGGGAAGGGTATAATGGGCCATGGCTCATTGTCCCCGGTTTTGGGTGGCCCATTGAACCCATATAGAAGTTCGACAGAAAAAATAAAAACAATAAAAAATTTATATTCAATTATTTTATCTATATTTACTATACAAGGATGGTTCAATAATTATTGTCCCAAGTGTGTATAAAATATTTGTACTGCATTAGTTGATGTGGAATATTGAAGCCTTAGATTCCTATACGCTCAATTTCAGAACTGTAGATGCTATATTAACATACTTTTTTTCATTTTTGGTATGTGAGGTCGCACCTAGCATGAAAGGGGGGGGGGGGGGTTGGGGTGACAGTGAATGAGACAGGGCTACTGTCGTTTGGACTTGGAATCATAGTGATGTAGCACGTCTCATTCACTGTCACAAATCTATCACAGAACTGCTTCAGGTCTGGTCCCATAAGCTCCAAACCAGCCTTTCCCCCCACCCCCGCCTTTCAAGCTAGGTGCCATCTCTCACACCTAAAACGAAAAAAAAAATGTTAATATAGTAGCTATGGTCTTGAAATTGAGCATATAGGCATCTAAGACATTAGGCTTCAATATTCCACATCAACCATCGCTGTAAAAATATTTTATATACACTAGGGACAATAATTATTGAACCACCAACGTAATAATAGATTATTTTACCTTTTAATTGTGCTAAGAACTGTCTTTCAAATCGCAATTTTTTAATAAAGAAAAGAAGAAATGTTCCGTTGAAAATAACCTATCTGAACTTTGAAAAAACCTATCTGGAATAAAAGGACTAAATTTCCAGTTAGGTACATAATTTTACATTTTGATTCAGCACTGTAGTGCCTTATCTATGTGTCAAAATATCCCTTTAAGATCGGAAGATTTTTGGCAGAAATGAAAAGTTTTGGTGGTTTTCCCTAATTAATAGGATCGTATTTGATTGAAAAAAAAACAAAAAAACAAAAACAAAAAAAAACAACCGATGCCAGGTTCTGCCAAGGAAGGATCCACGCAATTCTGTGGGTGCAGGCTCGACTTTAAATCGCACAAAAGGTGGAAAATGGTTTTTCTTTTTCTTTAGGATCACCTACACAGGTGACCGGACATACACAAGTTAGATCTTAAAAGGTCAGGAAGCATTCAAAAACAGAAATAATATGAATAACATTGAAAGGGGGGAGGGGTTCATTGCGCCCCAGTCTCCCCTACATGAGTTTAGTAGTTGAACGCCATAAAATGGTTCCTGAAAAAATTGCTTCACGAAATCATAGGATTTTATGTAACATTAACCTTTCATAAAGCCTCAATATCGAAATTAATATAAACAATCGCATAAGACAATAAAGGTTCCACTTAAGTGATTTCACTATGTTTGAAATGTATCATGACATAATAAAATGCATCGCAAGCCATTTTCCCCATATATCACAAAGTAATAGAATTCTTTTGAGCGCCCCTCTAAAAGAACTATAAATACTACTTAGTACTTTTGAGAAAATATTTTATAGTTCACGTTATTGATTTATATAAATCTGATTGAGTTTGAAATATCGTAACATCAATAAATTGCACCGCAAACGACTTTTCCCTCGTAGACCATAATGTAACAGAATTCTTTTCATATAAAAGCCATATTTATTATCTCTATTTTTAATCTTTAATGGCCGACATAAAAAAACAATTTTATACCTTAACTTTTGGTGTCTAGTATATTTTATCTCGCTTATTATTCATTAAGTATCATGTTTCCATATATATATATATAAGAGTTGCCACAATCGTTTATGAATTAATGATTTATTGCTTTTTTTCAGACTGCAATACTTGAGAAAAACCTGGATTTATATGTATGTGGGGCCTCTCTAGTGGACGAATACTGGATTTTAACAGCAGCTCATTGTATAGATGATTAGTAAGCTAAAGGATAAAAAACTTTAAAATTTTTATCTTTATTTTTTTCAAATATATTTATTAACTCTTTTATTTGTTATTTTTCCTTTCATAGTTTAAAAATTAATTAAAAGTATTGTTCTTCAAATTACTTTTAATAACATTTTACGGGCCAGTGTTCAGTTGAGTTGAGTTTTGACGGCCAATTATCTACTCGAGAAATATATGCCCGGAGGAAGAGGGGGGGGGGGGTACCCATCGTCGGGGTCTTTCTAAGGGAACCTAACCCATATTTACGCATGGAAATCCATGGTTCGAAGAAAACCACGAAAACTCCGAACGATTAGGCCGACGGGCATGATTGGGTTCGAGCCCAGCACCTCCTGTCTACCAGCTTCAAAAGCAGAACCTCTCGACTACTGGTGGGGCTGCCAGTGTTCAGAGCTGAGAACATGGAATTGAAAAAAATAATTTGAAATTAAATTTCATTCATATTAACTCTCTCGGTACTGATTTTTTTTCCAATTTTGGGAAAAATTACTTTTATGCTAACAAAATTAAAATTAGCTATCGAAAGTTACAGTTTACTGAAATTTAACAAATGTGTTTTTTACAGAAACCTAACGAATGAAGTTATGTTGCGTGTTTTTCATATAAAAATAGTCTAAGGAAGAATTTTTTAAGACGTTTGGAAAATGTAGGATTACAACCAGATTAAACAAACATTAAAAAAAAAAAAAAAAAAAAAAAAAAAAATATTGTAGTATTTTTTATCTTTTATCTTTTATCACAAATTACTAATTCGGAAAAGGAGTCCTAATTTAAATTTAAAGAGTGAAACATATGTTTGAATTAAAAGAAACGCCAGCGGTTTACTAATAATTAATAAAACTTTTATTAATAATATTATCATTAAATGCTGAAACATAAAGTCATAATAAATGTATCGACATATGCTATCACTGTTAGGTGCTGGAATTAACAAAAATAATTTCTTCCTTTCAAATATTACAATTCGATGTAGGAGCCTCATATGAGTCTCAGGGTGACGATATGGTTTTAAAAAAAATTGCAGTTACAGCAAAAGGGTAGCTTAATATATTGAAATAGAATTTAAGTTTCGGTCATAAAAGGAAAAAATGCACAGAAAATAGTAGAAACTGCTTTATAGCAATTTTTCACGGTCTGTGAACTAAAAATTCATATTCAAGGTTTTCTGATACCACTATAGGCAACCGTTGTAGAACGAGAAACCTTGTTTTGAGTCCATAAAAGTTGAACAAAGTACCATACTTCGACCATGCATAGTTATCAAGAAAAAAGCAAAAGGAAAAGTATGAGGCCATATCCGGTGTGAGAAAATTAAGTTTTATTGGAAGTATGGATAAGACCCGTCTCAAAAGTTTAAGCACAAGCATAAAATGTCGACTTTTAAAGAATACTAAAATGTTGGAATAAATAACATTTTTTAATTTGCGGATTTCGCAACTTCATTTAAATAAATAATATCAACAGTAAAAAAAAAAAAAACATAATTGTAAAAAATAATAATTTAAAACATGTTCATACAAAACCGTCTCAAAAGTTTGAGAACAATGGCAAAAACAACTACATTTATCATTTTTACAAAACTGTTACACACAAATTATTTTTCTGTGATTTCTGATTAGTTCAAACAAACGTGAGTCCATCGAAATTATTAGTTTTTGTAGTGTTTCTGTTGTCAAAGAGTACCATGCTTTCTCAATGTCCTTTTGGAGTTCTTCAAGAGAGTCTTACTGCTTTCCATTACAGTAAACCTGACGGGTTAAAATGACCTAGACATTCTCAATCGAGTTTATGTCTGGAATTAAAGTTGGCCAGTCAAGAGTTTTAAAATTTTTTTCTGTGAAAGCCACAGTTTTGTAGAATGTGATATATGAATTAACGCATTATCTTGTTGAAAGATCCTTTCAGGAACCCCCCAAAATGTCACCTACACTGTTAAAAATTTTGCAGCATTCTGGCAGGTCATTCGACCGCTTTTTGAAAAAACGATTTCATAACCATAATTTAACTATATTCTGACCATAAAATTGCCAATAATATGGTCAGAATAGTGTTAAAATTACGGTTGTGTAACCGTTTTTGGAAAAAACGGTCAAATGACCTGCCAGAATGATGCAAATTTTTAACAGTGTAATGAAAGCAAATGTTGGTTCAGCGTCTCTTGATATTTTTGGGGATTTTGCCTTCCTTTTAGAAAAGCCAGAGAGGTCTTGCCGTTGAAGACGAATGCCTCGCCTTCTCCAAACCATAATAGACATACCGCCTTGCTGCTTGCTGAAAAAATTCATTGGTTCCTTTCGTAGATCATGGCAATAGGTGTTGCACCCATCAACGCCATCTAAGTTTCATTTTTTTTCATCATTGAATAAAACTGTAAGTCTCTTGTACCTCTAGGACATGTGTTTTTTTTTAGCCCAGTTCATTCTTGCCTATTTGTGGAATATTTTAAGACACGGTTTGCGAGCCATTTTCATTAGTAGGATGTAATCACATTTATTAATACGTTTATGTGCAGTGTCTTTGGCCACCTGTACGCCTAGGTAATTTTTAATTTACCGTATTGACATATTTTGTCTTTTAGACACCAATCTTCATATTCTCTAATTCGCCTGAACAGTCGCCATACGTGGTCGTCCACATCTTGGTTTGCAGTCGAAATTATTATTTTTAGAGAGTAATTAATATAAACCTCACTTTGATCAATATAAAAAAATTCGCAATTTTGTACACTAATATTCTTTTATGAATTTCAAAACTAATTACAATTACCATACGATAAACAATATGTTAAGTAATTAATTTGTAACTATTTGCAGTTCTTCAGCCCGCCTGTTAAAAGTACGACTCGGAGAACATGATGTCTCTTCATCTGATGAACGCTATAGACATGAAGAGTATGATGCGGCAAGAATTGTTCTTCATCCGCGCTTCAATAACGAGACGTTGGAGAACGACATAGCGTTACTGAGGTTGGCGTCTCCTGTCAGACGTCAACCTCATATCAACATCGTGTGCCTGCCTGACACGCCTGTACAGGAGAGTGAACTGATCGCTTCTTCATCTTGTTATATTACAGGATGGGGAAGAAGAACAGAAAGTGAGTGTAATGGTAGACATTTTTATGCACTGCTAAAAATAAGTAGGGTAAAGCATAGGCGTAGAGTTTTCAAAATTATTGGAGGGGCTCAGCCAGTGGCGGAGACAAGGGGGGGGGGGGGCGTCTACATTCCCTGAAACAGGGAATTAATTTACTAAGTGATGAATACAAAAATAGTAAAACCTGTTACGACGAAATTGCAAATAACGGCTGAAAGTTTCCGTTTTACACAGGTTTTCGTCTACCTAAGCAGGTAAAAATTCAAAGTATTCCTTTCTATGGGATCATGAAATGTTTTCCATTAGACAAGATTTCGTTATAGACAAGTTCCGTTTACACAGGCTAATCTTATATCCATACAGTAAAACCTTTGTAAAAGCAATCGTAAGGGATCGAAAATATATTCCGTTTAAGGCAAGTTTCTGGCTAATTAAGTAAAATTGTGCGACAATCTTTCCTTCTAGAGCATGAAAAGTTTCCATTTAAGACAGGGTTATGCCATAGACAGGTTCCGTTTAACAGGTTTTACTCTACATATATCATAAATATGTATATACCTAATAATAAAAGACAAGATCGCTGTTTGTGTGAGTTATTCCCGATGGCTAGGAAAATTTACTGCCCGCAGAGGTCTGAAAATTTATACGAGAATAGTTCAATGCAGGTATGGATGCCCCTGAGGCTCACATTTTTAATTTTTTGATAATTGGCCGAGATATTAATTAAAAACTCATCAAAAAAGAGATTTTTTTTTTAATTGGCGGAGGCGCGCTTGTGCATAACCATAACCTGCTTTTCTAGCAGAAAGGAAGGAAGAACTAAATACATTTCTCTTTTTTGCCGTTTTGTTTTAATATCCATTAGCCGTGCCGTTTAAAATACGGAAAAACGGACGACATATTCTTATAGTTCGTACTTTTACATCTCAAAGGCTGCACTAGAGGTCTGCACGGGCCCGGGGCCCGTACCCGGCCCGGCGGAATGGAGGAGAATTTTCAAACGGGCCGGGCCGGCAGAATTAGGACAATTTTTTCAACGGGCCGGGCCGGCAAAAAAATTGAACGGGCCTAAAGGGCCGGGCCCGGCCGATAAAAAAAATTAATCGGGCCTATCGGCCCGATATAACAATTTGAGAGGAGCAGATAAAATACGAGGTCATTTCCAATGAATATGACTTTTTCGAGAAGTATAAATGTGCGTTACGAGCCGATGCGAGTTTAACAACATCAATACAGAAATGTAACATGTCCATCGTAGAGATCGGCATCGTACAGTTACATGATGCCTGATCCCGGGTTTAATTTTTTAAACGTAATTTAAACGGAACTGGTCTTAATCGTTCTCAGGATGTGTAGGACAGGCATTATGTTTTGTAAAAGTATTAATAGCGATAATGAACTTCTGTTAACAGTATCTTTGGAAATGTACCTTAAGGTGGTTCTCATATTTACTGCTCAACAATGCGAAAGTCTCAGACACATTTTCTGACTCATTTTTAACTATAAAGGCATAAAATTGACATTCTGAGTATTGAAGGCAATTGGGATCAAATAGCGTTTCCATTTTTCATAAATTACGTACAGAGATAACAGAGACTCACTCTTGTCACGTGACTGTACGTTTTCTCCTTTCCTGTGCTATCGCTTCCGGAAATTCGATTCAAAACGCTAACTTTGGCAGTATTTTCTGAAAGATATATTACTTTTATCTAAAAAAAAAAAAACTGCATTTACATGGTTTCTGAATAAGAATACCTGCCAATCTCATGCGTTTCCGAAAAGAAATGAATTCATAAATGTATCAAAATGTAGCTCCTTTGGATTTGAGAAAAGCCTTAAAAATGACAGAAATATTTTCACAAATCTACCTTTTATTATAAGCTTCAAAAGTTATCATGTTTTTTATACCTTTATTCTAAACTACAATAATCTTTTAATGAACCCTTATTTAAATTTTGAACCGTCTGTAGAGACGTTGACTAAAACACTGTAAGTAATCGTTAACGTTTACTATTGTGTGTTTTCTATTTTGTGAACACATAGTAATTTAAAATATACTGTAAAATGTTCCCATAAATATGCATGTAGTATTCATTAAAAGAATCTTAATTGTATGTCGAGAAAAAACGGAATTTTTTGTAGACATTTAGTCGGGCCAGGCCGGGCCTGTTTTCACTGATTTTTGTACGGGCCGGGCCGAGAACGGTAAAAATGTAAACGGGCCGGGCTCGGGCCGAACTTTCAATTTTTACACCGGGCCGGGCCCGGGCCTGGAAATTCCGGCCCGTGCAGACCTCTAGGCTGCACTCAGTTAAAAAAGAATATAGTTCTTAACTCTTAAAAAAAATTTTCAAAAAGAGATTTCTCAGTCGACTTTTTCTCCCTTTCACCAACGCTTACTCAGAGCTCAATTTTAGAGGTATCGACTTCTTGTCACCGGTACAATCGGTTTCCTAAAACTAATTTTAATTCTTTAAACAAATTCGCGACCGCAGGTCACTTCGCACCTCACCGTGACGAGACTTTCTTTTTCCACAATCTTTTTACAGCATTTCGACAGACTGGATTTTACATCTATTACAAAAATTTCATAATGTTCGAACGAGTAAAAGTATTTAAAAAAAAATCTTTAAAAATTTCGACGAAAAAGCTAAAAAACGGTTTCGGCACGGTGTCGCTTGGCACACGTTTTCACTATTAAATAAGCATATTTTTCAAGAAATTTTATAGAGTACTCGGGTACAGTTACATTTATAATATATTAAAATTTCGGACAGTTCGGACGACGAGATCTATTTTTGTTGTTGTTGTTATGTTACAGAAACCGACGCGAAAATAAGAAAAACTAGTCGGATGTGACAATCCCAAAACTTTCTTCTATCTCATACATGTATCTCAAACACTTCAAAATTCGTTATCACGATGCCAAAATTAAATGACAATCTATGCTCATCTCCATCATAAGGATTCTAAAGATGTTCATTAAACTGTGTGAATTTTAAAAGGAGATATAAGCATCGCATCTTTGAAACAAACAATTGAATTTTGGCATCCACCCTCTTAGATGTCTGCAAGAAAAATTTTCAGCTCAAAGAGCATAAAAGCCACACCTGTCGCGCTGTATACACCCAAGCCTAAAAAAAGAGATCTATTTATGTGAAAGTGTAACAGATTATGAAGTCTGATTAAAGTTCGTGTATTAGTTTTTAAGACAGAACAATTGCGGAAATCGTGAAAAACGGGGCATAGCAGCGACACCTATTGCGCGATTTACACCAAAACGTAATAAAGAACAACATATATCAACGTCTAACTAAATTTCAAGTTTGATGAAAATTTGTGCATTAGTTTTTAAGATAGAGATATTGTGAAAATCATGAAAAATTCTGTATCACAGCGTCACCTGTTGGCCAATTTACACCAAAAAGTAATCAGCACCATTTTATATCACAGACTAACCTAATCTGAAGTTTGATGAAAATACGTGCATTAGTTCTTCAGAAAGAGCCATTGCGGAAATCGTGAAAAATGCAGTATAGCAGCGATTCCTGTTGGGCGATTTACACGAAAACGTAATCAGCACGAAATAATATCAAGATATAATTGAATCTGAAGTTTGATGAAAATCTGATCATTAGTTCTTGAGATATAGCTATTGCTGAAATCGTGAATAATGCAGCATAGCAGTGCCACCTATTGAGCAATTTACACCAAAAATTAATCAGCACCAAACAATATCAAGAACTAACAGAATCTGATGTTTTATGAAAATCTGTGCATTAGTTCTTGAGATATAGGACTATTTGCACCAACAACTATTCAGCACCAATTTATATCGGGGACTAATTGAACCTAATGTTATTAAATTCCGTGCATTAGTCTTGTGATAGAGCGCCCAAAAAATTTGTGTCACATACAAACAAACTCACAGACAGATTCACAGATAGACATTTTGTAAAAACATGTTTTTCGGGATCTGTGACCGCTAAAAAGTGTAAATATGTCGAAAACCGGAATTCAAAAATTTTCTTTAATCCAATACTTTCTTCTTGCAAAGATAGAAGAAAGTAAAAAGGGAGAAGAAAATATATGTATTTTAGAAGTAGATATCAATATTTTTTTCACGAAGTTTTTACACGGGCTGAGAAATGGTTATATTTATAACGATAAAAATTTTAAAGAATTCGGACCAAAAGAAACTATTTAAAAAAAAATGAAAATGACCGTACATGAAAAACAGAAAATGACTTCTTACGAGTGCTTTTACAATTAAAAGTCAATATTTTTTGGAGATTTTTTTCATTTAAAAATATAAATTCGGACAAAATCGGATTAAAGGTATAAAATCACACAAATTTGTGCTTTATTAAAGCTTATTATCACGGGCCCGGGCAAGTCAGCTAGTCTATAATAATAAGGAAAGAAGTTTCTCTGTCTGTCGGCTATGTTTTGAAAAAACAACTGCACGCAGAGCTACAAAATTCGGTATGAAGGTACTACCTCTATGTATTTAGTTATGCACCCCAAAGCCCGATTTCGGACTTTTTCATTAGACATTTTCAATATAATTTTTAATGCAATTTTTAACGTTTTTCCACGGTTCGAGGCGATTTTTTTTTCAATTATTAAAATAAATCCGATTTCAATCTTTTAGCGTATAATATAGTAAATTGTGTCCTCTTTTCAAAAAAATTTATTCGGAATCCGTACAGCGATTTTTGAATTTTTCGCAAATATTTGCATGCGTTTTTTAAGCGTTATTTCGTGTTTCGCAGTGATTTTTTTATATTGATAAAAGAAATTCGGTTTCAAATTTTTAGCATTATACAGTAAATTTTGGCCTCCGAAATTTTTGAATTTTTAATTCGATTTTTAATGCGAGTTTTTGTGATTTTTCGCAACGAGTTTTGACACTCGTGAAAGAATTCTGGTTAAAATGTTTTAGAGCATTTTATAGTAATTTTCGGCCTTTCCTACTTTTGGAATTTTTATCGCTTTTTAATGCAATTTTCAGCGGTTTTGCACGTTCTGCAGTGACCTTTTTTACATTGGTAAAAGGAATTCGGTTTTAAACTTTTAGCCTAATGTAGTAGACTTTATTCACTTTGCATTTATCCTATACTATTGCACTACATTATTACTATATTTATACTATACCACCGCAGAATTCGCGGAGAGCGTTCCGTCTGCAATCCTTTAGCCTTATCCTCTCTTATTCCGACTCTCTTGCGGGAGCCAGGTTGAAAAAAATTCAAAAACTGAAACCGGACAGATTAAAAAGGGAAATTACACAAATTAAAGATACCGAAAACCGGGAAGAAGCCCGGTGCTTTGAAGCTATCGAACGACCTCTGCTGCGTCGAGCTTATTATTAGAGTTTTGATTATTATTGTGATTTTATGCATTCCGTGGAGATTTTTTGACATTCGTGAAATAATTCTGGTTAACATTTTTATTGTGTTCTCGGCGATTTTTTAATTTGTAATGCTATTTTTTTTTTTTTTTTTCCGTATTCCGTAGTGATTTTTTGACTTTCATAATATTTTTTCGGTTTCAAACTTTCAGCCTTATGTAGCAAATTTTCTCCTTTCCGCGATTTCTGATAAAAAAAATTCCGCATTTCAACACGATTTTTAGCGTTTTTACGCATTCCGTGCCTTTTTTTTACATTTATAAAAGAAATTCGTTTCAAACTTGTTAAAAGCTGTAGTAATTTTTTTCGTCTGCGATTTTTGATTTTTATCTATTTCTAATGCGAGGTTTAGCGCTGCGATTCTACCTTTTGAAATTCGTAAAAGGAATTGGATGTCAAACGTTTAGCCCAATATAATATATTGTTATATTTTCAATAAAGTTTATTTGAAATTCGTACATCGATTTTTGATTTTTTTGCAAATTTTTATGCATTGCTTAGAGATATTTCGCATTCCGCGGCCATTTTTCTACATTCGTAAAAGGAATCCTGTTTTCATCTTTTAGCCCATAATAACAAAATTTCGTCATATGCGGTTTTTGAATTTTTAGCGATTTTTCGAGTTTTTTCGCGATTTGCTACAATTTTCCTAAATTAGTAAAAGGAATCCGGTTATCTTCTAGCCCAAATAGTAAATTTTGTTTTCTTTTCATTCAAATTTATTTGGAATTCGTGCAGCTTTTTTTAAGTTTTTCGGGAAATTTTTATTACGATTTTTTGAGTATTTTCGTGTTTCGTACTATTTCTTGACGGATCGGACGACGTCGGGCATGTCAGCTAGTTAGTGTATAAATGTATAATACAAATACTACAGGGTTGCGCACGAAAAAGCAGCCCTTCTGTGTTTCCCATGAATGCGCATGTACAGATAGATACTTTCATATGAACATCAAAAAGTTTGAAAATATCACGAAAATCGGACCAAATGTCAGTCCGAAACGGCACGAAAAAATATGGCCTGGCACAGGTTTACAAAAAAAAATTAGACCCGGTCCCTATCAGTGGCGAAGCGTCCGGTCATCGGTAGATTCAGCGATGACCATAGGAAAATAAAAGCAACATAAAACATTTAAATTTTTTGCAAGCACATTTTAAAATGTTTTTTTTTTTTTTTTTTTTTTTTTTTTAAGATTTTATGTGTAACATGAAGCGATAATAGTGTATTTTAGTGCTGCCATCTATCAGTTTACAAATAATGTTTGAATATAAACTGAATTTTCAAATCTGAAAGCAGATCTGATGGATCTAAAACATCCTTACAATCAAATCATTAAAAACATTCTCGAAGTTTTCAAATGCTGAATTGTTTGATGTGACCTGTTTATTAGCAATTTACTACTATTTCGTGAAGAGGCGAATTCATGGAGGTTTTGAGGATGAGAGAAACATTATTTAATAATGGTAATTAGTAATTACATAAAAAATTGTGCATCTTTTAAGTAGATGGGATCCAGTACGAAAGGGACATTTTGATACAGCTACAGATTTTGAAGGCATCTCGAATGACATTCAAAATTACCTTACCTCTACTGTTAATGCACTGGTTAATGGCGCTATTCTACAAGAAGTTAACCATTTCAACATCCATGTTAATATTAAAGAAATAAAATGAAATTTGCTTAACTCTTGTTTTCTTATGAAAATTAATTTAAAAAATCTTTTAATGAACAGAACACGCGGAAATTATTAATAGGCTAGGATGGCCAAATGCCCTTTAAATTTAAGGGCGGTCTCAAATTTGTGGACTGTAGTTCCTCACTCAGCTTCCACAGTTATTGATTTAAAACACTTATAACATTATTTAAAAAAAACCTATAAAATTAGTGAGACTAAAAAAGTTAAAGATAAAAAATTTATAAACTTTAAAATTATGACAACTTTTAAAAGTTCTGTTATAAAATTTGACCATCCTATTATAGGCAGGGGGGAGGAGAGGGGAACTGCAAGGTTGTGAACTAGCGATGACCATCACAAAATGTCACGCCTTGCCACTGGTTCCTACTTAGCCTGATATTAATGAAAGAAAATGGGCCTAAGAAAGGGTTTCTTGCTCGGCCCGAATAAGAACAACTGAATATGTACTGTTTAATGTTAACAGATCCTGGTGAATCATCATTTACTACAGGGAGACCGCTTGATAGATTTGGTCTCTTTTAATAAATATGAGCTTTTTGCATCATTTAGAGACAAAGGATTTCTCCCTTTACATTCTATGCATTGGAGACACTGGTGATTCTTCCTGCCTGGCTTCTAGTTTCATCATTTGCAACAAAACTTAACTCCTCTACCCCCTCGCTACCGAGTTCTTCAAAGCTCGTACATTGAAACCACTTTCTTTGTAGGTTCGAGAAACGGCGAACAATCTTATCTGTGCTCTAATCAGATCATATCGGACACCATTTGTTTTCCGTTAAAAACGTGAATTTATTTCCCTTTGACGCCGAATCAGAAAAAGAAATTCTTCCCAGTAAGTGTGCCCTGCCCAGTGTCCAAAAAGTAAGAAAAACCCACCATGGAGAGTGCTTAGGTTTTTCCTCACACGCTACGCTAAAATTTTCGAGTTATTTTACTTATTTACAAAGAATAAAAGTAAACAGCGAATTTAGAAAAAGAACAATTATCCATCGAAAACATTATACACTAAAAACTTTTATAAATTATATGAAATTCCAAAATCTGAGTTTTTTCTATGTCAGTTCGTGTAAAAAAATATAGCCCATCTGAAAAAATTATTGGAGGGGCCCGAGCCCCACGGGCCCATATAACTCTACGCCTATGGGGTAAAGTGTTGTACCTTGAACATATATGTACCTTAGACCAACAAAATCTTTTACTCTATCTATTGGATTTGTACAAAACTAATCGATGTAGTTTTGAGATATACCACTAGATGCCACTTAGCAGTTGCTCTCTTTAGTATAGTCTGCACGTGTTGTAGATAATTGAAAGAAAAAGATTTGATCATCAAAAAGTAAATTTTTTAAAGCTGCAACTTTTCATTATATCTCGCTATCAACAGTTATTTGTTTTAAATTCAAAGTTATGCATAAAAGAGTATTTCTAGTGCATTATGAACATTAGTTTCAAATCATGTTAAGCCTAACTAAAAAATAGTAAGAACTCATTATTTTTCAAGTCATCAAGCTTGAAATACCAAAGCTTTTTTTTTTTTTTCTTTTTTTTACTTTGAACCTAGGAATAGTGCTGAACCTTGAACACAATTACATATTATTCTGTTAAAAAGCTAAAAAATGGAAAATTTTCAAAAAGTTTGTCCTTGTATCATTAATGGAAGGAATTCAAAACTTAACTTTCTGTGTATACTATTTGTGTACAGAAAATATACGTAAATGATGATAATGTTGAAGAACAGACTATTGTTATGTCCATGAAACGTTTTAATGGCACTAGAACTTGATAGCACTAACTTTCATACTTGAGCAGAATATGTTTTTCAATCAGTTGTGATCAAATCATTAGCATTTTTCCAGAACCTAATTTTATTTAAAGAGACAGAAGTATTCTTTATATATTTTCTGGTATAGTATCTGATACAGTTTAAAAAAAAAAAATCATTGATATTTATGGAACTGTTTTTTTTTCTTTTTTGCTGATTTTGCATCTTGATAAAGCAAACACATATAAAAAAATATATAAAAATGCAATAAAACCGTTAAAATTCAGTTGATATCTATTTTGGTTGAATTATACCCCACCCCATCCGCCGTCTAATTTACACCCTTTGTTTTATATTAATTTAAAACAGCTTAAAATAGGTATCTATGACAAAGCTGTTATTAAATATATACTTATAAATTTATTTCAAATACATCATAAAAATATTTCGTCAATTTTATTTTTTATTTTTCATAGGAAAATGATGCATGGTGCATGGTACAACATGCCTAAGGCCAAGGTACAACATGGGTGTTGTACCTTGGTTCTAAAATTCTTTTTTTTTTTTCTATTTAAAAAAAACTATGATAGGCCTAGAATTAGAGTTCAAGAAAATTATGAGGGTAGCAGAATATGATGAATAGTTAGCAAATGCTTTTTATATTTCAATATTTCATATTTTAATTAAATTAAAAATAACTAGTATGTTGTGGTCATCACAAAACTTTCTTCTATATAAATCACGTCAATTAAATTATTTAAATAGTAAAAGAAATTACATCAATTTAGAACCAATTCGTATCAAAGTATACCTGAATTTGAAGTTTGATGAAAATTCGTGCATTAGTTATTGAGATAGAGCTGTAGGGGAAATTCTGAAAAATGCAGCATAGCAGCGCCACCTGTTGAGCGATTTGCACCAAAACACAAACAGCACTAATTAATATTATGGTATACCGGAATCTGAAGTTTGATGAAAATCGGTGCATTAGTTCTGGAGCTAGAACTATTGTGGAAATCACAAAATATGCAGAACAGCAGCGCCACCTGTTGAGCGATTTACACGGAAAGGTACAAAACATCAATTCATGTCAAGGACTAACTGAATCTGAAATTTGATGAAAATCCGTGCATTAGTTCTAAACATTGAGCTATTGTGGAAATCGTGAAAAATGCTGCATAGCAACGCCACCTGTTGAGCGATTTACACCAAAACATAAACAGCACTAATTCATATCCAGGTATACCTGAATCTGAAGTTTGTTGAAAACCCAAGCATTAGTTCTTGAGATAGAGCTATTGCGGAAATCTCAAAAATGCAGCATAGCAGCGCCACCTGTTGAGCGATTTACACCACAAGGGGCAAAACGTCAATTCATGTCAAGCACTAACTGAATCTGAAGTTTGATGAAAATCCGTGCATTATTTCTTGAGATTGAGCTATTACGAAAATCGTGTAAATGCTGCAAAATGCAGCATAGCAGCGCCATCTGTTGGGTGATTTGCACCAAAACGTTACCAGCACCAATTCATATCAAGGATTAACGGAATCTGGAGTTTTATAAAAATCCGTGCATTAGTTCTCGAGATAGAGCTTTTATGGAAAACCGGCAAAATGCTACATAGCAGCGGGGATTTACACCAAAAACTAATCAGCACCAATCTATATCAGGGACTACCTGAATATAAATTTTTATTAAATTCCGTGCATTAGTTCTTGAGATAGAGCGCCCACAAAATTTGTGTCACATACAGACAGACAGACTCACAGACAGACATTTTGTAAAAACATGTTTTTTGGAATCTCTGACCCGTAAAACGTGTAAATCCGTCGAAAACTGGAATTCGAAAATTTTCATGAAACCAATACTTTCTTCTTGTCAAGATAGAAGAAAGTAAAAATGGCAATATGGGACTGAGGTGCAACATCTTCCCCTACTTAAGAATAAGTACCTTGTCTTCATTTATGAGTATTTTGTCGATTTATAGTAACTCTGAGTACATTGAAACAAGTAGATAAGTGTGATCACAGATCGCACAGAAGGTTTCATTTAATATTCCTTTCAAAACACTTTATCCTTTTGCAAAATCTGTTAGTTCCACATTTCGTAATCAGGGGGTACACTCTATTCTAAAAAAACCTCTATCCGAACGAAACTCTGTTTTACAAACTATTCGTAGATATATTAGTCGAGGGGATCGAGCCCATAGCACCCGAGATAGGTAGGCGCCCTTGGCGGTAAAAATTGGAACTAATTTGTGTACAGCTATGGTGTATAATATGAAAGAGTGGTCAAAGGAGTGTCGGTAAAAGTTAGAAAAGTACACCCCGGGTGAAAAAAGTGGAGGCTAGAAAAATTGCTAAAAATACAGAAGCTAGAGCCCGGAGGGGTAAATAATATAAGACTTTTTGAAAATGTTATGGTTTTTCGTGTGATCGCAAATGTTGTGCTATAAGTATGCAAAATTTCATATCTCCAACTTAATTAGGGGCTCAGTTAAAAAAATTGCTTAAATACACAATTTAGAGCCCAGAGGGGTAAATATAAGACTTTTTAAAAAATTTGTGATTTGTCGTTTGATGTGAGAGGGCAGCTATAAGCATTTAAAATTTCTTCAACTTTATTAGGGGCTCAGTTAGAAAAAAAAAAGCTTAAAATACACAAGTTAGAGTCCAGAGGGGTAAATATAAGACTTTTTCAAAATTCTGTGATTTGTCGTTTGATGTGAGGTGTTCAGCTATAAGAATCCAAAATTTCAAGTCTCCAACATATATAGTTTCTGAGAACGGACTCTGTGACAGACAGACAGAGGAGTGAGACGAATAGGGTTTCGTCAGATGAACGAAACCCTAGAAAACGTCAAATGTTTCTTAATCTAGGGAAATGAAATATAACCACGGAAAAAAATATACAATAGCCGCTTCCGAGTTACCGACTTTTTCGAAAAGAATTTTTTATCTTTAGAAATCTCAGAAAACAATCTATTTTTGAGATTTATAAAAATTATTTCGCATTTATTAAAAACAAGTTTTTCAGATGCCACTGATTTTCGGAAACATTTCCTGGATAGTTCTTATAGTGTATTAATAATTTTTTTCAACTCCGAATATATAGGTTTATTGGAAGCTATCCATTCTTAAGTAAACATCTTGTTCAATAAACATGTTTTACAGGCAAACATGATAAAATAACAGCTTTAACATTAACATTAAAATGAATATTATTTCGTTACTCTTGCATGTCTAAATTCAAAAAGTAGCTCAAAATGTTTAATTGAGACCGGATAGCATCCTAAAAACTGATATTCCGTTTTCGGAAAACTGATTATAACACTATTAAAAGTACTCGAAAACGTCTTCGAAAACCAAAGGCAGCAAAAAGAAGAATTTTATTTTCATAAATAATTTTTAGGTAGATTTTGTATGAAATACTGCCTATTATATTCTCCTCTATGTTAGAATTTCTGAAAAAGTTTTGCCGATCTACACCGATCATGACCCCTAGAACCCAAAACCACCCTCAGTAAAAAACTTTATATATATATATATATATATACAGTGAGCAAAAAAAGTATTTGCACACCAGGTAAATTTGTTGTAGCATATGTATAAATAAATAAAAAGTAACTAAGAATTAAAAATACCAACACTTTTACAAAACAAATAAACATATTTGAGGACCCCAGAATCCAAGGGATACATGAGACAAAACTTAGATTTCGAGTAAATTGAGCTCAAAGTTGAACTTCAATAGTAATTAACTGATTTGAAATATGAAACTGTTGCTGATGTCTCAGTGGTCTATGAACTCTTATTTCATTAACTGTGGGGAAAAAAGTGGAGTACAATTTTTTTTTTTAAATTTACATCTAAGCAATTATTATAATCATTCGGCACTTGTACCCTTTGGCTTCCAAGCGATACACATGAAATGAAAAATTATGAAATAAAAAAAATGAATTTATAAAAATTTCAAGAACAATGATGGTACAAATGAATGAAAGGACAGAATTTTGTTTTAATATAAGTTTTTAAAATGAAAAATTATGAAATTTTAATTTCATAATTTTTCATTTTAAAAACTTATAATAATCAATAGAAATAATCAAAATAGATGTAATCAAAATCGGAATAGAAATAATCAAAAATTTAAGGACAATGTTAATACAAATGAATGAATGGACAAAATTTTGTTCTGATATAAGTTTAAAAATTTTATTATAAGTTTTGAAACATTGAAATTTATAATTTTTTTAAAAAATAAAATGCATTTAATAATGCCGTTAAAATGCATTTATTTAACGCATAAGAAAGTAAATTCTAAAAATAAAAAAACTTGTACCCTTTGACTTCCAAGCGATACACATGAAATGAAAAATTATGAAATAAAAAAAATGAATTTATAAAAATTTCAAGAACAATGATGGTACAAATGAATGAAAGGACAGAATTTTGTTTTAATATAAGTTTTTAAAATGAAAAATTATGAAATTTTAATTTCATAATTTTTCATTTTAAAAACTTATAATAATCAATAGAAATAATCAAAATAGAAATAATCAAAATCGGAATAGAAATAATCAAAAATTTAAGGACAATGTTAATACAAATGAATGAATGGACAAAGTTTTGTTCTGATATAAGTTTAAAAATTTTATTATAAGTTTTGAAACATTGAAATTTATAATTTTTTTTAAAAATAAAATGCATTTAATAATGCCGTTAAAATGCATTTATTTAACGCATAAGAAAGTAAATTCTAAAAATAAAAAAATGACGCAAACCGGTTTAAAAATATGGAACAATATTCTTCTAGTGATAACATGGGAACAATAAATCTACGTTATCTCACCCTCATCAGTTTCATAATTACGATTAGGCTCATCAGCCTGATCTTCAGAAGCGTGCGGGGTTTCAATCTGTCCTGGTGCCACTTGGTGAGGAAGATCTCGGTAGAAAATGTGGTACACTCGAGGTACAAACTGCAATAGTTGAATGAGATTTTTAAACTTAAGGTACTTGAGTTTTGGTTTTTCTTGTGCTATAGGAAGCTCAGGCAGAACTCTAGAGCATCTTCCGCACAGCTGTACTTCACCTTTAGCTCGTGGAAAGGTTCTAATTCACCACCAGCAGTTTCTTTGTAGAATAATATGAAGGTTTTTATTCTCAAAATGCAGCCACTGCATATTTTGGATACCTTTCACTGACTTTATAGAGAAAGGTGCAAGTGACTTGATTAATAAAATCTTCATCTTTTAGTACTTCTACAGTAAAGTTTTTATTAGAATCAGTTACAAGTTTGCTCTGGAACATACAGGTCCCTTTTAATCCCCTTCTTTCTGATTGCTATGAGCCCAAAGTCTTGGTCACATTCATTGTAGTGTCTTGAAATCAAAAAGCGATGATCAACAGTTTCTGTGTGTGTATTTTTTATGATGTACAGCCAGAACTTCACAATCAAGTGGCTTTTATTATATCCTCCATAATTCTCACTAAAAGCTGTAATATGCCTGACTTGAGAGGGAAGAGTCTTTATGAACTTCAACAGACTCTTGGCAACCACGAAAAGTCTAAACTTCATGCCACATGTACATGTGGGCAGTTCCGCTTTCAAGGTTATGAATGTTCAAATTGTACGCCCAAAGTTGACGTAGATAATAAGCTTTAGAATTAGTTACATGTGGAGTTAGCACGATTTTTTGCAAGTCAAACAATATCGCGAATTTTGAATCATCCTTTAAATTGTGGAATGCGTCTTTGGCTAATCTAACAGTTTCTGGTTTGCGGAGATGTAGTTCCTTTTCAGTTTCTGCTTGTTGTTTCTCATTTGCATTTCCATGGTCTATTTTCAATTCTAGCGTGTTACACATAACATATGTATCAGCCCCTGGTCGATGAAAATTGAGATTAAAATGGGTGTTAAAACTGTGTCTATAGTTTCCTTGGCTGGCTCTACGCTCTCTTCTTCAAGGCAACAGTAAACATAGAGTTTGTACACCTCCTTTAAATTGTGTTCTGGATTCTGGTATTTACGGTTGCGGATCTTTTCTCTAGTATAATAGCTTGTGTATCGTGGAAACTTATTTATGCGTTCTTTGGTGACATCAATACGGTCTTGTGGAATTTTATTCGACGGTCCTTTTCTTCCTCTTTCATCGCGAGAAGGTACGCCAGAAACTGTTCCTTCCTTTTTGTTTACGATGTTTAGCAACCGTTTGTTAGAAATATATTCGTATTTTTGCGCCAATCGCCGTTTAAAAATGCTCAAATTCGTGTGGCGTTTTAAAAGTCATGAAGTCACGGTTCAGCTATGTAGATGTCATTGGGTACAAGTGCCCTTATACCCCTTGGCCTCCACGCGTTTCACAGTTTTGGGAAAGATGTTAAGTAATTGACCCCTAGAACGCAGTGCACAATTAAAAAATCACTTATATCTCCTTACCTACAAACAAATAGACATATTTTCAGATAGCCTGTGCACTTAACTCAATTTTTTCAATTTTGTCACTTATACCCCTTGGCTTCTGGGGTCCTCATTTAACATCTGACTTAATAATTATATTTAAAATATGAAAACATAAAAAAGTAGCATTTGTACTGCTAAAAAAATATTTGCACACTAGCAATAAAAATAGAACTAGAGGAATTATTTATAAGTTAAAAACTGTGCTAATATTTAGTATGCATGCCCTTTGCTTCAATTACAGCTTGTAATCGTCTGGGCATTGATTCTATTAAATTGTGACATGTTTCACTGCTGATTTGTAGCCATTCTTCCCTAAGAGCTTGCTTAAGTTCTGATTTGTTAGAATTTTTCTTTTTCCTTATTTTCACTTTCAAAATATGCCATGAAATTTCAATCGGATTGAGGTCTGGTGATTGTGGTGGTGCTTTCAATTGATTTTTTTACATTATAAAGCAACCATAACCTCGTAATATATGCAGTGTGTTTCGGATTGTTATCCTGTTGGAAATAATATGAATTAGGAATTCCTAATTCCAGAGCACTCTAAGATAAATGATCTCGCAATATATTAATACATTGTTTAGCATTCATATTGCCTTCAATAAAGGTCATTTCGCCAACTCCGTTAAAAGACATGCATCCCCAAATCATTACATGACCACCGCCATGTTTTACAGTTGGTTTCAAGTTTTTAATTTGAAGAGAAGTATTTGGCTTTCGCCATACAGTTTTCTTGCCATCTGAGCCAAAAATATTGAACTTGCTTTCATCGGAAAAAATAACAGTTT
This sequence comes from Maratus speciosus, assembly GCA_963932465.1. Taxonomy (NCBI): domain Eukaryota; kingdom Metazoa; phylum Arthropoda; class Arachnida; order Araneae; family Salticidae; genus Maratus; species Maratus speciosus. Next base: position 187,920,010 of record OZ010799.1, read on the forward strand.
TCCAAAACTCTAGTGGTTTGCTGACATAAGCTTTTGCAAATTCAAGTCTTTTCACCCTATTTGTTTCACTAATAAATGGTTTTTTTCGAGGGCCTCATCCTCGAATATTTGCATCATGAAGAATATGTCTAACTCATTGTGGTGTAAGTATTGTTCCCGACGTTGAAGCGACATCAACATCCAATTCTCGAGCACTTAGAAAAGGGTTTTTTGAAGATTCTTTTATGATAGCTCTCCTTTGCCTGGTATTTATCTTTCTTGGACGCCCAGTTCGCGGCTTATTTATTGTCGAACCAGTTTCTTTTTTCTTCTTAATTACATAGCGAACACTAGAAAAGTTTAGATTTAATTTTTTACCTATTCCTCGGCAATTTAATCCAGAATTGTGAAGAAATATAATCTTCTCACGGGTAGCAACAGACAGTTCATACGTTTTCGGCGCCATTAGAACAAAAACTCTCCAGAATCCCTGCTCCAGTTAATATCTTACGTGGCTTTAAAGTGCGGGGCTAATGTACTGCGGGACTGATATGCTAAACATTTGCATAATGTTCACATATAATGCCCTTTTTAACAGTAAATGCTTCTTGTGCAAATACTTTTCAGGTATGAGAAAATATTAATTTATTTTTTAAAATGTGTAATATTAGTGTTTAAGGAAAATGGGTAGTTATTTTTATTTTCATCTTATTTAAATAAATGAATAATTAAGAGAATCGTATCAAATTTGCTTTCTATGGTTACTTATGCAAAAAATCGTCTGCGTGCAAAGACTTTTTTTGCTCACTATATATAAAGAGAGCAAAGTGGTATATATATATATCACTTTCTTCTGGACACAATAACTTCCACAATTCTGCACAAATGTCTTCCAAACTGATACATAAAATCAAGGGGCATAAAATCTCGGTCAAATTCGTTAATGTGCAAAATCGGACCAAGGGGACGGAAATAGAGTGGGGTTTTGTGAAAACCGAAAAAACCTCATAACTTCTTAATTTTTGTACATATCAAATAAGTTTAAAGTTTTTATTAAAGTTTATATTAAAGTTATTAAAGTTATTATTATTTTTATTAAAGTTTTAAAAATAGGGCCAAAAATTTATGTATCACAGATTTTTGATAAAATTAAAAATGGGCTCAAGGGACGCAAAAAATAGGGTTTTGGGGAGAAAAAAATTCATAACTTCGTCGATTCTCCAGCTATCAAATCCAATTAATTTTATTATAAATGTCCTTAATATCATCTACAACTTGTATATTCACAAGATTTTGATAAGACCAATTCGTACCGAAAAATAAAAAAAAATTAAAACGAAAACAAAAAAGGGGGCGGGGGTTGAAGAAGAAAAAGAAACTCCGTCAATACGCAAGATATAAAATACCCATGAATTTATCATACATCTTAGTAATATTGTCCACAAGATTTATATAGACAAATTTTTGATAGGACCAATTCTTACAGCAAAAACAAATTAAAAATACATAGCGGTTGAAGAAAAAAATCATCTTATTAAGGGTGTATTCAAATCGAAACTGCTTATTTTCTTACTCATTTTTAAATTCATTTTTACTCTCAGACGCATCCAATTGGTAGATTCTCTTATTCAGAAACTATATAATGTACCGTAATGATCGATTTTTTGATAGAGGCAGAATATATTTCAAAAAATAATGTCAAAGAGTGCATTTTGAATAGAATTTTTCGAAGTAATTACGTTAGAAACGAAAAATATTGTCCTACTGAGAAAATAATTGTTTATAAATCAAGTTTTAATTAATTGAACGAAAAATAAAAACACAGGTCGCTTATAAATCTCTTCAAACATCACGTCAGCCAGTTTAATATTTTTTCTATTAAAAATGAATCTGAAAATGTGTCAGAAAATTTCGAGTTGTTGATCATGGAAAAGTATTTTTTTGAATACCGCCTTAACATGATTCTGATAAAACCAGCTCTTATTAAAAAATGAAATAAAAGCTCGTCAAAAACGGCCAGATAAAATTGTTAAAGTGGGCTTATCTCTAATCATGATTTAGTTTTTGTTCATGAAATTAGTATACTTAACTTCGAAATCTACCTCCGCCTGTAGGCCGGGCCGGCAGAGATTTTTAAATTTCGAAATTATATCGATTTTTGAGGTTTCTGAAGAAGAAGAACGCTCTTCGAAATCGTTATTAACCCATTTATGTCTGAATATTTGTTTTCTCAAATTTCTTGGTAAAATCATTTTTAAATGTTGCAAAATGAACTGGAAAAATACTAAAAAATAATTATGTTAAAATATTTTTGTATTCATTTGATAAAATGTAAACGTACTAAATATGAAAATATCCATATGTGGAAAATTCATAATTATATGTTTTGACTGAATTTATATAAATTAAGCTTTTACATTGTATATTATATATTATATATTATAATTAGTATTTTTATGTACTTTTAAAAAATATATATATTTATTTCTTTACAGAGATTAATAACATTATAAGTATTATTAATAATATATTAAGATTGATCGTAAAATTAGGAATAGGATTTTCCGTAACAAAAATAGTTATTTAAAAATGTATATATTATATAAATAGTCATTTTTACTAATTTATGACATGTGTCAAAATAAATAAGCAACAGGGCTGTTATGCCTTGAAATTTAACAACACATATACAATAAAATTGTTTAAGGTTAGTTGGGGCAACTGGGACATCATGATTTTACAATGTGACTCTGGAGCTTCTGACAATTCAGCTTCAAAAAGCTAATTTTCATTTCAATTAAAGTCTGAACTTCTGTAAATGTGTTCAGTTAGGTTCCCTCTATCAGACATCAGAAATGCTCAAAATTACATTTTAATATTTAAAAATATAAAAATATGCATATTTCATCTTTCTTTCCTCATGGGTCCAGTTGCCCCAAAAAATGGGGTAACTGGACCAGGGGGATCTATGTTCCACACGCGTTTATATTTTTTCATATCGGATATCAGGTCCTGTTTGAAAAAGTGTAAACAACTTTAAAAAATTTAAACCAGGCAGATCATGTAAATTATATGTCAATAAACAGCGTTGTAAGTGAAACCTTTGCTGTCAGCGTGCCTAAAAAAAGCACTAAAAGTGAAAATATTAGATTTATTTATACCAAAAATATAAAACGTAAGTAAGTACTTATGTACTTTAGTAGAGATAATAAGTATAAAAGTCACATGGGTATTTTAAGGAAAAAATAGCAAGGTAAATCTCTCAACAAAAGGCTACATAAGTACTTAAGTACTTCATCTTTTTCCAGGGTCGCATTATATTGGGAAAGATATTACTTTCAAAATAGTGGTAGGGACGATAAAAGATTCCCTATAGCATAGCTGCCAACTTTTACGCTTTCCTCTTACCACTAAAATATTATAGTAAATGTTGTCTTATGTAATCGTCGAAATCTTATGATTAAACAAAACGAAAATCTCTATTAAATTTTAGTGGTAGCAAGAAAGCGTAAAAATTGGCAGCTCTGCCTATAGAATGCGACCCCTGTGTATAGTACAATTTCAAGGTCTGGCTATCTGGCTTTCAGTGGCAAGGTATACTTGCATTCGTAAAATGTTGAAATAATTTAATGACACCAATATTTACAAGAGAATCTATCTGAAAACATGTAAAAGTATATTTTCGCGTACTTAATAAAGGTTAAATTTTAATTATAAATTTCAGGTGCCAATGTGGCAATTAGGAATTAAAATTTAGTGATGCAATAACGGCATCACCGCCTCTCAAGGGGTCAAGAAATTTCGTTTGATACCACTCAATATGCTTTTTCTTAAAATTTCATTACGTTATTTTAATAAGGTATTCTATCATTTTCTTTATTGTGAGCAAAAACCAATGGAGAAATTTACTTCCCGTAGTTACAGAAACACAAAAAAAATATTTATAACTAATGGAGTAACTGGATCCAGCATGGCCCAGTTACCCCGGATACATGTCCCAGTTACCAAATTCTTGAAACATTTATGGGGTAACTGGGACACCGGGCTTACATTTAAAACAAGAAGTAAATATGTATAGATACCTAATAATACTAATGTAGTTATATGTCTAATCTTTAAAAAAAAAAAATTGTTTAATAAAAGTACTTATAGTATTTTAATAAAAATCCGAGGAAGTTCAACCATATTGACGTTGTTTTTAAAAAAAGAAACGTAAATTTTTGACAACCTATCACAGCAAAGTGAAAGTTATGATTGAGTTGATACACGTTGTTTTAGGAAGTAGAGATAAAGGGGCATTGCTCACAAAAGCTAAAACTTAAAAAACACCAACAGTTTTTTATAAAATAGCCTATGGCCCAGTTACCTCGTGGCTCCAGTTACCCCAACAAACCTTACTTAAAGATGGACATTATACATAAAAGTAAAAAAAAAAAAAAAACCGACAAGTTTCAACCATTCAGTATCGAGAGGCACACTCATTTATGTATGGTAAAAGTCAAATGTAAATATACCATGTTGAACCTGCCACCGTCATAGCGTCATCTATACAGCTGTAATTTAACCATCCATTTTTAAGGGAGGAAATATGAAAAACAAGCAAAATGGAATATTAGGGCCTATAACTAAGCGATACCTCTTTATCCTTGAGTTAAATTTTGTTTCAATATATTTAACCATAACTTATGTACATTGTAAGAAAAACTCCTTCCTTGCAAACGTCTTTAATTTTCAATTCAATTTCCAGGCATTCTCTAATTATGCTTGTTTGTGGATAAGTACATGGCCAAACAATTTTTGCTTTGTCATAATCTATTGTTTTAATTTCATTTTTAGAACAAAATCTCGTAAGAACTGTCGATTGTCTGTTATATTTTATATCTGCTTTATGTTCTTTTAATCTTGTTTCAAATTTTCTTTTTGTCATACCTATCTAAAATATTTCCACACCTTAATTTAGAATAATAGGAATTTCCCGGTGTCGGGTTCAACATGGTTATGTTTACTTTTGACTTTTACAATCTATAAATGTGTGTGTCTCTCGATACTGAAACATGACCCTGAGGATGACCACAGAGTGGTTGAAACTTCTCGGTTTTTAGAATTTTGGTATTTTTATGTGTAATGTACGTCTTTAAGTAAACATTTTTATCATGAGTGTGTTGATATGTCATGATTTTTCATTTATATTTTCTTTAATTAACTTTTTGGAGATCCGATACCTAGCGTTATGGAACACATTTGTAAAAAAAAAAAAATCATACAAAAAAAAAAAAAAAAAAGTTTCAAAAAGTTCAAAATTTGTGGAAAAATAGGGATTTGAAATTTGCTTACAATTTTCAATAAATAAATAAATTGTTCAAATTTTACTATAAAAATTACAATTAAAAAAAATAAATAATTTTCTTTCATAAAACCATTTAAAGATATGTTAAAAGATACAGGAAAATAAGGCAGCGAGTCGTTTTAAAAACTGTCATTAACTTGTATATTCTTCTTTCATATTAGGTTTTGTTGTTTAGGTTGCTACCATTTTCCAAGAAGCAGTAAAATAATGTGAACAGATGTCATATGTTCCCGCGGCCGCCATCTTGGACTTTTTCTTGGCGTGCAAACCCCTTTTCCGCCAAGTTGTAAATGTTGCCAAGCACCGATTTATGCGGATGTTAGGCTTAACGAAAATATAATGTAAATAACACAATATAAACCTGAAAAACGCAGGAAACTACTTAAAGCGGCAATTAGTAAATGTAAGTATGAAAGCTACGCGTTAATAAACCGAAAAGAAAAAATCACCGGATTCAGCAAACTACTACTGCAGCAATCTGAAAAATGCACGAAACTCGTTAAAACGGCAATTAGTAAATAAACGTACGAACATTACGCGTTCATAAACCGAAAAAAAAAATCTCTGGATTCAGCAAACCACTTCTGCAACAATCTGAAAAATGCATGAAACTCGTTAAAGCGGCAGTTAGTAAATGCACGTATGTTACTGTGCAGCAATCTCAAAAATGCACGAAATGCATGAGAAATATACAATAAATGGCTAATATAAAACATTATAACAAAATACGCATAAAATTACTAACACACCTTAACAAGCATCTCCTTTCTTTAAAGCTCAAGCACAAAATACCTGCTACCATTATCTTCATTTCACAAAATAGGCCTATGCCTACACACTGTAAACAAACCTCCTTTTTCCTTCAAAATTTCACGATATTTCTTAATTACATGAGCTGAGCAACAGCGGGTAAACTAACTATCGAAGTCATAGTCAAACATATAAATTCAAAATCAAATTCAATCAAAATCACAATATAAAAAGAGCTCACACGATAAATCCACGACTGAAGTTATTTCAAAACACAATATCGCCGAAAAACGGACTTGCCAGAGCACGTCACTCGTCAAGGCTGCCATTTCGATAAAGATCGCCAAGAAATCTCAAAACATCCAAGATGGCGGCCACGGGAATATACGGCATCTAAGCCAAATATTGATTTAAGAATTTGAAATGTAGATTTTGTTTTCTTAGTTGCTTTATAAATTTTATTTAATTTCTTGCAGCGTCAAACCATTCTTTTGTTTTAAAAGAAGTGAACGTTCCGATTTGGAGACAAGGCAGGTGCGAATCTTCTCTTCAGTTGCAATTTGGATCTGATTTTTCATTACCAAACACTTCCTTATGCGCGGGCGCAGAAGGTAGAGATGCTTGTGACGTAAGTAAATATAATATTCATTCCATAAAAGTAATATGCATTTATATATTTTTTTCCACTTGTTGTTGTCTCAAAGTAGAGGTTTGTATCGTCACAGGTCTGGCTGGACTAATTTTCATTCACGAGACTTGGCCGTGCTTGACCCTGATTCAGTCTTTCCGGACCTTGTCTTTAAGCTTTCCGCCCCGGGCCTTTCTTCTGTAGACTCGAGTCTGGTTCAGCCGGCTCTTGCACACTTCAAAATCCCTCCCCCGAGCCCATGTTGAGCTATCATTTAAAAAAATTTTTTTTGTAAAAATTATAGTGATGTGTGCGTTTGTTTAGCGAAATCTTTAGAAATTTACTTCGATTTATTAAATTACAGAGCTGTATTTTTTTAAATGTACTTTTTTCTTTGTAGTGCTTTAAAGTTATGATTTTCCTTTACCATCTTTTTCTTTTATTCTAAACTTTGTTGATTTTCTAACTGAATCTTCATTTGAAGGTTAATTTTTTCCAATTTTTTAAATGGGTCTTTACGTAAGTAATTGTCGAAATAGTCATTAATATTTTTGTTATTCTGTTTTCCGTGAATTTCGAACATAATCTGAAAATCAAGTTTATGCATAAGTAAGTGTGCATTTTGAATAATTTTAATTGTAAGATAATTTTGTTTCAGAAATATCTTTATAACGCTCTCTGGCAGGAAATAGGGCAACCAAAATTATTTTTTATCTGTAAAGTTTATTTTTTTATGTTTCGCTGTATAAAAGACATACTGAACTTTAAAATGGGTAGCACAGATACACTGCAATTATTTTTTACTTTTAAATCGTTTCCTGCTGTGAAATAAAGTACTATTTTAAGAATATTTTTTTAACTTTTTTAATAACTATTCAAAATAAACTTCTAACATGATAAAATTTATGTTTTGATAAAACAAATTACATGATTTTTTTATTGCACTTATTTATTTATTTATTTATTATTATTATTTACTATTATACATTTAGTACCCTAGCAGTACTACTGTTGGGAAATTACAGAAAGATTTTAAAATGGCTTTTTTATGTTTTATCATATGGCAAATCCCCTTTTTCTAAATTCAAAGCGGTATCCGACCTTACACTATTTGCTCACTAGTACAGAAATTACATAAACAACATCAAGAGCAAACATGCTGCATGCGTACATATAAACATATATTACATTAGCATTAAACAGTTTCTAGATACTTTTAAAGAAACGAAATAATCTTTTAACTTTTTAAAATATATTTGTTTCTGTGATTTTGTTATTATAACAAGTAAAAATTAAATGTATTAGATTATTTTTATTTAAAAGCATTATTGACTGTTGGAGAAATTCTTATCTGCTTCATAATATATCACACAAAGAAAAGAAATAAAAATGCTGGTGTAAATCATTAAATAGTTTTAAGATAAGAAACATTGCGTTTTGTGCCTCACTTCTTTAGTGATGAGAACATTTATGAAATGGTATTTAACTTGGAGTACGTGCGTAAGTTTATGGATAAAATATGAAAATATCTCATTTCCGTTACCATCATAAATCTGTAGGTAAATCCAAATTAGCAACTTTCTGTCGCATTCACTAATCGGTTTCCTAAGTCGATGATATTTTTAGATATTACACTGTTAAAAACTTGCAGCAAACTGTCCAATCATTCGATCGTTTTTGCAAATAATGGTTACTTGACCATATTATGAAGATATTATGACCCTATTACTGCCCAAATTATGATCTGGATTGAGTAAAATTACGGCTAAGTAACACTTATCTGTAAAAACGGTCGAATAAATGGGCAGTTTGCTGCAGATTTTTAACAGTGTACATTACACTGTTAGAAATTTGCAACAAACTGTCTAGTCATTCGACCGTTTTTGTAGAAAACGATAACATAAGCATAATTTATTTTTATTCCGACCATACATTGTTAAACATTTGCAGCAAACTGTCCAGTCATATCAGCGTTTTTATAGAAAACGATTCCTTAACAATAATTTAATTCAATTTTGACTATAATATTACTCATTTTATGGTCGGAATAGAGTTAAATTACGATTATGTAACCATTTTATGTAAAAACGATCGAATGACTGGACAGTTTGTTACAAATTTTTAACAGTGTACATTACACTGTTAAAAACCCGCTGCCAAACTGTCTAGTCATTCGACCGTTTTTGTAGAAAACGATAACATAAGCATAATTTATTTGTATTCCGACCATACATTGTTAAAAATTTGCAGAAAACTGTCCAGTCATATGAGCGTTTTTATAGAAAACGATTCAATAATAGTAATTTAATTCAATTTTGGCTATAATATTACTCATTTTATGGTCGGAATAGAGTTAAATTACGATTATGTAACCATTTAATGTAAAAACGATCGAATGACTGGACAGTTTGTTGCAAATTTTTAACAGTGTACATTACACTGTTAAAAACCCGCAGCCAAACTGCTCACTTATTAGACCGTTTCTTCAAACAACAGTTACTTGACCATATTATGAAGATATTATGACCCTTTTATTATCCAAATTATGATCAAGATTGATTTAAATTACGGTTAAGTAACAGTTATCTGTAAAAACGGTCGAATGACTGGATAGTTTGCTGCAATTTTTTTACAGTGTAGTAAATAATATGGTCATATACGTTCATAATATTGTATCCGTTTACCATATTATGTAACCGTAAGAAACCGTTTTTGAAAACGTTTTAATGACTGAACAATTTGCTGCAGAATTTTAACGGTGTACTGTTATATCTCGAGAAATTGAACAGAATTTCATATTGTCCTATAAAGGGCGTTGTGATACCACTATTTATTGTATCGTTAATAGAAGCATAGTTTCTAATAATTATCACCCACTATGGGTATTCCATCACTGTAAAATCGTAGTCTGTAGAGAAAAACAGAAAGAAACACAAAATACAAAATATCAACTTTAAAAAGCTACCGTTTTACTTAAAAGTATACAAAATAAAAATATATGTCACATTAAAAATATGCATTTTATTTAAATTTCTTTATAGTTTCGGCATGTAGTACCGGGGCCGTCGTCAGACGATGTACGATACATAGTCTCACGATGGCCGCGGGATTTCAGGCCGAAAGTAATAAAGAAATTTAAATAAATTGTATGTTTTTAACTGGTAACATCTATCTTATTATGATTTTGTCTACTTTAAGTAATTTTACTTAATTAATTTACTTTATTTCAGTAAGTTTAATTTTATTTATAGAAAGAAACATTTCTAGGTTCTTCCAGCTTCCGTTAAAGGGAGTACGTGGATTAGACATTATTTTTATTTCCATAAAACCTTTTACCACTCAGTTTGCTGTAACTATAAATTTCCCTACAAATTGTAAACAGTGTGCAACAGAATGTTTCAAACCCAGTAACAATCATACATATTTTTTAAAAACTGTAGCCTTTTATGTGCCATGGGAGATATAATAGGGGAGGATAGTACACAGTGAGACGAAAATTATTATTACTTGACGAATGGCGACGATTTTTATTCTTTTGAAAAAAATTTTGCTACATCTTTAAGCTACACAAATACGCTACACATTAATGTTTAAATGGTTTTAAAAAAGTTATTTATAAAAGCACACAAGCAACAAAACGGAGTATCGGAAATTGTCTCACTGTGTACCACTTGTGGTACACAGTGAGACAATATATATATTTTCATAAATCATACATTTTTACACTGTATCAATAATTTTCTGCAGTTTATGATTTCTAATTAGTAGTTCTAGATTTTCCAAATATTAAAAATATGAGCCTCGGTGAACAATGGGAGACTTTGGGCTACCTTCATGCAAATTTTCAGCCTCTTACGTTTAGTAGATTTCCCTAGCCATAGCACACCCACACACACAGAGAGAAAGAGAGGGAGAAAGAAAAATCTTCTTTTATCAATAAATAACTTTTCTTTTACATCAGAACCACATAGTAGGTACACAATGAGACACGTCTCACTGTGTACCACAACTGTGTGTCTCACGGTGCACTTTCGTTACGTTGTAAAAAAATGGAGGCCACATCTGTTACATCAATTTCATCGCTTTAAAAATTTATGTCGTTTTGTTGAAATAGTCTATTATTAAGTATAACTAGGTTTGGTTAAGTATATATACGTCATGTTGCAGGAAATAAACTCTAAAATAGACGTTTATGTAACTTTAACCACTATAAAATAAAGAATTATTTAATATTATGTCAGACGAGTAACTGGAGTGCCGAAACTACATCCACGTGTTGCATAAGATGAGGTCTTTATGTGTGTGTACCATCTAAGAGAAAAAGTTACAATTATATGTTAAAATGGCTGCTGTCTCTCTGTGTATCATGTTTCATTGTGTACTACTCTCCCCTACTTCGTTTTCACATTGAAGAATCTTGTTTAAACATGAAAGAAGATCTCTCGTTCTTGGCATTTTTCAGACAGTTGAAAGCAATGGTGACATCACGCCAAAACAACTAAAGAGTTTAAAAAGTATTTTTTAGCTCCCAATATGCTATTTCTTCCAGGCAATAATTAAAGTGCCGTCATTAAAAAATAACGTTACGTTACATAAGCCAAACGTAAAACGAAGTAGATATATCATTGTACGGTTAAATACTGCATATACCGGGTGTCCTAAAAAGGACCTGACTGATTTTAAAATTCAATAACTTGCAAACGGTGACAGATATTTAAAAAATTCTAGTTGGAGGGTTATGCATGAGGTCAAAAGTTTTTTTTACAGTGATTTTCGATTTTAGTTCGAATTACAAACAATAGATGGCGCTGCGATCAATAGACGCTAAATTCAGGCTCGATTTTTGGTCCTTCGGGACCCACTCAATACATTTTAATCTCCTTTTTCCGCATGGAAGAAGAGATCGGCCAAAAAATCGAGCCTGTATTTAGCGCCTATTGCTTACAGCGCCATCTATTTTTTGTAATTCGAACTAAAATCGAGAATCACTGTAAAAATCTTTTGACCTTATGCATAATCCTCCTGCAAGAATTTTTTAAATATCTGTCACCGTTTGCAAGTTATTGAATTTTAAAATCAGTCAGTCCTTTTTAGGACACCCGGTAAATTTCTAACGTTTTATTTCACTTGCACGTGAATTTAGTTTAACCCTATTTCTACCAAGAGGTGTCAAAAGACACCTTTTGGATTTTAACTTAAAATTATTTTCCAAGTTTAATAATTTCTCCACAATTGGTTTTTTGACTTTTCGTAGAATAGTTGTTAAATTAATTCACCGATATCATTTTCCTCCAGCTTATCCTGGATCTAAAAATATGCATATGGTATATCTATTTCTACCATGAGGTGTCTTTTGACACCTTGAGGATTTCATAATTCCTAATTTCCAAACTCAAGTTTTAGACAATTTTACATACAAATATCAACACCATTTTACAGCATCATATCAAGGGTCAGCTAGGTGGGGAGGCCTACCAAATGGCACAAGCCCCGATCAGATTAGAGAATCCCGATTTCAGTTGTAACGGAAAATACAGGAGTTGCGGCATAACTTCGATATTTGCTTGTTTTCCGCCATGTTGCAATTTAGGGTAGATCATTGCAGTGACTTGTTCTAAAAAATTAAATAACGCGTTTTGTTCTCCAGTACTAATAGCGAGGTTCAATATACATGAATTTTGTTTTTATTCTTGTAAAAACTGTGATATTGAAAAAGGAAAGAATTTTTTTATACTGCTGTTTTTATTATTACTGTTGTTGTTGTTAGAAAGATTGAATTTTTATGCATGAGACTGAAAGTTTGTTAAGTTAATAATATTAAAAAGTTTGATTTTATAATAAAAAATAAATAAAAAATAAAATGATATTTTTAAATTGTTGTTCCTTTTGATGTAAAATATGTTTGAATACATTTATGCATATATATTTATATTTTATATATTTATCTTTTGTAGGTTGTTGAATTTAGCTAGAATTTATAACCTGATTAAATAATATCTAATAAATCTGCATCAATGTATCAATAAATATATTGCTTAAATTATCTATATTTAACTGATAATTTGAAATCCCAACAGTTTTGACAATTATTTGCATTCAAACGCAAAGGTGTCAAAGGACACCTTTTGGTAGAAATAGCATAGATGCCAACATCTGTTAATTTATTCCGGAGTCTGATACAAAATTTGCATGTTCAAACCGGAAAATATATGTAGAAAAATGTATCTTCTTTCTATGAGGTACATTTTGGATTTCATTTTGAAATTTTTGGTTAAATAAAATTTCCGGTTGAAAACGCGTTCATCTTGGATCAGACTCCGGAATAATTAAGAGATGTTGGCATCTATGGAAATAGGTATGCACAAAACCGTGGTAGAAATAGTGTTAAATAGCTCATTGCATAACACCTTATTAGGGCAATTCCACAGAAAATCATCATTTATGGGGGGGGGGGGGGATTTATAATATGTTTAATTTAAGGGTATGATTAGAAAACTTGATATTTTTATATTCTATAATAAAATCCTAATAAAAAGGCATTGTAAATTACTGATCACAAACTCAGTTAAGTACCATTATTGTCCTTTTAAAGTCATAATGTTACGTCAGTTACACAATAAAAGTTACGTCAGTTACACGTGTAAATGCCATTTTTTTCTTTTTTATTATTCAGAAATTAATTAAACAAGTTACTGTTATAATTTAGCATTATTTAGTGTTGTTGAGAACATTAAATCACTTTTTTTAACGGGATAGTTTTGATAATTTTTACACTTCAATGAAGGTAGAAAAAATGTTTGTCTATTGTATGTTACGTCAGTTATAGAATTTTGAATTTCAATTTTTGGGACTAAAAGAGAGATTGAAATAATCTGCAGGTATTTGGGTATTAAGTCCTTAGTAAGAAATATTTTTAATTGTAAAAATCTGTTCTAGCTTTATTAGTAAATTTTCTACATAGTTTTGAAAACAAAATTTGATGATAAAATGTTACGTCAGTTACGATGGAATTGCCCATTAAATAATATGCTTTCATCCTTTATGAAATTTATCAAGTATATTTCTTTTCAGGGTGATGGAGGTGGTCCTCTTGTTTGTAGAAGAAAATCCAAATGGTATCAAATTGGTATCATATCCTTTGGAATTGGTTGCGGACGAAAGAATGTTCCTGGTGTCTACAGTAGAGTTCAGGCATTTTCGACGTGGATTCATGACACAGTTGCTCGATACGCATAACAACAATGAGGAAATTCTAGAAAAAATAACAACCGTTTATATTCTATGATAGAGTATACTGAACTACCTACAAAACGGAATCGTTAAGGACTGGAAAAAATCGTTTTAGGCAGGATTCCGTTTTAGCAGGTATCACTGTGTAGCATTCATTCCGTCGGGAACATAAATTTGTTTCCATTTAAAACGGGATTCTATTAAAGACAGGCTCTGTCAGGTTTTACAGAAGTTATTCATTTGTAAATTACTAAGCAAATGTTTCTCCAATTCCAGTTTAGATTTTTTAATTTGACGTTTTTTGTTGCAATGTTAATAAACAGAGAAAGAAAAATTTGTAAATTTAAATAGGAAAACTGGTATAGTGAAAATTTATTTACTTTACGGAAAAAAATCTGTTTTTTTAACGAAATGTCTGGTTTTTAACCCCTTGAGGGGCGGTGGTATATATTATACCCCACCTAATTTTAATTAAGATTTGTACCAGAAGCTTTTAATTAAAAAGTTACAAAATTGCTTTTCCTTATTTTGAAATAAAATTTTTCGAAAGTTCCAGTGCCAATTCAACATTAAAGAAACACAATTATCTGCCCCTGAAAGGGTGAATAATCAAATATGTCATTAAAAAAGAGAATATTTTTAATAGTTTCTATGTTCTAGTTTACAGGGTTTGTGTTTGCCTTTTTTTTTTTTTATATTGCAACACATTTCACCCCTCCTTTAAAACTTGCCTCTAAGGTTTGCTTATGCCCATATTCATTATCTACCTCAACTGCCTGTTAAGCGCAAAAAGTTTGGTTTGTACACTAAAATGTTATTTAATACTAATCTGATTGGGTTCTGTGAGACGAATGATGGATAACAGTTGAGCGTTCGACCGAAGTTTTCCTGTTCAACCAGCAGTTGAGGTAGCAGGTGAATACGAGCGTTGGAAATATTGCGAACGTTATCAGCATTAACAGGGTATGAAATATCTCATTCTGAAGAGTTTTCATGCATAAAGCAGCTACCAATCACATATCTTATTTGCTTATTCTTATTTGCATTTTAAATTATTCAGATTTTAAGCATTTTAAATGAAAGATGCGTCTTTTTTTATTTGTTCTTTATTTACCTTTAAATTCTGCGAGCGGTTTGTGTGACCGCTAGATATTTTTTATGATATCTTAAACACATTAAATTGGATATTGATCAATTCGCCAATTTTCTACCTTCTTAAAACGATCACATAAAATCACAGTCTACGTGTGTTACCTGTCAGTTTCTTGATTTTATACATTTGTACTTTTATTCAACGGTCTTTTACACCGACAGCAGTTAAGGGTTATTTTGTGTAAGATATTTCATAAATGAAATTGTTTAAAATGGGACCGTTCTAATAACAAAATAACGGTTGCATAATTTTGTGTGTGTGTGTGTGTGTGGGGGGGGGGGTATTAAATGAGAGGGGGAAGGCAGGGTTTATGTCAAATTCTTTCAGGTGCTCCCTTTATTTATGTTCTGAATTCAAGATGTATTAGAGATGCCATTGTGGCACTTTACGAGGAATTGAAGTAAAAAAATAAGAGATAATTTTAAGTACACATTGTTATGTGATGGTCGATTGCTTTGTACTAGCATTTAAAAACATTTCTTGTGCTTCAGCGTGTTTTCACACTTAAATATCACAAGAACTAATTGACAGATTTAAATGCTTTTTATACAAACATTTTTTTAATTAAAGAGAGGGAAAAAACAAAATGAGTTAGATAAATCTCACTTTATGATTTTTTAACAATGAAAAATATCATTGATTTTAATAGTATGTTAAACATCAAAATTTAATAACACAAGAATTAATTCACCAATTTGAACATTTCGGACATTACCACATTTTCGGAAAGGCATGATTAAAAAACACTGAAGAATGCAACAAAAAGGCGAAATGTGACCCTGTTTTCTTGTAAAACAGAAATGAATGATCTTGTCATATATTATCAATCTTGCATTGTAAAAATAAATAAATAAATAAAGTTTTTTTCTTAATCTAGAAAATTAAAATATAACCACGACCGAAAATACACAATAATCACATCAGAGTTATGCACGATTTTCAAAAGTATTCTTTATTTTCAGAAAGCTCAGAAATCAATATATTATCGAGATTTAAAACGCATTTACAAAAAATAAAAATAAAAATAAAAAAGCAATTTAGCAAATTACAACGACCATTTGGAAAATGATTTTTTCAAAGACTAAAATTAAAGACATAAAAAATCGCACGGAGTTATCCTACATTACGTACGCCATAAATTAAACATTAATAGTGTTATTACACGTAAAAATTGCAAGCGACAAAAATCGCCTGCGACTCGTCAGATTTCCTGAAACTTACCTAATATCCACCTGAAACTTACGTATTATCCAAGCATTTCACTGGCTGTTCGGGAAAAAGCTTTTCCATCGTCCGATTTCCAAGCAATCTGACGACCCATTTTAAATGAAATTTCATTCTTAAACTTCTAAACACCCCACAATATTACTTTTTACACCGTCGTATAGAGAAAAAAATGTACTTTTAAATGCAATTTGTTTGAAAGTCTCAATTTGTTTCTGAGTTATTAATTTTTTTTGTAGTTTTTATTACTTTTTTGTCATAGTGGCAACAGAAGTATCCCATCTCTGTTGAAAGTAAAGGGAAATACAGATTACTGTATAGACCAATCAGAAAACGAATAAAATGCGGATTCAACCAATAAAAAGCTTCAGATATGTTTTTGATTTCCTACCCTGACGAGGACAATAACCATTTTTCCAAATGGTTAAAAAAGAAAAAAAGTTTCTTTTTCTGACACTGATTTCCGAAAACGTTTCCGGTTAGTTTTTATAGTACTAATTAGTTTTCTTCCCCTGGGGTATAGGTTTTTCGGATGCTATCCATTTTCATGTTCAACTAACATAATTTATAGGCAAACATAATAAACTCACAGCATTAATATTAACATTAAAATTAATATTATTTTATTTCGCTTGCTTGTATAAATTCAAATAGGCAGCTGAACATGTTTGAGTGAGAATTGATAACACCTTAAAACCGATACTACGGTTTGAGAATACTGACTAGCAAAGTATAAAAGTTACTTCGAAGCGTCTCTGAAAATTAGTGGCAACAGAAAAAAAAACTTTATTTTCATAAATGATTTCTTTAAGGGGGTCCGGGACACATTTTAAAATAATTTTTATTTAATGAGTTAAAATTCTTAATTTTTTTGTGATGGTTAACCATATCATTTGTAAACAAAATCACATGATAAAATTTCTCATAATATTTAAAAAAAAATTATATTTAAAATTTATTTAAAAAGTGGGGTGGTTTAAAATCGTTATAACTCGAAATATTATTTGTAGAATTTAATTTTTTTCCATTTAAATAAACAGAAATATATAAGATTTAATTTTGATTCAGCATTTTTAAAAATATTAATTTAAAAAAAAATATTTAAAGTAAAAATTAAAAAAAAAATATGTAACTTTAAAAAAAATCATATTTTCAAAAATAAATATTTTTTTCAAATTTTCCTAAATAAAAATTAAAATAAAACAATTGAAAAAGACATGTTCCAAGTTTGAACCATTTAACTTTAATGGTTCTTGACTTATAACAATTTAAATACGAGAAATGGTGAAAAAACCCATCATGAAGAAAAATGCATTTTCACGAGAAGTCGTTTCCATGGCAGCCATAACTTTAAAGTTAAGTTTTGAAAACAAACCAAAACGGAAAAAATAATATTTCTCGTTCTAATTAAGATATAAAAATGATTTAATCACCATTTTAAGCAGAATAAAACAGAGAACTGTTTAATGCAATAAAAGCTTTTTAGAAAATTTGAAGATTTTTGTGTTCCGGACCCACTTGAATCTCGAAAATATATTTGTTTCTGAGGTTTTTTAAAGATAAAGAGCGCTTTTCAGAATCGTGAGTAGTTCGGGAGAGATTATTGTATATTTTGTTGGTAGCTATATTATATTTTTTATGATTAAGAAAAATTTGTCTTTTTGTAAAATGTGGAACAATGTCATGCGTGGATAATAATGTGAGTGAGATTAAATAAGAATATATTCTATAATCTATATAGAAAAATCACTTCAAAACATCAAAGTACTCAATGACGGCAACATTGAGAATGTTGCCGTCTGATGCAATGAAACATGTCGAAATGTAAATAAATAAAGGTATTTTGCCGTTTTTAGGTGCGTTCGTAATTATATAACTACCTAGCACCTACAGTCGTCGTTCAATCCGTCCGTCTGTCTGTCCGCATATAACAGAGCAAAAACTATCCAACCGAATGGTCTGAAATTTTAAATATATAATTGTTGCAAAATTTTGTAGAGCCATTTCAAATTTTATGAAAATCGGATGTATACTTTAAAGACAGGGACAGTCAAAAGTTTTCCATTACATTACGGCCAATGGTAATAAATTATTGCAAGTGCATTTTAATGATGTTACAGCTTTCCGAATGGTCAGAATTTTAAATATATAATTGTTGGAAAATTTTGTCGTGTCATTTCAAATTTTATGAAAATCGGATGTTTAGTTTAATGACAGGGGCAGACAAAAGTTTTTCATTACATTAAGGCCAATGGGAAAAAAATATTGCAAGTGCATTTTAATTATGTTACAGCCTTCTGAATGGTCTGAAAATTTAAATGTATAATTGTTGCAAAATTTTGTCGAGCCATTTCATATTTTATGAAAATCGGATGTATACTTTAATGACAGGGACAGTCAAAAGTTTTCCGTTACATGACGGCCAATGGTAATAAATTATTGCAAGTGCATTTTAATGATGTTACAGCTTTCCGAATGGTCAGAATTTTAAATATATAATTGTTGCAAAATTTTGTCGTGTCATTTCAAATTTTATGAAAATCGGATGTTTAGTTTAATGACAGGCACAGTCAAAAGTTTTCCATTACATTAAGGCCAATGGGAAAAAAATTATTGCAAGTGCATTTTAATGATGTTACAGCCTTCCGAATGGTCTGAAAATTTAAATGTATAATTGTTGCAAAATTTTGTCGAGTCGTGTCAAATTTTATAAAAATTGGACATGTAGTTTAATTACAGGGACAGTCAAAAGTTTTCCGTTACATGACGGCCAATGGGAAAAAATATCGCAAGTGCATTTTAAAGATGTTACAGCCTATGCACTTATGAAGTGTACTAAAATATACATTCAGTACAATATGCGGGGAAAAAAATATTTATAAAACTAGTTATAGTACGTACGCACCTCATTTGCTACGCTTGACGAGCAATTTCCAACTTGTTAAAATTTATCTTTATCCACTGATAGCAGTTATTGTACTTTTTATTACTTTGAAGAATATATTCATTAAGGCGAAAGTGGACGTTCAAAATCGCAAAAAACATTAAAAAAAATCAATTTTTTGGTTTTTGGAAAAAAATGTTCTGGCAATCTTCTACTTAAAAAAAAAAAAAAAAAAAAAAAAATTCAAATCCGATAATTTTTTGCAGAGATACAGCTGTTTTCCTAAAGTAAACAATCATTAATCTACACTTAAAATAAAACTTTAAATCCAGTTTTCTCAAAATGATAATTTTCGCCGACTGAGTAAGTTGCTCCAAGAGTCTTAATTTTATACCAATTTTCATAATACTTGGTAATATTGTTGTTGATATACTTTATCACAAAACTTGTATATGTGTACACTATTTTATATAGGGTAACTCCGGGAGAGTCGCCGCATACGGGATAGATGCCGCACCCCTTGTATTTCTTGTAATTATCTATAGATGGTCATCAAACGCACAGTACAGGTGCGCAATGAGATTATTTTCACCAGTGTATAGCGTGAATCCCATTTCGATGTTTACTTGTAGAAGTACAATCCTTAATTTGACGTAAGTGCATGATTTCACTGTCCAAACTTTTAAACACGTTATGTTTAAATACTTTTTATACACTAATTACAAAATGCATGCATGATTTCGAAGTCAAAATAAGTGTGGCGTTTGTATAGAGTACTGTGTGTATGGTTACGCCATTCCCCTTAGCGATGACAGGTAACTGTGATGGCCGACGTCTGCACCATGCAAAAGGGGATACATGCCGCACTGCTATTCCGGTATACATGCCGCAGTTTCTTTTGTACGGGATGATTAAGTGTTATTAACTTTTCCTTTTCTTTTTGCACAGACTAACCATGTTAGGCATGTTATCAAGTTTACTAAAACCAAAAGAAAAAGGGGAAAATAAAAAGCAAAATGGGCAAGAAAGATGCAAGTCAAGATGATAATAATGAAAAATTGTATTACGCGTAACGCAGACGTTCTTTGCAAGGAATGTTTAAAGAACTACTCCAAAAAAGAGGAAGTGTAATTAGCTTAGTTGCATCATGTGTCAAATGTAGTTACATAAAGACTGTACTTTTTCGACACATTTTCTGTAGATTGTAGTCGAAAAAACAGGTGTCTTAACCCATTCGGGACCATAGGTGCATATAAGCACCTTCATAAAGAGCTTACAAAATTTTTTTCTAGCACCAGTAAAAAAGAAAAGTAATATTTGATTTGCTTAATTAGAGCATTTTCATGATTATTTAAGTAAAGGTAACTTTTTTTTTAAAAAGTGGTACCAACCGAATAAAATTTATATAAAAGCCACCGGTTCCGAAAGGGTTAACAAATAAATTATGTAAACACAATTTTACTTTTTTTCTTTTTCCTTTCTAATACATTGTTCTTACGTTGTTGCTGAAATGACAATTAAAATTTAATGTAAAAAAAATAAGTCGATAATTTTAATAGTGAAAGTAGGCAACAATTATTAATTTGAATCTACTAATACGTTTCATTGTACTCATTTAGTTTCATTTTGTTATTACATCGTTAATTATAGTCCAGATATGAATATTTTTTTTAATATTTTTATTTATAATTTCATTCTGTTCTTATTACAAGCGCGGCATAACTACCGCATGAATGTACGGGCCTGAATGTACGGGTGACGCGCCGCAGTGTAATGTTATAGAAAAAATTGTTAAAAAATATTAATAATTTGTTTTGAAACTTTTTGTCGCCGTACACGCGTTGTATATTTAACATTAAATAGCACAGCATGATTTTTTTTATTTTATGTCCCCCATGGGACTTTATACACAAGTTCAAAAAAATGTGCGGCATAAATCTCGGAATTACCCGAACGGTTAAAAAAAAAAAAAATAAATAAAGTAATATTTTATTATTGAATTTTATCAGAAATGTTCAATATTATATGTTTATAATTTTTTCCTGCGAAGGTACTTAATATAATTTCAAAAGGTATACCAATTTTTGATATAATATCATAAAGCTATCCTAAAAAAAATTACAAGTTTCTGAAACTAAATTTAATGCGCATGGAGCATTTTTAATTTGTATCACTAATTACCATATTATTAATTAATTACTTATTTGCATGTCAATATTCTTTAATGAAATTAAGAAATTTTCTTAATTATTGCACAAATTATATGTGTTTTAAATTTCAAAACAATTGAGCAAAAACTGTAGAAAATATTTTTGAACGTTCACTGTAGCCTTAAAAACAGTTAAACTTGTTCAATGGTTCATATAAACAATAACCTTTATATGAGCTTGTACGGTTAAAATTAAAGTTGGAAAACATCAAATCTACGTTTCGAACTGCTTCTGCTGTTGACCTCAGGATAAAATATCAAAATTTCATCAGATATTTCATCCTTGGACCGCTGCCGAAGCAGTGCGAAATGTAGCTTTGATGTTTTCTAGCATTGATTTTAACTGTACAAGATCATATGAAGGCTCTTGTTTATATGTTCCGTTCAGCAAATTTATCAGTTTTTAACGAAAACCTTCTTACTTATTATATTTCATGGTGCAAGTGTCCAGCATGTGTCAGTGAGTGAGATTATCGGTATAATAATCCGTTTTAAAATAATCTAAGATCTTAAAGCTGAAAGACAGAGATGAAAGAGTATTATACGATATTTTTAGGGGGAGGAAGGTTCGTATTATCGATGGATTTTGTGTAAAAGAAGAAAAAAAACCTTTGGGGAAAATCGTAGATACAGAGTTGAAATAAACTAGATGCAGTTTTACTAAAAAAGCAAGCAAGAGAAACTATATGAATTTCAGATAATCATTGGCGAAATTTTAAATTGTTTTTCAAATTTATCAGCTTATACAGTAAAACACGATATGTACCGGGTGTCCCAAAAGTGACTGATGAATTTTAAAATTCAATAACTTGCAAATGATGACAGATATTAAAAAAAATTCTTGTAGGAGTGTTATGTAAGGTGTCAGGAGTTTTTATGCTGCGATTCTCAGTTTTAGTTACTAATAGCATCGGTAGATGGCGCTGCAAGCAATAACCGCTAAATCCAGGCTCGATTTTTCGGCCTCTCTCTTCTTCCATGCAAAAAAAAAGGAGCTTAAAATGTATTGAATGGGTTCCGAAGTACCAAAAATCGGGTCTGGACTGAGCCCCTAACGCCTTCAGCGCCATCTATTGTTTGAAATCCGAACTAAAATCAAGAATCACAGTAAAAAAACTCCTGACATCATGCATAACGCTCCTGCAAGAATTTTTTTTAATATCTGTCACCGTTTGCAAGTTATTGAACTTTAAAATCCATTAGTCATTTTTGGGACACCCAGTAAATTTTTATTAAATTAATAATGACAATAATAATTGAAAAAACAAGATACAAAGATCTTTAATTCTTATGAAATAAAATTATAAATATGAAATACAAATAGTTTTTAATTGAATGTTTTAAACTATCAATAAATAAATATTCTACTTAATGAAAGCCATATATTTGTTTTTATGCTCCATTCCTTTAGGTTAAGTATTGCTTGAAGCGATGTATGTTCCTTCATTATTTATTAATGTCACAAATTTTTATTCATTTTACTGTGCTTTTAAAAATAATATGTTTGTATAACTTTTTGTATATAAAAATAAATAATTTTTTTTATTGTGTGTTTTTTAAATGTTTTTTATCATTCAGAATCGCTTGCTCGATTATATTAGTACTGCAAAGCAGAAAAATGATTCTTGCTAAAAAAAACTTTCGAAGATCTGTATTTTGTATGTCTTGGATCATATGGGTACTTCACCAATATGCAAATTTAAGTTCCAAAGTAAAGTTATAAAAGTTAATTATAAAAGTTTATTATAGTAAAGTTATAAAAGTTTATTTATAGTAAAGTTATTTATGGTAAGTTCCATACTCTACACTATAATTTTTTTTTCGTAATCAAGGAAAATATAATATAACCACAAGAGATTGTATGCAAAACCTCTTCAGAATTACGCAAGATTTCGAAAACTGCTTTTCATCTTTAGTTCAACGATCAGCCAACCGTTCCTTGATGTAATTTTAACCTTTTGCTCATGCACAATTTTAGCAGCTGGCTCAGACGCAATTTTACCGCTGGCTCGCGCAGTGAGCCTGTTGGGTGATTTACACCATATTGGGTGTAAATCACCCAACAATCCATCATGAACCTTGTTGGGTGATTTACACAAACCCTAAAAAACAAAACCTAACCAGAAACAGCTTATATCAACGTCTAACTGAATCTGAAATTTGATGAAAATCCATGCATTAATTTTTGAGCAGAAATCGTAAGAAACGCAACATATTCAACGCAACATTCAACCAAAAACTAATCAGTCTCAATTTATATCAGGGACTAACTGAATCTAAAGTTTTATTAAATTCGGTGCAATAGTTTTTGATTGAGTGCCACAAAATTTGCGTCACATACAGACAGACTCACAGACACAGACAGACATTTTCTAAAAACAGTCAAATCGTGTTTAGGACCTTCTAAAACACATAAATCCGTCAAAAAACGGAAGTCGAAAATTTTCACCAATTTAAATTTTTGTCACATATAGACAGACTCACAAGCAGACATTTTCTAAAAACAGTCAAATCGCATTCAGGACCTTCTAAAACGCATAAATATGTCAAAAAATGGAAGTCGGAAAATTTCCAATCCAAATTTTTGTCACATACATACAGACTCACAAGCAGACATTTTCTAAAAACAGTCAAATCGTATTTAGGACTTTCTAAAACAAAAGTCGAAAATTTAATCCAATCCAAATTCTTGTCACATACAGACACACTCACAAGAAGATATTTTCTAAAAATAGTCAAATCGTATTCAGGACCTTCGAAAACGCATAAATATGTCAAAAAACGGAAGTCGGAAAATTTTCACCAATCCAAATTTTTGTCACATACAGACAGATTCACAAGCAGGCATTTTTTAAAAACAGTCAAATCGTGTTTAGGACCTACTAAAATGCATAAATCCCTCAAAAAACGGAAGTTGAAATTTTTCAACAAATCAAATTTTTGTCACATACAGACAGACTCACAATCAGGCATTTTCTAGAAACAAAATCATGTTCAAGACCTTCTAAAACGTATAAATATGTCGAAAACTGGAAGTCGAAAAATTTCACGAATCCAATGCTTTCTTCTTATAAAGCTGTTCACTTTAGCCTCAAGCCGCTATTCACGCAAAACTGGATAAAAAACTACCTTTCCACAAAATTCTTTATCTATATTACTTCCTTTAAATTTTTAACACATTTCCTTCGCCATATTTTTTAAGCAGGTAGTTTTTGCGATATATTTTTCTAGGCATGGTCGATTTAGAGTCTCACTAAAACACAATCCGCTACCGACCAGTTGGTCTCGACTCATAATTTGGGGATTGCTGGTTTATTTATTTATTACTTTCTTCTATCTTTACAAGAAGAAAGCATTGCATTCGTGAAAATTTTCGAATTCCGGTTTTCAACGGATTTACACGTTTTAGGAATCTGAGATCCCCCAAAAATCACTGTAAAAAAAAAAAAAAAAAAAAAAAAAAAAACGGGCTAAAATACAGAAATTCTACTGGCAATCTAGACGCCAATACTATTTCCGTATTTTAACGGAACTTTTCTCCGGTAAATAACAGAAAATTTTTCGTTTTTTTTTTTGGAATTTAACGGAAAATTTTCTGTAATTTACCTGGAAAAAGTTCTGTTAAAATACGGAAATAGTACTGGCGTCTAGATTTCCAGTAGTATTTCCGTATTTTAGTCCGGTTTTTTTTTTGCAGTGATGTTTTTACAAAATGTCTGTCTGTGAGTCTGTCTGTCTGTCTCTCTGTGCGTCTGATGTGACACAAATTTTGTGGGCGCTCTATCTCAAGAACTAATGGACGGAATTTAATAAAACTTTAGATTCAGTTAGGCTCTGATATAAATTGGTGCTGATTACTTTTTGGTGTAAATCGCCCAGCAGATGTCGCCGCTATGCTGCATTATTCATGATTTCCACAATAGCTCTATCTCAAGAACTGAAGCACGGATTTTCAGAAAACTTCAGATTCAGTTAGTCCTCGATATAATTTGGTGCTGATAACTTTTGTTATAAATCGCCCAATAGGTGTCGCTGCTATGCTGCATTATTCATGATTATCGCAATAGCTCTATCTCAAGAACTAATATCGAATTTTCATCAAACTTTAGATTCAGTTAGTCCCTGATATAAGTTAGTGCTGTGTAGTTTTTGGCGTAAATCACTCAACAGGTGGCGCTACTATGCTCCATTTTTCACGATTTCCGCAATAGCTGTATCTCAAGAACTAATGCATGAATTTTCATCAAACTTTAGATTCAGTTAGTCCCTGATATAAATTGACCCTGATAAATTTATGGTGTAAATTGCCCAAGAGGTGCCACTGCTAAGCAGAACGTTTCACGATTTCCACAATAGCTATTTTTCAAAAACTAATGCACGGATTTTCATCAAACTCCGAATTCAGTTAGACGTTTACATAAGTTGTTGCTGATTAGATTTTTGTGTTAATCACCTAACCGGTGCCGCTGCTATGGTGCATTTTTCAGGAAGTATTAACATTTATGAAATAGAAGAAAGTTTTGGGACTGCCACATCCGACTAGTTTTTTTTTTTTTTTTAGTTTCAAGAGACAGTGATCGTGTAAAAATGTGATCTCTACACAGACATGCTTTGACAACAAATATTCATTCTGTACCATTTAAAGTTTGTGCGGATATTTTTGAAACACCCTGTATACAAATCATCAAAACAGAAACGGGTAAATTCACAAAACAGATTCATCTCTGTGAGACGTCCTTGTTAGGGACAAGGTTATGGTTTCCCCAAACTACTCATGCATTGTTAAATGATCTATTGTTTCCCCGACTGTTTATCAACCTTGACCGCACGACAGAGAAGAATTCTTTCCCAATCCACCCCTTTTAAAATATATAAAAAAGGAAGAACCTTTTGTCTTCTAAATGAATGCCAGAATTGATACTGGAGCATTCCTCTTAGATGTTTGAGCTAATAAGCTACAATGCAAATTGGCCAATTTTACTAAGGAAAGAAAACATTTCTCTGAATTATAAGATAGCCTCGATAAGCCTAACTTCATTATTATGAATTTCATGATATTCTGAATGGTAGAATGGGCTTTTATTGGCACAAGTAATGACAAAATTTCTCATTTATTGTATGAGGTCCTGCTCTGAATTGTGTAAAACTGCGCGAGTGATCAAATCACTTATTAGCTGGCTCATTGTGTAAGCACACTTGGGACCTAAACGTAAGAGCTTACAGTAGTAATGCGAAGACACTCGCAAGCTAATGTTAAACCAATGGTGCCATTCTTTTCAAATTTCTCGTTTGCATTTCAATAATATTAAACTTTTTTTGGCATAGAATATCTGAAATCTATGTTTAACCAAGTATCTACATGCTTTTTCGATTTTGGCTGCAGTTCTTCCCACTAGCATACTTTTCATTGCAAAACAAAATTCGAAAGTGAAAGTGTTCTCATAAAAAAAACTGCAAGCAAAATTGAAAAATTAAAAGGATATCCGGTTATACAGCGACCTCAGAAATCATTTGAAAAATGAATCGTTTAAAAATATTGCAACGCAAATGAGAAATACAAAAACAAACCTGCCATTGGTTTAACATTAGTTTGCGAGTATTTTAGTGTGACTAGCTTAGATCCATAGGATTAGCTTGAGCGTTTCACCCCAACAAACACAAAATATTAATCTTCGAATATTGTACTCTAAAGAAATGAATCTAAATATCGGGCACATCAAACAGGTCTATCCCTACAGCACAGTCAGTCAGTGTGATAGCTTTCTGGCGACTCAAACAGCGAAAAATGTTACATCCACTACAGTATACCAAATACAGTATACCTTTCATTCGCCTAATTTTTGCTCTCAAGTCACTGTGTCTAATACTTTGTGACGAGTTATTAGCTGACGTTATAATGAAGACACTTTGTAATTCTCATGCGACCATCATTTGAGGCGCAGTCATGCTCGTTACATTCTCTGAATTATCAAATAACGTCACAATGAAGTCGAACAAACAACGAAGTTATTAAAAAATTATAATTGTTGCTCTGTTTTTTAAAAAAATTAGATATGACAACAAGAAAGAAGAAAAAAGCATTATTTAAACCAAGACCTCCTTATCGTATTGACATTATGATGATAAGGGGTTCGATTTAAATTATCTTTTTCAATTTTTTAAAATGATTTTTTAACATATACAGGTATCCCCCGACTCACGTAAATTCGCAGTTAAGTAATAAATCTCGAAAATTACATTTGTGAACGTACTAGCGCGTTTGCATACTTTTGATATTTATTTTATAAATAAAATATATAGATATAAATCACAACCGTATATAGTTTATATAATATTATAGATAGAGTTATATTTTTAATTGTACATACAATCTAATCTATAACAAAACAACTTAATCTTTATTGTTAGTTACTCATTAGTTAATCATCTAATTCATAATAAATACAATTTGTGCTTATCAAGGATTATTTTATTTTGTGAGTGCTATTCATTTGCCTTGGCATCAGAAATTCATGGGAAATAATAGGTTAAATAAGTCCTCTTTAATTATTTCTTATTTTTATAGTTGTTTGGTGTAGATTCAAAATTGTTATAAATCAATTCATAATGTTACATTTGTAAGACCCGTATTACACAAGATAGTTGAAAAGTGTTCTTTAAGTTTGTTTTCATATTTTTTCATACTTTTATAGCTTATATACGAGTAAATACTGTCGCATGACATGTTTATTTTTAAAATAATGCGGTGTTAATAATATATATATGTATATATAAGCATATATCTATATATAATAAATATTGCAGTTTCTTACAAAAATTTACCTAAGCAACTTACAAATTCGACTTACGTAAAATTCAAGTTATGTAAAACTTTACGGAACGCATTACTTACTTAAGTCGGGGGATGACTGTAATCCCAATTTAGTTAATATTAAATTATTTTTTGATTAAAGTGAAAGGGAAAGGAAAATCCGAGACGTAGCCCCAAGCTGTAAGCCTGATGGAATTTTAGAAAATATACAGGGTGTCCATAATTAAACGACCCTACTTTAAAGTTGTCTACAGGCAAAACTATTGTTCATAGTGTTGTGAAATTTTGTGAAAGACATAATAGAGGGTTGCGAATTTGTTTAAGCTAAAAAAAATGTAAATAAAAGTAGTTTAAAATTTCGCCAGCAGGGGGCGTTTTTTTAATAAATTACACATTTAGCAATACGATAGTTTAGAAATTTTATTTATTAACTTAACCTTGCTCTAAAGATAGCATTCACGACATTTTATTGGCTTTTCCCTGAACATACCGCGGTCAACTGCGGAAGATGCTATCTTACGATTCCAGATGGTATCTGAAAAGGATGAAAGTCATGCAGAACATGTTTGGCTATAACAAAATTTGTTAAACTATCGTAAATGTATGCTAAATATGTAATTCGTTAAAAAACGGCCTCCTATTTTTTTTTTTTTTTTCGCTCAAACATATTCCCATACTTTTATTATGTCCTCCAAAAGATTTCACAACCTTCTGAACAATAGCTTCGCCTGTAGACAACTTTAAAATAGGGTCGATTAATTATGAACATCCTGTAAAAAAAACAGTGGCACTCCGGGAGTGCCAATAGAAGTGGAAACTTCAACAATTACGTGTGCGTTTTTTTAATCGTCAGGAAATGTTTCATTGTGCAGGAAATACTTTTAAATGTAGTGATTTTTTATTCATTATTATAAACTATTACTACCAAAATTATATTACAATTTTCATAGTATTATAATTTAACTATAAATTACATATAAATAAACATTAATAATTTGTAATATATATTATTATATTAAATTATATTATTAAATTATACATGTACATATAAATAAACAAATTTTCGTACAAAAATTCTCGTATTGCATTTAAAGATTTATCCGGTGAAATATAAACGGCAACCATTACAATTCAATACTATCCAAATATTGAAATCCATACTCCAATTCAATACTATCCAAAAGTATTTTTATTAATGAATAGAATACCACAATTATATTACGCTTGGCGCGCTAGTGTCTATGGGCCAAAATGCTAGCATGTCGGTTACGTAACAGTGTCTCCAAATCAGTGGTTTTTCTCCATCTCAAAAAAAGCTCAACGCGCCTAAAGAAGTTTTCGAAAACTGATAATGTGTGTGTGTGTGTTCCTGTGTGAACGCCGGGAGAAAAAGTGAGTTTTAGCTTCGTTCTTCTTTTGCGGGTTGAGCTGAAGAGGGAAAAGTTCCTGTCGTTCACCGCTTGGCTCGCTAGTGTCTATGTGCCAAAATGCTAGCATGTCGGTTACGTAATAGTGTCTCCAAATCAGTGGTTTTTCTCCATCTCAAAAAAAGCTCAACGCGCCTAAAGAAGTTTTCGAAAACTGATAATGTGTGTGTGTGTGTTCCTGTGCGAACGCCGGGAGAAAAAGTGAGTTTTAGCTTCGTTCTTCTTTTGCGGGTTGAGCTGAAGAGGGAAAAGTTCCTGTCATTCACCGCTTAGCGCGCTAGTGTCTATGTGCCAAAATGCTAGCATGTGGGTTACGTAACAGTGTCTCCAAATCAGTGGTTTTTCTCCATCTCAAAAAAAGCTCAACGCGCCTAAAGAAGTTTTCACTTCAATAAAATTTCTAAACTATCTTAATGCTAAATGTGTAATTTATTAAAGATCGCCCTCTGGTGGCAAAATTTTAAACTATTTTTATTTGTATTCTTTTTTTATCTTAAACAAATTCCCATCCCTTTATTATGCCTTTCCCAAAATTTCACAACTTTATGAACAATAGTTTTGTCTGTAGACAACTTTAAAGTAGGGTCGTGTAATTATGGACACCCTGTATATTACACTCTTTATATGTATACAAGATAATATCTTGGATTCCCAGTGTGGAATATCTACCCTATCTATCTATGTTATAAAGGACAAACATATCTGTGCGTAACCCATACGTCATTTTGCGAATGGCAACACTTTGAAATTTGATATAAAATTTTGGTTTTGCATTTTCTCTACTGCAAATTTTTAAACTTCTAAACATCGCACATTTTAAATTTTTACACCGTCGCATAAGGATAAAAATGCTCTTTTAAATGCAATTTATTTGAAAGCTGTATCTCAATTTATTTTTGAGATATTAATTTTTTGTAGTTTTTAATACCATTTTTCTTATAGTGGCATCAAAAGTACCCCATTTCTATTGAAAGTCATAGAAAGTAAACGGAAAATAGTAGATACTGTATCTTTTTGTTGCCATTTTCTCATAAAACCTGAAAAAGTGTTGAAATTAAAATATGGACTATGTCAAGAATATTGTCTGTTATTCCGTCATAATGACGTCATATGTATACTTTTCTATAGACGAAGTTTAAGACTGGATTGTAAAAGTGGATTGCTTTAGTGGATGCAAATGACGTCATTTTATAAAAAAGCGTGTATTTTAATTCTTAAACCTGAATTATGTTTTGTAGAAGTGCGTCACTTTCACAGCCTAGCTACTTTGAAATTCTTCACAAGTGAAAATGCTTTACTTTTGACTCTAATGTAATGTAATCGAAATCACACACTGATAAAACGCAATGTTTTACAAAAATTTAGAGTGTCTTTATAAAAGAGAGGTGACATGCAAATAATAGCGATTTATATTACAGATATTGATGATTCTCGCCTGGATGGATTTGCTTTGCCGAGTTAGGCAAACAAACAAATAATTCGTGGTTTAAAATAACATCATGTTCCTGAAGTTTTTGTCCAAAATTTTCTCGAATAATAAAATTTTAATGCTTTAGGACATTCTACTATAATTTTATCAAAATAACATAATTTCCTTAATTTAATTTTTCCTAATTTTATATAATCTACTAGGGGGCTCTGCCCCCTGCAAGCTACGCTCGCCAACCCCCGTTCAGACACTGTAGAATCTAAAAGCACGCTAATCTGATCGGTTTTAAAATGATTAGAGAAGATTGAATTATACTGAAAAAACCTGTAGCGATCTCCCTGTAAACGGGTTTCCATTCATTCCCTCCACATCCCTTTGATTGCAAAAATTTAAGGTAGAATCAGTTGGTGTTAAGACATCCAATGGTTGTTTTCGTGTTTGGTTAAAGAAGATCAGTTAAACATTTGAAAAGAAGCTAAAATGAAATGAATTAAGTAAACAGAGTCTTTGTCTCTCGGTACTTTTTAACAGCATTATAAAACGATTGACATAATACAATTACTAAAATTTGCTGCTTTAACACCTTCAAGGGCGGTGGTTCATTTTTGGACCACTTAATTTTAATGCTTAAATGCCACATTAGCATCAGAATATTGGGATGAAAATTTCCCTTTTATTAAGTAAGTGAACAAAAGCTTTTTTGTATTTCGAAATTTGTTTGTAAATTCTGATGCCATTCACTGATTTCAAGATTTTACGAATAGAAGTGCCTTGTCCGTGAAAGGGTTAAACGCATATTAATGTATTTATTATTTTAAAGTTTCCTTTCTCTTTTAATATTCACGTGTAAATACAATTTTCAGGACATAATTTTCAATATTTTCCTGCCTTTAACACGTACTCATTTAATAGTAATTTTAAAGTTTTTGACGTGAAAACTTCTTTAGGCGCGTTGAGCTTTTTTTGAGATGGAGAAAAACCACTGATTTGGAGACACTGTTACGTAACCGACATGCTAGCATTTTGACACATAGACACTAGCGCGCCAAGCGGTGAATGACAGGAACTTTTCCCTCTTCAGCTCAATCCGCAAAAGAAGAACGAAGCTAAAACTCACATTTTCTCCCGGCGTTCACACAGGAACACACACAAAATTTACATTTTCGTTGCAGTACGCTGTTGTGTTTATTGTTAAAGACAAATACTTGATACTTTCATTATTGAAGTGAAAGCTTCTTTGGTCGCGTTTGGCATTTTTTTAGATGGGAAAAACCATTAACTCGTGATACTGTTATTGTAACCGACACCTCTGTATATAAGTATATACATGTATTGTGCATAGTTCGGTATGAGGAGGGCGGGCAATTAATTGTTATTGATTGCTTAATCAATAACAACAATTTACAGGCAAGCTCGCCGCATGCTTGCCTGTGCGCTATTGGTTCCCGAAATGCACGTACACGAGTTAGGAAAAGGAAATCTCATCAAAAACATCTCATGTAAAAATTATCCAAGTCTCGTGACTTTTGCTAAAATAAAACTACCTTGCTCTAGCAAAATAAAATTATCTTTATTCAACAGTTGTTATTTATGCAACAGTTGTTATTTATGTCAACAGTTGGCGGCAAAAGTGAACTATTCGATCAAATATCGGGTAAGTTTAGCAGAAAAACTCTCTTGTTTTTAAAGTTCGTGTGATTTTTGAGTTATGGTGTATGTTATTGTATAATAATGAATAAAAAAACACTACATTTAAAAGTATTTCCTGCACAATAAAACATTTCCTGACGATTAAAAAAACACACACGAAATTGTTGAAGTTTTCACTTCTATTGGCACTCCCGGATATTTTTTTTTTTTTTTTTTTTTTTTTTTTTTTTTAATAGTCACGTGAAAATAAATTTTTAATCGTTAGGAAATATTATTCTTTGAGCTGTTTTTAAAATTGAAAACAATCTCTATAATAATAGCCTAAGTCATGTGACTATCATCAACAGCTCCAGGCGGATCCCTTCGCTTTTTATGTTCCAGGCGTCCATTTTGGTACTTTAATGTTAGCCAGCCACAGGTGTGATAAGTTGCCGAATATTATTCTATCCCCATTATTTCGTTTATAATATAATAGTCCAAGTCATGTAACTGCCATAAACAGCAGGCTGATTCCTTCGCTTTTCATAAAAAAGGTTTCCATTTTGATTAAAGAATCAAAATTATTTTTTCGAATAAAACTAGATAAAAGTTACCATGATCACTAAGAATTCCTGGTACTTTTATGTTAGCCGGGTGAAAATCTCGCCAATAGCTTTTTTTTTTTTTTTTTTAACTCGCCAGTTAGCATTTTTTTATTTTTCGAGTGGTAAATTAAAACGGTGCTACTTGGTTATCCCATCGACCAAAAATCTGTCGCCAAACTATAAGATTAAATGCCAATAATGGTTGATAATAAATGTCACATTCACTTGACTTTAAGGAAGTTACACATGTTCACGCCATCAAGTGATTTTTATTTCGACGTTTATTTGTATTTTTATTAATGTTATACTAATTTATTTGTTCTTTTGTTATTTAAAATAAAAAAAAAAATATGTCAATTTGTATAATTTGGCGAAATTGGTCGACGGGAGAACTAATAACATTAAAACGTTGCTTTGAAGTGGAAATTAAATCTCATGATTTGTTGTGTCACATACGCACCGGGTTTGGCGTAATTTTTTTTTACGACAATTTGGCGAAAACCTCGTTTTCAAATACCTGTAACATATGTATTTTTAAATTATTTTCTGTTATTTTTAAAATGAAATAACAATAAACAAAAAAAATTAATTAATAACTATAGAACAAAACTATTTATAACATTTTTTGTAAATAAAAAGGAAATAAATTCAAATAAACATTTATTAATAAATAAGCAACAATAGCCGGGTTACCATGTCAGGCAAAATAACGCCATTTTGGTGCCAATTAGGTACCCCGTAGCGTATATGACTTCTGTGTCTAATATTTTTCTTTTCGTTTCGTTTAAAAAAAAGAATGAAGTAAAAGCCATTTATTTTAAAGGTTTCAATTTTAAATGAAAGTTTTGTATTAAATAAAATGATAATGTAATACAAATTGAATTCTGAATGAAAGTAACATGATGTATTTCTTAGCATACATTTAAGGGAGGCCAAACTCGTCGCCAAATTAATTTAAAATAACCTTTTCTAAAGTATGAAGAAAAATATCTGTTATGATTAAAATTTGAGTTGCCATCATTAGAAAAAAAGTATTTAAAATTAGAAAATAAATAATAATTCGAAAACTAATTCTAATTTTTAAATTCTAATGCCAGCTTTGAGATCTGTGGATCTATACGGATTTTTGGTGTTAATTTTATCGCAAAGTATTCCATATTTTAGGAGAAATCGCCGTGAAACGTAATCAGTTGTTTAATCAATCGTTTCATAGAATCGTTACATAAATTCGTTTCAATTCGATTCATTAGGATTTTATATATATAGGGTAGATATATTCAATGTTTTAGTGTTTAAATTATTGCATTTTCACAACCAGTAGCTTTTTTAGGTGAGCGTGGTCAGGCGCAAAATAAATCCTTGTTGCAACGCGTGTACTATTATAAGCATAAAAAATGTTTGGTGATTTATCAGCTGTGGGGGACTAACGGAATTTTTTTTATTAATCACTAGTTATTTAAGTATTGCGTGGCAGCGCAATACTTATTTATTTCCAGTGTCACTTCTCAATGTTAATTTAACATAGAAAAGCCTATGGAGATGATAACTTTTTCATTTTTTCTTCCCACCTTTTTGTCCCTGATGCCACTCATTTTTAATTCTTTGCTAATTCTAATAATATTATAAATTCAAAGTGTAAAAACATTTGCCAGACGTCAGGATCAAAACGGATCATAAAATGCCTTTGCATATAGGTGGATTATAATCTAGAGAGTAACATGGGCTAATATTTATTTACATTATTCAAATATTTTTCTTAATAATTCCAAATTTCGCTTATTTCATTGAGAATCAACGGACATTTTCTAATAAAATGTAACATTTTTCCTTCATTGTTGTAAATAATTCAAAAGCCGTATTAATAATTTGCCTATTTTTAGTTGAATGATTTTCACGTGAAACATAAAACTGAAAGTTTTTTTTTTTTTTTTTTTTTTTTTTTTTTTTTTTTTTTTTTTTTTTTAAAGAATTTAAAAGAAGATGAATATGACGTCATAGTGGGGAAAAAATGACATTTTCAAGCAGATTTTTTAAGTTCAAATTGTAATTTTTTGACCAAACTACAACAACCTGCATTACTGCACTGGTGAAACATTTTGAATTATACATAGGTAAATTGCATCACAAATTGTGATGCGATATCGCACAAATCAAAGTCTGATGATGACACTCTCCATTAATTTTGAAATGTGTTCGTCTGAATGCAGTAGTTATTAAAAAACTTGACATATTAAACAAAAACCTAATTTAAAGAACAAATTAAAAAAAACAAAATTTATTTCCTAAATTGTTTAAGCCCGAGAAGGGGCAGATATTAAGATATTTCATTCAATTCGTTCTACATTTAATGTTAAATTTTTGTAACAAATAAGCTAAACCAATTGAACATTAAAAAATAAAAATGAAATTCATACAACATAATGCTTTAAACACCTATATACTTAGATTCCGTTCAAACGAAATCGAAATAAATCTTAGACTTTTTCCATTTTTAAGTTGTAAATATTTGTACTGCAGATTTTGCATTATGTTTATGATGATTGTACATAATATGATAAGGTACATGCAAAATACAAAACTTTAAAAAAAGTCTAAGATTTATTTCGTTTTCATTTGAACGGAATCTAAGTATATAGGTGTTTAAAGCATTATATTGTATGAATTTCATTTTTATTTTTTAATTTTCAATTGGTTTAGCTTATTTGTTACAAAAATTTAACATTAAATGTAGAACGAATTGAATGAAATATCTTAATATCTGCCCCTTCTCGGGCTTAAACAGTTTAGGAAATAAATTTTGTTTTTTTAATTTGTTCTTTAAATTAGGTTTTTGTTTAATTAATTTATAATTAAGTTGTAAAAATATTGGAATGTTGTATTATCAGAAACACATCTATGTAGATAATTTTTGTAATTCTAGCACATCAAAAAGTAAGTAAAATTTGCAACTTTTCATACAAAAATTAAATTGAATTAAATATAAGAGTGTGAAAAAGGCTTCTTTTTTAATTCTCGGTTTATAAACTTTACTAGCTGTATACAAACCCGACGTGTTTCATTCACAATCTATGAGATCTACCAGTTTTGGAGTCAAAACAAAATTTAAGTTTATTCTATATTTAGAAAAGCTTTTTAATTACAATTTTATTAATTTTCCTATAATAAGTAAGAACTCAAATTCATTATATGGATTACAAAAGCTACATTTTTTTAATTGCGGGATTCTGATCTAATTTTAGTAAAATATTGCAATTTTCTCAGTGAAAATTCGCGATTACAATGACGTCATTTTCAGTGGTGACATTAACATCAGTTCTTTATTTTATCCCTTTAGATTTGGACTCTCTAATTTTGAAACTAGTTGAATAAAAATTACTTCATTTTTAAGCAATTACAAATAAATATTTCAGTTTTAATAAATTTAAATACAAATTATTACTTTTTTAACAATGATACTATTTTTACCTGCTGAAGCAATGCACTTTTAAGACTTTTGAAATCCTCTTAAATATACAAATTAAAAATATGTTCTATTCAAATTAAAAATATTATCTTTCCATTTTAATGAATACATTGCATCTGTAGAGATATACCCAGATAGCATGAACTTTAGCAGCAAGTTTGATTTTTTTCTGACATTATCTTGCCGTGACAAATTTGAATTCAGAAATTCGCAACAAATTTCCCGCACGGAATACCATCCCCCACTTGCATGAGTAGTTTGATGTGAAACTGGTGGCAAGACTGTCTTTAATTAACGAAAGTAACGAAAGCAAATAATCCCTCTGTTGAGAGAATAGACAATCAGCACATACGCAGAAATTGCAAAAGTTTTATTCTGTTGGCACCGCTTTTTCTAAATGCTATACTTAAATACCAAGAAAGGCTCGTACTGAAAAGTACAAATATTACCTTCACTTGTTTATGGTGATGAAAACGATGCAATCCCCTTCTGACGGTGTGTTCGTGTCAGTAGACCAAATCAGGTCTATAGACACCGCCGAAAGGGTTAAACATATAGTGTAACAGTTGTAAACAAATAGTAGGGCGTGGAAAGATTACTACTTTGCAGTAGTTTTTAATTACTTGTCTGCCGTTAATTTGCAATAAATTTGATACAGCATGAATTTAACTTGCACGACAAGTTAGCTGCAAGTTCAAAGTGTGGTGACTTCGGCGTTTGCGTTATCTTGCTGCAGTTTTGTTGTAAACTTTCAGTCTTGTCATGCTGAGCTTGCTGAAACTTTGCAGGTTTTCAAAGCAAGACTGCAGCAAATTTTCTGAAAATTAAAAATGCTATCTGGGTAATATTACCAGTTACTTTCATTTTTTTCCAACATGGAATAATTGCCACAATTTGAAAAAAGTTCATTAAAATGAAAACTTAATATCTTCAAATATAAATTCTAAATTTCGAGAAGTACCATTATAAGATCTCTAGACCCTTACAAACTATGAACGCTTTTTTTAACATGCAATTTGTTATATTCTCGAAGGATTCGATGTGAAATGCATACAAACAGTCAAATCTAAACTAATACTATAAGAAGTAACGATTGTTTGTTTGAAAGGGGTAATCTCTGGAATTGCCGAACCGATTCCAAAAGTTATGGTGGCAAATTGATGGTAATATTAGACCATTCAGCGATAAAAGTGATAAAATAACTTGGTCGCAATATGAAAAGCATTCGACCTAATAAGCAGAATCGTCATGTAACGTGTATTGCAGCATTGGACCATTCAGGGGTAAAAATGATGTAATATCTTTGCTGCCGTGTATATGGCATTGGAGCAGAGTTGGGCAAATTCGCAATCTGATTACAATGTAATGGCATGTAAGGGATTATAATTTCAATTACATGTTAATTAGGGGAAGGTGGTTTAAAAGGATCCCCTTAAGGGGAAAACTTGTGTAAAAGAACATAACTGTTTAAATGAAACTTTGGCCCTATGCTAATATATTTTACTCTATATTTTGCATTATAAACATATTTTAATAATTTTTTAAACCCAAATTGAGTAATGAAAAAAATAGATTTTTGAAAAAGTGTCTAAAGGATCATTTTGCCCTCACCCAAGGGCAAAATGATCCTTTATTTAAAAATAATTGTAAATTTTTTTTATCGGCAAAATAAATGATATAAAAATAATTATGACAATACATAATGAAATAAAACAAGCTTTGCAATCAAGTAGCATACATAATTTATTTTAAGTCAATTTTAAAATAAAAAAGTGTCACAAATAATTTTGAAAAAACAATAAAATGGAATAATTGAAAATTATGATCGGTCCACACGTGGACTCAAAGAGAAAGTTTTGGGGCAGTCACACATTTGGCTCCTACGATTGCTAGGATGCGATACCAGATTTTCTTCAGCCAATGAAATGGTAGTAAAACGATCCACATAATGGATCATTTTACCCGGAAACACGGCTGTACATTTTAGGTCATAAATCTGGATGACGCCGAGAAACATAACAAACTTAGTAACTGTAATTCACATCTAAAAACACACCCTATTAAGTAAACCAAGTCATATTTCTGTACATGAAAGACTGTATATCTAAATAAATCTGAAAGTTAGTACTTATCTTATAAGAGATGTTATAAAAACCACTTTTTCAAAGAATTCTATTCAGACGTGTAATACTGCGATCGCTTGAATACCGCCATTGCTTCTTTTTCACTTGGCACAACTAGTTTATGTGTTACCCTGTAAATAGTGCGACCTGTCTGGAAGAAAACCAATGTGGATCGTTTTTCCAGCTAGGATCATTTTAGGCCACCTTCCCCTATAATCTGAATTTGAGATTCAATTAGCATTGTAATCGAAACTATAAATGCTATGATTATCATTATATAATTGTAATTATAATTGAGAAAACGATAATTACGATTATGTGTAATTATAATCTGAATTTGAAATTTAATTAGCATTGCAATCGTAACTATAAATGCTATGATTACCATTATATAATTTTAATTATAATTAAGAAAATTATAATTACGTTTACGTGTAATTATAATTTAAATTTGAAATTCAGTTAGCATTGTAATTGAAACTATAAGTGCTATGATTATCATTATATAATTGTAATTATAATTAAGAACTAATAATTACAATTACGTGTAATTTCAATGGCAATTTTTTTTATTAAGATATGATTGTAACTGTAATGCAGAAGGTTATGATTTTCATTACGTTGCAGTAATGCTGTAACTGTAAAATTTTAGTTACAATTACGTGTAATGTGAATGGTAAATTTAGATTACTGATATGATTTCAAATGCACTTGAGATGATTATAATTATCATTATGTTGTTGTAATGGTAACTAAGAAATTTCAGCTACAATTATGTGCAATGGAAATAGTAAAATTTCTTATTAGATTTTAATCCAACTGTACTTGAGACTATATTTATTTATGATTATATTATTTTGTTGAGAATTAAGAAATTTGAGTTACAATGACATTATAATGAGGATTATATTTGATGTTATACATTACAATTAGTATTTTAACGATAACGGAGAATTTTCAAACTAGGATAATCTAGCAATTTTTTACATAATCTCACCCCCTTATCCCCAATATTTTAGTGTATCATAAATAAAAGGGGCTAGTAACTTAAAACACTTATAACTGAAACTGTAATTATCGTAGGACACTCTTTTTTTGTATTTTAAAAGTAATCTTTATGAAAGGAGTGGGGGGGGGGGAGCATTTTTTACCGGAGGTCTGTAAAATTTAGTACAGCGCAAATATAAGAGCCTAATAACCAAAAATTCTTGTAATTCGAATATAAATCGTCGTAACCTAGACAATTTCCGTATGGTAAACACAATCATTTTAAAGGGTGGGTTTGTCGATATTTTATAGAAACCCACCATATTTTAGTATATTTTAAATGCAAGGTGCTGGCAACTTAAAACAGTTATAACTCGAACTGTAGTTATCGTAGAACACTCCTATTTTGTAAGGTCAACTTAATCTTTATAAAGTGGGAACACTGTGGGTGTTTTTAACGCAAGATTTTTAAATTTTAGTATAGCGCGAATATTAGGACTCGATAACGACAAATACTTATAACTCGAATTCAACTTGTCGCACACAAATTTCGTATGGTAATCTTAATCATTTTAAGAGGGGGGGGGGGGTATTTTATATAACAGTTCCTTCATATTTTAGTTTATAAGGTGCTGACAACATAAAACAGTTATAACTGGAACTGTAATTATTTTAGAGCACTCATATTTTGTAAGTTAAACGTAATTTTTAGAAAGAGGAGACATTATCTTTATTATTATTATTATTGTTATTATTATTATTATTATTATTACTAAAGGGTTCGGCCCCCTACGAGCTACGCTCGCCAACCACCGTCCAGACACCGTAGACTCTAAATGCACGCTAATTTGATCGGCTTTAAAAAGATTTCGAAAGATTGAATTATAATTTAAAAAATCCCTGCCGGCTCGGGCCTACAGGCGGAGGTAGATTTCGAAGTTAAGTACTAAATTAACCAACAAAATTTAAATCAAGATTAGAGATAAAACCAGTTCCTCCACTAAGAATGAGCTCTAGGGAGCTAAACATTTTGTGAAAATTCTAATATACACGAAGACACACAGGCATGCATATGGAATAGGTTTAAAAAATAGCTAAAGCAAATTCAGAGAACCCCAAAGTGATAAATAAGTTAATATTTCCATAGTCGGGTTTTTATCGTGTTTTAATACATTTCTTCAAACTCACATGACGTTACATATTCACCTGCTGAGGTCCATTTTATTTCCAATATGACGCAATATTTTGTTGTCGTTTTTTAATTCGTCAAACTATTTATTTCATTTTTAATTTTCATGCAGAAATCTTGCTCTAGAAAACTTATGACGAAATATTCAATTTGTTTTCAATTCGTCAAACTATTTATTTTATTTAATTTTTCACGTGAAATTCTCGCAAAAGAAAAGCAATTGTTGTGGTGAGAATTTTATTGCTTTTTTTTTAATTGTTGGCAACTGCAATAACGAAAAATATTTATTTTTTTTCTGTCATTGTTGTGTAAGAGCTGATTTTATCGGAATCATGTTAAGACGGTATTCAATATTTTGAACTCTCCCCATTTCCATTCCCTTGGTCCGATTTTACCCATTTTCAATCCCCGCCGAGATATTAGCCATCTCAAAGTTGTTGGCGAGTTTGAAGACGATCCGTGCATAATTGCGACTTTTATCGTGCGGACAAAATTTAGTACATACATACATATATATATATATATATATACTTTTTAGGTGGGGGTGGTTTTGGGTTCCTGGGGTCCTATAATGAAAAGTTATGAAGGAATTTTTCAAAAGTCGCACCATGGTAACGACTGCAATAGATAGTATTTCTTACGAAACCTACCTAAAAACAGTGGCGATCTCTCTATAAACGGATTTCTATTCATTTCTCTTTGATTGGGGAATTTTAACGCCAAATCCGTTGCGGTACTACTTGATTATCCCGTCGACCAATTTCGCCAAATTATATAAATCGCCAAAACCAGTCGCCAAATTATACAAATTGACATAATTTTTATTTTAAATAACGAAAAAACAAATAAATTAGTACAACATTAATAAAAATACAAATAAAACGTCGAAATAAAAATAACTTGATGACGTAGACACGTGTAACAACATTTCAAAATAAGCTAATATAAAAGGAATTAAGTAAACAGAGTCTTTGTCTCCTGGTATTTTTTAACAAAGTGAAAAGAAAGTTCTTTTAAATGAGACATTTTAAATTAATCGTTTTTAATCTGACGTAATTTTGACCAAACTATTCTTTCTCTTTTTAATATTCACGTGAAAATACTTGTGTTAGAAATGAAATATTATTTGAGCTTTCCTAACAAAAATAGTTGAAAAGATCCTCTCAAAATATCAAATAAATATCAAGCGCAATTTCTAAATTTAAACCGTTTCGCAATATTATTCTGTGTTCATTTTATGTAATAACTGTAATGTGACGTAAATATGACGTAATTTCTCCTATTTACGACTTCTAACACATGTTAATAAATTTATTGTTTTACAAATTCCTTTCTCTCTTAAAATTCACGTGTAATTATAATTTTTATGACGTAATTTTTAATAAGTTCCTGCTTTTGGTACATAATTATTTAATTCTAATTCCAAATGTTTTTTTCTGTTTATAATAGTCACGTGTAAATAATTTTTTTATTTATTTACACGTATAAATATTTTTTTGAAGCAAACATTATTGTTTCCGCTGTTTATACAGTTGGCAACAGCTTAAATTAATATCACTTTCTAAAATCTCTCTATTCTAAAAAAAAGTAACTACCGCTGTCGCCGCCGCCGGTTTTGATTTTTTTGTGACCGGAGGCCTTTCTTCGCTAATATTAACAAAAATAATGCATACAAAAATATGAAAATCGGTGGTTTTATACAGAAATGTTTGATAAACACGCTGATGCAGACAGTTTTCAAATCGAAGAATTATTTAAAGAGTTATTTAATGCTAAAGTTGGACAAAATCGTTCCACTAAAAAAGTTTTATAGCAGCAAAAACTATACATGCCAGTGTAATCATTTTTAGATCATTTTACGCGTTAGAATTTGCCGGAGTGCAGATTGCATTAATTTTTTTATTTTAACTCATTTTGTCAGGTTTTATTTCTATTTTAAATTCAAATTTTCAGCATTTCTAGATATATTTTTTACAGATTTCAGAAAATTGTACTAATTTAAACTGTTGCCAACTGTATAAAAAGCGCAAGCAATAATGTTTGCTTCAAATTAAAAATTTATTTACACGTGACTATTATAAACAGGAAAAAACTTTCAAATTAGAATTAAATAATTACGTATAAAAAGCAGGAACTTATTAAAAATTACGTCATAAAAAGTATACACGTGAATTTTAAAAGAGAAAGGATATTGTAAAATAATAAATTCATTAACATGCGTTAGAAGTCTTAGGAGAAATTACGTCATATTTACGTCACATTATAGTTATTACATAAAATGAACACAAAATAATATTGCAAAAATGTTTAAATTTAGAAATTGCACTAGACATTTATTTGATATTTTGAGAATTAATTTAAAATGTCTCATTTAAAAGAACTTTCTTTTCGCTTTGTTAAAAAATACCAGGAGACAAAGACTCTCTTTACTTAATTCCTTTTATATTAGCTTATTATGAAATGTTGTTACACGTGTATACGTCATCAAGTTATTTTTATTTCGACGTTTTATTTGTGTTTTTATTAATGTTGTACGAATTTATTTGTTCTTTCGTTATTTAAAATAAAAATTATATCAATTTGTATAATTTGGCGAGTGGTTTGGCGATTTATATAATTTGGCGAAATTGGTCGACAGGATAATCAAGTAGTACCGCAGCGGATTTGGCGTTAAAATTCCCCAATCAAAGAGAAATGAATAGAAATTCGTTTATAGGGAGATCGTCACTGTTTTTTAAATTATGATTCAATCTTTCGAAATCTTTTTAAAGCCGATCAAATTAGCGTGCATTTAGAGTCTGCAGTGTCTGGACGGGGGTTGGCGAGCGTAGCTCGTAGGGGGCCGAGCCCCATAGTATGTTAAAAATATCTCTAGAAATGCTGAAAATCTCAATTTAAAATAGAAATAAAACCTCAAAAAATTAGTCAAAATAAAAAAATTAATTCAATCTGCACTCCGGCAAATTCTAACGCATAAAATGATATAA
This sequence comes from Maratus speciosus, assembly GCA_963932465.1. Lineage (NCBI taxonomy): Eukaryota > Metazoa > Arthropoda > Arachnida > Araneae > Salticidae > Maratus > Maratus speciosus. The sequence continues at coordinate 187,964,064 of OZ010799.1, forward strand.
AAATGATTAAATTCCTATGAACAGTTTTTGCTCCTATAAAACTTTTTTAGTGGAACGATTTTGTCCAACTTTAGCATTTAATATCTCTTAAAATAATTCTTCGATCTGAAAACTGTCTGGATCAGCGTGTTTATCAAACATTTCTGTATAATACTATCGATTTTCATATTTTTGTATGCATTATTTTTCTTAATATTAACGAAGAAAGACCCCCGGTCACAAAAAATTCAAAACCGGCGGCGGCGGTGACAGCGGTAGTTACTTTTTTTTAGAATAGAGAGATTCTTATTATTATTATTATTATTTCTCAGTTTAAAGTTCATTGCTGGATTAAAGTTTAACACTTAAAATCAAAATTTACAGAGTTTCAATTTATATGCTAATGCATTGTTTTAATGAAAAATTAATCTTCCGTGAAACTAATGTATAAAAAGGTAGGCTAAAATTCGATGAATTTGGATTTTAAATATAGAACTTTTTGTTTTGTTTTTTTAACTATAAACATGGAATTAATTTCAAGAATAGATTCTCAATTGCAAACAGGGCCAAAAAAAAAAGACTCCCTCTCCTCCTTTAAAATAATTGCTTTTATCATATGAAGTCTGTATATGTTTTGTGGCAATTTGGATCCGAGTTATAAGTGTTTAACGGGCTCTTATATTTGTTTTTGAAAAAATACCCCATATTTTTAGAAATAGAGTAATTACGTAAAAATAACTAGATAATTAGTAAATATGCAATTCCATTTAAAAAATTGTATTATGTTTTTTATAAATTATAATTTAATACTTTCTGACATATAATTTGTTACTGATAAATTTAGTTACATTCTTATAAACGTAACTGGGATTAACTTGCAATGAATTACAAGTAATTTTCATATCAGTTTTTAAAATGCAACTAGAATTATCTCGCAACTGATTGCAATTTAATTTAAATACAATTCATAGAATGTAATTTAGATTTAGTTGTATTACATTACACGTTAACCAAATTATATTCTAAACAAAAGTAATTGACATTAACTTGTAATACATTAGAATTTACTCTAAGTTATATTTTTTTAAATGCAATTAGAATTAGCCCGTAATTGATTGCAATTTAATTTAAATATATTTCATAGAATGTAATTTAGATTTAGTTGTATTACATTACACGTTAACCAAATTGGATTCTGAACAAATGTAATTGACATTAACTTGTAATACATTAGAATTTAATCTAAATTATATTTTTAAAGATGTAATTAGAATTGAGCTATAATCTATTACAAGGTATCTGGATTCTATAATTTAAAAAGTAATCGGAATCATCTTGTGATCGATTACAGGTTAATTGGATTATATAATTAAAAATCGAATCTGAATCCTCTTGTAATCGATTACAGGTTAATTGAATTATACAATTAAAATGTAATCTGAATCATCTTGTAATCCATTACAAATTAACCTAATTAAATTTTAAAAAAGATAAAATGAGAATTGATTTGTAATCTATTACACGATAATGAGATTATACATTTCAAAAGCGTAGTTGAAATTACTTTGTAATGCATTGCATGTTAATCAATTGCATTCTGAGGAGGTTATAATGTATTTTAATCTGTAATTTCATTACTTTGTAACCAGATTCTGCTCAACACTGCATTGGACTTGATAAGTAAAAGTACCATGCCACATATCTTGCGATACCGGACCATTAAAAGATAATAAATTACCTTTTCACTCAACATGCACGGCATTAGACTAATTAGTAAAAGTGTCATGCCGCGTATATTGCTTCTTTGGACCATACAGCGATAAAAGTGATAAAATAAGTTTACTGCAATATGAAAAGCATTAGACCTAATATTAGGCTGAGCAAAAAGTTCTGGGAAATTTTTAATCTAATTGTTACCAGAATTTGTATCGTATATAGGAGTACTAGTGTTATATTTATAATAGGAGTTCAGGAATTCGATTATGGCCTCTTTCGATCAATGCAACATTTTTTCAAGGGCTGTCGATTTGAATCCTTTAAAAGGGAACGGTGGAGCTTAAAATCTTTAAAAATAATTTTTTTTATTTTTGTAAATTTCAACTTAAATATTATTCAAGGGTACATTATATACATTATGGCATGCATTTATCACAAAAAAATTTAAAAAAAAAATTTATTTTTGAGAAAAAAATGGAATTTTACGCGTCGTCTTAGTAATCCTCGAAATGCCCCATGCGTCTTCAATATCAATGAAAATCCCCAATATTTTTTATAAAAGTTTGGTTTATATATATAAATAAAATCAAGCATCGAATTTTATATATTTGAATTGAAAGGTTAAAAAAAAAGAAAAAAGAAAAAAGAAAAAAAATTCAAAAATTTTTCAAAAAAAAATTTTTTTCACCTTAAAATTCAAATATATAAAATTCGATGCTCTATTTTATTTCTATATATAAATCAAACTTTTATAAAAAATATTGGGGATTTTCATTGATATGGAACGCGTAGGGGGCACTTCGAAGATTTCTAAGACGACACATGAAATTCCATTTTTTTGTCGAAAATAAAATTTTTTTTAATCTTTTTTTGTGATAAATGCATGCTATAATGCATATAATGTACCCTTGAATAATATTTAAGATGACATTTACAAAAAAAAAAAAAAAAAAAAAAATTGAAAAAATTTGAAATTTTGAAAATTTTTCGAAAAAATTTCAATTTTTTTCAACTTTTTTTTTTAACCTTTAAATTCAAATATGTAAAATTCGATGCTCTATTTTATTTCTATATATAAACCAAACTTTTATAAAAAATATTGGGGATTTTCATTGATATGGAAGACGCATGGGGCATTTCGAAGATTTCTAACACGACGCGTAAAATTCCATTTTTTTCTCAAAAATAAATTAAAAAATTTTTTTTTTGGGGATAAATGCATGTTATAATGTATATAATGTACCCTTGAATAATATTTAAGTTGAAATTTACAAAAATAAAAAAAATTATTTTTAAGGATTTTAAACTCCACCGTCCCCTTAATGAAGTTGAAAAAGCATGTCAAGAGTTTTTCGATTCCAAGGAGCCGCCATGGTACTTGCAGCAAATCCGGAATCTGGCAGAACGATGGCAGAAAGTCGTGGACTATGATGGTCTCTACTTTGAAGAACAGTCCTTGTTGTTTTTGTTGTTAATTTGCGCATAACAACGCAACTTTCACAAATTTCCCAGAACTTTTTGCTCAACCTAGTAAGTAGAAGTGCCATGCCACGTGTATTGCAGCATTGGACCATTCAGAGATAAAAATGATAAAATAACTTTGCAACAATATGCACGACATTAGACTAATAACTAAAAGTTCCATGCCGCGTATTTTGCTGCATTGGGCCATTCAGAAATAAAAATGAATAATAAATAATGCAAATCCCTGCCGGCTCGGGCCTACAGGCGGAGGTAGATTTCGAAGTTAAGTACTAAATTCATCAACAAAACGTAAATCAAGATTAGAGATAAACCCAGTTCCTTCACTAAGAATGAGCTCTAGGGAGCTAAACATTTTGTGAAAATTCTAATATACACGAATACACACACGCATGTATATGGAATAGGTTTAAAAATGGCTAAAGCAAATTCAGAGAACCTCAAAGTGTTAAAATATGTTAATATTTCCATAGTCGGGTTTTTATTATGTTTTAATACGTTTCTTCAAACTCACATGACGTTACATATTCACCTGCTATATATATATATATATTTTAAATTCGTCAAACTATTTATTTCATTTTGAGTTTTCATGCGAAAATCTTGCTCTAGAAAACTTATGACGTAATATTCAATTTGTTTTCATTTCGTCAAATTATTTATTTTATTTAATTTTTCACATGAAAGTCTTGCAATAGAAAAGCAATTGTTGTGGTGAAAATTTTATTGTTTTTTTTTTTAATTGTTGGCAACTGCTATAACGAAAGATATTTATTTTTCCCTGTCATTGTTGTGTAAGAGCTGGTTTTATCAGAATCATGTTAAGACGGTATTCAAAATTTTTAACCCTCCCCATTTCCATTCCTTTGGGCCGATTTTGCCCATTTTCAAACCCCGCCGAGATATTAGCCATCTCAAAGTTGTTGGCGAGTTTGAAGACGATCCGTGCATAATTGCGACTTTTATCGTGCGGACAAAATTTAGTACATACATACATACATACATACATATATATATATATATATATATATCCAAAAACCAAACCAAAAATTCGAAACTACGGAACTGATCCAACAATAAATAAACTAAACCAAATGACAACTACAAGATAACTAAAAACAACTAACTTTAAAAACAACATACTTTAAAAACAACATACTTTAAAAACAACATACTTTAAAAACGGCAAACTTTAAAAACATTCAAACTAAAACCAGAAGAAATTGGATCCATGGAGACAGGCCGGCATGCACTTGCGACATGCAACTGCGGGGTTAAAACCAGTTTTTATGTGCACAACGCTCCCCAAACAACCTGTCAAGACCAAAAAGAAAAAAACTAACAAATCGAATGAGCTGCCTAGACCCATCGAAAACCAACAACTGAACATGAAACCCCAAACAATATATATTAGTTTATTATTAATAGCATTAATGGCATTAGGCCTTATTAATGACATTAGGCCATTCAGAGATAAAAATAACAAAAGTAACTTTGCAGTAACATGCACATCATTAGACTAATAAATAAAAGTTCCATGCCGCGCATATTGCTGCATTGGCACATTCAGAGATTTAAAAAAAAAAAAAAAAAAAAAAAAACTTTGCTGTAATATACACGGCATTCGGCTTAATAACTAAACGTGCCATATCACATATATTGCTACACTGGACCATTAAAGAATAAAAAAATAACTTTTGCTGTAACTTACACGGCATTAAACTAATTGTACAATAAGTGAAAGGGCCATGCCGCATCTATTGCAGCATTTGAATAATTCAGCGATGAAAATGATAAAAATAACTTTGCCGCAATATATGCGCCATTTGACTTACTAAGTGGCATGCCGGATATATTGCGACAGTAAACCGTTGAAATATTAAAATAACTTTTACTGCAATATGGACGATATTAGATCTAAAAAATAAAAGTGCCATGCCGCCATTAGACTATTCAGCAATAAAAAAGATAAAATAACTTGCAGCAATATACGAAGCATTCGACTAAATAGGTAAAAGTACCATGCAGCATATATTGCGATAATGCATAATAAAATTTTAAAGGATTATAAAATAATTTTTGCTGCAATATGCACCACATGAGATTTAATAAGTAAAGGTACTATGCCGTGTGTATTGACGCTGTGGACCATTCAATGATAAAAATAATAAAATAATTTTGCCGCAATTTACGCGGAGTTTGACTTAAACTCTTCGCAACGAGAGTCATACGAGTCATTTATGCCTCTTTTAATTCTTCGGCACCAATTTTTCCTTATTGTAATTTCTTTCTTATTTAATCGTTGAAAATCGGAAATTAGACAAAAAGAAAATTTCTGTACTGAAATACTGGTATTCAAATTCAAAGATTTTGTGCACCTAAAACGGCATGTATACGTGCCGCTTATCACGAAGGGATTAATAAGTAAAGTCTCATGCCGCATATATTGGGACAACTCAACTCACTGCCAAAAGTTAAAACGGATGCAATTTTGCAATAGATGTATTTGTGTATTATACTGATGTGATATAGGCAATTTTATCCTATATAATAATAGATGAGGCATGAAATTATACATGTAAATACAAAAGTAGTGAGCAAAACAGTATATGTACAGTAGAATAAAAATTTTCAGACAAGAAAATATATGTATATATAAAATAGACAATATGAAAGTGTACAAAAAAAACTCTTCCTCTGACGATTAATCAGCATCTAAAAAGTTTGTGTAGGCTGTAGGAAATCACATTAAAAAAAAAAAAAAAAAAAAAAAAAAAAAAAAAATCATTAATTAAGGAGAAAAATAAAAAAAAACCCCGCATTCAATTTGTTATTTTGACTAAAAAATAAGGGAAAATTGGCCCATTTGATAAGAGGTAGTGTGGAGTTTTTCTCTTTTTTTTTTCTAATGTGATATGTAATGATTAAAGGAGGGGGGGGGGGGGGACGTATAATGTAATCAGTCAGCATATTTTTACCAAACACAATTTGGTTGAGAAAAATTTCCAATTTGATAAATGGTTGGTTGATTGGTTGGTTGATTTTGTGACGGCCGATTATCTACACTAGGGATATAGGCCCGAGGGGGAGTGCCCTTCGTGGGGGTCTTTCTAAGGGAACCTAACCCGTATTAACGCATGGAAATCCATGGTTCGAAGAAAACCACGAAAACTCCGAACGATTAGGCCGACGGGCGCGATTGGGATCGAACCCAGCACTTCCCGTCTACCACTTTCGAGAGCAGAACCTCTCAGCCACTGGTGGGGCCAATTTGATAAATGGCTGTTCCTTCATTAAATGCATATTCTTTTCCAGGATATACTATAGATGGCGACACCATATTTCATGAAAGTATTAAAAAGTCTCCAACAATTTCGAATATATTTACTTTGAGGTTTTGTTTATTACCTAGTCACGTCTCAATTCTAATTATATGTTATAATTATGCATTATATTTTTTATAAGTTTCTCCAGCAATTGGCCAAGAGAGATTATTTTTTCATCACCTCTTTCACATGTCTTTTAAAATGAAAAATATTCCGTTTCATTCTATAACATAGTTTGAAGAGGATCAGTTAAGCAAAATTATTTTTAAATATTTATTTTATTTGAAATATTGCTTAAAAACTATACATAATCATTGAATACAATTTTTACAATATGCATTTTTTTTTCACCCTTTTTATTGCTTTCGTTTACAGCATTCAGTTTTGTGTTTATGCTTCATCTCTTTTTCCATAGATGGCGACACCAAAACTTTCCGCCTGCTCCCAATTACAATTGCAGCAGCTGCAGTAGTTATCAAACAGAACAGTAACGCAGCAGTTGAAACAGATATTAATATTAATTTACAATCTGCTAGTATAGATTTAGGCTGGATATCAACTTCTGTATTTTCTGACACAATAGGAGCTGGAAAAAATAGAAAAAAATGTTTAGCATAATTCTTACAAATTGTGTGACAATTAAAGCCAGAAAGAATGAGTTCAAGTACAGTTTTTTTTAGCACTTACTGTAAAATTTGGTGATGGTGCATCGACTGAAATAATTGGAAGGGTAAAAAGCATTTGATAAAATGTATAGCTTAAGTTTTTTAAATAATTTGGGAACAGATGTATTATAATCCCACTTCCGCTATCTTGGATATTTTTCTTGGCGTGAATTAAAAAATGCTTTTTAATTAAAACTTATAATTATTATATTCCAATTTTTTCAATATTATATTAATCTATCAACAATATTTAATTCCTGGATTTTTTTATTGGCGTGATTTAAAAATTGTTTTTTAATTAATACTTATAATTATTATATTCCAGTTTTTTCAATATTATATTAATCTATAAACAATATTTAATCATTGGCGACATTTACTACTTGGCGAAAAAGGGTTTTCACGCAAGAAAAAAAATCCAAGATGGCGGCTGCGGGACTATAATACATCTGCTTCATAATTTGTTAATTATAATATATAAATACTAATGTCTAAGGAAGTTCTTGGAATTAAAAGTTACACTATGATCATACATCAAAATTTTAAAAACGAACACAAATTGTTTTTCTGACAAAATAAATAAATATTAGCTTTGTTTATTTCATGATTATATGCACCATTCCAAAAAAAAATGTTCTGTGCAGAGCATATCTATTCAAAAAACTTGCCGTCTCTGGATATTGCTCAGCACACGCCTGTGTAAATATTAGATGTGAGATGGACTCAGCCCGATGCCCTAACACGAACCTGATGTGGGTTCGGGCTCATAGTTAAGATTTTATTTTTTTCACAAATTGAAAAAAAAAAGAAAAAGAAAAAGAAAAATTACTGTTTGAGAACCATAATGTACAGTACATATACATTTAACGTCTGAATTTAAAAACCATTAAAACCAAATGTTTTAACCATAATGTAGTCTAAGTTTTTTTAAAGGGTTTTCAATCCTCTAAAATCAGTTTGAAAATGAATTGAATTGTTGTTGAAGAGATATAAGGAGAAAAATGATTCTGAAGATTTTGCACGGTTGATGTTACTAACATGAAGAAGTCGTAGAAATTCCCTCGTCTATCATCGCTTTCTGCTTGAAGTCCTTTCCTAGGACGACTGGAAAACAGAACTTACGTCTTTCTGTCATACTTGTACAATAACATTTTAAAAGAATAAGAATTATGAGTCTGCAGATTGCTGTCGGTGGTTGGGTTTTAAATAAAAAGTTTGTTATTTTAATAAGATTTTCACGGACGTGAAAAGCGTAAAACATTGTAACGAGGTGTAGGTGCTGTTTATGACGACCAATTATCTATACAAGGAATATAAGTCCGAAGGGAAGATGGGGCCCCTCCGTGGGGGCTTTTCTAAGGGATCCTAACCCGCGTTTACGCAAAGAATACCAAGGTTCGAAGAAAACCACGGAAATGGTCGACGGGCGCGATTGGGTTCGAACCCAGTACCCCCCGTCAACCAGCTTTTGAGAGCAGAACCTTCCGGTTGGTTGGTTGGTTGGTTGTATTTATGTCGGCCAATTATCAGCACGTGGGATATAGGCCCTAAGAGGGGGAGTGACTTCTTTGGAGGTCTTTCTAAGGGAACCTAACCCGTATTAACGCTTGGAGAACCAAGGTTCGAAGAAAACCACGAAAACTCCGAACGATTAGGCCGACGGGCGCGATTGGGATCGAACCCAGCACCTCCCGTCTACCAGCTTCGAAAGCAGAACCTCTCGGTCACTGGTGAGGCGCAGAACCTTCCGGTCACTGGTGTGGGCATTGTCATGAGGAAGTATTTATGATTAATACTTATTTCTACGTAATAAGAGATTCTTGAATGAGAAAATTAATCTTGGAAACAATTTTAAAATGCTATTTTTTAGAGCGAGGTTTCGGCACTGGACTCAGGCGGCTTTGGTCTCCGATGGCATTAATTTTTTTTAGGGCTTGGGCTCCGGCGAGCTCCGAAAAAAAAAGGCCAAAATTATATCTAGTAAATATCCCTTTTTCTCGAACAATTTTATCCCCTTAATTTTATAACACAAATTACTTACTTTTAGAGAATCCTCCTAAACTAACAGTTAGTTGAAAATCTTCAGAGAAGTTTTGTGTTTGGTGAAAGCTATCGGCCAAAGTAAGGTTGCCGGCCGTTCCGCGTTTGATGCGCCCTCTTTGACCGTCAGTGGCACAAAATACCTGCAAACAATGAACAAGAAATTGACAAAAAGAAATAGTTTTATAAATGAAAGTTAAAATTCCAGTGCTATATTCACCTTAAGTTAAATAATTAAAGTACATATAAAAGCACAAATAATTGTACAAAAATTACTTTCAGATGCATATGTGGAGCATTCTTACAATCTTTTGCTTTCGGGAATAAAAATCTGGTGAAATTAAACTTGCTAAAATAACATTTTTATCTGATAGATGAATGCCTTAATGATTCAAAATAAAGAAAAAATGGTCAGCAGCGAAAATTTTTTTCATTTAACTGAGGTTTAAGTTAAACTTAAGAGTTTAATTTTCTTTACCATTTTACCACTATAACTTTCCATTTTTTTTCTAATTTTTTACTTATAATGAATTTGCATAGTACCCACAGGACATTCAAATAAGAAATGATAACAATGTAGTATTTTTAGTACAAAATTTTGGTATAACATTGTCTTAAAGGGGTCTTAAAGAAGTACAGTATAGGAAAAAAGGGACGAAATGGGAAAAAAAGGACGGTAAGGATGGAACGGTAAGGAAAATTACCACCTATTTTAGGCAAATCATGTTAAGACTAAGTGGTAGTCACAATGTTCATTGATTTTTAGAAACAGTTATTTACATTGGATTAAATATATATTTTTTTAATTTATCTCGATAAGTGCAGGAATAAACTTGGGGACGGTAAGACTACCAATAAAGCCACGATCTTGAAAGTGACACTTAAATGCTGATTTAAATTCTGCAGTAAATTTCCTGTCAAAGAATTTTAGACATTCTTTCTCTAGCGTACTTCTGCATGAGAAAAAACTTGAAAAAAATTCTGTGGCTGCATCGGAAGGGATTTTCTGTATAAGTTTAGCAAGAGGGACGGTAAGGATGAAAAAACCAGTGTCAGAGTTCAGAAACTAATATCAACCGTAAAAATGTGTGTAGGTTAATTTATTACTACATATTTATATAAAACAATTATTTCAGTTTCGAAAAAATTACATCGAATTACTTTTATTGAAACAATTTTATACAGACAGCTCCAAACTTAAAAATCAGCATCAGGGACACGGGACGGTATAGGAGTTTTCCTGGTATTTGGACCCTCAACATCCTCCAAAACTTATTTACCTCGTTAAATTTGTTATGCAATCATGTAATGGGATGTTCCCTAGTATATATGAAAAAAAAAACCCTCAAGAAAATGTACTAAAATAAAAATTATTATTCAGGGACATAAAAGTCAAAAGATTGTGAGAATGCCCCATATATAAAATAAAGATATTTAAAATACAAATTAAAAATATCTTAAAATACATTAGAAAAACCCAGAACGTTTTCAACCGTTACAAGGCCATCATCAGTGGGATTTAAATGTTGTCTGGAATTCTTTAAATGTTAAATTCTCAGATTAAATAGACCCCATACTGCATTATCAAGATTAGCTCAAACTGAACCTATAAAAGCAGATTTTAATAAATCGAAAATTATCTTTCGTACAAATAATTACCCGAAGCCATCATAAAAAAAATCAATTGAAATAATTGATAATAAAGATACAGCTTGTAACGATGCACTACCTTACGATATCCATGGAGTATGGAGATATTTGCTGCATAATAGATGAAAGCTCGTTTTGTTGAAAATTCGAGTAACTTTATCCGGCATCTCATCTAATGTACAACTTTTAGATTACAATGTTTTCTTTTGGGCAATTCTCGAATAAGCGCAAAGAAAATAATAACATTTAAATACTACTGATGACGGCCTTGTAAGGGTTGAAAATGTTGTGTGTTTTTCTAATGTATTTTAAGGTATTTTTAATTTGTATTTTAAATATCTATATTTCATATGTATGCACCTGCAAATAATTTTTGTACAAATTTTTAGGCTTTTATATGTATTGAAATAGTTTCTTATGAGGTTGCTCCAGTTATGCGAAAACACCTGCTCTTTAATGTTAATTCAACGGGAGAATTTTTTCAGATATCTCCGTTTTCATTTTGACATTTTTAAGTGATTTTTTTTCATTGGATAGCTGAGGTCGATCTCTACAAAGGTTTTTACTTTTTCTATTTTTTTTTTTTTTTTTTTGCATGATATTTTTAATGAGGACGTTCTTATTTTCGGATTCAGTTTTGAAAGTAAAAATATCCTGATAAAAAAAAACCATGTAGATAAAATAGAAAAAGTAAAAAACAGCTTTTGTAGAGATCGCCGTCAGCTATTTAATGATAAAAAAATATTTAAAAATATTGAAATGCAAACGAGATATCTTAAAAAATTTCTTCCATAAGATTAATATTAGTGAGACTGTCTTTTCGCCTGTCTGAAGTAGCACCGAGCCTATATACCAGTCAAACGGAGAAACACGATGGATAATTTTAATCCTACGGGAGCGTTCTTTACAGATTTCTTGCTTGCATTTAAATATTTTAATTTTTTTTTCCTTGCATAAGATACCTGAGGTCGATATCTGTTGTGTGTTTGTACTTTTTCGATTTTGATTACAGTATTTTTTAATACGAGGATAGTTTTAGTTTCAGAACTAGTTCTAACCGGTTTCAAAAGGGAAAGTGTCCGCATATAAAAAAACTGTAACTAAAATCGAAGAAGTACAAACACACAACAATAGATGTCGACCTCGGTATCCGATGAAAAAAAAAAAAAAAAAACATTCAAAAATACTAAAATGCTAGCGAGAAATGTATAAACAATCCTTCCATAGGACGAATGAAATGGCACCCTCCGCAAGTCGATGCGATATATTGTTACAAAGTTACGAGAAGTTTTATGAATACAAAGTCGAAAAATATTTTTTAGTTCAGGTAAAATAGCTGTGGCCATGCACGAAAATCTGGGAAGAATTTAATTTTGGTAAAAAACGGTATTTTACCCTTATTGGAGACAAAAGAGGGGTATTTTAACTCGGGAGGGGGAAATAAACTTTTTTAAATGGGTCAAATAGGGTATTTTTTATTACGTATTTTTAATTCTGAATTGAATGATATCATCCACAAGGCAATACGATAATTCACTACAAACTTACAACAGGTTTTATGAATACAAAGTCATGAAGGGTTTTATGAATACAAAATTATGACTACTATGTGAATTTTGACAACTTTGATGAACTTGAAAAAGACACAGATGACCTTAATTTTCATTATTGTTAATTTGAGGGTATGTAATAAATTTGAGATTATTTAATATCATATAAAGAACATTTGAAAGTAAAATAAATGTAACCAAGCTGTGCTCAATAATAAAGTATAATTTTCGATTATATGTTCATCACATCTGCCGTAATTTTGTAACGAACAATCGTCTCGACTTACGGATGCTTCCTTTCGATTCAGAATTAAATAATGCATAATAAACGATACCCCACTTGACCTATTTAAAAAAAAAAGTTGAGTTCTCCCCTCCTCAGGAGTTAAAATCCCCCCCTTTAGCCCCCAAAACAGGATAAAACAACTTTATGTTTTAGGGGAACTCTTTGTATCTTCATTTCTGACTCCAAAATAAAGTTTTTCCAAAATTTTCGTGAGTGACCACCAGTTGTTTCGGTAAAAACTTATTTTACCTGTACTAAAGTATAATTTTGGACTTCGTATTCATAAAACCTCTCTTAACTTTATAACGAATGATCGTATCGACTTGCTGATGATGTCATTCGATTCAGAATAAAAAAATACACATTAAACCAAAACCTACCCCACTTGGTATACTTAAAAATTTTCAGTTTCCCCATATCTAAGTTAAAATGCCCCCCCCCCCCCCCCTTCGCCACCGAAAACATGGTAAAACAACTTTTTTGGGGGGTGGGGAACTCATCGGATCTTCATTTCTAGTGCCGAAGTTCTTCCCAATTTTGGTCAATGCCCATCAGTTGTCTCTGAAAAACCCCATTTTATTTGTACTAGAGGCCTGCACGAGCTGAAATTTCCAGTCCCGGGCACGCCCCGACTCATAAAAAAAAATAGACGACGCCGGTAAAAAAAGTTAAGAGTTCAGCCCGAAGCCCGTCCGGTCCGCTATAACAACTAAAAGTTCGGCCCAAGGCCGGCTCGGCCCGAAAAATGTTAAAATTTCCGCACGACCCCTCCCCGGCCCGGCCTGGTCCGAGTGAATTTCTACAAAACATTGATTTTTACGTCGATTTGGTTAAAAATTTGTCTTCGTACGAGGAGTTCTGAGCAAAAATATTTATATTAACTTTCTTTTTCTTCAGGTTTATAATCTTCACTTTTATAGAAGTGCTGCAGGCTGCGATATTTATTTTTTTAATGAATCGCTATTTCTTGTATGTAAATGTTTCAATTATCGTTAATAATGTTAATCCATTTCCTGCATTGAAGTGTTAAAAACCTGAAAAATGCTATAGAGTAAAATCTTCTAAGACTCGATTACATACAAAAGAAAAAAATGTATGATAGACAAGTTCCTTTCTTGGTAAGTGTAAATGTATTATATATTCTTTTCTTACGTATAAGTATGTTAATTTTACATGGATCAACACGTTTTTCAGTTTAAAACAGAATTCAGTCATAGGAATGTTCTTTTTCCCACGCTTTACTATATTTTAATTTAGCTATATTTTAATAAGCGTAGTAATCAACTATTCTAAAGAATGAATTTTAATGTTTAATTGTAGAATAATGACGATTTAAAAATATATACACTTTTTGAACAAATCTTTGGGCCAGGCTTAATTTTACTGACTTTTGAAAGGACAGGACACACCAAGACAATGATTTTCATACGGGCTAGCTCAAAACCAGGACTGAAAATTTCGGGCGATGAATACTAGAAATGGAACCAGTCCCGGCTGTGTACAGAAAAAATAAGTTAGGGCCTGCTCGGCCCGCTCCGATACTTCCGGAAAAAAGTAAGGTCCGAACCCGGACCGTAAAGAGTAGTCACTAGGCCCGGCTCGGTCCGGTCCGAGCCTTCAGAAAAAAGTATGGCCCGGCCTGAGTGCCGTGAATGAAAATAGCCCAAAAGCGGTAAAATAAAGCAGCAAAATGAGTAGTAAAATGATGTAGCATCTCCTGATGCTCCGCAACTGCAATGTAAACGGTATTACTATGGAATATCGTTCCAATAGAAAAGTGTTTACTTTTTATGTAAATATCGCTGCAGTGTTGTCAAGAAATGCTGTCTTTTTTTTTTTTTTTTTTTTTTTTTTTTTGCCTACATTTGCATTGTAAAGTTAGTATTTAGCCCTAAGCCGCATTTACGCAACTTTCGAAAAATAGTACGAATACGTATAAAAGTAAATATAGTTTTTTAAATAACACTCTTCTAATGAGCAGTCAATTTTATCTTAAATATCGTGCCTAATTTTGAGATTGTAAATTTTCCACAAAAATCTCCGTTACACACATTCATTTGGCGTGAGCACCAAACTTCATTATGGTAAATTCACTACTTTTTTTTCCCTCTCGGTAGAATGCACAAGCAAGTGAATTTATTAAAAAAACTAGCAAACCCCGCGGCTTTGCTCGCGTAACATTTGAAATATGCCAAGTGATATTTATATGTCTAATTTTTATTAAAAGGCACTAACTAAATTTTTATTTTAATGAAAGGTAATATTTTATTTTATTAAAAGTTTTTTTATTATTATTAAAAGGTACTTATTACTTTTAGGAATAATTCAAAAATTACTATTTAAAACACAGTTTGATTAAACATCATTATTACACTGCATTAGGTATAAATGAGACTTAAATTAATAAAACGAAATAAAACTAAATAAATGATAATTTAGAAAATATTTTGAAACTTTTATGCTCAATTAATACGCTCATTTCAGTGTTCATTTGAATTTTTGTATTTTTTAGAAACCATCTTCTTACATCTTAAAAATAACTATCATGTCAAATTTGTCCTACCACCTCTCTCAACATAAAGGGCTATGTTGAAATAGGAACTGTCACCATTAATTTTCCAACATTAATTGTGAAATCGGTTTGTTTTTTCCTAATATTCCACAGAAACGTAATTTAGAAAGCTTTTAAAGGCCTTTTTTAGAGCGTTTGTTGTTCCTGTGAACCCCAGGTGATAGAATCATCGGCATAAAATATAGCCTGTGTCGGATGAGAGACTGCCACCATTGATTCGCAACTATTACTTTTATAATCGGTTTATATTCCCTGAAATTGCATAGAGATCGTAATTTAGCACTTTTTTAGAATGCTTTTCGCACCTACCCTTCGCTTCACCCCTTTTTAATTCAAATTTATTTTCGACAGTCCTTCGAGTGCATTTATATTTTATAAGTAACTACCATGCCATATTTAAAGTTTCTAGCCTTTCAGTATCACAGAAATTGCAATTTAGGAAGTTTTTAGCTCCTGCAACCCTCTGGTGGTAGTGGCGCAGACATAAAATATAGCTTATGTTTGAGCAGGTTCTATCACCAACAATTTGCCATCATTATTTTTTTAATCGGCCTGGTATTTGATAAGATTGCATAAAAATTGTAATTTATAACGCTTTTCGCTCACTTCATATTTTTAAATTTTGAATTTTCTTTCGACTGCTCTTAGAAAGCAGTTGCATCTTGTAAGTAATTACCATGCCATACTTCAAAGTGTTAGACCCCTCAGTTGTGCAAAAAGCGCAAATTAGAACATGTTTTGCTTTTGCAACCCTCAGATGGTAGTGACAACAACATAAAATATAACCTTGTTATAGCAGGGACTGTCACCATTGATTTGCAACCATTACTTTTGAAATAGCTTTAGTATTTCTGAGATTGAGTAGAAATCGCAATTTAGAACATTTTTAGAATGCTTTTGAGCATTTTTACCCTTTTTTAAATTTCAAATTTTTTCGAAAATGTTCTTAAAGTTCATTTATAGCTAATAAATATGTACCTTGCCTAATTTTAAGTTGCTAGCCCCTACCGATCACAAAAATCAAAATTTAGAACGCTTTTTTGCTCCTGCAACGTCTAGGTGATAGTGATACCGACATAAAATAGCATCCTACCATTACTTTTGAAATCAGTTTGATTCTTCCTGAGATATTGTTGACAAATCGGCATTTAGAACGCTTTTCGCGCATTTTGCTCCTGCATCTCCTCTGGGGTAGTGGAAACAGATATAAAATATAGCCTATCTTGTAGGAAGATCTGTCACCGTCATTTATACACCATTACATTTGAAATCGGTTCAGTACTTTCTGAGATTTAATAGAAATCGCAATTTAGAACGTTTTTTACAACGCTTTATGCGCATTTTGACCCGCTTTTAAATTTCGATTTTTTTAGGAAATGTCCTTATAGATCATTGATATATTATAACTACCATTCCAAATTTCACGATTCTAGGCCCTTCCGTAACCCAAAAACCGCAGTTTAGAACGTTTTTCTCCTGCACCCCCTTTGGGTAGTGGCACCGACATAAAATATAGCCTATGTTGGAGGAAGGGTTGTCACCATGATTTTGACGTCTTTATTTTTTAAATAGGTTTGGTATTTCCTGAGATTGTGTGGAAACCACCATGTAGAACTTTTTTAGAACGCTTTTCGCGCATTTTCACCCCTTTTAAATTTCGAATTGTTTAAGAACTGTTCTTAGAAATCCTTTTTATCTAATAAGTAGCTAATATTTCAAATTTCATATTTCTAGGTCCTCCAGTAAGACATAAATCGCATTTTTAGAACGTTTTTTGCTCCTGCACCCCCTTTGGGGTAGTGGCACCGACATAAAATATAGCCTATCTTGGAGCAAGTATTGCCACCATCATTTTGACACCAATATTTTTTAAATCGGTTTGGTATTTCCTGAGATTATGTAGAAACTACCATTTAGAACGTTTTTTAGAACGCTTTTTGTACATTTTCACCCCTTTTAAATTTCTAATTGTTTAAGAACTGTTCTTAGAAATACTTTATATCTAATAAGTAACTAATATTTCAAATTTCATATTTTTAGGCCCTTCAGTAACACATAAATCGCATTTTTAGAACGTTTTTTGCTCCTGCACCCCCATTTGGGGTAGTGGCACCGACATAAAATTTAGTCTATCTTGAAGCAAGCGTCGTCACCATCATTTTGACACCAATATTTTTTAAATCGGTTTGGTATTTCCTGAGATTATGTAGAAACTACCATTTAGAACGTTTTTTAGAACGTTCACCTATGAATTTTCACCCCTTTTTAATTTCGAATTGTTTAAGAACTGTTCTTAGACATAATTTATATCTTTTTATGAATTTTCACCCCTTTTTAATTTCTAATTGTTTAAGAACTGTTCTTAGACATAATTTATATCTTATAAGTAACTAATATTCCAAATTTCATGTTTTTAGGCCATCCAGTAACACAAAAATTGCATTTTTAGAACGTTTTTTGCTCCTGCACCCCCTTTTGGCAAGTGACACGGACATAAGATATAGCCTATGTTCTAAGTTGGACTAACACGATCATTTTGATACCATTACTTTTGGAATCCGTTCGGTAGTTCCAGATCTTACCTCCTACAAATAAACAATTTTTACCTCTTTATAATAGGAGTATAGATTATAATTTTTTCTCTGTTTCTTTTTTAAGATTGGGCAAAAGGAAAGATGAAATGAAACATTTTTAAAAATTATTTTTATTGAAATTAATTGTATTAAATTATTAATTGATGAAAACGTATTTTTTTACACCCTTCATCTTTTAATTATAATTTATTTTCTACTTTTTAACCTTTAAAATGTTTTGTTACAGTTTCACAGTCATTTGGCCTATTTTTGGGGAGCATTTATTGGCGCACCATTGCTGTTTCAAGTCATATACAGTGGTACGATTTAGTGAGAATATTTGGTGATTTATCACATGTGGCGAGTTAACCGCAAAATGCCTTTAAATTAAGTTATTAATGTATAATTAAATTCTAAAAAATATTAAAATGTTATATTGTCATCAGAAATACACCTGTGAAAGTAATTTTTATCATTCTGGTATATCAAGATGTGAGTTAAAAATAGATTAAATCCTTAATTCAATCTTTACTTACAAAAACAAGGTTAAGTTAAATGAAAGATTATAATAACTCCGAACGGTTAGGAACGGAGAGTATGACATAGGTTCAAACCCTGCACCTCTCGTCTACGAACTTTCTGAGAAGAACCTCTCAGCCGTTGGTAGTTACAGGTCTCAAAATAACTCTCCGAATTGTGAAATTGCGATGATAAAGTATTAGGAAAGTGGGTCTTTATTATCAATGGATTATCAAAGAAATATTGAAGATTTTATGTATTTTTCCCTGAAATTTTTGATTTCATCTTGAACATTAAACAGTGCGACATTTATAGTTTGCATTTACAAAAGCTCTATATTTACATTCTTGACAAGTGCTTTAAAATAATATCCAGAATTTCGAACCCGAACCGAAGTAAATAATTATTTAACCCACCCTTCCCCTATTATTTATCAGTTAACGCTATTTATGAACAAACGGGAAGTTTCGAAAGAAAGCAGACAAAATTTGCGATAACAGACGTCAAAAAAACAAGTTTTGTGCAGGAAACCAGGGTCCAGGGTCTCAGTTCATTTATTCAAGCAAAAATACAGATTAAACGTTAAGCAAAATGCGAAATTGTTGATAATTTAGAAAATGTATGAAAATATTTTAGCAAAATTTTCAACAGACTGATTTTGCTTTGTGTGAAACGGGATAAAATCATAGGGCTTACTACAGGGTGGCTACTAAATACTGTTACAAATATTCAGTCATTTTATTTTACAATTATAAAATAGAAAATGATAACTACACTAATATGATGAACATCAGAGATAAAAGTTTACCGGGAAAAAAAATTACTCGAATTGACCGCCATCTTTATCGATTACCAAAGATAATATCTTATGCCATTGTCAGACTGCGACACGAATCATTTTAAGAGGTAATCAGTACCATTCACGCAATATGGAAGCTTTGTGAGAGTCCAAACTTCTGTGTTTGTTGCTATTTACTTTACCCTCTAAAATCCCCCAGACGCAATAATCTAAAGGATTTACATCCGGGGAAGAATGTGGCCAATCTTCTTGCATGATAAAGTTTGGACAATTGACAGGCAGCCAAGCCCGTGTTGATTTAGCTTGATGCGAAGGTGTAGAATCTTGCTGAATTGTCCAATTCTTTTTGGAATACAACCTTTAAGCTAGTGGCAATAAATTTGTAGCCAATATGTTCTGTTAGTGATATTCGTATTGATTTTTATCCCTTTATCGATGAACTTCAAAGGCAATTTTCCATTGTTTGACACTGCAGACCAAAAATTAACAGAATTCTTGTTCTGAAAGCGTTTAACAATTCAAAAGGTTTCAGGTATATCCTCGAGGGTTGCTGAATATACGACATCATTTTTATCATTATAACACTGTTCAGTGCAAAATAGCTTCCCATCAGAAAATATTATTCTGTCAACACTTTCCTACCATGCCGCTTCATCAATTTCTTCCTTCTTTGTAATCTTTTCATTCTTTGCGCAGCAGTTAAACCTTGAATTTTTCTTTTGCGATAAGGGACATAACCCAGATCTTCATTTATAACAACTTGAATAGTTCTGCGACTCGAATTCTCTTTTGCAGCCATTTTATTTGCAGAAAGTTGTGGATTTCTTCACACCTTTTCACGAATTCTTTTGATGCGCTCCATTGTGCGAACTGAGCGTGGACTTCCTGGCCTAGATCGATCTTTACATAGCTATTAGTATCCAATAATTGATATATAGTTTTATATATAAATGTTCCATTAAAATCAAGGCATTTTAATTGCTTAAAGATTTCACCAGAGGAAAATCTGCGATCAAAGAGCAGTTTAATCATCATTCTTTTGGCTTCCCTCTTTAAAATAATTTTAAATATTTGCTTTATAACAAAATTCGTCTGCACTAATAGAAGATTGCTAAACGTTAAAATAGAGAAATAAATTGTTTTACCAAACTATTAATATTAATTCGTATTTTTTGGAGTGTAACAGTATTTAGTAGCCACCTTGTAGTAGAGCAGTATCAGCAGTTATTCAATAAGTGACGTCGCATTCGCATCTAATGCCTGCTACATGTCATTTATATAACCAACAGATCTTCGTGATTTAAACTTTTGTACTCCACACCAAAATTTCAATCACGTATCAGCAACTCCACGCCATTCTTACATATTTGAAACAATATGTGGGAAGCTCCATAAAAGTATGTTTATTTGCTGTATGTTCATTTGTTGTTTACCGTATGGGTGTCAGTGGATTTGTAGTCAAACTTAATATCTCACCGTATAGCTGTAAGTGGATTTATGATGAAACTTAGTATGTCATCGTATAGGTGTCAGTGAAGTACAAAAGGTTAAAGAAAATTTTCTGAAACATTTTTTTTTCTTTTTAACCATTTGGAAAAATGGTTATTGTTCTCGTCAGGGTAGGAAATCAAAATCATATCTGAAGATTTTTATTGGTTTAATCCGCATTTTATTCGTTTTCTGATGGGTCTATACAGTAATCTGTATTTCCCTTTACTTTCAATAGAGATGGATACCTTCTGTTGCCACTATGACAAAAAAATAATAAAAACTACAAAAAAAAATATGTATATTAACTCAGAAACAAATTGAGATAAAGCTTTCAAACAAATTGCATTTAAAAGTACATTTTTTTCTCTATCCGACGGTGTCAAAAGTAATATTATCGGATGTTTAGAAGTTTAAGAATGAAATTTCATTTAAAATGGGTCGTCAGATTTCCAAGAAATCTGACGATGGAAAAGCCTTTTCCCGAACAGCCAATGAAATACTTGGATAATACGTAAGCTTCAGGTGGATAATAACTAATGAAAATGAAAGAAAATGAATAACAATTTCTGCCAAAGAGTTAATTTTATTTTGTAAGATTTTCAGGTGCAAAAGAAAAATGCAATAAGCAATTAAAAATTAAAAAAAAGATAAATAGGACAGGAATACCTATAAATATTTCACACCAAATACGAGTCGCAGGCAATTTTTGTCGCTTAGAATTTTTACGTGTAATACACTATTAATGTTTAATTCATGGCGTACGTAATATAGGATCAACTCCGTGCCATTTTTTATGTCTTAAATTTTAGTCTTTGAAAAAATCATTTTCCAAATGGTCGTTGTAATTTGTTAAATTGCTTTTTTTTTTTTTTTTGTTACCCAACATTTTCAGATATTTTAATTAATTTTTCAACTACTTTTCAGCAGTGAAATTACGCTTGAAATTATTGAATATTAAAGATGTGAATTATCACATTGCTAACAAGGCGTAAACCAACTTAGTGAAAAATGTCCAAGCCGGGAATCGAACCCGGGCCCCTGGAATAGATCTCCAGTGCTCTACCACTAAGCCACAACGACGATGCCCAGCTTGGCATCTCTCACTTATATAAGTCGGTAAGGCTGCTACTGCAGCACTAGATGGAAATGTCTTCATGAGCACACAATCCAGCGGCGTAACATGAGACGCAAATGAACCCAGTATCGGTGAATATACAATTTTAATTAATTTTTCAACTACTTTTCAGCAGTGAAATTACGCTTGAAATAATTGAATATCAAAGATGTGAATTACCACATTGCTAACAAGGCGTAAACCAACTTAGTGAAAAATGTCCAGCCGGGAATCGAACCTGGGTCCCTGGAATAGATCTCCAGTGCTCTACCACTAAGCCACAAGGACGATGCCCAGCTTGGCATCTCTCACTTATATAAGTCGGTAAGGTTACTAGATTACTAGTAAGGTTACTACCTAGGTAAGGCCGCTAGATTGTGTGCTCATGAAGACATTTCCATCTAGTGCTGCAGTAGCAGCCTTACCGACTTATATAAGTGAGAGATGCCAAGCTGGGCATCGTCCATGTGGCTTAGTGGTAGAGCACTGGAGATCTATTCCAGGGACCCAGGTTCGATTCCCGGCTTGGACATTTTTCACTAAGTTCACATAGGCCTGCGAAATTGAAGTTTTTGAAAAATACAAGAGAAGTTTTCGCTGATTTTTATGTTATTTGGTGGTCTGATTTCGAAAATGACCTCCATTTTCCCCCATCACATCAGAATTTTTTGTAACATCGATATCGATATTTTTGCTAAAATGAAAAGGACAATTTTGCATGTTCAATCTGGCAACAGTGATTTTATCCATGTAAATCTATGTAAAAAAAATCGATTCTCGGTGAGGTAAATTGATTTTTCAGTAATCGATTATTTTGTTATAGGTTTAAACGGTTTAAAACAACTGGGTCTATCGGAATGTTCTGTCGTGTTGGGAAAATCAATTCATATCGGAAAATTCTGTCATTTAATTATTAGACATTGATTCCGATATCTAATGTCTTATAATTACCTGGCAGAATTTACCGGTACGAATTGATTTTTCCAACATGACAATCTTTCCAATCGACCCAATATTTTTCAAGAAAATGTGACGTGATAGAATTTTTTCATTACTTGTTTTTTAATTAGCACCAAAAAATTCATAAAGTTCAGCCATCAATACCCTTGTATTTTTTTCATCGCAGGCCTGTGTTATTAGAGTTGAAAGTAGAAGTAGCAGTTTCTTGGATGAAATTTAATTAGAGAAAATATATACCAGAAATAAATATATACTTAAGTGGACCATTCATTGTGTGTGGATTTATTTATTCAGATAAAGGTTTTAAACTTTCTCTTTTATCTCAATGGGTATTTTACACACTTTTGTGAAAAGTTTGGCTAAGACATTTCTTACCGCTTAATTTCCGCTCTTATAAAATAGATTCTGAAAAATGGACAACTTTCCTAAACTTGCAGAAATCTGAATATAAAGGAACGCTATCTGAATATAAAGGAACACTTTCTGAAATCGTGGTAATTCGGAAGAGGTTATATTATATTTTCATAAAGCTTCTTACCAGACAAAGAAACAATTATCATTTTTTATAGTGTACGCAACTTACTTGCTGGCAGTCTGCAAGTTCGGTACAGGCCACCACTTGTGCTGAAATCCGAAGGGTCTCTCCGTCCAACATATCTTGAAACATGAAAGCTCGGAATGTGAAACTGATCAGCAAAGGGTTTTTCTGATCCCTTTGGGGATGTAAGGGAGCCACTGGACGGTACACGGGATTTCGACAGCTGAAAAACAGTAATGTACAATCATGTAACGAGTAATCATGTAAAGAGCTTAGTGGAAGAACATGCTATGTTATTTTTCCTCAAAAACTGATTTTATAAATTTAAGTGTTATGATATCTTCTTTCATATGGTAAGACTACACTGTAAAAAAATCTGTAATTTTTACAGGAAAAAACTGTTTTGAAGAAAAACAGTTTTTTCCTGTAAAAAGAACTGAATTTTGTAATTTGTACAGAAAAATCTGTATTTTTTTCAGAAAAAACCTGTTTTAATGAAAAATTACAGATGCTTTCTGTAAATTAAAAGGTTTTCCACTGACACCAAAATTGACAGTTTTTTTCTGTCAATTTGAGAGATTCTTTTTACAGTGTAGCATTCCGCCTCGCCGGATCTTTACTGTAAAAGCAAACAAACAATAAAAAATCCTTTCATTTTCAGGACATTTTTTTTCCGATGAAAGTGATTGCATGGATGTGTAAAAAAGTTTGCGTTTGAGAATGTTTTTGACAGCTAAAGCTAACTTTTCATGTTAAGAAGTTGTTTCAAAGGTTTTCATTTAGATTAAATATGTGTAAAATATTAAAGTTACCCTGTTTAGATCTACGTAGAATCCGCTCTGGTAGACAGATAGCAATGAAACTTGGAATATAAGTTATATGGACCATGGGGAAATGAAATCTGCAATTAAAAAAATAGTTCAAATTTCAAGAGATAGATGGCGGTTTTCATCTACGAGACAGGACTTTATGCAAATTTTGGAGCGGCTTAAAAAGCCAGTAGTCGCTGCCGCAAAGTCCTTCTGCACCATGCCGTTAGAGAAATTTATCAATTGCACTACGTGAATATCGAAGCTTGAAAGGCTTACGAAAAGGACTAATGTCAAGGCAGGCTTTAAAAAAGATGATGTCTAAATTCGAAGAGGCTGGGGAGCTGGGTACACTGCAAGGAGGAGGACTGAAACGGATTTCAAGTGAAACTGCTAAAGACGTCGCTCTTGCCGTGGTCGATAGAGCGTCCGGTTCCTAATATTCTTCGATAAGTGCTAGATCGGTGTCACGTGATTTGTATCTCCATTGGTCTACAGTACGAAAGATTCTTCGATCCATTATAAAGTGGTTTCCATACACTATTCACGTTGTGCAAGCGCTGTACCCTGCAGATCCGGACACACGAACTCATTTTGCGAGGATGTTTTTGGCCAGAATAGCCGTTCACAATGCATAGCCTTTGAACATTTTGTGGTCAGATTAGACGCATTTTACCCTAGATGGAGCAGTGAATACTCAGAGCTGTCGCGTATGGGTTACTGCAAATCCTAATATTGTGCATGAACAGTCTTTGCACCCTGATTACATTACTGTATGATGTGGCTTTACGGCTGATTTCATTCTTGGTCTCTTTTTTGGGGAGAACACTTCTCAGTGTCCTAAAAAGTGTTTCATTACGGGTACTCGTGACTGCACCCTCCTTCAGCAGCAGGTAATTCCATCCTTACAAGAGTGAGAGTGTTTAGAGACTACCGTATTCATGCAAGATGGTGCACCACCTAATACAGTGACGACACTGCTTCGTGTCCACTTTGGAAATGTCGTGTAATTTCGAGAAGTTTCCCGACAACTTAGCCTACTCGATCCCCGGACTTGGATTCCTGTGACTTTTCGTTGTGGGGATTCCTGAAATGTCGTGTAGGAAGCATACGGACTCTACCTGATTTAAAAACAAGCATAACTCGTCATGTTTCTGCAACTGATCAAGAAACCCTTCACGCTACTGCTGAACGCGCTATAATAGATTTTAACCAGATGCTTGACGTAAATGGAATGTACATTGAACATATGCTGTAAATAAAAAAGTTTTGTGTTTCCAGTTTGAGATTTTTGGTATTCATGCGCCTCCTTCACACCTGGTGGTCCATATTTGAACTATTTTTTTATTACAGATTTCATTTTCCCATGGTCCATAAACTTATATTCCAAGTTTCATCGATATATGTCAACCAGAGCGGACTCTACGTAGGTCTAAATAGGGAAGTTTTAATTATAACCACCCTGTATATCTTCAATTTATTGTAAATTTAGTGCTTTTCAGTATCACTTTACATGTGAAAAGTTTAATTGAACTGTGTTTACATTTCATCATACTTAAGACCTCAACATCCTTTAAACTGGGTATGGTCCTAAACAAATTTGAAAAGTTCAAAAAAATTTTAAAATCTTTAAAAATGATATTTTTTTTTACCCTTTTGAAGAAAATAAAGTAGTAAAGACAAAGATAAGGCGCTTCAAATTTTCTTGGGTCTCAGGAGGATATAATCAAATCTCTTTAAGGATGACGAATTTTTTTCCGTACGCATACCAAAAATTAACAAGAAATGTCTCCCAACATTGTTACCATGCCAAACTTTTGAATAAAAAAATGTTGTAGTATATTCCACTTACACGAAACACTGATAAACAGTTTAGTCACTTTCATGCATTAAAGAAAAAAAATTAAAGAAGAAGATCTGCGAGTAAAAATTAAAATTCTATTTTTCTGTACTTTGGAATCAATCATTAATTGTATGACATTTTGATTTCGAAATATGATTTATTTAAGTGGCACGTACTACAATAATGTTAAAAAAAAATACCATTTTTTTAGTAATTTTAACATATCATTAATACAAAATTTAACCTATAATAATTCAAGGTGCATAAAATATACATTAATAATTTATTAATGAATTTTTTTGCAATTGTGCGTTAAGTGGAGAATGCTGCATATACTTTGCTCATATTTTGTAATTGTTAGTAATACGCTTAGAAAATTATGGTCCTTTTATTGCGTTAACTGTCTTATAAAATGTATATCAGGAATAAAGTTTTTAAATTCATATAGAAAAGTTAAAACGTTTAGTGTAACAGAAAAAGTCCTTTCGGCATGCGCCGGGAGGAAAAGGTAGCTTTCATATTTCCTGTTTTCTTAAATATAGCTTATTTTGCTCAAACACACGAAGCTAAAATTAGTGGAACTCGATTAGATGATTAAATAAAAATCCATTATTTCTTAGTTTTAAAATTTTGCAAATTTTACTCAAATTTTAAGAAGTTAAAATTCGACGAACCGTATAAAAGAATATTCGTCAATACTGAATTTAAATGATAATCGCACCAAATTAGTAAGCTATAGCCAAGTTGGTATCATTTATGGTTGCTTAGTTTCAGTCACCAAATTTGCCGATATTTCGTCAAGTGTCGCAAAGCTTGGCGAGAATTTTAAGCTAAAGTTCATTAACACTCATAAATCAATACCTGATTTTCTTCAATTGTTGTCTTGTTTCAAAATGTCAACCACCCTAGAATTTCAAACTGCTATATCTCAACCATTTTTGAAGTTAGAGACGAAACAAAAAGTACTCCGGAATCCTTATATCAAGCTATATACACTCAAACACAAACTAAATTTGGATTTGTAAATTTTTTGTGTATTTTTTTAGTTTTAAATATTTAAATGGCCGCCATTTTGAAACAAGATGGCGGATGAAGTTGGCCAACGAACTCGGTCGAGATATTTGTCTACGCTATACACATAATAAACCTCATCCAAATCGGTTTATAAATACGAGAGTTATCACATGACAAAAATCATGTATATATAAAGTCACATTTGAACGGAGGATATTTTGGGGTCGGGGGGTCATGATCGGTGAAAATATACCAAAATGTTTCGGAAGTGCTTTCCCCCGGACAGCTGCAATAGATAGCTTTTACTTTATGTAATGAAAGCTTCATAAAAGAAAAAGCGTAATGTGTTAATTCATGCAAACATAAATGTGATGATCTGCACATGTTAAACAATTGATCATTTATTATAACTAAAAGAAAATGTATTTTAATCTGAATAATGATTATCAAATCCAGTTTTTCGTGTATTGTTGTACGTACATAATGGCACGCGTGTCAGGAGTTTACCGTCTCTAATATAGAGCAACTTCGCTTATAATGTTCTGTCCCATAATTAGAGATCGACAGAAAATTCGGTCTCGTTTTCGTTTTCGGCCGAAAATCTGAGTTTCGCCAAAATTTCGTTTTCGGCGAAAATGCGGCTGAAAATTCGGCCGGACAGAAACTCGACCGAAACTATCAATATTCCAAAATTCTCGTTTCTTCTTTCGGAAAATTTCAACATTACTCATCGATTTAAGCTTTATCGGCTCAAATGAGACTATTTACTGCTACGAACTTCGTTGTTTATAATTACCAGTCATGACTGACTTAAGACGTGAATGCAAGTTATAAAGCAAGCAATGCATATGTAACTAGACTTTTTCACGTACTCATTAAAAGCTGCAGACATAACAGCAATAGAAAAATTTCAGTTTGAAACCGCATAAGCGTTTCGAATACTCTTTGAGAAAGTTCTAGTACAACAGATGATTATTTAGAGAAATTATTATAAAAGATAAATCGAGGTGTGTATACATAAAACTAAAATATTTTTTAATTAAATGAAATTCGTATAATTAGAAAATTTTTCTGTGTCATTTATGAATTAATTATGTTTTATTTTATATGAAAATAAAAAGTGTTGTGTCTAAGGCATATAGAGCCAATTTCGGCCACATTGATAATTATCAATGTGTATTTATTAATTAATTATAATTAATTAATAATTATGTATATTTAATGAATACGCATAATTAATTAATAATTATGCATATTTAATAAATACGTATAATTATTTAATAATTATGTATATTTATGTATATATTAATTACTTTAATACATTCAATTTAATTACTTTAAAAATTTGTTGGACATTTTCGTTTTCGGTTTTGGTTTCGGTCTTAATCGAGCCTTATTCATAATTCCCCACTTAATTCCCAAAACATGATTTTGCTTCATTTATCTAATAAATTGTCATATAAGATCAAATCGATATTTTCCTATAAGGTCATCCCATACCGACGTTTCAAGTGTAATTCAACTGTAATTCACTTATGTCAATCTGTATTATAAAGCAAAAATTTATCTGTGAATAACACTGACGTCATACTGACTGTAGCAACGAATCGTCTGATAAATTTTGATTTTACTAAAACTGAACATCGTACAGTTTAAATTTTTACACCGTTGAATTGGAGAAAAAAAATGTACTTTCAAATACAATTTTGTTTGAAAACTGTATCTCAATTTATTGATTTTTCATGGATTTTAAAATAATTTTTAAGCATGTAATTTTTTTTAATCTGCGAGGCAATCTAACTACGGAAGATTAAACCGTTTGCACTTAAAACAATATAAGTAATTCAGCATTTATTTAATTCTGTATAATATTCCATAAGGAAATTACCAAATGAAATTAGAACTTCACAAATGAATAAATTAGAGATCGGAAATATAGTTACTTTTGGTTAACAGGTTGCATCGTTCCACAATTGCACACATAACAGGTTCCAACAACCTGTTATTTTTGTAACGTATTAATAGCTGTCACGGATGTTTTAATTAGAGGTCCTTTAAACAAAATGTTCGAAAAAATTTGGGACATAAGTATAAACACTGTTTTTTGTCGAGATGAATCCTCCCCATTAAAATCAGTTTATGGTTGAAAACTGAATTTTTGCTGAACCAAAAATTTACCTAGTAATGATACTTTGAATTTCATAGGTTTTCAACTTTTCTGCTAAAAACACGTTTTTCCATTTATAGTGACTAAAATGATGAAAATTCATACAATTCTAATTATTATAACTCAGTAAATTTTAGCCATAGGAGAATAAATTTTCATTATTTTATTTGTTATAACATGCAGAAACGTTTTCTAAATAAAACTTATAGGACCCAGACATTCTAAAAGGAACTTAATTTCTTAACCATTTAAAAAGCAGCTATTATAACGTAAGTTGATTATTAAATGATGCATAACAAAATTTCAGGCATTTTTGCAATTAGAACTATGCCTGTAAAACTGATGGTTTAGAGCTTAACTTTTGGGAAATGATAATAAGAGAAACCCTGTATAAAAATAAACACCGTTTTAACAACATGATTTGTAAAAAGTGAAATTTGATTCCCGACTTCATTGCAACCATATCTATCAACGCATATCCATAGCAAACCCTGCGAGAACTTGAAAATAAAAAACCCCATTTTTCCATGTTTAGTAACTATAACGCTGAAAATTCTTTAAATTCCAAGTATCAAAACTCAATAAGTTTTGGTCATAGAAGAAATTATGTTTACTGTTTTACTTGTTTAAATATGGAGAAACTTATAAGAACAAGCTATTGTAAAACCTTTTTACTTTCTTAACTATTAAAAGGAAGCAATTTTAACATAAATCGATTTTTGTATGATACAAAGCAAAATTTGAAACATTTTGGCAATATGAACTATACCTCTAAATCTAACAATTTAGAAATTAGCTTTTGGTAAATGATAAGAAAAGATACGCTGTATAAAAATAAACACTTTTTTAACAACGTGATTTGTAAAAAAATGAAATTTGATAAACAAATTTTCTTTGCGTTTTTCAAATTAGTCACAACTGTATTAAAATTAAATGTCCGCACAAATAATTCGATGTTATTGTGTTTCTTTTATTTTGCAGTAAGATAGAGCTGCAGGAATAAAAATTGAGCTCTTATTTTCTAAAAACATCTTAATGGGAATGTAATAAATAAATAAATAAAAACGCATGGCTAAAAAAGAAAAAAAAGAAAGAAAAACCTAGCGTCAGAATACAAAGAAAAAAACCTCTCAAAGTCCATGAGCAATCGCTATTAAGCATTGATATAAAAAAACCGACATTTGGTGAAAAATGGCTACTGCACTATCCCTGACAAAAATGCAATGAATCGAAATTATTCTTATCTGTCATCCTTCGATATTCTTTATTAAAAAACATGTTTTACTTTTCCTTTCAGCAAATGGTTTTGGTACGCACAAAAACTGAGCTATATACAGGGTTGTCATAAAAAACTTTGCCGATAAATGGACCTCTAGCGGCTAGTTCGTTCAACCGATCGAGATGAGATTTCAGATATAGTTATTCAGAGCTATGAGCTCGGGATTCAGTTAATGGCAACAATGTGGCGCTCACGGTTACGGTTATAGGTACAAAAACTCGACATTTTCGAATGGCAACGCCCATTTTTTTACCGTCGCAAAATGTTCAGCACATGCGAAAAGCATAAAGAGTGTTGGAACGGTACGTGTATCACAAAAAACGAACGCATTATGCACGCACAAAAACAGCTCTGCGAACGAAGAAAACAAACCACGATTGGAGCGTGCGGAGAAATTTGCATATGACAGAGGCAAGACACTAATCACTGATTCCTACACAGATCGGAGAAAGGAAAACTCTTATTTGGATTCCACATTTTCCACATGGGTGTCATCACAGGTAATTACCTATTGGAAGCGGGAGACGGTAGACAATGCAGCCTAGCGTAACATAGCATGAGGGATTTTTGCAATCTCACATTTCATAGAGTCTTTCAAATCCTGCGAAGTTTTCAGATTGCACATGTACACTCTAGGTTTGAGATATCTCTAGAACCAAAATTCCATAAGAGTCAGGTTTGTCCGCAGGTTTTGGAGGCCGCGGAAATGGAAAAGGGCGTAAGATGGCGCAGTCGCCAAAATGCTGGTTCAGGACCCTGCGAACAGACTTCGCTATATGTGGATATGCGTCATCTTGCTTCCAAACAATATCATTCAGTGCATTTCGCTGCAGCTATTCTGGTTTAACATAATTTTGTAGCATAGCTGTATAGCGAGAGCCTGTCACAGAGCACGTTACAAAACCCGTTCGTGTCGCTTACTCAAAGAAGTAAGGGTCGAAAATAATTGTGCCTGCAATGCCGCACCACACAGTAACTTTGGCGTCGTATAAAGATATTGGTGCCACATTGGCGTGCGGATTCTTTTCTGCCCAGTGCACTCAATTTTTGGTATTGACGTTGCCAGTTAAGGTGAAATGTGCATCGTCCGTCAATAATATGCGAAATGGCCAGTCGTTACCGCCATCATATAGGATAAGAAATTCATTTTCAAAGTGCGTACTTTATCGGTGGTCTCTCGAGTTCAACACCTGGACGCGCAGGTACCGGCATGGAAACATACGGATTACATAACGCAGTAGCCTTTAGAACTGTGGTTTTCGGTATATTCAATACACAAGCTGCACCTGTTGCAGTTTGCATTCGTCCTGAAGTTACTATGTGATGCACTTCCATAACAGTGTCCTCAAGAACAGTTGGTCGTCCGAATCGCGGTCTATCACTGGTGCAACCAGTTTCTTCGAATTTCTTTACTAAATTACGCAGAGCTTGCGGTGTACATGGGTTACGTATTTGGTAATGGTTTCGATGGTAAACACGCAATACTTCCGCGGCATTCATCCCATTTTGATAATAGAGTTTCACCAATTCACCACGGACTTTCGATGGCAGATTCACTTCATCGGCATGTGTGAGCTCCTGACTGAAGAACCAACATTTCCACCCCGCTTTTTATCAGTTTTCCACGTTGAATATCTGTCAAATGGCGTTCTGTGATTGGTGTCTTGCCTCTGTCAAATTTCCAACGTGCAACCCGATCGTGTTTTTTTAGGCCGTTCGCAGAACCATTTTTTGTGCGTGCATAAAGTACCCATTTTTTCGTTTCAACGCTCTTTAGGGTTTTCGCATGCCCTGAGCATTTTGCGACGGAAAAAATTGGGCATTGACATTCAAAAATTTCGGCTTTCTGTATCCTTATTCTCACCTTAGCCGTGAACGTCACTTTGTTGCCGTTCACAGAAACCCGAGCTCATACCTTTGAATAACTATATCTGAAATTTCATCTCGATCGGTTGGGCGGACCGGCCGCTAGAGGCCCATATATCGGCAAAGTTTTTTTATGACCACCTTGTATTGTATATGAACAAACATGTTTATGCATAATTTTTTTTTTTACTATTCTTAGAGTAATTATTGCATTGCTGTTGACATGTAATTTACAATAGATTTCTTTTCTTAACACTCAAATACACTCTTAATATGTTAATTGTATTGGGTTCTGTTAAGATTTAATTATATTGAGTTGTCTACCTTTATCATCTAGAAATTTACAGAAAAACAACTCTAAATCCAAACCATAAACAATACCTGTAAATAACGCAATTCCAAATAATAACAAACGGGCATTAAAACATTTAGACCTAAGGTGTCTAGAAAATAATATTTGAAAGAAAAAATATGAGAAAGAAAAAATAGACAATTTTGGGAGCAAGAAAATTAATTGTGGGTTAATACTCGATTTTAGCAGCAAGTGTCAATGAAAAATTCTGTAACTTCATGCGATACGTTGCTATACACTGCTACTGATATTTGCAAATTGTTGAGCAGAACAAATATTGCACAAGAGAAACTTTCGGTCACATGATTTGCATTTTTTTCTCCCGAAGTAGTGTAGTAAGTAGTATCAGTTCTCGCTACTAAGTACTAATTTTTTCATCACTATACTCGCTACATTACACTGCTTAAAATGTAGCGTGCTACACTTCAAACTACTGTAAAAAGTAGGGACTACTGTAGTTTCGCTACTTGTTAGTGCGCTACTTCTGACTCTTGTCTCATTGGGAAAACATCAGTACGTTATTACTAATTATCTAATACCAAAACACGATTTTCGCATCAGAAAGTAGGCGTCAGATGAGATTTTATTAATTGTCTCCGTTAAATTTATGGATTTAAATTTGTTTTATAAACTTTAGATTTCCACTTGATGAAATGTTATCATCTTCTTAAAAATACTTAAACTTTAAAAATATAGTTTTTAAAAACGTACCTCGTCGGTATCTGATGGTCTCTTTATCATAGTGAAAACCTTACTTCGATATTTATTTTAGGTAATGAGTAAATCACGTATTTGTGCATTTCTATTGATTTCAATAAGAATTAAACGTTTAAAGAGGGAGTGAAATATAATAAATTATGTTTGGAGAGTATTTGTAATTTTCTGACAAAAAAAAAAAAAAAAAAAAAAAATCTTTGTCCTTTGCATACATGTAAATTGAAATACAGTCTTGAAAATACAGTGTCAGCTAGACGCTTGCACCGAACATTCCGAAATATCAAAATTAAATAAAATAACAAGAAAGAAAAATAATGCGTCAAGCATAGCTTATGAAACACTTTCCATCACTTGCGGAATAAATAAACAAAATATTGCAGTTTAATAGGTTAAAGGAGATACCCAAGTAAACCTTTTAAGAAAGCGCATATCACATTTTAAAACAGATTTGAACAACTGCTGCACATAGTCGAAAAAGTGCTTCAATTCTTTGTGTATATTCTACATAGTATTCTAAAATTTAGTTTAGTAAGAGAAAGCATAACATATATAAATAAAAACAACGTTTAAAGCTTCAAAACACTTTATTTCTTGTTCAAACTAGTTTCAGTAGCCATAGCGTACTCTCATCAGTACAAAATATGATTGCTCAGAAAAGAAAATTGCTCAAATATATGTAGGAGAAGCGCATTCAGTGATAAAGTTTATTAGCCAATAAAATTACAGGAAACTACCAATGAAAGAGAAGTGGATTCAAAGATAAAGTTTATTAGCCAATAGAATTACGATAGGAAATTTTAGGAAACGGGCCATGTGAGCAGATTCAAGGATCAAGTTTATTGGCCAATAGAACTTCAAAAAAGTTTAGAGAACAGCCAATAACATATAATAAATGTAATGTGAAAACATGCAAGTGGAATTTATTAACAAGAGGTTTTTATGTGATTTTTCAGCAATCTGACAGCGGAAGAATAGCAAAAATAAATAATATATAAAAATTATATAAAAACCTCTTGTTCAAAAATTCCACTTGCATGTTTTCACATTACATTTATTATATCTTATTGGCTGTTTTCTAAACTTTCCTGCAATTCCATTGGCCAATAAACTTGATCCTTGAATCTGCTCACATGGCCCGTTTCCTAAAATTGCCTGTCGTAATTCTATTGTCTAATAAACTTTACATTTGATTCCACTTCTCTTTCATTCGCTGTTTCCTGTAATTTTATTGGATAATAAATTTTATAATTGAATCCTCTTCTCCTACATATATTTCAGCAATTTTCTTTTTTGAGCAATCATATTTTTCACTGACGGCGGTACGCTATGGCTACTGAAACTAGTTTGCAACAAGAAATAAAGTGTTTCGGTGCTTTAAACGTTGTTTTTATTTATATTGTACTGCGACAACTAATTTCTTATTGTAATTTAAAGCATAACATAGTTTAAAATTCGCTTTTAGTAATTTCTACTGATAGACGAAAACGCAGTTGAATTCTTTTGTACAGTCCTGTATAATATCTACAGATTTTTATACGAGCCACATATTAAGTTTAAATTTAATTCAGGTAAAACCCCACTTAAAACTGCTGAAATAACTCTTCCAGGAGTTACTATGGCTAGGCGACCCTGCATCCGGGTTTTTTTATAGCCCTGTTTATGATTTTATTTAAATTCTACAAACATCTATTGGTATAATAAACGTAGCCGGGCTTGAAACTGCATGACTCAAGAGTTCCAAAACACCTTTAAGCAATACAAGTTCATTCTCAGTCATGTTTACAAATTCTTTTGCGTAACCCTGCATATGGTCTACATAATTTATACACTCCACGTTATATGAAAAAATTTAGTTGATTTTAAAACGCATATCATAACCGAAAACGCACTTTAGGCAATCCTCTTTAAAAGGCAATACTTCGGATACAGTATATTGTGTCAGTAATCTTTTATTTTGTGTGGCCCTGTATATGGTCTACTGAATTTATATACTCCACGAAGTATGAAAAAATACAGTTAATCTTAAAACGCATATCATAACCGAAAACGCGCACTTTTCGCAATCATCCTTAAAAGGCAATAATTCGGATACAGTATATTGTGTTGGAAATCTTTTCTTTTGTGTGGTCCTGTATATGGTCTACATAATTTATACACTCCACTTAGCATGCAAAAATTTAGTTAATCTTAAAACGTATATCATAACCGAAAACGCACTTTCAGCAATCATCCGTAAAAGGCAATACTTCGGATACAGTATATTGTATCAGAAATCTTTTGTGTCCGTTTAACCCTTTATCTACTGACGGTACTTATAAGTACCACTCACTTTAAACTTTCATCCCATAGTGAATATTACTAATATTCTAATGGTACTTTGCAAAAACACTCTTTTAACTCCACTTTATCCGGATACATGGTAGCAGTAGCTCTAGGTTTGTTGTTTTAGCTAGGAAGGAGGCTATCTTTGACACAGACGATGGGTTTTGTGCCGACATTTTGTACAGATTGTCACGCTCATCTTTTTATTGCTACAAACACAGTAAAGAATATAAAATAAGTGTTGGATTTTTTTATGTGTTTATTATGATCTTAGAATACAGTTTGACTAGTTATTTTAGGTGAACGGTGTATGTATTTGATTTACCAGTTGAATTACTCGGTGGTTGTTACGGAATCGGCATTATTTATTTTTGTACAAAATCACGCGATCAGAGATGAAAAATGTAAAGGAAAACAATTGACTTGAAATGACTTTTATTATTTGGTTTTTGCGCGTTCACATGTTATTGTCGCTGGTTAAAAAAGAAAAAAGGACAAGTTTTGATGTATTCTGTGGCAACTTCCTATATTTATGTAGATTCGAGTAAGAAAGAAAATAAATGCTGGCAGCTTGTTTTTTATGAGTTATTATTACTAAGTTTTGAAGTTATCTCACCGTAGGAGTTGTTCCATAAATAGTACAACTATACGAGCACAAAAGTGCTAATGTGAGTATGGTTTAAGTTTAAAATATAAAGTTTATTAAAAGTCTTTCATTCGTAGAATTTAAAAGTAAACAAAAATCTGCTTTGCGTGGTACGTTTTGTGGATTTGTTACATTAGTGGAGTCCGACGGTACAGGACCCGAGTTTAAACAAGGTTATCTATCACACGTAGTTTAAAAGGTGTAAATAAAAATTAAATGAAATAAAGATTTTCCGTGATGTTTAAGTTGGTTAAAGGTTTTAAAAAGGAAGATTTGATCTTCGTAGCGGAGCAATTAGGTGAAATAGCAGCACCAACGGCTTCACTTGTGGCACTTAAAGATTTAATTTTGAATTGTAAGGCATATAAAGATGATCCTGAATTTGTACAGAGCGTTTTAGAAAATGCCGTTTCAGAAAGAAAGGAAATGGAAAAATTAGAGAGACAATCAAATGAAAAAGCTGAAGCATTGAATATGGAATTACAAGCAAAGGAAAAAACTGAAGCATTGAATATGGAATTACAAGCAAAGATTGAAGGCGAAAAGTTAAAATTGGCGCACGAGTTAGAATTGGCGAAACTTCAGTCAGCAGTAAACAGCCAAGGCGGAGCTCTTAATCCAATTATCGATAGTTATGCAATGAGAAGAAAGTTTACGCTGCCCAAGTTAGAATTCAGAAAGTTTGGCGGTGAAATAATAGACTGGTTACCGTTTTGGTGTCAATTTAGACAAATTGATGAAGATACAGAAATAGCACCAGAAGATAAATTTAAGTACTTGGTGCAAGCAACAGTGGCCGGCTCCCGAGCAAGAGAAGTGGTAGAGAGTTTCCCGTCAAGTGGCACTAATTAGCCAAGGCAATTGAGAGTTTAAAAACCCGTTTTGGTAGAGAAAATATATTGGTAGAAGTCTATATGAGAGAACTACTCAAATTAATAATATCAGTACAAACGAAAGGTAAATTCTCGTTGACATCGTTATATGATAAATTGGAATTATATTTACGAGCCTTAGATACATTAGGTGTCACAACTGACAAATGTGCATCAATTTTATATCCATTAGTTGAGTCCTGTTTTCCAGCAGAATTTCTAAAAGCGTGGAATCGCACGGGCATATCGTCTGAGAAAACTGAGGCGCAGGACAGATTAAATAGTCTGATGCAGTTTTTGCGAACTGAAGTAGAAGGTGAAGAAAGAGTGTCACTCGCCGTAGCTGGTTTTTGATTAACTAAAAGTGAAGATCGAAAATATGTCGCAAAAAGGAATCACAATAATTTTGAACAAAAAACCGGTAAGACTTCGACAGCGGCAGGTCTGTTGACTACCTCTTCCGTAACAGAGAAAAAAGGAGTCTGCCTTTTTTGCCAGGGAAGACATGCAAGTTCGGAATGCTTTTCTGCGAGAAAATTAAACTTGGCGGAAATACAAAAAATCGCCAAGGAGAAGAGATACTGCTTCATAAGTGTAGTACCAAAACATACCGCTAAAAGATGCCGAGCGATGGTGAAATGCATTATTTGTAATAAGCGGCATGTGCCATTACTGTGCGATCAACGTAAGTCATCCGGTAAAGATACTCAAGAGGGAGCTGAGGAGAAGTGTAAAAGAGATGAAGTGAATATGACAAATATTACTAAGAAGAGCGCCAAAGTGTTCTTGCAGACCTTGAAGGTGAAGCTAGTTTCTGAAAGTAAACAGAAGATTGTTCATTTATTGTTCGATTCAGCATCACAGAAATCGTATATATTAAAAAGTGTGGCGGAAGAAATGAATTACAAGCCTATTCGGCAAGAAAATATAATACATTCTCTATTTGGCGACATTACTACTCAAGAATGCCATCACAACTGTTACAAAATAAGAGTTAGAGATTTGAGCGAAGAATTCAGGTGTAATTTCGAAGTACGAGATCAAGTTAGCATATGCGGAGATATTCAACCCGTTACACAGGGGACATGGTTACAAGAATTAAAGGAAAGTGGCATCATGTTAAGCGATGTGAGTCAATGTTGTGGTAGTATAGAAGTTTTAATTGAAGCTGATGTTATGTGGAAAATGTTAACTGGTAAAAGAAAAATATTGTCTTCTGGTTTAATTGCAATGGAAACATATCTTGGATGGATATTAATGGGAAAAGCACCATGTGAAAAGCTATATTCATCCGAAAACTTGGCGATGACAGTAACATCAATGTTTGTAAAAGAAGCGGATATCTCAAACCTATGGAGACTTGACTTAATCGGAATTACAGATCCCATAGAGAAGAAGTCAAGAGAAGAGATAGATCGCCAAACTAAGGAGCATTTCTTCGAAACAGTAAAAATAAACGATGAAATCGGTATGAGATTTGCCTTCCTTGGACGATGAAACGTTTGGAAAACATCACTTCAAAGTTAATCGCCAAGAACATGTTTCAACAATATGAAAATGTTTTTAATGATTGGATTAACGAAGGTATTATAGAGGAAGTTCCTTCTTACGAAACGAAATCTTATGGCAATTACTTGTCGCATCATCCAGTCATAAAAGAGAGTAGTAATACAACCCCGATCCGTCCTGTATTTGATGCGTCAGCAAGATTAGCAAATTATCCATCTCTGAATCAATGCCTACAATGTGGACCCAACTTGATCGAGCTCATTCCAGATGTTCTTCTACGCTTTCGAGAAAGAAAACTTGGTGTAATTGCAGATATTAGGAAAGCTTTTTTACAGATCAGCATTTGTGAGAAAGATAGAAATTTCCTACGTTTTTGTGGTGGAAGGACTTAATGGAAAAGAAATTAATGACATTCAGGCATACCCAAGTTGTATTCGGTGTGAAATGCAGTCCATTTCTTCTTTCATCTGTCATTGAATATCACATCCGAAGGGCTCCAGATTTCTCTGAAAGTTTTAAAGATAGATTGTTGCACAGTTTTTATGTGGATAATGTCGTAACCAGAGTAAATAGCGAAGAAGAATTGAAACATTTCATCGAAGATGCAAGGATGCTCATGGCGAAAGGTAGTTTTGATCTAAGACTGTGGGAGGAGTACATAGGTAATCGCCAAGAAACGCCAAACACGAATGAAACTAACGTCTTAGGACTTGTTTGGAATAAGGAATCCGACATGTTAAAGATCAACCTAAGTTGGCTACAAGATTTTGACACAGAAAAGATCACCAAACGCAGTATGTTGTCAGCTGTGCATAAAATATTTGATCCCTTTGGTTTTACGTCGCCAGATTTGTCCGAAAATAATGTTGCAAAGAGCCTGGAAATTAGGTTTTAAATGGGATGAAGATGGTGAGTTACGTAAAGAATTTTTACTATGGTTTCAAGAACTAACAGTTTTGAAGGATATAGAGATCCCAAGATACATGTAAATGACTCCAGGAAACATAGAAGCGTGTGCACTTCACACATTTGTAGATGGAAGTAAAGATGTTTACGCAACAGTTATATTCCTTAGAATAGAAATTGGAAGCTAAGTCGAGTTAGTTTTTATAGCAGCCAAATCAAGAGTTGCACCTTTGAAGAACGTCTCGATACCAAGAATGGAATTATTGGCGGCAACTATGGGGACTCGTTTGGCGCAAACTATTGTAGATGCCCTCGGTTGGGAAAAGATGAAAAGGTATTATTGGAGCGATTCATCTACAGTACTCGCTTGGATATCCAGAGATGTCAATTGGTCAGTATTTGTGTGAAATCGGGTTCTAGAGATCAGAAGATTAAGCAGTCCTTCATCATGGATCTATGTGCCAAGTGATAAAAATCCTGCAGATTTGCCAACTCGGGGATGTAAAGCGAGACAGCTAGCTGCCAGGAGATGGTGGGAGGGTTCAGCTTGGTTGAGAGATTCAGCAGAGTTTGAAAAATATACGAACTCTAGTGATCAAGACTATGACGAAGATGAAATTTGGAAGGAACGAATAAAGTCAGTTTCCATGATAACGAATTCTGATGTTAAACAAGATGGTTGGTATTACAGATATTTCTCGTGTTATGTAAAAATCATACGGATGGTCGCATGGATATTACGTTTTAGGCATAACTGCAGAAGTACCGAAGTGAAAAGAGGAGGAGACCTGACGTCATCTGAATTTAAAGAAGCTGAATTAAAGACTCTACGTATGATTTAGAAAGAAGCGTTTTTTCCCGAGAATGATAACAGATTGAGAGCTTTACAAACATCGAAAGATGAACAAGTTATAATTCGATTGGAGACTAAAATAACGTACAGGAAAGACAATGAAGATTTTCTGAAACCTATAGTCCTGCCAGCAAAACATGAAGTTGTAAAACGACTCATATATCATGTACATGTAAAACATTGTCACGCTGGATTACAGACACTACTTAATTTATTGAGAGAAAAATACTGGATACTTAATGGTCGTAGAAATGTAAAACAAGTGTTAGCACAGTGTGTTGTCTGCAAACGCTTCAGGGGGAAGAGTTTATGGAGAGATAGTGCGCCTCTACCGGAAAATAGAATAAAGGATGCTAACGTGTTTCAGATCACAGGTGTAGACATGGCGGGTCCGTTATACTTGAAGAAAATTGAGAAATCTTGGATATTGATATTTTCCTGCGCAATATACAGAGCAGTGCATTTAGAGCTAGTGACTGCTGCTTCGACAGAGGCATTTTTGATGGGACTCAGACGATTCGTAGCACGGAGAGGAAGGTGCACTGTCATTTATTCTGACAACGGCACTAACTTCACTGGATCAGCTAATTTATTGAAAAGCCTAGATTGGTCACGAATACAAAAATACAGTTCTGTTAATGCTATTGATTGGAAATTTAATCCACCAACCGCAGCGTGGTGGGGTGGCTTTTGGGAAAGGCTTATCAGAATAATGAAAGATCTTCTCAAAAGAGTATTAGGTCATGCTTACCTCACCTATGAAGAAATGAACACAATTTTGACAGATGTCTAAAGTGTAATAAATGCAAGACCGCTAACATACCTTTCGGAAGACGCAACTGTGAAACCTATCTCCCCATCTATGTTTCTGCAGAGTATAGAAGAATGCAATCTCCCAGATCTGGATGTTGTGGAACAAAAATCATTAAGCAAGAGATTGAAGTATCGGCAGTCATTGCAAAAAGAATTGAAGGATCGCTTCAGGTCCGAATATTTAGGTGCATTAATTGAAAGAGCAAGGAACAAACACCAAGAGCAAATTATCGCTGTAGGTGATGTTGTATTGATCGGATCTGATAATAAAAAGAGAATTGATTGGCCTTTAGGTCGAATGACAGAACTTATACCTGGTAGAAACAAGAAAGTTCGACTCGTAAGAGTTCAAACATCACAACATGAGCTTTTACGACCTATACAAAGAATATATCCACTAGAGATAGCTTCGTCTACTGACTGTCCGAAACCAAAGATTTCTCACAATCCAGTGAAAATACTTAACAAAGCTGCAATTTTGGATGTATCCTCAAGCAAGGAATCTCCTAGACACAGCAGAGCTGGAAGGATACTGAAAATTCCTGAAAGACTGAATTTATAACAAGTGACTTTGTCAATTTCTCTACGTTTAGAATTAGTTCTGATTATACAAGGTAATCAGAAGGTGGGAGGATGTTACGGAATCGGCATTATTTATTTGTGTTCAAAATCGCGCGATCAGAGATGAAAAATGTAAAGGAAAACAATTGACTTGAAATGACTTTTATTATTTGGTTTTTGCGCGTTCACATGTTATTGTCGCTGGTTAAAAAAGAAAAAAGGACAAGTTTTGATGTATTCTGTGGCAACTTCCTATATTTATGTAGATTCGAGTAAGAAAGAAAATAAATGCTGGTAGCTTGTTTTTTATGAGTTATTATTACTAAGTTTTGAAGTTATCTCACCGTAGGAGTTGTTCCATAAATAGTACAACTATACGAACACAAAGGTGCTAATGTGAGTATGGTTTAAGTTTAAAATATAAAGTTTATTAAAAGTCTTTCATTCGTAGAATTTAAAAGTAAACAAAAATCTGCTTTGCGTGGTACGTTTTGTGGATTTGTTACAGTGGTACTTATAAGTAACGTCAGTACACTGGGTGTTGGAGAAAAACTTCTTGTTTACTTTTTGTCTGTGTAGTTATCCATCGTTTTCGTGTGCTTTAAAATGTAATTACTAAAATGTAGTGTAGTAATGTTTTCCCTGGTATTTTTTTCTGTTTCATTGTTATTTTTTTATAAGAAATTGAAAAAGGTGTGGCACCGGCTCGTGTTTGCTGTGCTAGAAAAGGCATATGTAAATTCATATACTGCATATGTGGAGATGCGAGAGAACATGTTGTCCCTGGAACATAGACGTCGCGTAACTAAAGGACTGCTAACAAGATCAAAAAGAAAAAAAAAAAATTAACCTTTTCAGGGGCAAAGCATTTTCAATTCTAAAGTGTTGAAATAAATGATTGGCACCGGAATTTGCCAAAAGATTTATTTGTAAATAACAAAAAGCCTATATTTCACATACTTATTAAATCGAAAATATTTTCTGGTGCCATTTGAAATATCTTGTGGATTTTCTGTTATGATATTTTAGTCAGAGTGTACTGGCTGTACTTTAAAGTATACACTTTAATTAATTACCTCTAAATAATTAAATTTCCCATGGATGAGTATTTTTTTTATGTTTATTCTTTAATTTTCATTGTAGTAACTGAAAAAAAATTACATGAAAAAAATTACAGTAGATCATAATGCAGTAGATAAAGGGTTAAATGAACGATAAACGCGATGCAAATCATATTCCACAGCATGCATCTTGCAGCAAACCTCAATAATGTATAATAATTTAATAATGTTTGAAATAGTGAAACATAATTAAAATACGCGGCTAAAAGTTTTCCCCGTACGCCATTATATAAACGAATTGTTATGTGTGTCTTCAATAATGTATATAAATTTCATTATGCTTAAAATTGTGTAGCACTATTAAAATATAGCACAAATGATTTCTTCCCATAGATCACAATGTAACGGAATTCTTTTGGTGAGGTGTTTTCCTAGCAATCCAAGAAGCCAGCAGAAAAAAAATGCGTTTAAATTTTAAAGTTTGGTTTTGTGGTAATTAGTTATCGCTGTAACTTTTGTAGTAATTTGAATTTTAAATAATCGTTTTGGGGATATATTTTAGACGCTACAAACTATCGCAAAATGAAAAATAAAAATCGATTTTTTGAGAGATTCAAACTAAACCACTAGAATTCAAAAGGAATTTTACTCCATCGAGGGCACTTAAATTAAAACGTTCCACAGAGCCGTTCATCTCAGGAGAGCATGGGTTCATTTTCACACGAGCAAGTCCTCATCACTAGGAATTTCTCAAAATTAGGGCTACATAATTCAAGCTCCCACCTGTTCTAATAGAAACTACTTTGTTATATGAAAAGAGTTCGGCTCTTTTTTGATATTTAAGAAATGTCTCAAAAACACCAAACTTGCTCTTCAGGGTATAAACAGTAATATTTCTAGAAAAGTCATCAATAATCGATAAAAAAATTCTTGCTTCTTCGATAAGATTAAATTAACAGGGACCCACATAAATACATATGCAGCAGCTGGAGAGGAATTTTAAATCTAATCTTACAAAAGGATTTAAAATATTCAATTCACCTTATATTCAAAGACATCAAACGAATGTCACTGACTCACCCGTCACTGAAAACAAGCTGTGCGACATCATGGGTGGTGTCAGCTGGCCTGGGATCTCTATAGACAGCATTTTCTAAGATGTCAAGATTTCCGGCTGAATCCTGCCCTCTATTCTTGTTCGATACTCGAGCCACGATCACGTCTTTCAGCATGGCGAAATTCCATCCTTTAACAGACAAAATTTTTAATTATGGCATGTAGTCCAGGGGAAATGTACCAAAAAAGGGGTTACCTTGCAAAAGGTCGGGAAGGAGATTTTTTTTTTCTGAATTGTTTATAATGATGCCAACATGGTAAAATGAAGCTTTCTAACAAAATTTCTTAAGGCTAAATTTTCTGTGGCCAAAAAACAACAAAATTTTGGGACCTTTTTTGATTTTTTTTGAAATATCTCGAGACCCGTCGCCGTAGCACATTATTTGTCTGTTATATTATTAAAGAGGATAAAATTCTCTACAACTTTCATACTTACAACTTTTTTATATACTCAATAGCAAGCGCAGTACGCCATTTCAAAAATAGGACAATTTTTTAAAATTTTTTTTAAAAACCGTGAAAAACGTAGTTCTGTCCCGATTATTCAAATCTTTCCCACGGATTTAATCGTGTATGTCAAGTTCTATATATTAGTAACAGTAAATTATGTATTTCAGGGCCAAATCTAGCCTTTTTTGCACCCGTGGCAAAGATGGATTTTGCCCCCCAACCTCCCCTAAAAAGAAAATTTACTACAAGAATTTTAATAAATTTCTAATAGCCGGATTTTAAAGATTTTAAGTGTATAACCATTAAATACGTAATCAGCTT
Organism: Maratus speciosus; assembly: GCA_963932465.1. NCBI lineage: Eukaryota > Metazoa > Arthropoda > Arachnida > Araneae > Salticidae > Maratus > Maratus speciosus. The sequence continues at coordinate 188,008,801 of OZ010799.1, forward strand.
TGTCAAATATTGATTCATTAAAACCTTGAGAACCGAAATATATTCCGCTTTAAACAGGTTTCCATCTTAGCAGGTATAATTGTTCATATTCATTCTCTTGAAAATATATAATTTTTTCGATAAAGACCGGATTCCGTATATAAAGATTTCATTTTCAAAGATTTTACGGTAGTTGTAGTATTGAGGCGTTTAAAGTCAGAGTTATATTAATTATGAGACTAAATTAGTCACACGAAGACATTCGCAAGGTAATATTAAACCTAAGGGAGCGTTCTTCAGAAACATCTCGCTTGCATTTCATTACTTTTAAATATATTTTTTTATTCATGGGATACCTGAGATCAATATTTAATGTTGTGCTTTTGTACTTTTGCGGGTTTGGTTGCATTTTTTTAAAAAAAATATTCGGACACTTTCATTTTTGGAAAACTGTTTGGAACCCGTTCTGAAAGTTAAAGTATTTTCATAAAAAAAAAAAAAAAATGCAACCAAATTCGAAAAATTAAAAACGCACAACGTTAGATATCGACTTCAGGTATCATATGAAAAAAAAAAATTAAATATTGAAATTCAAGCAAGAATTCTGAAAGGAATGCTCCCATAGGTTTAACGTTAGCGTGCAAATGTTTTCGCGTGAGGCTACACTAGTCACGGGAAGAAACTGGAACGCTTTTTTACTTTTTTATTTTTTTAGTTTTACTTTTTGTTAGTTTTTCGGATGCACGGCATTGTTATACAAATTTCATATATATATACATTAATCGACGAATAAAATCATCATTTGGCGCCCTCTTCGCCTATCGTTCTGGCGCCCGGGGCACTTGCCCCTCTGCTGCCCCCTAATTTCGACCCTTCGTGTTATTTGAACACTCTCTTCTTCGAGTGTAATACGGCATTTCAAAAATAAGGATATATTTCCGACTTACATACACGCTCGATAATGATATATTTATTGATATAAATGGGGAAAAAAATTGACAATATTTTTTTTAATTAATCTTTTAAATATTTTTATGAAACTAGTGATCTCAAATATTTTATTAACAGAATTTTTAAATTTTACAAGAGATAAATGCATAATATATTAGTTAGTGAAATAATCTGGTGTCAATTTTATTGTAGCTATTTTATAAGGTAAAAAATTATTTCTTACATAAAATATATTTATTTTTTGAGTCCCCCCTTTTACATGGAACTACAATACAATGTTTGCTATCTTTAAAACAGAAAAACATATGTTATCAATAATTGGTAAATAAAATATACCATTGTAGTGTGGAATAAAATACAATGTTTTTCGCAAATTTTCATACCTATTCCATTGATACCTAGAAAAATATGTATGCATTATAAAAATTATACAATTATTAAAATTAAACAAGAATTCTTTCTTAATTGAAACTATCGTGCAAATAAGTTACTAAATTTTGAAGTATTCTCTTAAACAATGCTTTGAAGTTAACATTGTATACACTTAAAGTTACTGTCTATAAATATGAAAATTGTCTCACTCATCTACACTCTGCTCTACTTTTAAAATTATATAAATTTATTGAATATAAAATGTCTGTTGAGATGAAAATAAAGACGTGAGTGTGTAAATAATAGATAATTTACTGCTACCAATTTTTAGAAGTCGACATATAACGATTAAATCCTCGGGGAACGTTTGAAATATAGGGGCAAAGCACGTTTTTCACTGTTATTAAGAAAATTGAAAAAATTGTCTCATTTTTGAAATAGCGTACTGCACTTGTTATTGAATGTATAAAAGAAGTTGTAAATATGGAAGTTGTAGAGAATTTTGTCCTCTTTAATATTGTAATTGACAAATAATATGCTACGTCGAAGTGGTCTCGAAATATTTTTAAAAAAATCATAAAGGTCCCAAAATTTTGTTGTTTTTTGGCCAGAGAAAATTTAGCCTTAAGAAATACTGTTAGAAAACTTGATTTTTCTACGTTGGCATCATTATGAACAAGTCCGAAAAAAGTCTTCTACCCGACCCTTTGCAAGGTAAAATGTACATTTACCCAGGACTAATGTCACTACACGATAAAAAGAATATTCAAATGTTTGGTAATCTTGGAAAATATACACGAACGAACACGAACGAAAGTATGCAATAACCAATTCCGAGTTACACCCGATTGCGATTGAAAAATCTCCAAAACCAATATATTTTCGAGATTTAACCCTTAAATACCTGATTTTTAAAAAATCATTGTAATAATGTTTTTCGGCTTTCATTTTTTAAATAAATCATGGGAAAAATACTTTAAAAAATCATATTTTATTTTAAGTATAGTTTACGGCTAAAAAACAGTCTGTTACTAATCGGCAATACTGGTGTTTAATTGAAAAAATAATTTCCCTTGATAAAATTCTATAATATTAAACACGCAAGAATTTTAGGAACTATAATAAGAAATAAATTTTACTTGCTCACTGCAGGTCAAAATAGGGTATTTCGCAATCTTCCAAACAAAACAAAAAGAACAAGTAGCAACAATTGAAAAATAAACCTATCTTTATTCTTAAACGGCACAAATATTGCCATCTACATGTTGAAAATCTATTTAATAATATTTTCAGAATGTATTTCATTGGAAACATTAGGCATTATAGCTTCAATATTATTCTAATAGTATTTTAGAGCCTAAATTGAGTATGTTGCCGAAAAGCAACACCAGGCATTTAGGGGTTAATTTATCATGTTTGTCTGTAAAACATGTTTGTGGAACAGGAAAATATTTACTTGAGAATGGATAGTATCCGAAAAATGTACATTTTCGCTTTTCTGAATCATGGGTAACACTTACAAGCGGTTATTGTATACTACTTACCCATCATACGTAGTATAGGGTAAGTCTTATAATGGTTTTAGAAATCGAAATTTTTTTTTGACAAATGTACATGTTTCAGACACTGGAGATTCCGAAAAACATATTTTTAGAAAAAAAAATTTGCCGTCCATCTGTCTGTGTGTCTGTAAACGCCCTATCTCCCGAACACATTGAGATAAATACTTGAAATTTGGTGTGTACTTAGTATGTAATAGTGAGAAGAGGTTTGTTGAATTTCATTAACCTCGATCATCCAGAACTATTTTTTTTGGACTCTCGAAATATTCGTTCTGATAAAAGGTATATAAAATTTTTCGAAATTGTTTATTTTAAGGAATGAATATAAAAGACAATAAAAAAACATAAATTTTGTATAAAGCGTAAAGTCGATCGGATAATGAGTTTCCGAGATATTTGTAATCCTATTTTTCACCCTCTTCGATTTTTCATGACCCTATATTTCATTCAAATTTCAATTCAAAGATACATTTTAATTGGAAATGAGACGCTTAATCCGACGTAGTAAACTGTTAGTTAATATGATTATTATTTTTAGAGTTATAAGGATGTTTCTTTTACGAAATTCAGTAATACAGCATTTAAAGTTTATGACGTCATCAAGCCACGATTTTAACCACTCTATCTACCGAACAAATTGAGATAGAGGCTTGAAATTTGATATGCACTTAGAACGTAATAGTGCGCAAAAGTCTATTAAATTTCACTAACCTTAGTTATCCCTGGATATGCATTTTATAAATAGTTTACACATGTTTTATTTTCATATTTTATATTATGCATATTTATGGTGGGCAAGTATTACGGTGGCCCCAACGACTAGTTTTCGTTCGTGGTTATATTATATTTTCCTAGATTAAAAAACATTTGTTTTTTTATAGTGTACTTTCATATATGAAATAGCCAAACATAATACGTCTGAATTTGAATCATAAGCCGATAAAAAGACATTAAACTTAGACTTTAATAAAATACCACAAAATACAATTCAGTGTAACTATATAGGTTGAACTGTGTGTATGCGTGATATCTGCTTAAAAGAACTTTAACTTGCATATAGGAGTGGAAACTTACAATCGAAGCTTGTAAATCGCTCGCTAGAAGCTGATCATGTTCTGGATTTTCAAAATGTAAAAATAATCGAGTCAAACTGTATCAATTATATAAGACGTGTGTTCCTTCAAAACTGGTTTACGAAATTACAAGGATCCCTCCTCAATGAAGCTAGTTTGATTCCACCAGAGTATGCGGTACTGCTGTGACGTATGATCTAGGATGTGCGCGTTGGATGTGTGCCTCAATTGTAAGTTACTTGCATGTTAGCCGTGGCAGTCGATCGTCTTTTGTACTGATAAGGGGCTCTGGTAAAGTTCGAAACGTTTACAATGTACTTTTATCTTGTATTTAGTGTAATAGTGTCTTTTTATTTTTATATAACCTATTTTCTGTAGACTTTTCTATAATCACATAATATCGGAAGGCGACTAACATTCTTCAGCATTTCATTACAATAGGTTATCTAGTTACCATCTCCTTCTCTGACCTGCCCTCGAATCTGTAATTCTTGTCCTACTCTGACAACAGATCCCGATTTCATCTCCTTGTTGAAAGTGCGTCCTCCTTGACTTCTCGTCATTAAGGATACTCTGCAGGATACATCGCGGGGACCGCTCCGGAACACCGGACGGGGCTTGTTGGAACTACGCACTTCTTTCCTAAATAAAAAAGCAAGAAAGAAAAATCATGCGTCGAGCGTAGATTATGGAACACTTTCCAACACATTCAGAATGATGTAACAAAACTCTCTCGTTTAATAAGGTGAAAGAATGTGTCTAAGTATACAATTTGGTAAGCGCATAATGAATTTCAAAATCCAATTTCCTCAATTACAGTCTACGGTCGGTATGCAATTTGGTAAGCGCATAATGAATTTCAAAATCCAATTTCCTCACTTACAGTCTACGGTCGGTATACAATTTGGTAAGCGTATAATGAATTTCAAAATCCAATTTCCTCAGTTACAGTCTACAGTCGGTATCCAATTTGGTAAGCGCATAATGAATTTCAAAATCCAATTTCCTCACTTGCAGTCTACGGTCGGTATACAATTTGGTAAGCGCATAATGAATTTCAAAATCCAATTTCCGCAATAACAGTCTAAGGTCGGAAAAGTGTGGGTCTTTTGTGCGGTTCTGTGTATGAGCTATAGATTTGTATATATAGTACATAGTATGAGAAAGTTGAGTTCAGTTAATACAGTTAAAAATTCCCCTTCGACAATTTATGTCAAAAAACAAAAATACTCTCGAATACTTTTGCAGCTCTATTTACATTTATAGAATTTATATACACCAAGGAATATACAAAAAATATAATTCAATAAAAAAAGCATGTGTAGTGTACCTTAACTGTAAACGTATTTTCAGCAATTATCATCCATAGACAGTACGGTGCAGTAACCATATTATTTTGTATCCCTGTAAATAAACGATAAACACTATGCACACTCTATTCTGCAGCATGTATCTTGCAGTGAATTTCAGTGATACGTATTAATTTCAATATATTTGAAATAGTATAACACCATTAAAATACATTGCAAATGATTTTTTCCTGTAAACTATGTAATGTAACAGAATTATTTAAAATGTCCCTCGCTTCATTTTCAATACCGAAAAAGAGTAAGTCAACACTAATAACATATATAAATTACATCACAATTCGAGTATTATTTGCGCGAATTATAGAACGGCCAGACAAACATACAACCAGGCAAACCGAATTTATAAGCGCTTTTCACTATATAGGAAATTGTTAATAACATTTTGTTTGTTAAATTGTTATAGGTTTATTCATAATTGTTCATTTTAAATTAAATTATGGACAGCAAACTGGATTTACTAAGGTGCCTAGACATACAAGCATAGCTGCGAACTGTTGAAATTTTTGTTGCCGCTAATTTTAAGTAACGACTTCTATTAGAAAGTAGTGGCGACAAAAAGTCGTACCAGCTTGCAGTTATGTATATGCATCATTAGTGTCTAATTTAGTTTTAATTCTGAATGTGAAATTTAACGTCTTTATTCTTTTAGCTTTTAATAATTATGTTTTTCAAATTCATCTTTTAAATAATACAAATTTACGTGAATTATGTTCTATATGCCATTTGTGAAATAACATCTAGTGCAATTAGTTTCCTAAAGGAGTGAAAAAAATATTGTTCGAAAAATTGCTTTATTGCTATATTACTTACATTGCAATAACTATCAAAAGAGATATTCGAAGAACTAAGTAGAATTGTGAAAATAAATTGTACTGGAATAGTTTATCTTATAGCGTTTCAAATTAACATTAGAAGCGTGAAAAATTAAGGTAAACAGAGCGTTTATAAGAACAGAGCCTATGGTGTTGCTATTTACATGAATTTATTTGGAGGGATTTGTTGGTTAAGTTAAGTTAAATAAAGGCCGTTGATCTGTACTAGGAGTTAGTACGTAGTTGCGTATCCACAATACTTTGGTCCGGATTCCTGCAATAAGAACTGAAGATAAAAACGAAATTGAAGACACGTAAAAAAATCCATGTAAGTTCTTTTATTTGAATTCAGTAAGAAGTGGTGACGTGATCCCCTAAAACAAGCAGTACCTTTACGTCCTTACTGTTCTAAGGCTGGTTGTAAAGTCTCCTGATAAAAATATCTGGCGAGCCAAGTAAACAAGTTAATAAAAAATATCCGTTAGCATGTTACATACAAAATTTAAAATCTAACGAATCACTCTAGCGCTACATAACGGATGAAAAATGGTTATTCATAACGATTAAAGAAATGAGCAATAACCTTTTACATTATATCAATAATCCCTGCACTAAATTCTAATTTTAATCTGCCATATCCGTCATATATAATTACTTATTTACTGACAGACGCTAAATTTCTATTATAAATATTATGTGACGATTCGCGAAATGCAAGATACATTTAACTTAAAGATTTACTTAGACAGGAAATAAAATATTATTACGATTACCTCTTGATTATTAATGACCTGTCAACTGTAGCTAGATATATCTACTTTTATTTAAAAAGAGAGCTTTTTAAATGAGATAAGAAATAAAGTTATATTAAACAGTCAATGAAAACTTTAAGATTTATGAGTGACAAATAAATTAACGGAATGTAATTTAGGAATAACGCAATATATGATTCTACATCATAGAGCCGTATTACCCTACCTCATTTTATACTTAAAACATAAGCGTATGTGAGAATAAAATCTTAATTTGCACCGAAATTACGCTGTTTAATGTATCTATATGCCTTTAAAACGTCAATTTCGATCAAAATTTCAATTCAAAAACTTACTGTTTTAGAAAAAAAACAGAGAGTGAATTTTATGATTCTAGAGCTTTATACACACTTTACACGTAGGTAACAAAAGTCATGGGGTGCACTGCTAATAGCACGTCGGTCCTCCGTTTGCCCGGCGAAGTGCAGCAACACGACGTGGCATGGACTCCACAAGTCGTCGGAAGTCCTCTGGAGAAATAGTGAGCCATGCAGCCTCTATAGACGACCATAATTCCGAAAATGTTGCCGGTGGAAGATATTGTGCACGAACCGATCTCTCGATTATGTCCTATAAATGTTCGATGGGATTCATGTCGGGCGATCGCGGTGGCCAAATCATCCGCTGGAATTGTCCAGAATGTTCTTCAAACCAATCGCGAACAGTTATGGCCCGGTGACATGGCGCATTGTCATCCTGGAAAATTTCATCGTTGTTTGGGTGCATGAAGTCCATGAATGGTTGCAAGTGGTCTCCCAGTATAGCTGAACGTAATCATTTCCAGTTAACGATCGGTTGAGTTTGACCAGCGGACCCACTCCATTCTATGTAAACACAGCCCACACCATTATGGCGCCACCTCCAGCTTGCACAGTGCCTTGTTGACAACTTGGGTCCATGGCTTCATGGGGTCTGCACCACCAGCTTGCACAGTGCCTTGTTGACAACTTGGGTCCATTCCTTAATGGGGTCTGCGCCACACTCGTACCCTCCATCAGCTCTTACCAAATGAAATCGTGACTCATCTGACTAAGCCACTGTTTTCCAGTCGTCCACGGTCCAACTGATATGGTCACGAGCCCAGGAGCGCCAGTGTTGACGATGTCGTGCTATCAGTAATGGCACCCAAGTCGGTCTTCTGCTGCCATAGCCCATTAAAGCCAAATTTCGCCGGACTGTCCTGGCGGACACGTCCCGTCGGATGTCTCACATTCATTCTTGCGGTTATTTCATGCAGTGTTGCTTGTCTGTTCACACTGACAAGTCTACTCAGACGTCTCTGGTCGCGGTCATTAAGTGCCGGCGGTTGACCACTGCGTTGTCCATGATGGGAGGTTATGTCTGAATTTAGGTATTCTCGGCACACTCTTGACACTGTGGATCTCGGAACGTTGAATTCCGTAACAATTTCCGAAATGGAATGTCCCATGTGTCTAGCTCCAACTAGCATACCGCGTTCGAAATCCGTTAATTCTCGTCGTGTGGTCATAATCACATAATCAACCTTGTCACACGAAGCATTTGAACACAAATGAAAGTCCTACCCAGTCACTGACCATTTATACAATTTGTAAGCGACACTACTGCCATCTACATATTTGCATATTGCTATCCTATGACTTTTGTCACCTCAGTGTAATTCTTACAAACTTTAAAAAACTAAGTTGTGTGTTGTTTTTTGATTTTTCTCAAAAGTTGTAAAATTTTGTGGAAAAATTGTTATAACTGAATAAATAATAGTTCAATTGCAACAAAATTTTTAAATTATGTTTTAAATACGTCTATATATTCAAAGGAAATAGACTAGTCTTCTCCTAATTTATTGAAAAATTTATGCGTTACACAGTTTTAATTTACGAATTGTTAACGTTTTTCATGAATTTTCACATTGTTTGTCTTTTTATATACCTATAACTTTTAAAATATTCATGTTATTGTCATAAAAATAGTCTGCTTACTGTATAACATTATTGTACTTACTATGGAATTCATATGTATTTATGTTTAACAGTTTTAAATGTAAAATAGTTTTATGAAAATAGCAATTTTTCGGTGAATTTTGTACAATTTTTTTAAAATAAAATGTTTAAAAATTCAAATTACTTGTTTCTATGTTTATGTCACATTCTTATGACATTTTGAATAATATGTAGCAATTTTAAACTTAAAATTTACAAAAAATTCGTTCGGAAGGCATAGAAATACCTTAACAATGTATCAGAAAATCATGAAGCAAGTGCAATTGTTATACTTTAAGGTGATGCTGAGAAAAATATGGTATTTAAAAATTTCCATTACATATAGATTTTGAAAAAAATATAAAAACATTGTTAATTTTGTTACGTATTGGTTATTCAGGATATGTGCGACAGGATATCTGATGAGTACCCAATGGTTTATAGCCATTTTCCAGGAAAATTGAATTTTGGAAACTTTCAAAATTTTATATTTCCATAAATTTAAAAAAACCATCAGTAGCTTTTTTAATTAACTGCGGAAATTTGTTGCTTAATTAGAAACATTAGACCATCGAATCTAACGAAGTCCTGTGTTACATTTAGTTTGAGATCGTCGACAATTCATTAATCAAGAACAATCACCAGGGCAGAAGATAGCGATTGTGATAGTCATCGATTAATTCTGAAATTCTACAATCAATTGTCTCACCGCGAAGCTAAAAACCACATTTGAAAAATTAAGCGATTATCCCGACAGGAATTGCAGTGATTGACGATTGCAGGATTATTCTACAATTGCAACTTATAATATTCTTTTAAAAGAATTTAATTACGTGATAATGTTGGTAAAGCAATGCCGTTATTTATACATAAAAATGAGTCGGAGTACTTTATCAAGATTTTTAGCAAGCTAGTCATTTTAATAAGTAATTTTAATAAGTAATTTTAATAAATTATTCAGAGTTTCACTGTGTTTCCCAGTCAAAAATTTTTGCTTGAACCCTTGCGACTTCATTCATTGGTTTTATAATTAGATACTTCGAACATTATCAAAAACTCCGGACCTTTTAGCAAATATTATTACTCTTTTCACTTACTTCTGGTTTCACTTCTTCGAGAAGTAGCTCAGATAGTTCCGTCGAAGATTCAGTTTCGGCAGTGGGGATTTCAGACTTTTTACATTTCTGGTATAAGTCATAATTTCTTAATGGCATGTATTGTCTATTCCAAATTTTTTTGGCTAGTAATTGATATTGTTTAGGAGGTAAAGTGGTTTATGTTATTCAGTTCTAACGGAACTTTAGGGATACAGTTCCGGCTTAGTTTTTTTCTTTCTTTTTTCTTCTTTAGCTTTTTCTGGTTTTATCAACCTGCGTCGCTGCCCACAGTGGATTTATCTTCAGCTACATACATATGTATTTTCTATAAGGTCCCCTTTCTTTTTCGGCGTTTACTATACCTTGATTAATAAACAGAAAAATGAAAATCTGTTTATTAATCAATATTTAATGTTCAATTATTCATTATCTAATACGGACTTAGATAATGTTTACTCTATGTTCTAAGAAACAAGTGTGACGTCAACAGTCAAAAGAAAAAAACCCCGAAAAGAGAGAGCACTCCCTAGCGGAGAAGATGAGGACTAAAACAAAGGTGTGGGAAAACATGCATGGTCAGTGATGTAAGATGCAAGCTGAACTGACAAAAAGAGACCGGATACAAGTAAGATAATAAAAAAGGAAAGGATGAACGCCGTCTAACGGAGATGATTGGAACTAAAACGAAATGGGGTGGTAGAAATGATTATAAGTACGAACTTGGAAGTTGCATGGAAATCGGAAGAAAACTAAGAAATATTTGCAACAAAAGCATCAGATGGTGGTGGAGGCAAAAATCTGTTAAAGCTTAGAAATTTTTTTCGAATAAAATAGAAATTTAGGTAGAGAAAGGGTATAGGTCAAAGAGCCTAAAAAGGTAAAAAACGAGAATTAAAAAATATACAAAGGGGAAAGAGGGAGAAATTGAAAATGGTGAGGAAAAACCCATAAATCTTAAAAAATAAGTCTCTTATCGATAAAATAAAGTTATATGTAATGACGAAGACCTAATGGTACTAGTTTTGAATACCCCACAAGCAGAGTAGACTGATGGCTAATATATAGTTAAAATATATATAAGGGTATGAAGGGACCAAGAGAGAACAAAGTAGGGGCAAGCCGTTAGGGTCGTGATAGCGGAGAAAAAGGAAGGAGGGAGGTGACATGGGGAAAAAGAAGAGAGGAATATGAAAAAGTGAATATCTATAGGGGGAAAGAGGAGGAGGGGAAACTGAAACACAGCTGAAAGAAACAAGGAAACGCCAAAGAGGAACCGAAAAAAAGGCGCCTCTGCATATACGTACATGCAACTGAAAGATAAAACCACTGTGGGCAGCGACCCAGAATGATAAAACCAGTAGTAGTTAGAGAAATGAAAGAAAATAAAAGACCCCAAAGCCGGAACTTTATCCCGAAAGCCCTATAGAACTGAATAACATAAACCACTATGCCTCCTGACTAATAGTAGTTACTAACAAAAAAGATTAGAAATGGCAATACACTTCATTAAGAAATTATGAAACCAGAAACGTGGTAAGTCTGGAAACTCCACTGCCAAAACTGAATAACGAATCTGTGTTTTCGATGCAACTTTATGAGTTCCGTCTCAGAGAGAAGGTGAAAAGCTAACAAATGTCCATGGAGAAGTATGGTATAAACCAATTGTGCTTGATTCTACATAGATTGTCTCACATTCGTCCTTCGCAGACGATATTTGATAACATCGGATCGGATATGAATAGCAGTTGGCTAGACTGGCGTAATCCATAAACAATTGGCACAACGATAACCTATTGAGGTGTCCATACGATCAAGAGAATCGATAAAACATCTCGTTGATCCCCAACACTAATTAGTAAAAAAAGAAAGAAACAGTAATGTAGTAAAACGTACTTACGCTGTAGGTCGTAAATCCATCACGTGATGAGTCGTAGCTATTCTGTCTTGGGGTTTACACATGATCATCACATACTCATCTTCAGCCATACGTAGACCTTCCATGAAAGGAAAACGGATTGTCACTGATATCCACTCCTGAAAATAGTTAAAAGACAAGAAAGAAAATCGTGCGTCAAGCACAGATTATGAAACTCTTTCGAATACATAAGGTGGAAGGAAATATATAAGTAAGCAGTTTAGAAAAATGAACTTTTAGCGGTTACCATCATCCATTGACTGCAGTGTTTCCAAATCATTGTATGAATTTATTCATCTGCTACAAACATTTCTTAGTATGCTAAATATAATCTAGCAGGAAAATACATAACACTATTAAAAACCACACTTAAGCAATTCACGACCATAGACTGTAATGACAACTAATTATTTTATGCAGCAATGCATATGATCTATAGGTTTTATGCAAACAGCGTAGTATGCAAAGATTTAGTTTAAACTTAAAAATGCATAGTGCAACTGAAAAATGAACTTCCAGCAATTTTTCTCATAGATAGTGCTGTAACCGAATTTTTTTCTCTCATGAAAAACGCTTTACACTGCAATCTCAGAAATACTTTCTCCAATTCACGGAAATTATACTGGAAGCATTGCTGCTAGGATTTTTCCATTAATTGGCGAATATCCGTTAATTTTTTCTCAGTTACAGGAGGTAAAATATCCGCCAATTGAAGAAATTCTGGAAAAAATAAATTTGCCGACGTTGGAATCGAATCAGCCATTCCAGCGTTACGTGACGTGTATGCTAACGACCGCGTTACAGTTGGTCAGAATTGAAATGCTTTGAAGTAAATATGTTTGGCTTCAAATGGGCATGGTTTGATTAATTTCTATAAAAAGCTTTGAATGTTGAAGTTAATTTCGGGAAGATTTCGTCTTTAACGAAATTGTGGCAGGCGTTTTAATACTTTAGTTAAAAAAGTAGGATAAAAATATAAATTATAAATATTTTTAAGTAGATTGCTAAGTGTAAATTATGAATACTATATTTTTATTCGATAAGATTATTTATTATTATTAATTTTTTTTGAGTAAAATCGATTTTTTGCCATTTAATATTTAAATTAAATGTGTTCATTTAAAATATATTTTAAATGCGAATATTTTTTATAAGCATCTTTATAAATTAATTTTTAAAACTTTTTTCACCTTATTCGACTTAAAAAAAATAAAGTGTGAGTACTTTTGAATGAATGAGAAAAGTAATTGTTATTTATTTTAAAATTCGAAAACATTTCCCCTTTTTAATTAAATTATAAATCTTGATTTGTATAATTTTTGGTTCTTCCTTTTAAAGTAAATTCGGATTTTAATATTAATAGAGCGCAAGCGTGCTAAGAACGAACGAATTTCTCCCTCTTTTTCAGGCTTTTTGGAAGCCTTCACGGATAAAACATGTTTTCCAGGAGTACGGAAATTATTTGTTAAAAAATGAGGAATATTTTAGTGTATATTGACGAGTTTTTCTGACACTGTAGACGTAGACACTATTTTACACTGTACTCATCTTGCAATGAAATCTTATTGTGTAATTAATATCTGCAATGTATATAAATTTAATTATGTGTGAAGTAGAGACATTAAAGTACACTGCGAACGATTTTTCTTCATAGACTATAATATAATGAAATTCTTCTGGATGTCTCTGTAAAAAAACTATAAATTCTACACATTTATTTTAAGTAGCGAACAGTATAATAAAACTCGATAGCATATCAATTACATGAAAATCCAAGTGTATTTACGGAAGTTAGATCACAGATAGACAGATAGATAGACTGCAGACGACAGACAAACTGAAATCATAAACACTATTTAATTATATTGGGAAGTATTAAAAAAAAGAAAACTAATTGATTACACCGCCATTTAAGATTATTTGACAATTAAAATATGATATTTTTCTAGATTTTATTCGGTTGACCGCAAAATTATAAGCTTTTATCATAGATTCAAATTGCAGTTGTGCATCGGTCTTTTTTAAAGCTTTCGGAAAGGTTTTAATCTAGCATTTATTGAAATCACTAACTTCCCTAACTATGATATTCGTACCAGATCAAATATGTGAAAACAACACAAAAAGGTTAAAAAAAAAAAAAAACCTGTATATGGATAATATACAGTGTACGCCGGGTATTTGAGAACAAATCAATGACTGCTTTCTAACAGGGATATACAGGAGAGATGGAGTCTTATATTTATTTTAAAGGTTTGTACAGGTGACCACATACACACTGAATGACATCATTCATTGAAACTAGTGCCAGCCGCAATAACCGCCTCTACAGGCTGTCAAAACTGACTGCAGGTAATGATCAGATGAGTGTTGGGAACATTTGCCACTGCATACACAACGGATGCCTTGAGGGCCGCAACATCGCTGTGTGGATGACTATTGGAGTCTCTCTCAATTACGCCACATACGTAATAGGCCATTCGGTTAATATCTGGGTATCTGGGGTTGACATTGTCATGAATGTTTTGGCCATCCATTTTTGGTTTGTATGGGCTGTATGGGATAGTGAAAAGTCTTGTTAAAAAAACCACGACCTCCCACGTGTTAGAGAAGTAATTTAGTGCATTAACACCTTGGTATAAGCAACAGCGTTGACTCTGGCATCTTGAAGAATGCAATGTGGAGGCATCCGATCGTCCTCGCTTCTCAGGATCCCCCAGAATCGTCAGTGAGGTAAGAAATTTTCTGTACATGTCTGTCAGAACCTCTTCGGCGATTTTACACCATCACCGATGTTTTTGCGTTCTATTTCTTGACCTGGGCAAAGTTTTTTTTCTTTGGAAAGGAACAAGGGCATTCTCGACTCCTCTTGATGTTTCAGCTTGTTAATTAGGCGCTTGGTCAGGCGGTTATCCCTGGTTCTCTGATTCCAATGGCTCTAGTGGCAAGAACTGCACTCTTCTCATCCCGTACGATCTCTAACGAATGTCCTCATGAATTACACACCAGATTGTGGCACCATCAACCTGCATCTCACTCGCGAGCAACCTCATCGACTTGACTGACGAATTACGGTGTCTTGATGTTTTCATGTTGCTGACAATGTCGTTTCCTACATGAAACGTTTGCCATATGAAACCTGGCAGCCTCCAGTTCTCGCCTTACACTAAAGATGAATGACCGGGCAAGCTTCAAGAATGTGGCAATCTGTAAATCAAAGTGTTCTTGAGGCAATGAGCCAATGGCACCATGCCTCTTCATATCTTCAGTTAGTTTAAGTTCTGACGTGTATACATGTGACAGAAAAAGATTTGTAACTATGATACACAGGATGATATTTTACCCATAACATGTGGTTTCAAATACTTGACGTACCCTGTAGCATTGTTTTAAAATTATCTCTGCGACACATACTTAAGGAATAACCGGATTAGATGACTGCCAAATATAGAAAATATATAGATTGTAAGTACTAGAGTTTTCTCTTAAAAATTGCTTAATGTACATGTTACAGAATTTATATGAATACCAGCCAGAGCATAAAAATTGATAAAAATAATATTTATCATTTTTAAATACTCAAATGTTTTTATACAAATTTTCCAATTATTTTTGCATAAAATAATTTTTTAAACCACTCTTTCTGATATTCAAGTAAACTTTTTTAAACCGCTTTTAGCAAGGAGGGGAAAAAAATCTTTCAAATGCAATTTGTTTTAAAACTGTACCTCTTTTTTTTTAGGTAGATTTCGTAAGAAATACTACCTATTGCAGTCGTTACCATGGTGCGACTTTTGAAAAATTCCTTCATAACTTTTCATTACATGACCCCAGGAACCCAAAACCACCCCCACCTAAAAAGTTTATATATATGTATATATTTAAGTATTGCGCGGCAGCGCAATACTTATTTATTTCCAGTGTCACTTCTCAATGCTAATTTAACATAGAAAAGCCTATGGAGATGATAACTTTTTCACTTTTTCTTCCCACCTTTTTGTCCCTGATGCCACTCATTTTTTATTCTTTACTAATTCTAATGATATTATAAATTTAAAGTTTTAAAACGTTTGCCTGACGTCAGGGTCAAAACGAATGGCAAAATGCCTTTCCATATGGGTGAATTATAACCCAGAGAGAAACAAGGGCCAATTGTTTTGTATATTATTCAAATATTTTTCTTAATAATTCCAAATTTCACTTTTTTCATTGAGAATCAACGGACATTTTTAATAGAAAATGTAACATTTTTTCTTCATTGTTGCAAAAATTTCAAAAGCCGTAATAATAATTTATTTCGTTTTAGTAGAAAGATTCCCACGTGAAAAATTTTAATTGAAATAATTTTTTTTTTCAAAAATTAAAAAGGTGAATATAACGTCATAGTGGAAATAAAAAGGATATTTGCAGAATACGTTTTTGCTTTGGTCAAGTTTATATTTTAGTAAAAAGTTTCTAATGGATAGCTATATTTACGCAGGTAGCGAACTTAGTGGGGAATCACATAACTTAAATTTTAAAATGTATTTTTTTTTCGAGATGAGAACTATTTATACCACAATTTAAACTTGGGTAATAATTTTCTGATGTGCTTACATCACCTTTTGGGAGAGAATAAGGTTTAAAAATTCAAGTAAAACTTTTATTTTTTTTATTTTTTACTGTATCACAGCTATAATATTGTTAAATATTAGCAGTAAGGATTCAACACAAGTTACATTTACATTCATAGCTTTTCTGAGTGGGAAATAGGGTATCTAAATTTAAATGAAGTTAATTTTTTATGATTTGATTATAGATTTTTTATGTTCAGATTGGATGTTTTTGTCCAATCTACCGCAACCTGCATTACTGCAGGGGTGAAACATTTTGAATTACACATTGGTAAACTGCATCCCTCATTGTGATGCAATACCGCATACATAAAGCCTGATGATGATACTCTGTGTTAATTTTGAAATGCGTTCGTCTGAGTGCTGTAGTCATTAAAAAACTTGACATATTAAACAAAAACATAATTTGAAGAACAAATTAAAAAAACAAAATTTATTTCCAATTTTGTTTAAGCCCGAAAAGGGACAGATATTAAGTTATTTCATTCAATTAGTTCTACATTTAATGTTAAATTTTTGTAACAAATCAGTTAAGCTAATTGAAGATTTAAAAATGAAAATAAAATTCATACAATATGATACTTAAAACATCCTAAAAACTTAGATTCCGTTCAAATGAAATCGAAATAAATCTTAGACTTTTTTTAAAGTTTTGTATTTTGCACGCATCTTATCATTTTATGCACAATTTTCATAAACATAATACTAAATCTGCAATACAAATATTTTCAATTAAAAATGGAAGAAGTCTAAGATTTATTTCGATTTCATTTGAACGGAATCTGTTTTTAGGGTGTTTTAAGTATCTTATTGTATGAATTTTATTTTTATTTTTTAATCTTCAATTGGCTTAACTAATTTGTTACAAAAATTTTACATTAAATGTAGAGCTAATTGAATGAAATAACTTAATATCTGTCCCTTTTCGGGCTTAAACAAAATTGGAAATAAATTTTGTTTATTTAATTTGTTCTTCAAATTATGTTTTTGTTTAATATATATATATGTATGTATGTATGTACTAAATTTTGTCCGTACGATAAAAGTCACAATTATGCACGGATCGTCGTCAAACTCGCCAACAACTTTGAGATGGCTAATATCTCGGCGGGGATTGAAAATGGGCGAAATCGGCCAAAGAGGGTGGAAATGGGGAGGGTTCAAAATTTTGAATACTGTCTTAACATGATTCTGATAAAACCAGCTCTTACACAACAATGGCAGGAAAAAAATAAAAGTTTTTCGTTATTGCAGTTGCCAACAATTAAAAAAAAACAATAAAATTCTCACCACAACAATTACTTTTCTTTTGCAAAATTTTCACGTGTAAAATTAAATAGTTTGAAAAATTGAAAACAAATTGAATATTACGTCATAAGTTTTCTAGAGCAAGATTTCAGCATGAAAACTCAAAATAAAATAAATAGTGTGACGAATTAAAAAAAAATATGTATATTGCGTCATATTGGAAATATAATGGACCTCAGCAGGTGAATAGGTAACGCCATGTGAGTTTGAAGAAACGTATTAAAACATGATAAAAACCCGAATATGGAAATATTAACATATTTTAACACTTTAAGGTTATCTGAATTTTTTGTAGCCATTTTTTAAACCTATTCCATATACTCGTGTGTGTGTATTCGTGTATATTATAATTTTCACAAAAAGTTTAGCTCCCTACAGCTCACTCTTTGTAAAGAAACTGGGTTTTATCTCTAATCTTGATTTAAGTTTTGTTCGAGAATTTAGTACTTAACATCGAAATCTACCTCCGCCTGTAGGCCCGAGCCGGCAGGAATTTTTTCAGTTATTCAATAAATGTGCATTGTATTAAATTACATCTACGATATTACTTTTTATTTGAATTTCAATAAAAAAAGATAATCCAAGTATTAATTAAGATATATAATTTTGTAGTTTAAAAGGTTAGGATTGCTTTTAGTAATGGAAGTATGGAAATTTATGAACTTTGATTTAATGACACACAAATCTTTAAAAAAAAATAAATAAATAAATAAAAGCCTGATGTAGATTATTATATTCTCAGGATTTTATATTAAACATGAAAAGCTACATTTTAAGCACTTGCAGTTATTTCTTTTTAAAAAGGGGGATTTTAATGCTGTTGAAAGTTTTTAAAATATCTATGTAATCTATAAAAGTCCTATTTTAGCTCAAATGAAATTTTGGCAGTGATTTAGAATGGTTTATATTGAATGTATACAAAATTAGATGATCTTCTAAGCCTATGAATAAAGCGCCCGCGATATGATTTGTCTACACCGCCATGAAATATGCAGCAGTGGCCGCTAAATCGTTGTTGTAGATCTAAGGCAAAAATATAGTAGCGAATTAGTAAAGATTGTTTGACGGGAGTGTTTGTTTATAAATATACCTTTTCCTTATATGGACTAAACAATAAAAAAGCTCTCACCTTTCCATCTGATCCTTGCTGTACTCTAACCCCACACTTGTTAAAATGCTGGACGTACATAGCAAATGAAGATCTGTGTGGTTGACCAGTGGGACCTTCGTTGGGTCTCATTGCGCAATCGGCAGGGGAATAACTGGGGCCAACTGCATCTTCAAAAACAGGCTGAGCTGTGTATTCGGGAGGTGGGATGACCAGTGCTGAAAGAAGAGTTACACCGTTCGAACGTATGCAGTTAATGTCTGAAAAAAAAGAAAAAACGTATTGAAGTAACACTGTGAAATAAAACGAACTGTAAAAGACGTGCAAAACATATTTTATGAAGCGACATCTTCTTAAATGCATGACAAAATCTTAGAATAAGCAGCACTTTTCGAAGGAATGAACCTGAAACGTATTGCTTATTCTTTATGTATATATTACAGGGTTCGAGCGGGTGCCGTTATTTTCAAGGCCCAATATCAGAAATTTTTTATAGAAAAATAAACCTAGTTTAAACGGACGAAATTTCACCTTATTTCAGGAGAGATTTTCCATAAGTAAATACTGGTAGAATTTCTTACCGAAGAATTTCTTAGTCATGAAATTCAAGCACCCGTACGAACCCTGTATTACGTTTAAGAAGTTTACACTTTAGTAATCAGCACTATACATTGACACATAAGGTTAAATTATTATACCTTCAATTATCAGAATTGTCACATAAATGCAGAATGCATACTCAGATTGGACGTTTTTGTCAAACTATGGCAAAGAAGAATTTATTTAGACGAGTAAATAAGCTCTCATTTGGCGATAATAGCGGTCTCGCTAAGCCTGCTTCCGTCCAAAACCTTCTTAAATAATAGATTTTCACGATACATATGTCGCTATTCTGATCTATACATATATATTCTAAATATCGGGACCTATCCTTTGGCTTGAACTCCTACGATATGTATTTGGCTCTGAAGATTATATGTTATAAGGCAAAGGTTCTCCACGTTTTTTAGTTCATGCTCCGCCAAAAATAACGATGTTCCCACACATGCGAAACATGATACTTATTATTTAAAAAGTGAGCTCTTATTCTTGCTAAGGATGGCTTAAATGACACTAACTGTGACAAGTACATAAACATTAGATTCCTCATATTTTCTTTGTGCCATTAAACAGGTCAAAATATTTGTCAAACAAATAATGTTATTTGACTTTGTAATCTTTATATAAGTGCAACAAAAGAGGCTAATAACGAAACCCACTGCATGAAGTAGACTTTTTTGTGCTTTTTGCCATCTTACCTTAATGTAAAATGAAAATGATATACAGTTCGCATTTTCTTCTTCAGAAAATTTCTTGATGATATGTTCATATTAACTTTGATAGTGTTGAACACCTTTTGTAGTTGATTTTAATGTCGCAAAAACATCCAGAGAAATATTTTTGGACACTAAGATCTCTCTTTGAATATCACAATGCACAAGAAACAGTTCTAAATAGATCTTTTTTTTTAAATCTTTAATCGGTTTTACGCAGCCATTTTAATTGCAATATCATAAGAGGAGCACTTAATTTAGAATGTACGTGGCAATTACATAGTGACAACAGAGAGCTAAAGCATTATCTAAAACTTTAAATTCTTATAGCCGCTCCCTTCTGTAGAAGGCAGTGCAGTAATCATAAAAAACCCAGATGGCAGACTCTGTAGGCAGAGTGTATAAGCTACAAAGTATACACAGTAGCTTTATTTGGGAAATATGGGGAATACAGAGTTTAGTAAAAATAATCAGAAGATATGCGGTATATGCTACCGAATGACCTCCCTCCATTACAGCCCTGTTAGAAGGTTTTCTTTTCCTTTTCGTAATCAGGTAATTACCATGAAAGTTCAATGTGTTGCCATAATATATATTTACTTAGAGTGGTTCAGTAATTGAAGAGCTGAGTGGATGAACATGTTAAGTGATAAGGCTAAGATGCTTTACTCACACCGTTTTATCGGTTAAAAAAAAGAAAAAATCGCCAAACGTTAGGAATATTTCCATCAATGGTAACCTGGCTATTATGCTTAAATTAAGTTATTGCTGTTGAAATTTTATTTTGCAATCCTCGTCTACGTGGTTCTGGAAAGAGGATAAGGAAAATTATTGTGAATGCATTTATTATGTCATTGATGATGAAATATCGAAAATTACAGAATTTCAAAGCTTTATTTTTTTCGCTAACAAAATTTAGGCTTTAGGTATTTTTATCATAATTAGCATGCATATATATATATATATGTGTGTGTGTATATATAAACCCGCAAAATTGCTGGAGCTACCGAAACGATTTCAAAAGTAATGGTATCAAAATGATGGTGTTAGTCCAACTTAGAACATAGGCTATATTTTATGCCGGTGCCACTACCCCAAAAGGGGGTGCAGGAGCAAAAAAAAGTTCTAAAAATGCAATTTTTGTGCTATGGAAGGGCCTAGAATCATGAAATTTGGAATGGTAGTTACTTATAAGGTATAAATGATATCTAAGAACATTTTCTAAACAATTCGAAATTTAAAAGGGGTGAAAATGCACAAAAAGCGTTCTAGAAAACGTTCTAAATGGTGGTTTCTACACAATCTCAGGAAATACCAAACCGATTTAAAAAATAATGGTGTCAAAATGCTGGTGACAACCCTTGCTCCAACATAGGCTATATTTTATGTCGCTGCCACTACCCCAAAGGGGATGCAAGAGCAAAAAACGTTCTAAATTACGGATGTTGCGTTACTGAAGGTCCTAGAAATATGAAATTTGAAATATTAGTTACTTATTAGATATAAAGGATTTCTAAGAACAGTTCTTAAAAAATTCGAAATTTAAAAGGGGTGAAAATGCGCGAAAAGTGTTCTAAAAAACGTTCTAAATGGGGGTTTCTACACAATCTCAGGAAATACCAAACCGATTTAAAAAATGATGGTGTCAAAATGATGGTGACAACTCTTGCTCTAACATAGGCTATATTTTATGTCGGTGCCAGTACCCCAAAGGGCTGCCGGAGAAAAAAACGTTCTAAATTACGGTTTTTGCGTTACGGAAGGGCGTAGAAATACGGAATTTGAAATATTAGTTACTTACTAGTTATAAAGCATTTCTAAGAACAGTTCTTAAAAAATTCGAAATTTAAAAGGGGCGAAAATGCACAAAAAGCGTTCCAGAAAACGTTCTGAATGGTGGTTTCTACACAATCTCAGGAAATACCAAACCGATTTAAAAAATAATGGTCTCAAAATGATGGTGACAACCCTTGATAGGCTATATTTCATGTCGGTGTCACTATCCCAAACGGGGTGCAGGAGCAAAAAACGTTCTAAAAATGCAATTTTTGCGTTACTGAAGGGCCTACAAATATGAAATTTGAAATATTAGTTACTTATTAGATATAAAGGATTTCTAAGAACAGTTCTTAAAAAATTCGAAATTTAAAAGGGGTGATAATGCGTGAAGAGGGTTTTAAAAAACATTCTAAATGGTGATTTCTGCTCAATTTTGGGAAGTATCGAATCGATTTCAAAAGTAATTGTTGTAAATTGATGGTGACAGACCTTGCTCTAACATGGCTCTGTTTTATGTTTGTATCACTACCACCTTGTGGTTGAAGGAGAAAAAATGTTCTAAATTGCGATTTTGTGTTATGGAAGGGCCTAGAATAATGAAATTTGGAATGGTGGTTACTTATAAGTTATAAATGATCTCTAAGAACATTCCCTAAAAAAAAAAATCGAAATTTAAAAAGGGTGAAAATGCACGAAAAGCGTTGTAAAAATCATTCTAAATTGCGATTACTATGCAACCTCAGGAAATACTGAACCGATTTCAAATGTAATGGTGTAAAAATGGTGATAGCTCTTGCTCCAAGATAGGCTATATTTTATGTCTCTTTCCACTACACCAGAGGAGGTGCAGGAACAAAAAACGTTTTAAAAATGCGATTTTTGAATTATGGAAGGACCTAGATTCATGAAATTTTGCATGGTATATATTTATTAGATATAAATGATCCCTAAGAACATTTCTTTAAAAATTTAAAATTTAAAAGGGGTGAAAATGCACGAAAAGCGTTCTAAAAACGTTCTAAATGCCGATTTGTGAGCAATCTTAGGAAGAATCAAACGGATTTCAAAAGTAAAGGTAGGCAAATCGATGCTGACAGACTCTGCTCTAACATAGACGCAATTTCATATCGGTGTCACTATCACCTGGAGGTTGCAGGAGCAAAAAACATTCTAAATTTCGATTTTTGTGATCAGTAGGGGCTAGCAACTTGAAATTAGGCAAGGTACATATTTATTAGATATAAATGGTCTTGAAGAACGGTTTCGAAAAAATTGGAAATTTAAAAGGGGTGAAAATGCGCGAAAAGCGCTCTAAAAACGTTGTAAAAACGTTCTAAATTGCGATTTCTACCCAATCTCAGGAAATACCAAACCTATTTCAAAAGTAATGGTTGCAAATTGATGGTGATAGTCCCTGCTCCAACCTAGGCTATATTTTATGTTGCTGTCACTACCATCTGGGGGTGCAAGAGCAAAACATATTCTAATTTGCGTTTTTTGCACAACTGAAGGGTCTAACATTTTGAAATATGGCGTGGTATTTACTTACAAGATGCAACTGCTTTGTAAAAACAGTCGTAAAAAAATCCAAATTTAAAAGGATTAAGTGAGCGAAAAGCATTCTAAAAATGTTCTAAATTACAATTTTTATGCAATCTTATCAAATACTAAACCGATTTAAAAAATAATTGTGACAAATTGTTGGTGACAGAACCTGCTCAAACATAAGCTATATTTTATGTCTGTGTCACTACCACCAGACAGTTGCAGGAGCAAAAAACTTTCTAAATTGCGATTTCTGTGATTCTGAAGAGGCTAGAAACTTTAAATATGGCATGGTAGTTACTTATAAAATATAAATGCCCTCGAAGGACTGTCGAAAATAAATTCGAATTAAAAAGGGGTGAAGCGAACGGGAGGTGCGAAAACGTTCTAAAAAAATCCTAAATTACGATTTTTATGCAGTTTTAGGGAATATAAACTGATTATAAAAGTAATAATTGCGAATCAATGGTAACATTCTGTGATCCTACACAGGCTATATTTTATGCGGATGATTCTATCACCTGGGGGTCATAGGAACAACAAACGTTCTAAAAAAGGCCTTTAAAAGCTTTCTAAATTATGTTTCTGTAGAATATTAGGAAATAACAAACTGATTTCATAATTAATGTTGGCAAATTAATGGTGACTGTTCCTATTTCAACACAGCCCTTTATGATGAGAGAGGTGGTAGAACTTGGAATTAGACATGATGGTTAATTTTAAGATGTAAGAAGATGGTTTCTAAAAAATTCAAAACTTTAAATAAATACTGAAATAAGCATATTAATTGAGCATAAAAGTTTCAAAATATTTTCTAAATTATCATTTATTTAGTTTTATTTCTTTTTAGTAATTTAAGTCTAATTTCTGCCTAATGCAGCGTAATAATGAAGTTTAGTCAAACTATGTTTTAAATAGTAATTTTTGAATTATTCCTAAAAGTATAATTTCTTTTAATAAAAATTAGACATATAAATATCACTTGGCATATTTCAATATTACGCGAGCAAAACTGCGGGGTTTGCTTGTATTTTATACTTTTTGAATGCTCGGCTGCTTTGAAATATAAACCACTGCCGACGAAGCCGCAGCCTGTTTTTTCTGTTTCCTTGTTGAAATTTTTAACTTTAAATAGTTATATTTCTCATTTTTTTTTGTTTGTGAGAGGGAGTTCTAGTTCAAGCGAATTATTTTATTTTGCTGGTTTATGTTCAATTAGTGTAGTTTACTGCAGCATTTTGGTGCAATTCACATAAATGTGTATTTGTGTTTTGTTGGTGCTGACGATACATATTGCTTATATATATGTATATATGCATATATATATACATATATGTACGGAATAAATATTGATTTTTATAGCTATTAAAATACGTGTTTATTTAAAAATGGTATTTATATATTGCAATTTTTTTAGTTTGTGTCTTAAGTAAAAAAATCCATCATAACAACCAATTTAAAATTGATCGATTATAAGTTTTAAATTGTTATATATAAAAGTATAAATTTCAAAATTAAAAAAATGTATATACTCCAGTAAGATCAACATTGCATAGGCAACAAAATTATGACGAGAGAACGTGCTGGGGGAAATTGTACATTTCACATGTATTCAATTGGAATTTGGCCAAAATAGATCATCATTTATCCATGTCACAGCATGAAGATTTATTACAGTTTAACAGCTTATAGTAAATGTTAAGTAGATAAGCTAAGATTAAATGGCTTTGAAATGTCAAGCGAACATTGTTTATCGTGGAAAATAAAATTTAAAACAATATTGCTAAGTACAGTGATGAAAAATTTCGCATTATCTATCGCTAATTGAACATTCCAAAACGGGTCATAAACTAAACAGAAATTATATACTATAAAAATTTGCAAAAGTTTATGACATTTAATGTGATACATATTACATGGAAATGCGAAAATTATAATGTACTGCAAGAAAAACAAAGAAAGAGAGAAATATATATGTCGGAAGTATATATATATATTTTAAAACAAATTATCTAAAAAAATATAAACTGTAACATATGAATTTTTAAAAATAATTCGATACCATCAACTGGGGTAACTTCGGTCCAAATTTCTCTGTTTCATGGCATGTTCAGCATCTCCATTCTTTTATTTTATTTAAAAAATGAATATCATGTTAATTTTTTGTTAGCTAAGAACATATGAAACCTCACAATTGTCATAAATTTGTTGACATTGATTTTTTTTTTTTTTTTTTTTGCCAAAAAGTGTTTTTGAAAGTTTTGGTCCAATGTTACCTTGAATTGGGTAACATTGGTAACATATGTTAAATGTTAAAACGAATGTTATAGGGCCTACAACATGACGTGGACCAAAGTTACCCTGTTGCAAAAGACGAGGAAGAGGGGAGAGAGGGTAAGAAGTGTAAAAATATAAAAAGGCAGTAAATCAGCATATATTTTAATAAAAAATTATTACGAAACTCATAAATATAGCTTAATTTGGATTTTCCAGGTCTGGGACTGAATACTGGTTTCTCTTAGACAGAAGTTTAGGTGGACTAATTTGTGCAACAACATCGTTCCATTCATATACCGTCGAGTCGAGTCCGGTCGCTATGACAAAACCAAAACTTTAACTTCTTTTCCATGCAGTCAATAACACAACCCTTCTTTGATTTCAAAGTAATCCTTCTGTGATAGAGATTGCAATTAAACAGCACAAGCACAAAATTTCCAACGTTACAGTCATCTTTGTCAATAGCTTTATTGTTTCGTTCAGTTGGAACCAATACATTGGATGAATTTTCAGCAATATTATTGTTTGTATAAGCACAAATGTCTATTTTCATTTGTATACCAAAAATAAACAAAAACCGCAGCTACCACAATACCTCAAAAACATCAATGTTTAAATTCAACAAAATAAGAAAAAGCTCCCCTTCAAATATAATATTTTTTATGCATTGACGGGAGGTATATACAAAAATTTTAAAAGATAATTGGTTGGGCCATTGTTGCTCCAAATGTTGGATCAAAGCTACCCCAACGTAGAAAAATGCTTTTCTTTTTTATCTCAGGAAAGACAACGGGCATTCCTAAATTAGATTTTGATTTACACTAATGAGGTGATTATAGCACATACTTACCAAGGTCCAAATGAATTGTTTTACAACTTGGCAGACAAAAGTTGTAACAGCTAAATTCTCACCGTTTTCACACGTTTTTGTTTGAATGGTGCTGCCCCAAGGTGGAAACTTGGCGAATTACTTACCACATGGGCTGCCAGCCTCAAGCTAATGCTACCACAATATATTAGATTTAATCTTTTTTCTCTCTTGGGCCAAAGTTACCTTAATGGGCCAAAGTTACTCCAGTTGACGGTATTTAAAATATCCTAATACGCGAATCCAAAATTACAGCACAACCCGGCAGCTTTCCGATTTTTGAGATGCTTTAAAAACTCAGTTTTGAAACCACTGCAAATAAATTTAACATTAGGAGTTCCAAACTTTAAACTTCCATAATTCCCAAAGTATTTCCCAGAATGATGTACCGTTTGGTATCCCAATATAAAATGTGCCGAAATTGCCAAATATGATGTCAAAATTGGGGGTTCGTATTGAAAATTTCAGAACCTGGTACAATTTCTCAAGACGACTCCCTAAAATTAAGCCTATTTTTTGGACATTTTTGGGGAGTTGCCACTGGTTACCCCAGATTTTAGCAGGTAACCATATGTTTTTTAATAAAGATTTGTAAAATCTTCATTCTAACACTGGTCTAATTTTTTAAGTTATGAACTACGCAAGTGTTTAAAAATAATTATAAATTTTGGAGGGTTGCGTTGCATTGCGATTTAACCAGGCAACATTACATATTTCAATAGAGATAAGTAAGCTCTACATTTTAGCAATAGTTATCTTTTAATGCATTTTTTTTTCATCTATAACAAAGGAAGCATCAAATATACAGTAAAGCGAGGAGAGTCTGCGCACCTTTCAAAAGAATAATAATAAAAAAATCTAAATATTAATATTTTGCTAAACTATGCATGAATAATTTTGACTTCATTTGTTTTTTATGCATTTCCATTGTTATTTTGTTGTTATACTGTAAATTAATAGAACAGCAGTAATAAAACCAAGAAAACTATTTTGCGCAATCTCTCCTTACAGGGTAGGAGAGAACGCGCACATGGGTAGGAGAGATTGCGCACATAAGTAGAAGAGATTGTTATTAATAATAACTACAATTAAATTGTTAACAATAATAATTACACTTAATTGACATTTTGTGAGTAAATACTTTTGTATTAGGAGTGAATATTTCAACCAAATGTTTAAATAATAAATAAAAGAAATAATTTTAACAACAGTTAAAAATTTTAATTTAAAAAGATTAAAATATCTGAAAAAGCAAGCCTTACTAAGATTACAAAAAAACATTCACCTACAGGGTCGGCGAACCTATGGCACGCGTGCCAAAAGTGGCACGAGAAAGAATAATTTTGGCACGGCATTGCTTGTGGCTCTAAATGAAAATAAAGTGATATTAAATAAAATTGCGACTGATCTTTTCTGAATTCGATTAAATGGAAATTGAAAATTTTTTATTGTGGCATATTATATTCCTATCTGATTAATTATGGTCTCAAAAAAAAAAAAAAAAAATTCAATCAATTTGATATTTGAAAACTGTCGACAAGAATTGCTTATTAGACATTACTAAATTCTAATGATGAGTTACGGCATATTTTAATTTATTTCAAAGCTATTAATAAAAAAACTGTTGTTTACCATTTTAACAGTTTTTCTGACTATCTATGCGTTCAAGCCACTGTTTTCACGAATGAATAATATCAAAATTCATACTGAAAACACTTGTCAGTTAAATCCGGAGTTTAGTTTGCATTAAAATTAACCTGATATTAAGATGTAGCAACATAAATCAAATTACATAGCATTATTTTTTTTTATTTCTAAAATATACTTGTTGCCATAATTATTACAGTATAATAACTACATGTATGTTTCTCATATTTTTCAAATCTTAATAGAAAATTTTAAGCAATTTTAATCCATTATTTTTCCACCTACTAAATTTGTTTTTTAATTGGCACGTCATGGTCATGTAAAATATTTTTTGACTAAACTTGGCACGCGGCAACAAAAAGGTTCGCCGACTCTGACCTAGTAGATAACATGTTTAACTTGAAAATTACTTCATTTCGATTTCCACAGTTTCATTGTATTTTGTTTGCTAACCGAAGTTGTCGTCGTCCACAATCGATGCACTTATTATTGTAAAACGTGCATCTTTCGTGCAATCACCTGCAACAAGCAATACATTGAATCCAGCCAGTTGTCGAAATTGTCTCCTGGTACAGTTCCTGGTACTCAGTGCACTCATCCTCATTGACCTTCGTCTTTTTTCCCTTGAGTTTTTTTATCCCACTTTTTGTAAAAACACCTTATCTTCAGCTTTTTTTTTTTTTTTTTTTTTTTTTTTTTTTTTTTTTTTTTTTTTTTTTTGTAGCGGCATCCTTCTTAAATCTTTTTTCATATATATTTTGTGGATCAGTAACATTAGTTGCACTCTGTTTCCTTTTGAATTCGATGACATTACACTACTTGGAATGGGTGAAAGCTTTTCCAAAACATTGTATTAGAAAATTTATTTTAGTTAACAAAATTAATTTATTAGCAAATTAATTGCTCATAAATTAAATAAATATATATATATATATTTAATTAAATTATTAACAAATATATTATTAATTTATTAACAAAGATAATTACATCAAATTTATTTAATAACAACTGTATTATTAATTTATTAATAAAATTTTTATCTGCAAAAGTATTTTTTTTTTTTACAAATTAATTTATTGCCAAATTTAGTTTTGATAATTATGTGTTTTTCCGAAATTATTTCAAAATTGATTCATTCATATGTTTTACGCGTAATTTGCAATTCATACAAATTTATCAATAAGCTGTGTTATCTCTCCTAGCACTTAAACTTATGGGGAAATGCGCAATCTCTCCTAAGTAGCAGATGCGCAAACTCTCCTATTTTGGTAGGAGAGATTGCGCGGTCTTTTATTTAAATACGGCCACTTCTAAAGTGAATTTCTGGTGTTCGCATACTTAGTCCAGGTTAGTAGTTTATAAGAAATTGTTTAAGTTCAAAATATTTTGTATTATTGACGCTCTATAAAAATTCTGACGAACAGTTATGAAAATTCAAGCACTTACTTTGGAAAAAATACCAAAATAGCAGTGCTTTATCCAAGGCGCTTGCAACAATCAATATGCACATTCATGTAGACACTGCACTAATGCTGCTGTACAACTACCTGGAGTCGCTGGGCGCGCACTCCACTCCTTCCCGTCGAATCTCTTTGTGCGCAATCTCTCCTACCGCGCGAACTCTCCTCGCTTTACTATAATCCTAATATTTTGAGGGTTTCCTCTGGTTGTACCCAAATTTCAGCAAGGAACCCTATCAATATTATAAAGGACAAACGTGTGTCCGTGCGTAACGCTGACGTCATTTTGACGGTGGCAGCAGCAAACGATTAAATTTAACTTTTACTGCAATTTTTTTAAACTTCTAAACATTGCACATTTTCAATTTTTACGCCGTTGACCAGGGAATAAAATGCACTTTCAAATGCAATGCGTTGAAAACTGTATAGAAATTAATTTGAAAACTGCATCGCAATTTACTCAATTTTTATCGTTTTTATAATAATTTTTAAGCGTGATTTTCTTAAAATTCTAAACATTGCACAATTTCAATTTTTACGCCGTTGAGAAGGGAATAAAATGTACTTTCAAATGCAATTCGTTGAAAACTGTATAGAAATTAATTTGAAAACTGCATCGCAATTTACTCAATTTTTATCGTTTTTATAATAATTTTTAAGCGTGATTTTCTTAAAATTCTAAACATTGCACATTTTCAATTTTTACGCCGTTGACCAGGGAATAAAGTGTACTTTCAAATGGAATGCGTTGAAAACTGTATAGAAATTAATTTGAAAACTGAATCGCAATTTACTCAATTTTTATCGTTTTTATAATAATTTTTAAGCGTAATTTTCTTAAAATTCTAAACATTGCACATTTTCAATTTTTACGCCGTTGACCAGGGAACAAAATGTACTTTCAAATGCAATGCGTTGAAAACTGTATAGAAATTAATCTGAAAACTGCATTGCAATTTACTCAATTTTTATCGTTTTTATAATAATTTTTAAGCGTGATTTTCTTAAAATTCGAAACATTGCACATTTTCAATTTTTACGCCGTTGACCAGGGAATAAAATGTACTTTCAAATGCAATGCGTTGAAAGCTGTATAGAAATTAATTTGAAAACTGCATCGCAATTTACTCAATTTTTATCGTTTTTATAATAATTTTTAAGCGTGATTTTCTCAAAATTCTATTACTATCTTACGCAGAAATCACGAAAAGTAAATCTATTTGGAATTAAATTAATATAAAGAGCTCAGTATTTGTTTCCACTTTATATTCAATAGCGAAATTAATTCATCAACGAAAAATATTCATAAACAATATATAAAACAATAAAATATAAATAAAACACAAATTTAAGACATGTAATCGAACTTTTCTCTTAAACCACTGAAATGACCAAAATAAAAAAGGCTGATAGTAAATAGTGATCTCTGTTGATTTCTTCGATTGTTAATCCTTAATGCGAGGCTAACACGGAAATATCCCTTTTAAATACATTTCTCCAACTTTGTTTGAACTTATAGTTGTTATTTTTCATATAAATACGATTTTTGATATTGTTAGTGGGTATTCTAAAACATATATATTAAATGAAAAAAAATCTATTAACGTTATCATTTAAAAAAATAAAAAAGGTTTTCATCTATATTTTGCAACCCGGGAAGCCCGGGTTTAATCCTTCGTATTTTTTAAATAGAGAATTGTAATATCGTCATTTTAGCACTGGTTTCATCTTTTAATTAATGAACTAAGTCAAAGCCAAAAAATTGTACTAAATTTTGAAAGGTTGCCAATAGTTACATCGCGATTTCACTAGGCAACCTTAGATACTTTAGTAGAGATTTTTAAGCCCCACATATCAGCATTGGTTTCAGCTTTTAATTAATGAACTATGTATATTCCCAAATTATGTTCTAATTTAGGAGGATTGCAACTGGTTGCACAGCGATTTTACTAGGCAAGCTTCTATATTTCAATAGATATAAGTAAGATCTGCTTTTTAGCTTTGTTTTCATTTTTTAATTTATCAAATAAGGAAGTGTCCAAATATAGCCTGGAGGACTGCCACTGGTCGTCCCCAGATTTTAGAAGGCAACGTTATGTTGTTTAATAGACAATTGTAAGATCATCATTTTAGCACCAATTTCTTTTTTTTAATTAATGAAGTACGTAAGTGACGAAATTCACACACGAAGTGAGCTTAGGACTCTTTTCTGTATCCGCTTTCAAGGCAACTCTTTCACTTTTGCTTTGCCTTGATAAATGACATCTGTCTTTAAATTTTTAACACTTTTTAACATAGTTGAAATCGTCTGCCGTCTGTCTGTGCTCTAACTCGCTTATATATAGTCGGATCGCCATGCAATTTATATATGTTATTGATATTCACTATGGCATGTTCGGTATTGAAAATAAAGCATGTAGCAGTTACAGTTTTTTTTGTTTTTTTTACAGGGACATTCAAAATAATTCCGAAAATCGTTTGCGAGGGTTTTTAATAACGTTTTCCAATTTCAAACTCATTGAAATTTATATATTGCTCTGAAAGTACACTACAAGATACTAACTATAGAATATTGTATGGATATCATTCATCATTTATTTACAGGGATACTCAAACCAATCTCATTACGGTCTACGGAGTAAAATCGTTTGCGGTGTATTTTATTCATGTTACATTTTGGAATTGATATTATCTCTGAGGTGCACTGCAAGATATTTACTATAGAATATGATGTGCATAGCATTCATCATTGATATACAGGGACACACAAAATAATTCGGTTACAGTTCTCTCTATGAACAATCATTGCTGGAAGTGCGTTTCTGTTGTAGTACGTGTTTTTAAATCAAACATTTTTTTGCATATTTCTTCGTGTGTGTATAAGTTCTATTGATCATATACAGGGTTGCACAAAACCTCTGAAGTGCATTTCCGTTTATTAATGGTAATTGCTGAAGGAGAATTTTCAATTGTGGTATACGCTTTCTAACTGAACTTAATTTTAGCATAGCATGTATTATATGATAAATCTGTAGTTCATATACAGGGCTGCACAAAAAATTCAGATTTTGTCTCGTCTTTCGATAATAATTGATGAAATTGTGTTTTCAAATGTGTTATATGTTTTACAAATTGTTTATTTAGACAGTCTTTTTCACCCTATTAACTTGTGAAGTTTTATTGTAGTATTCTTAATGTGTTGGGAGGTGTTTCATAATCCATGTTTAACGCATGATTTTACGTTCTTGTTAGCTTTTAATAAATGAGCTAGATTTTACTTTTCAAGTCGCAACTTGGACTATAAAAATGAATAAATATTGCACTGTCATCGACAATGAGCTTGTGTACATTTGAGCAAAATCGGTTCTTTAGATTGCAACCAAAAATTCAAAAGACCGTTTTGCTCTGAATCCCCTTCCTTCTGATGTAAGATTTTGACTTGAGATGAGGCGGACACGAAACGGGACTCAATTTTTATACTAGTTTTCAGTTTTGGATTAAAAATGAAAATTTTATTTATTCAGAAATTGAAAAAAGGAAAAAAAAAAGGGTCAGATGCTATTTGAGAAACAAGGAAACAGTGCAAGTTCCTTGAAATGTTTACAATACTCTAAAAATGAGTTCTAAAGGGAGTTGAACTCCCTGCTTACACATAACTTCTGATTGGAATTTTATAAAAAAGTTGTGCGCGTATATACGTCTTTTGATGGTACAGATCAGGCGAATTCCGCCGATGTATGCGTTAATAATGCATTTGGGTTAATTTAGCCTGAAAAGGAGGCAAAATAACTCATTCTTCCTATCTAGGGTTAAACAGACATGAAAATAACGAAATGTCGCCGTGGGGAGTATTCAAGATTAATATCGTGTATACGACATCAATCTTAATCTTACCGTATAAGATGAAAATTGTTGACCTAAAATTGTCTTTTAAAAAGGGAGATTTGGCGGGTCAGATTTTAGGAGAAAAGTTCTAAGCCACAGAGCATTCTGACTGGACTGGAATAGGCAAATTAATGTTTGATCAACAAATTAGTTAAAGATAGATTGCGAAAAATCTGGATTGAGTGGATGTGTTCGCCAGATGTGCAGAAAACAAAGAGTGGCAATTTAGAAAAAGCGCGGGGATCGATGTTATCGCCTCTTTCGTTAAAGAGTCGTGGATGTGAATTCCAGCGGAGATGATTGTGAAATCATATAGAAAGTGCGGTATTAGCAATGCTATGGATGGCACTGAGGACGATTTCATTTACGAAAGTGATGACGAAAATTCATTAGATCTTGAGTCTGATTTTTATGACGAGGAAGCAACGGGACGGGACTACATAGAACTTTTAGGAGATTTATAGATAGTGAAACCGAATTTGAGGGATTCGTTTGATGTTTCCCAGTTTTCATATAATTATTTTTGCTTATTTAGTATTTCATTAAAAATGTGATTTTTGTCTGAAAACATATTCGAATTTTTCAGGGTCGGCTTATACGAGGGTCAAGAATTTTACTAATATTTTGTCATTCAAAATCAGGTTAGTTATAACAAGCTTATACGCTACTATATACAGTAG
This sequence comes from Maratus speciosus, assembly GCA_963932465.1. Taxonomy (NCBI): domain Eukaryota; kingdom Metazoa; phylum Arthropoda; class Arachnida; order Araneae; family Salticidae; genus Maratus; species Maratus speciosus. The sequence goes on from OZ010799.1 coordinate 188,043,182, forward strand.
TTATTTCCATGTAAGTAGAGCTTTTTAAACGAGAATATTAACATTCAAACAATTTTAAAATGTTATTTGCAGTTTTCTACTGTGTATCTTCAGTATGGGGCTCGGACTTTGATAGCACAAAATGTTTCGGGCTTGGGTGGGTTCGGTTTTAGAAAAAAGATCTCGAACTTGTTTTCTTTCCCTGATAATACATGAATTGCAGTGCCGTCGATAATGAACTTGTATGCAATATTTGAGGAACACCAGTTCGACGGAAGTGACTCAAAAATCAAATGCAAGATTTGGCACAGTCAAAGACCAAGATAATACACGAAATTAAATGAAATTGTGTAAAAACGGCTATTCTAAAAGCAAAAAATTCACTAATGCGCTTATTGAATATGTCATGAAAGTTATGATAAGAGTACTTGTTAGAGATATTGTTGATCTTCCATATATCCCACTGGATAGTCGCTAGAATTGATTTATATTCATTCCTGTCACATCATGAAGATTTATTCTAATTTAAGCACTTGTAGTTAATGTTGAGCAGACGTGCTGAGTTTCAATAAATCTGAAATATCAAGACTATATTGTTAAGCGTGGAGGATAAAAATAAATAAATAATTTGGTTAATGTAGCGTAGAGTTACAGATTTTATAAATGTATTAGGCGTTGATAAAAATATATAAATATGAGAACATGTCATTTAGGAAGTAAGTTTTCTTAGTATTTTTGTGATTTTAATGTCTACTGAGATTTTTTTTAAAATGGAAGAATAAAAAATTTAGTGAAACACCATTTAAACATTTTTTTCTTTTAATTTCGTTTAATGCTTAAGACTGTAAAAAATAATAACAGTAAACAGATTCGAAATTATCTTGTTATATGCAATATATACAATGTGCATGACAGACAAAGTATATTTATTACTTTCTTCTATCTTTACAAGAAGAAAGTACTGGATTCGTGAAAAATTTCGACTTCCGGTTTTCGACAGATTTATACGTTTTAGAATGCCCTGGACTCGATTTGATGGTTTTTAGAAAATGTCTGTCTGTGAGTCTGTCTGTCACTCTGTGAGTCTGTATGTGACAAAACTTTTGTGGGCGCTCTATCTCAAAAACTAATGCATGGAATTTCACAAACTTTAGATTCAGTTAGACCTTGATATAAACTGGTGCTGATTACTTTTTAGTGAAAATCGTCCAACAAGTGGCGCTGCTATGCTGCATTATTCATGATTATCGCAATAGTTCTGTCTCAAGAACAAATGCACGAATTTTCAACAAACTTCAGATTCAGTTCCTTCCTGGTATAAATTGGCCCTAATTAATTTTTGGTGTAAATCTCCCAACAGGTGGCGCTGCTATGCAGAAATAATTATGATTTCCGCAATAACTCTATCTCAGAAACTAATGCACGGATTTCCATCAAACTTCAGATTCAGTTAGAAGTTGACATAAGTTGGTCATGATTAGATTTTGGTGTAAATAAACTAACCGGTGGAGCTGATATGCTGCATTTTTCAGGAAGTATTAACATGTATGAGATAGAAGAAAGTTTTGGGATTGCCACTTCCGACTAATATATTTATATATTCAATATAATGTAAGCTATAGAAAATATACATTTTTATATACATGATGTACTTATATACACAAAGATTCTTAAAACCACTGTTAAATCTAAAAAATACTTTTTGAAATACGAGTCTTTTTCGTTCAAGCTGAAAAATGAGTTAAGCTGTCTCCACTAGAGCAGATGAAAGATTATCTGTTGTTACTTTTCTCAAAATGGTAATGATGTGCATGTATTAGCTTGGAGAACAGCGATTTATTCCATTAAAATATGTAGGGTATGTATTTCATAGAGGAAATATTGCAACTTTATCCTCCTCAGGCCCCTTGTATCACATGTGATACAAAAGTTTCAGAATTTTTTACAAAAGCTGGACGACAAAAACAATTTTGAGACCGATTGTATCGCATGTGATACAAGGTGAAAAACCTATGTTAATTTTTTCTTTAGCCGATAAATGGCAGTACCTCCCCACGATTTCAATTTTTAGAAGCGTTTTGGAGAAAAAAAGAGATGTCGGCACGCCGTCGAAGTAAGTTTTATTTTATTATTTAAATATAAGTATTAAACTATTTTTAAGATATACATTTCCTTTGCAAGTGTGCATTTTATCAATTAATACAAATAAAATAGCTTTATAGTGAAATGTTAAAAAATTATTATCCTTGAAATTTGTTTGTATCACATGTGATACAATGGGACCCGACCACGTAGGGTTCGTGCTTTTTGAGTCAGTGTTGTTTTGGTTTTTGAGGTTTGTTTTTATGTAGATTTAAAGGTTATTAGAAGTATTTTTTGATATAAACTTAATTTGGTTGCTTAACTTAATTGCTTAACTTAATTTGACTTAACTTAATTGCTCAGCTTTAACTACTGTACATTGCACAGATTGCAATGTTTTTTTTTGTGTTTTACATCAGCAAGAAATTGTTTCAAGGAATTCCATGAAAACAAAAAATAAATGTAATGTTGCCACAGAACACCAATAAAATTTATTTTTCATTCAGAATTTATGTGTTGGATATATAGTCTGATTTAAACTCAGAATAAGATGATTAAATTAATTATACTTAAAACTTAAAAAAATTTCTTGTATAGCTTTTCAGTCCTGATGTATCACATGTGATACATGCCCCCTAGCCCCTGCAAATTTTTACAAAAAATTTTAATTGCAATTTTATGCTTTATGAAGACCCAAGCAACTATTTAAACAACTTCGGGTAAGTATCAATATTTTATTTTTATCTCGGGTCTGAGGAGGATACTGTAAAAAAAAGTCTGTTATTTTATAGATGTAAACTTACGGAAATCTGTATGCTTACTAATATTTTATCTATACAATATACAAAAAAAAATGTAAATCTACAAAACTAGTTTTTGTACAGCTGAGAAATGTGTAACTTTACAAAAGACTCTACTAAAATTACAGTAATCTTACTAAAATTTTATCTGTAATACGCGTTGCAGATACATAAAAAGTTTTAGGAATCCAAATTTCCTAAAACATTCTTAGTAACCTTACAGCTTTCTTGATTTAAGGAGCAAAAGTGTATCTGTTACATGAATTTTTGTTGTTGCCGTTACATAAAAAGTTCTAGGAATCACAGTTTTCTAGAAAATTTTTTGTAACTTTAAAGATAAAGTGTAGGAGTTACAACAGTGTTTAAAAAGCTGCTTAAGAATTTTTTCTTTTCATTCTTTTTATTTGGTTTAGTTAATTTTCTTCTAATAGTAAATAAAAATGCAAATCCTACCTTCAGCATGTACTCCTCCTCTGGTGACACTATCGTGTTCTGCTTTTGGATAATGGAGATTCTGAATCGATGCTGGTGGTTTGACAAGAGGTGCCGGAGGTCGAGCTTGATCTAGAGAAGAAGGAGGTCGAGCTTGATCCAGAGGAGCAGGAGGTCTTGCTGGTTGCGGTCTTTGTTGCGTGGGCCCTATAGGTGCCGGAGGAAGAGGTTCCGAAAGCCAAGGATCCGCATCGAACCAGCTCATTCCAAATCGGTCTGATTTCTGATGAGGTAAATGCATATGAAAATTGTGAAATGTAAGTAGTTGATTCATATAATGCCAGATACATATATACAACCAGACAATTACATTATAGTGTTTTTAAAGTAAATAAATAAAAGAAATATCACTTTACTTTTGCTGATAGTGTACAAATCTAGAGTTGCAAATTTATGTAAAAAGGATTGGGAATTCGCTCTTAAATATCTTACACTGAATAGGTGTCATAGTTATAATTCAAAAAATATATTCTGGAGAATTTCGGCCATTAATTTTTAAGAGCGAATAGTATAAGCGTTTTCGGACATTAATTTTTAAGAGCAAATAGTATAAGCGTTGTGTTTAAGTAACTATTCAACCCTCTTTGTGGAAAATATTATAAGCTTAGAAATCTCAACACAGATATGGTTAGTGTAATAAGTACTAATGTTGTCTTTTTTGTACAGGTTTATTTAAAACAATCTCTCTCTCTCTCTCTCGTTAATTATTAATTATTTTTATTTATAATATTGCTTAATTTTTAGATGTAAAAATAAATTTACATAAATAATTTAACATTATGATTGCCATATAGAATCTATTTCTCTCTTGCTAATTATTAATTATTATCATTTGCAATATTAATTAAATTTTAGATATATAAGGAATTTAACCCTATCACTACCCATCTCCACAGTGAAACAGCACAAATTATATTAAAACGGTACCTGTAGTACAAATAACGGCTATTTTAACAAAAAGCAATGAAATGAAGTGAGAACATCCAATGAGTCCGCACAGCTGACAAAAAAAAAAAAAAAAGTTTTAGACGGATTACAAAATTTTAAGTGCTTGCCTTCATAGACGATAAAAAACATCGCCCATGGGATACAACGTGAAATAACAACAATAAATTATGCCATGAAGGCAATGCATAACATTTAATGGTATTTTTCATGGCTTACAATTTAGCGGATTCTATACATACATTAACCTTCTCGCTGCGCAACCCGAGATATGCTCGGGCATGCATTTTTCCGTCTAATTAATAATATTTGGTTATTTCCACCAGTTATTTTTAGCGAAAACTTTGTCTAATTTAATCAGTACATTTTTCCCGAATACGATAGTCAAAAATTTCTGCTTTAAAGAACCGGTGATAAAATATTAAAAATTCTGTAAAAGACGTTCATCGCGAAGAATTACTTGCGCAGCGAGAGGGTTAATAACTTAAAATAATCCAGGAGACAGAAACACATTGAGATGTGTTCAGGTGGTGATATAATTGTAAATATGCGAAATGGCGGTAGATGATAATGTCATAAATGTGTTCTTTCAGTAACGGTTGAGCACAAAATGTTCTTCTTTAAATTTAAGCAGTCGTTCATAAATTGCATTAAAACTCAAAAAGTGTGAGCTAAGATCCCAGTGCGGTCATCCCCATCCATTCCTCTACTACAGTTACCGTTTCAACGTCATTTATGATTTTCACGACGAAAATCATTTCCCGATGAACAAAATGTAAGTCTTGATATTTGAAATTTTAAAAGTTTTGTCACTATAATCTTAATTGTGAAAGTTCGATTTTGTTCACCTCCTCATTCACGTTTATGCCTTAAAATAGGCACATTCCGAATGACATCCCATTTCCTTTGAACGACACGATCGTCCGGGGCTCATTTCTATTGGTTATTTTTGTGACCAACCTGTAACTTACTGCTGTTTGAAACAGTTAACATTATTAACATAATTAAATACTTGGTCACATTTTCTTGTACTTTTCTCGACGACAAATTGACATGCCTTTGAAGCATTCGCATTTAGTACCCAAATTATAGGTAACAAAAGATAGAGATTGTTATTGAAGTTATCAAGCAACTACAAGCATATATACTTCTAGTTGCTTGATAATTTCAATAATAATATCTATAAAATATTTGCAATAGATATTTTGTTACCTATATTTATAGTTGCTTGATAATTTCAATAATAATCTCTATAAAAAATTCACAATAGATATTTTGTTACCTATAATTTTTATATATCTATAAAATATTCGCAATAGCTATTTTGTTACCTATACTTGCAGTTGCTTGATAATTTCAATAATTGTCACTATGAAATATTCGTAATAAATATTGTGCAACCTATAATTTGGTACTACACTGGTCAAAAATATTGGGGGAGCAAGCAAAAAAGTGAAGAGAACAGTGCAAGACAGCCATGTATGGGCATAAAATGGATACGTGTGTCAATGCGCAATACAGAAAAAAAGGCACAAAAAATTGTAAGGGAGCTTTCATTCTTTGAAAAGATGAAAAGAACATGAAAAGATGGTTTAGGGCAACAATTTGGTTTCATGTAAATGATAAAAAAAAAGTATTGTTTAGAAACGATGCAAAATTTTTAATATGGCGTGTGGTCTCCTCGAACAGGTAAGACTGCTGCACACCTGTTCTCCATGGATGCGATGAGGTTATCGATAAGACTTTGGGGAATACTGTTCCACTGCTCAAGAATTGCAATCTCCAAGTCCCGGGCGGTAAAAGGAGGCCTCGATCTCGCAGCAGTGCGTCGTCTGAGTATGTCCCAAACACGCTCAATCGGATTTAGGTCAGGAGAGCATTCTGGTCATTCCATACGCTGTATTGTTTTAGCTTCACCATGTTTTCCACAAAACGAACTGTATAAGATCTGGCATTATCATGCATGGAATAAAAGAAATCACTAATTACTGCAACATAAAATACGACATGAGGTCTTAGTATCTCGTCTGTATTACTTCGGACCGTCAAAGTGCCATTCCGAATGATATGCAGGCCCGTACGTCCACGTATGCTGATTCCAGCCAAGAGCATCAACCCACCTCGTCTGTATGTAATCTTTCACTAACGAATTTGGGATTATTTTGAGTGCCTCTTTCTCTCCATGCCAAAACACATCAGATGTCACATCCAGACTGAATCGGGACTCGCCTGTAAACAGAATCTGACTCCAACAACGTTGCCTCCAAACTCGATGTTCAGTTCCCCACCTTCTTTGGGCAGCACTGTGGCTTGAGGTCAACGGAATACAGACCATTGGCTTACGTGCATAGAGATTATCCTGATGAAGCCTATTTCGGACTGTTTGGCTGTACACCCTTTGTCCTGTGGCCAAGAACAACTGTGTTTGCAGCTGAGTAGCATTGCCGTTCCGTCTCGACGAGCTGTTAACAAGATATATCGGTCATCAGTTTCTGTGTTAGCACATTTTCGACCTTGCACTTGTCGATGACTACCGTTCCATGTGTCTTGGAATCAATTCCGCAGCCTTTCATGGACACTTCTTGCGACTCCAACAGCGTCCACTACACTTCGTTGTGTTTCCCCAAATTTAACTGTCTCGATAACACGCCAAGCCATGGATTGCGGTAAATAATGTTGTTGTGACCTTTTCAAGCCGCCTTTACTCAAAGCGCAAGCTGAGCAATTGAATTTTACAACTGAGGCAGTGAAACAGACGTTTCTGGAAAATCCCGATTTCTGCATTTATCTCCTTTTTCTAGTTTTTGACGTCATAAACTTTAATTTACCTGTGAAGTTTTCTTTATCTGTTTTCTACAGCACTTGAAATTATGTATGTTTTATTTTACGTTACTTATCGGTGTAAATATTTGCGTAATTTCGTTAAAACCATGTGCTACCCTAATTGTTTTGAGCAGTGTAAATACAAATGCTTCAAGGCATGTCCTTTGTCGTCGATAAAGGTGCAAGGAAATGTGATGAAGTATTTTAATAATGTTAATCTTGTTAATCTGTTTCAAACAGAACTAAACATACATATATGTTTCACGGATTAAATACAGTACGTTCTCTATTAAAAGGGTAGCATACATAATTATTTCACGAGAACACACAAAAGAATTCATTAAGTCGTAATTATTTAAAATTCGTTTTATTAATATCAAAATATTCGAAATAGAGCTAAACTAATAAATGTTATTGAAGTTCACAACAGAACATTCCCCATGGAAATAGTGTGTTTAATGCAGTGTGAGAGCACGTATATAAAAAACCCTCTAAAATTAAGTATGTGTGACTTATGGAGCTGAGTTATCGATAATATTTCAGATTCTTGTAACGCAATCACAGACTTTTTTTCGCTAAAGCAAGGATATAAATATTCTACTCTTTCTCTCAAAGTTAGTAAAATGGAAAGTAGAGTAGTCACAACTTTGCAAACCCTGTTACCGACTTTAACTATACTTTGCATTCTTCGTGAAGTTGCAATAGTTGTTAGGCAATTACTTGTAAGCTTAGAAAGTAATTTTTGTATATCTGTGATTTTTTACTTTCCGATTATTATATTATTCAAGAGGGAATCAATTTCTTTATTTAAAATTATTTTTTATTGTACCGAAAGACGAAGATTCCATAATAATATTCTCATAACGGTCAAAAGTCGATCATAATCGATGCTTGATGTATAATTTTTGTCATTCCTGTTCATTCTCCAAATAATTCATACCTGAGGGGTCATGAAAGGTTCCTCCGCCAGTGAAAAGTAATGTGGTTTCGACTTCTCATATAATTTTAAATACTGATTGAAATTACATAAGCCACTGTAATATATTTAAGCTAGGTATATTTCAGGCTTTATAAAATGTAAAAATAAACGTTTATAATATAATATAATAAAAGCAAAATTATTTAACATGATATGTCATAACCCGTAAGATAACTTACATTAGATTGGATATATGAACATAAAACTTATGTTAAAATGACTTACAAACTATATTTTATGAATTCATATAATTGAGATAGTTGAACATTTTGACTATTTTTAAATGACTAATTAATAATTTTTTGAAAAAAATTTCTATTTTTCAAATTTAATTGTTTTTTTTTAAATAGTTTATTTCAAAAAATTTACATATCATTAACTCATTCTATAAATTATATTTTAGATGTCGTTTTAATATAAAATTTTATGTTCATATGGGGCATTCTCACAATCTTTTGACTTTCGGGAATAAAAATCTGGTGAAATTAAACTTGTTAAAATAACATTTTAATCTGATAGACGAATGCCTTAATGATTCAAAATAAAGAAAAAATGGTCAGCAGCGAAAATTTTTTTATTTAACCGAGGTTTATGTTAAACTTGCGAGTTTAATTTTCCTTACCATTTTACCACTAAAACTTCCCATTTTCTTCTAAATTTTTACTGATAATGAATTTGCATTGTACCCACAGGACATTCAAATAAGAAATAATAAAAATGTAGTATTTTTAGTACAAAATTTTCGTATAAAATTGTCTTAAAGGGGTGTTAAGAAAGGGACGGTAAGGTAAAAAAAAGAGACGGTATGGGAAAAAGGGACGAAATGGGGAAAAAAAGTGACGGTAAGGATGAAACGGTAGAGAAAATTACCACCTATTTTAGGCAAATCATGTTAAGACTAAGTGGTAGCCACAATGTTCATTGATTTTTAGAAACAGTTATTTACATTGGATTAAATTAAAAAAAAATAATTTACCTCGAAAAGTGCAGGAATAAAAATTGGGGACGGTAAGACTACCAATAAAGCCACGATGTTTGAAATTGATATTTAAATACTGATTTAAATTCTGCAGTAAATTTCCTGTCAAAGAATTTTAGACATTCTTTCTCTAGCAAGCATGAGAAAAAACTTGGAAAAAATTCTGTGGCTGCATCTGAAGTGATTTTCTGTATAATTTTAGAAGAGGAACGGTAAGGAATCTAAAACCCAGGGACAAAGTTTAAAAAATAATAACAACCCTAAAAATGTGTGCAGGTTAATTTTTTACTACATATTTATATAAAACAATAGTTCCAGTTTCGGAAAAGAAAATTACATCGAATTATTTTTATTGAATCAATTTTATACAGACAGCTCCGAACTTAAAAAGCAGCATCAGGGATACGGGATGGTATAGGAGTTTTCCTCGTATTTGGACCCCAACATCGTCCAAAACTTATTTATCTCGTTAATATTGTTATGCAAACATGCAATGGGATGTTTCCCAGTATATGAAATAAAAAAAAAACCCACAAGAACTTGTATTAAAATAAAAATTATTATTCAGGGACATAAAAGTCAAAAGACTGTGAGAATGCCCCATATATCAATTCTAAACTAAGTTATATTACAGATGAAGGCATACCATGTGAAATTTTTTTGAAATATTAACTGAACTGTATTTTTTTATAGTATATTATAATTTTTTATTTTTAAATTTATAAAGCCTAAATATGCACTAATCCTTACGGGACAAACGAGACTTAAAAGTGCCGGTCAATTTAAATGGATTTTCTTTTGTTTTAACAATTATTCTTGTTATATGCATGTAGTAATGCTAGTACATACCTAGTGTCCTAAAATAGACTGACTGATTTTAAAATTCAATAACTTGCAAATGGTAACAACTATTAAAAAAATTCTTGCAGCAGGGTAATGTTAGATGTCAGGAGTTTTTTTTTAAACTACAATTTCCGTTTTAGTTCTAAACAGCAGCGATAGATGGCGGTGCAAGCAATAGGCGCTAAATCGAGGCCCGATTTTTTTGGCCTCGCTTTTCTCCCAGCATTGATGCAAAGGAAAGAAGTTAAATATATGGAGTGGTTCCTTAAGAACAAGATTGCATTGGTGACTGAGACCAACTCCATATATTTAATCTCCTTCTTTCGCATCAATGCTGGGAGAAAACAGAGGTAAAAAATTGGTTCTTGATTTAGCGCCTATTGCTTGCGTCGCCATCTATATCTGCTATTTGGGACTAAAACCTGGAATTGCGGTAAAAAAAAATCTCCAGACATCTTGCATAACCCTCCTGCAATAATATTTTTAATAGCTGTCACCATTTGCAAGTCATTGAATTTTAAAATCAGTCCATCCATTTTAGGACACCTGGAATCTATACATACTTTATTATCCCTTCATTTATGTGTCCGAATTTAGTAATAAAATAAAAATAAAATGTTTGCTTAAAAGTATTTTCCGTGTTTGGTGATTCTTTTTAACTCCCGGTATGCTATTTCTTTCTCCCAGCTATTAAAATGTCGTCTCCAAAGAATAACGTCCGTTGTATAAGCCAGCCGTAAAACAAAGCAGATGTTTCATTGTACTTTTAAATATTCTACTGCAATTTTTGAAACTTCTAAGCATCGCACATTTGAAATTTTTATACCGTCGTATTGGGAAGGAAAAAAAAGTACTTTCAAATGCAATTTGTTTGAAAACTGCATCTCAGTTTATTTTTGTGATATTAATTTTTTTGTAGTTTATAATTTTTTTTTAATGTTGGCAACTGAAGTACTTCATTTCTGTAGAAAGTAAAGGAAAATATTTGGAAAATAGTAATTATATCTTTTTGTTGCCATTTTACCTATATCAACTGATTAAAAATGTAATTAAAATGCATGCTAATTTGAAAAAAAAAATAAAATGAATGATTTCGGATAAAACATGGAGCTATTATAAACTATATTTAATTTTAAGCATTTATATTAATATTACAAACAAATGAAGGCATATGAATCATTAGATAACCGATTTTTTGTCGAGTTTCCTGAATGACATAGTCTCTCTCTCTCTCTTTTTTTTTATTTGTGCATTATTTAGCGATATTCCCAGGCATATTTTACTGTAGCTGTTATTTAAGACTAGATCGTAAATGAGGAATTCTCCTTCCGGATACGAATGACGTCATTTTCTTTAAAATAAAAGCGTATGTTTAAGTCTTAAATCTGAAATATGTTTTGTACTATCTATATTTATATACATATATATTTTTTTTCATCGGAGACGGCACTAAATTCTGAAAAAAAAAAATAAATAAAAACAGAACTCCTGTTTTCTAGTATTTTAAACATTTATTTCATTCTTTAAATTTAAAATAAATACTACATTTCCGAACCGATAAATTGAGATAAAAAATAAAATAAAGCACTAGAAAGTTGTATTTACGTATACTTTTGTTATTTAATATTGTTGCAATTTAGCTTTTTCCAAACGACTTAAAAAAAATCTTCTTTAGATTACTGTCATATTAATAGAACTATATTCGTTAAATTTCATCAAATGACATATTCGTTAAATTTCATTACATGGCATATTCGTTAAATTTCATTAAATGACATATTCGTTGAATTTCGTTAAATGACATATTTGTTAAATTTCGACAAACTTTAACGTTTGTGATTTGGATAGATACTTTTAATTTTTTTAAACCTAAAAATATTTTTTCTTAAAAAATAAAATGGTCAAAGTTCGAGTTTTACTTACGCACAAAGGATTCCATACAATAAATTTATTAATTACTAACTACAATATTACAAAAAATCGTTTCCGAAAGAATAATAACACTTCGTAAAAAATTTGGAATGATTCTATGAATTATTTTTCAATAATTGAATTCAGTCGGAAAGAAAAAGGTTGACTATTTATCGCTATGATTCGCCTTACATGACATTGTACAAAGTATAAACTTGGCCTTCTGCTAAACACACTTCGAAGGAAGATCGCAAAGTTGCAACACCGCACAGTGGGACGTTTTGACGATCTAGGGGGACAAAATTATTTCGTTGAAGTTTAATTAGTTTTTGCTGTTTTTTCAAATGCATCGCTAATAAAATACTCAAACAGTGATAAATATTTGATTATTTAACAACAATGTCATAAAATAAAAATACAGGGTGTCCACTAAGTCCGCTCCCACCCTCTTAACTGGCGAACGACTGCATCTATATTCATAAACGTGGTGTCTAGGTATAGTAAGGAGGCTATGCTCTACTAGATGAGACCACTTACATCGCCACCTGATGCAAGATGGCGGCATTAGCGTACCTATCGCGAAAATGGTTCGAAATATGGGATAAAAGTGAATGACAAATTTGTAGAGCATTATCGATTTAGTTCGAAAGGACATGAACATGAATGCTAAATGATCTCATTTTGAGCATGAATATCGTTTTCGAGATATGAATACTGACACAGCTGCATTGCACCAGGTGACGCTGGAAGCGGTGTTATCTGGTAGAACATAGCAACTTTACTACACCTAAACATCACTTTTATGAGTATAGCTGCAACAGTTCGGCAATTAAGAGTGTTGGAAGGATTTTAGTGGGCACCCTGTATAATGCATTACAAATAATGCGTTAAACATACTTATTTTACAATTAAGTAAAAAAATATATATATTAATGCACACATGTAAGTTAACATTCATTTCTTTTTTGTATTTTTGTCTACTCAGGATTTCTCGAGAAATCCTGAGTAGACAAAAATACAAAAAAGAGATTTATTTATTCTGAAAAATAAAATTTTAAAAATAAAATCATATTAAAAAAAACTTTAATGCTTTGTGGTACCCTGTAAAACATATAAATGCGACCAAAATTATTTTCGGTTGATAAAATGCTGTTGTGTGAATAAATAACCTATATAAATTTTGTTCAATTCGAATTAAAATTTCTGCATATAGACGGTAATGTATTCAATTTTTTTTATGTGTCCTTGTAAAAGAAATACAACTGCTACGCACTTTGTTTTCGATTTAAAAAATGCTATTGTGTATCTAAATAACCTATACTAATTTTGTAGAAATTTAATTAAAATTTCTGCTTTTTAGCAACAATCTTTCCGCGATTTTTTGTGTGGCCCTGTAAAAAATGCATAATTTCTATGTTCGTCAAATTATAATTTAATGGAATTGTCATCGGGAAAACACATATAGGCAAAGTTTCAGCTCACTCAGATAATTGAAAGTGGTTTAAAATTGTCTTGCAAGATTTGAAATAATATTTTATGTGGTTCTGGTAAAAAAGCCTAACTGCTACGTTCCATAAATTATAATAATACTGCATTGTCATCAGAATTACATATCCTGAGTAAAGTTTCAGCTCAATCATATTATTGAAATTGGTTTAAAATTAACTTGCAAATTTTAATCTAAATTTTTGTAAAGACCTGTAGGAAAAATATTTTAAACAAACTTCTACGTTCTTTAAATCATAATAATATTGTAATTGTCATTCAAATTACACAAGTATTCATTGTTTCGGCTCAATAGGATAATTAAAAGTGATTTAAATTTGACTTGCAAGATTTGAACTAAACATACACACATGCACTGGAAGTTAATGTGATGCTTGTTTATTAATAAAAACTTACTGATCTGCAGCTATCTGCAGGATAATTCTGTTTAATTTTTCAATTCTTTAAGAATGGCACTTTGATTTAAAAAAATGCTTATTGCTGAATAATGCTGAATAATTTGTTAAAAGTCAAGATAAAATTTGTAAACAACATCAACGATCATCCAGAATTTCGGGCTTTGAAAGAAGCGGTAAAGCGGGTTTATTATCGCTCATTTTCAATCAAAAATGGGTTAAATCTGACCTTGACAAAGCTGTAACATTAGATCAGCAAACTCGTGCTTTGAAATAAAACAGAATAGTCACGATGTGCTTTCAAACTTAGAGGAAGCTAGTGCGACTTTTGAAACTCCCTCAAACCAACAGCGCAAATGGCTACTTTACGGTCACAATTAATCAACACCTCTGATTTTTTACGCCAAAACTAGTACGGATCTCTGAAATATAGACATTCAACTACCAGTAAACGCGGTTTTGTTAAATTCCGAGATAATCGGAAAAATGGATTTTGTCCACCTAGATCATCAAAACGTCTCACTGTGCGCTGCCTTGGTCCGTGCCTCATTTTTCTAGATAGGTTTTCATTTATTATCTAAGATAATTACAGACAAAATGTTTCAAAATTCATTATCAACAATCCTTGGATAATTCCGCGTGTATAAGTACACGAGTACTCTCAACTCCCATATCGTAAAAATGTGATTTTCTGAAAAACAACGTTAGCTAGGATAATCGTTATAGTTTTTCTGCAAGGTTTAAGTAAACTCTTTTCCACGTTCCACAGTTTTCGAGGAAAACGACAAAAGACAAAAGACAGACACGCGAGTGATCTTATACGGATTTAGTTTTTACTGTTTAAATACGGTACCCTAAAAATTAGTACTGAAAGGGTTAAATACATTACAGAGGTTTATGCAATTTCAATGAATACTTAAAAATTCATGAAAACTTGAAATCACATCCGTTTTCACTGTCGGTGAAGCCTTTCAGAACTCCTTAGAGCCCTTTTAAGCATTCCTTCAATACAGAAGGCCATTTGAGTTTTATCAAAAACTATTCATATTTAAAATTCAGAAAGGCCGTGTACCTCTTTAGCAATATGATCTTTTTTGACACCTTTGTTTTTGAATAGCTTTGGATCAAATTTCCGACGAAAAGAAACTTTTTCACAGCTCGCTTTTTCCAATTTTGTTTTGTACTTCCCCAGAGCAATTGTCCCAAAGTCCTTCAAAACTCACAAACGCCAACTTCCTAATATTGAGTTTTGTAAAACGCTTATTAAACCGCAGGAAAAGCGTCAGGTGATTTTACGGGTACTTAGCTAAACGGGATACATTTTTATTTCTGTTTCAGTTTCTTCCGCTCCTTCAAAAGAGACCGTTACATTTGCGAAAGTCGTGGAGTCTTCTTTGTTCATTGAAAAGTTCAACCTTGTTCATATGTTTCTAGATAATGATGCAATTTAATATTTCATTAATTTTGCTTTTAAATTCTCTTTCCTTTTTATTGTTTTTTTTTTTTTTTTTTTTTTAACCGGCGAAAAAATGAGGTTATGCAGTTTGATATTTTAATAAACATAAATGCTCATACCTTACTTTCATACATATTGTATTTTTCTCCCTGTAATTCATCTTAATTTTTAGAGTTCCGTACTTAAAAAGTAAAAACGGAACCATTATAAGATCACTTCTGTATCTGTCTGTCACAGCCATTTTACTCGTAAACTATGGAACGTGGAAAGTTCAAATTGGGGGAAGTAATAAAGACTATTGACCCATATATTTACAGATTATTAAACATTTACAAATATTTTGGGGAAAATGTAGAGGGGCTAATTCAGTTACTCGAAAATAAAAACATTTTTTTTGTATATCATGTGAAAGATTTCGTAATGTTGAACTCAAAAATACATTTCTTTTAATTTTGGGTATTATATTTTCAGAGATATCGCCGAAAATGTAGTGCAAAATATATCCCCCCCCCCCCAATCTATTTCCGAATCTACTGAAACTAAACTCATGTGGAAAATTAGAGGTAGTAGATGTTAATTTAAACCTTGCGGCAAAATTATACCCTGGGTCACATAGTTTTTGAGAAAAGCACATTTTTCCGTCACACACAAATTTCGATTTGCAGGACTTCAGCAAGGGTGTTGAGGAACGCTGGAGATACTTATCGTAGCAGTAGTATAAAAGCATTGTTGATAATGATTTTCGAAAAAAAATCGTCGGCAATTAGCCGAGATATTAGCTCTAAGGGGCAGGCCTAGCCGGCCCTGAGCAGTCTCTCTTGGGCTGCCTAACCCTGAAAGACACGAACAGTTTATACATGCATAGTGACAGATGAAGGCGTACTCTATGAACCACCGGCTTTTAAAGCCTAGATAACAACTTTTAATGGTACATTTGTGTAATACAATGTCCAGTAGCAGTATAAAAAGAATAAACGTCAAATTTTTAAAAACAGACTAATTAGAATTAATCACACAAATACTATGGGATTCGCGACTAGTTTGGATTGAATAGATCGCTCAATACGCCTCCTTTGTCTTTAAAATTTAAGTAAGAACCTATCAAGGAAAACGCTGCACGGACCAGGTCGGCGTTGCTACTTTGCGATCTCCTCTCGAAGCGCGTTTAGCAAAATACCAAGTTTAAACTTTGAACAAAAGTATTGTTTTAGCTATACTGTAAAAATAAAATATTATTACGATGCTGAATTTATTTTTATGAAATGCCAAATGAAGTTTGGATATGCACTACTTTTATTGTTAGTGCCGAATTAAGTTCCTCATAAACAGATTAGGATAAGATTTAAATAAGAGTTATAGAAAATAGCAATATTTGATATTATTTACTATTCATATTCCTTTGAACTTTTACGATATGCCCATTCATACTTTTCTAGTATATATACAGCTCTTTTTCCATAAAGTCTTATTTTTCTTTTAGTAACGATTTTTTTAAAATAATACAGTTAATAAAATTCATATATTTGTTGTACGGAACCCTCTGAGCGCGAGTAATACTCGCACTTGACCATTTATTTTTAATATGGTTTGTTTTGTTTTGGTGGTCCCTTTAAACTTTATTAAGATGGCAGGTTTGTTTTCTCTAAATTGTGCAAAAAAAAAAAAACTGGCTGGCCAAAGTTTGAATGCGTTTATAAAGGAAAACGTGCTGGTCCTACACTGTAAAAAAAAATCTGTAGTTCTACAGATGTAAAGTTACATGCTTACTAAACTTTCATCTGTAACTATACAAAAAATGCTGCAAATCTACAAAACTAGTTTTTGTAAAGCTACAGAAATCTGTATCCTTACAAATGAATCTGCTAAAATTACAGTAATCTTACTAAAATTTTATCTGTAAACCATGGTTGTTGTTACATGAAAAGTTCCAGGCATCCCAGTTTCATAAAAATTTCGTAGTAACCTTACAGATTTTTTGATTTTCGGCGCAAAAGTGTGTCTGTTACATGCATTTTTGTTGTTGCCGTTACATAAAAAGTTCTAGGAATCCCAGTTTCCTAGTTGTTCTAGGAATCCCAGTACCAGAAAAACTTTAGTAACTTAACAGATTTTTTTTTTACAGTGTATTTTGGTAACTTTATACGCTCCAAGTGCTTACATGTCGTATATATATATATACACATAATGAATATATACACATAATGAATGAATTTTCAGGCTTTATTTAAATATATCAGCTTTTCATTAGCAAACAGTTATTTTTTTTTACATCAAACATGTGTGTCCCATGTTTACATTTTGTTTTCTCAAATGACACACAAGTTTAAATTTATTTTTACTTTGATATGTATAATTGCTTTTATAACATGTCTCTGATAAATATAAAATAATCAACGTTTCAGTCATCGTTGATTATTGTAATTTTTTAATGTTTATTTATTTTTTAATTTATTTTACATACACCATTCAGTAATTTTGCGATTTTTATTTCCACTTTAATATTGATCTTTTGTAAATGTCCAGTTCTTTTATCATGTTTCTCTGTAATTTATTAAGACAGTTTCTCAAATTGAAAATAGCTACTTTCTAACATATTTTTGAATTCATTTTTGTTCGGAAACGCATAAAATTGCATGTCTTCTTATTCAGAAACTATGCGTTTGAATGGCGTTTTCCATTTTTCGATAAAGGCAAAAGATCTTTCAGAAAATGCTGTCAAAGTTGGCGTTTTGAATGGAATTTACGGACACGATGCACGGGAAAGGAGAAAAACTTGCCGTTATGTCACGAGAATCGCTTGTAACTTATTAAGTAATTTATTTATTAAAAAAATGAAAACCGGTATTCAATTCCAAATCGCTTCAATTGTCAGGCCCGTCCAATTTATGCCTTTACGTTTAAGAACGAGTCAGAAAATATGTCAGAAAGTTTCGCGTTGTTGAACAGGAAATTTGAGAACCACCTTTCAATGATTCCGTTAAGGGGTCTCAAGACTTTTAAAATTAGAAAAAATGTTTTTTTTTTCAACATGTAATACCTTAAAATACATTTGATTTAAAGACGCTATTTTATATTGGGATGAAAGATATAAGTATGGTCTTTCATTTCGTGCATTTAAAACATATCAAGATGCAGAATTAGAATTTACAGGGGGCTCCAATCTGTCAGACATTTGACGAGCAGAAAATCGGCATAACAGCTTACGCGCAGGATTACAAAATAAATTTTGCAACTAGAATGAAACTTTTAGTGCCTACTAACACTTAAGATTGTAATAATTAACCTGAACCTAAACAAAATTGAATTGAAAGCATTTTTATATTTTTAATACAAAGTTGTATTTAGCTAATGCAAAATTATACAATTTCAACAGTATAATTTCCTAAAAAATAATTTTTTTAACAATAAAAATAAAATTTTAGGTTCAGTTTATACAGACTATGTAACATATATTTTAAAAATTTCATGAAAAAAGATGCAGAAGTTTTTGAGATATCGTGCGCGTTATGCTTAAAAAAGTCATTTGGAGAAAAATGATTTCAAAGTTTCGGAAACGCCGCTTCAGCTATTGAACGGGTATAATACTAAAAGCCATAACTCCTGTTTTAATGGGAATTTCAAGGAACAAATTATATCAAAATGTTCAGAAAAAATAGAAGTTTAACATCTAAAAAAAAATTCAAATTTCGAAAATTTTAAAGCTTTAAGAGTCCCGAGAGCCCTTAACGGAGTGCATTATAAGCTATTATTATTTTTACAAAATATATTGTCTGGCTGACACATCCTAATCCAGTTTCGACCCGTCTGTACTATGTAGAGAAAAAAATGTAAGCCTGATCTCGGCCCGGCCGGAGTCTGCTAAGAAAATTAAGACCGGTCTCTGACACGATGTAATGCCGAAATAACTGTACGTCGCGGGGCTCGTTTAATTTTTTTGCCGGCCCGGCCCGTTAGAAAAAATACCGTAGTTTGTCCGGCCCGACCCGCTTGAAAGTTTATCTTCATGTTGCCAGTCGGATATGGGCTTCGCCCGGGCCCGTAACAGAAAAGTACCCGTTCCATAATGTTCTGTAGTACGAGCAAGCATTGCGTATAACTTCACACCCCCCCCCCCACCTCCACCTCTTTTCGTCCTCTTCACCAAGGTATTTGTATTTAAAACATTTTTAGCAAAATTTAAAACATTTTTTATTTAGTAAAAGAAAATTTTAATCTAATGTATAAAAACGAAAATTTGTCCGTCTGTCTGTTATTCTATACAAATCCGCATTTTGGGAAGCCAGAATCGTGAAATGTTAGGTACATGGGTATTAAAATACGGCCGAGGCAACTAAAATTATCCGGAATCGAAATAATTTATAGTTAATTTTTAATTAATAAAAAATCACCATTTTAACAGAAATTTTTTATCAAATTTAAATATTTTTCGTTATAGCAGTTGCCAACAATTAAAAATCCACGATAAATTTCTTACCACAACAATTACTTTTCTATTGCAAGATTTCCACGTGAAAAATGAAAATGAAATAAATAGTTTGACGAATTTAAAAAAAAAGTTAATATTACTTCATATTGGAAACATAATGGACGTCAGCAGTTGAATATATAACATCATATGAGTTTGAAAAAACGCATTGAAACTTGACAAAAACCGGATTATGGAAATAATGGCATATTTTAACGTTTTGAGATTCTCTGAATTTGTACTCGCCATTTTGAAATCTATTTATTTGATTCATGAGTACAACACTTCGACTGCTTTTTTTTAAATTGTTTATACTGTATGTGGGTCAATCCATTTCAAGTGGTCCAGAAAATCATTAATTCGTTGCTCGACCATTTTTAAAAAATCTGAAATTTATTGTACAACAACCCTAACATGATGGAAGTTCAAAATGACTTATTTTAATTTTATTAATTTTTTTGTGCATGAAGGCCATCTTTGTTTCATCGTCTGCAGCAATTTTCTCAGAAGAAGGGTTTACGGAATTGTAAATAATTCATAGTTTATTTATCCAATTCAAGTGCGGATTGAAGCAATTTGTACACAATACATTGGGCTAAAAATCTGGTAATAGAGTAGTTTCCGAAAATAAATCCTTATGGGTGAAATTTAAGCATAAAGTTTCAGTTTTTTTCAAAAATTTGTCCGTTTACAAAAGGAAATTTTTCTAGCAAGGAAAACTGTGAACATGACATAATTTTTTTTACAAATAGGCCGAAAGTACTTGTACTCACACGCCAAGTTCCAGGTCTGGGACTTCGTTTCTCTTCGCTAAAAAAAATCCCAATTTTTTCAAAAATGTCAAAAATTTCACTTTTTAGGATTTGATATCTCTGGTGGGGCACGAGATAAAAATCTGAAGTTCTGGTTTCTGAGAGTATTGAATGGTAGTGCTAAGCACAAGAAATTCCAAGATGGAGATTTGACTACAAGCTGAGATATAGCAAGGGCAACATGTCAAAAGAATACTGCCAAACTATTGTTTTGTTGTAGTCACAGCTAAGTATTTATCTCCGAGTGCCACTTAAATTTATGTTTTTGATTATCTTTAAATAATAGTAACAGAAAATAAAGCCCTTTGCAAAGCTTAGCAATTAATTAAAAAAATAATTATGCCTAAGGCCATACATTTTGTATGGTTTCAGTAATTTTTGTTGTAAGTAATTTTAGTAACTAAAAGAAACCTCAGCACTTTTACATAAAGAAAAAAAAATATTTTTATAGAAGACCTGAAACAAAAACAGAACAGGGAAAGAGAAAAGCTTTTAATGTTGTCAGACTTGTTGAGACATGATCAAACATGTCAAAACACATTCTTACTTGTTGGTTTAAAAACCATAATTTTGATCTTTCTCAAAATTTTATTTGTAGGAACTAAGTCTTGTCATTTCTTGATAACTTGATTGAAGACCTTGGACCTACTGGCTCACAGAAAAAAACTTTGAAATCACTATGTGCAAATCTCAGTTCATTAATAATTCCTAGCTTACTTCTTATGCAAAAATGTCATTTTCTGCAGTATAAATTTTGAAAGGGCTTTGGATATCTTTACTTTCTAAAAATTACTTGAGGCTGATGCATGGTAACGTCGTATAATGTTTCATTTACAGGAATATACTTATGGTAGGAACAAGTTTTAGGGATTGGCAAGCAGCATTAAAATTGTGGTTTTTAAACCAACAAGCAGGAATGTGTTTTGACACATTTGATCATGTCTCAACAGGTATGCCAACATTAACAGCTTTTCTCTTTCCCTATTCTGTTTTTGTGTCAGGTCTTGTATAAAAATATTTTTTTTTCTTTATATAAAAGTGCCGAGGTTCCTTTTGGTTACTAAAATTACAAAAAAATCCCTGCCGGCCCGGCCTGCAGGCAGAGGTAGATTTCGAAGTTAAGTATACTAATTTCACCAACAAAAACTAAATCATTATTAGATATAAATCCACTTTAACAGTTTTATCTGTCTGCTTTTGACGCGTTTATGTTTCCTTTTTTATAAAATAGCTGGTTTTATCAGAATCATGTTAAGGCGATATTAAAAAAAATATTTTTCCATACTCAACAACTCGAAATTTTCTGCACATTTTCAGATTAATTTTTAATAAAAAAAAAATATGAAACATGCTGACGTGATTTTTGAAAAGATTTATAAGCGACCTGTGTTTTTATTTTTCTTTCAATTAATTAAAACTTGATTAATAAACCATTATTTTCTCAGTAGGGCAATATTTTTCGTTTCTAACACAATCGCTTCGGGAAATTCTGTTCAAAATGCCCACTTTGACATCATTTTTTGAAATACATTCTGCTTCTATCAAAAAATCGATCATTACTGTACATTATATAGTTTCTGAATAAGAGAATCTAGCAATTGGATGCGTTTGAGAGCAAAAATGAATTTAAAAATGAGTAAGATAATAGACAGTTTGGATTTGAATGCACCCTTAATAAGATTATTTTCTTTTTCAACCGCTATGTATTTTTAATTTGTTTTTGCTTTAAGAATTGGCCCTATCAAAAACTTGTCTATATAAATGTTGACGACAATATTAAGAAGATATATGATAAATTCATGGAGATTTTATATCTTGTGAATTGACGGAGTTATGAAAAATTTTCTTCTTCAACCTTCTTTTTTTTTCGTTTTTTTTTCGGTACGAATTGGTCCTATCAAAAACTTGTGAATATAAAAGTTGTAGATAATATTAAGGAGATGTATAATAAAATTATTGGACTTGATATCTTGATAATTGACGAAGTAAGGAATTTTTTTCTCCCCAAAACCCTTTTTTTTGCGCCCCTTGAGCCTATTTTAAATTTTATCAAAAATATGTGATGCATGAATTTTTGGCGCTATTTTTAGAAGTAATAAAAACTTTAAACTGATTTGATATGTACAACAATTAAGAAGTTATGGGGTTTTTTCGGTTTTCATAAAACCCCTCCCTATTTCCATCCCCTTTGTCCGCTTTTGCCCATTAACGAACTTGACAGAGAT
The DNA here is from genome assembly GCA_963932465.1 of Maratus speciosus. Lineage (NCBI taxonomy): Eukaryota > Metazoa > Arthropoda > Arachnida > Araneae > Salticidae > Maratus > Maratus speciosus. The sequence goes on from OZ010799.1 coordinate 188,065,874, forward strand.
TTTATATCCCTTGATTTTATGTATCAGTTTGGAAGAGATTTGTGCAGAATTGCGGAAGTTATCGTGTCCAGAAGAAAGTGATAACACAATTGCTTCGGGAAATTCCATTCAAAATGCCCACTTTGACATAATTTTTTGAAATATATTCTGCGTCTATCAAAAAATCGATCATTGCGGTACATTATATAGTTTCTGAATAAGCGAATCTACCAATTAAATGCATTTGAGAGCAAAAATGAATTTAAAAATGAGTCAGAAAATAAGCAGTTTGGATTTGAGTGCATCCTTAATGCAATGATTTTTCCAACACAATCCGCTTCGGGAAATTCGGTTCAAAATGCCCACTTTAACAGCATTTTAAAAAATATATTCTGCCTCTATCAAAAAATCGACCATTACGGTACATTATATAGTTTCTGAGTAAGAAAACGTACCAATTGGAAGCCTTTGAGAGCAAAAATGAATTGTAAAATGAGTAAGAAAATACGCAGTTTGGATTTGAATACACCCTTACTTAGATGATTTTTTTCTTCAACCGCTATGTATTTTTAATTTGTTTTTGCTGTAAAAATTGGTCCTATCCAAAACTTGTCTATATAGATGTTGTAGACAATATTAAGAAGATATATGATAATTTCATGGGGATTTTATATCTTTTGAATTGACGGAGTTATGGATTTTTTACTTCTTCAAACCCCCTTTTTGTTTTCGTTTTTAATTTTTTTTTGCGGTACGAATTGGTCCTATCAAAAACTTGTGAAAGTAAAAGTTGTAGATAATATTAAGTAGATTTATAATAAAATTAATTGGAACTGATATCTTGAGAATTGACAAAGTTATGAATTTTTTTCTCGCCAAAACCCTATTTTTTGCGCCCCTTGAGCCCATTTTTAACTTTATCAAAAATCTGTGATACATAAAATTTTGGCCCTATTTTTAGAAGTAATAAAAACTTTAAACTGATTTGATATGTACAAAAATTATGAAGTTATGGGGGGTTTTCGGTTTTCACAAAACCCCTCCCTATTTCCATCCCCTTGGTCCGATTTTGCCCATTAACGAACTTGACCGAGATTTTATGCTCTTTGATTTTATGTATCAGTTTGGAAGAGATTGGTGCAGAATTACGAAAGTTATCGTGTCCAGAAGAAAGTGATATATATAGATAGATACATAGATAGATAGACAGATAGCTAGCTAGATAGATAGATAGATAGATAAAGTTTTTTACTAAGGGTGGTTTTGGGTTCTAGGAGTCATGATCGGTGTAGATCTGCAAAAATTTTTCAGAAATTCCAGCATAGGAACGATCCCAATAGGTGAATTTCATACGAAATCTACCTAAAAACATTACTGAAACCATACAAAATGTACGCCTTAGGCATAATTATTTTTTAAATTAATTGCTAAGCTTTGCAAAAGGCTTTATTTTCTGTTACTATTATTTAAAGGTAATAAAAAAAAATAATTTAATTGTCACTCTGAGATAAATACTTAGCTGTGACTACAGCAAAACAATAGTTTGGCAGTATTCTTTTGACATGTTGTCCTTGCCATATCTGAGCTTGTAGTCAAATCTCCATCCTGAAATTTCTTGTGCATAGCACTACCATACGATACTCTCAGAAACCAGAACTTCAGATTTTTATCTCGTGCCCCACCAGAGATATCTAAGCCTAAAAATTGCGATTTTTGACATTTTTGAAAAATTTGGGATTTTTTTTAGCGAAGAGAAACCAAGTCACAAATCTGGAACTTGGCGTGTGAGTACAAGTACTTTCGGCCTATTTGTAAAAAAAAAATGTGTCATGTTCACAGTTTTCCTTGCTAGAAAAATTTAGTCTTGTAAACGGACAAATTTTGGAAAAAAACTTAAACTTTATGCTTAAATTTCACCAATAAACAGTTAGTTTCGGAAACTACTCTATTACCAGATTTTTAGCCCAATGGATTCTGCACAAATTGCATCAATCCGCACTTGAATTGGAGAAATAAACGATGAATTATTTACAATTCCGTAAACCTTTCATGTGAGAAAATTGCTGCAAACGATGAAACAAAGATGGCCGCCATGCACAAACAAAAAATAATAAAATTAAAATAATAGTCATTTTGAACTTCCATTATGTTAGGGCTGTTAAAAATGGTCTAGCAACCAGTGCTGGACCACTTGAAATGGATTGACCCATGTTTAATTTTGAAATAGATTTTTCAAAACAAACATTCTTAAAATACCAGGCAGAGCCGGGTACTTTAGCTAGTATATATATATATTCAAAACGTAAAGATGATCAAGTGGAAGCGATTTCTGCTGATCTAAGCATCTAAACGGAGTAGGAAACCAACTGGTTTCATTTAAGAGGGACATTGAGAGATGGACGAGGCTTAAAGGCGCCAGAAAAAGGAATTCTGGTTCTCTAAAGGGAGGCGTTCGTTGTCACTTGCTCCCGGCATATGTTTATCAGCTACTGTTATTGTTCTGATAATAGTTAATAATTTAAATTATATTTTATTTTCTGAGAAAATGTTATAGAATTTGTTTTTTTCTTCATTGTTATTAAGGAAAATTTGCCATCGCCAATGTTTATTCAATCAATGATTTTGTATTTAAAATTTTGAATTAAAAGCTTTGGTATGTAATTATCGATTAAATAAATTGAAATGATCTGAAAGAAGGATAACTATTTAAGGTTATGTGGGGCAACTGGGCCATGATTTTACAATGTGGCTCTGGAGATTCTGGCAATTCAGCTTCAAAAGGCTAATATTCATTTGAATTAAAGTCTGAACTTTTGTAAATGTATTCAGTTAGGTTCCCTCTATCAAACAAAAATGTTCAACATTACATTTTAATATCTAATATATATATATATATCATCTTTCTTCCCTCATGGGTCCAGTTGCCCCATAAGTGGACCAGGAGGGTCTATGTTCTACATGCGTTTGTTTTCTTTAATATTGGGTTTTGGGTCCTGTTCGAAAAAATGTGAACAACTAAAAAAAAAAAAAATTAAACCAGGCAGATCATGTACATTATATATCAAGTAAAGGGCAATGCAAGGGAAACCTTTACTGTCAATGTATCTAAAAAAAGCACTCGAAGTGAAAATATTAGATTTATTTATACAAAAAACATAAAACTTATGTAAGAACTTGTATACTTTAGTATAGGGTAACTCCGGAAGAGTCGCCGCATACGGGATAGATGCCGCACCCCTTATATTTCTTGTAATTATCGATAGATGGTCGTCAAACGCACAGTATAGGTGCGCAATGAGATTATTTTAACCAGTGTATAGTGTGAATCCCATTTCGATGTTTACTTGTAGAAGTACAATCCTTAATTTGACGTAAGTGCATGATTTCACTGTTTAATCTTTTAAACACGTTATGTTTAAATACTTTTTATACACTAATTACTAGATGCATGCATGATTTCGAAGTCAAAACTAAGTGTAGCGTTTGTATAGAGTACTGGCTGATGGTTATGCCATTTTTCTTAGCGATGGCAGGTAACTGTGATGGCCGACATCTGCACCATGCAAAATGGGATACATGCTGCATTGCTATTCCGGTATACATGCAGCAGTTTCTTTTGTACGGGATGATTAAGTCTATTAACTTTTCCTTTTCTTTTTGCACAGACTAACCATGTTAGGCATGTTATCAATTTTACTAAAACCAAAGGAGAAAAAGGGGGAATAAAAAGTAAGAAGGGCAAGAAAGATGCAACTCAAGATGATAATAATGAAAAATTGGATTATACGTAGCGCAGACTTCCTTTGCAAACTACTCCAAAAAAGAGGAAGTGTAATTGGCTTCGTTGCATCATGAGTTTAAATGTAGTTACATAAAGACTGTATTTTTTCGACACTTTTTCTGTAGATTGTAGTCGAAAAAACAGGTCTCTTAACCCATTCGGGACCATAGGTGCATATAAGCACCTTCATAAAGAGCTTACAAAATTAGTTTCTGGCACCAGTAAAAAAGAAAAGTAATATTTGCTTTGTTTAGTTAGAACATTTTCATGATTATTTAAGTAAAGGTGACTTCTTTTAAAAAAGTGATACCAACGGAATAAAATTTGTGTAAAAGCCACCGGTCCCGAAAGGGTTAACAAATAAATTATGTAAACACAATTTTAGCTTTTTTTCTTTTCTCTTTCTAATACATTGATGTTACGTTGTTGCTGAAATAACAATTAAAATTTAATGTAAAAAAATTAAGTCGATAATTTTAATACTGAAAGTAGGCAACAATTATTAATTTGAATCTACTAATACGTTTCATTGTACTCATTCAGTTTCATTTTGTTATTACATCGTTAATTATCGTCCAGATATGAATATTTTTTGAATATTTTTATTTATAACTTCATTCTGTTCTACAAGCGCGGCATAACTACCGCACAAGTGCGGCGTCTGAGCCTGAATGTATGGGTGACGCGCCGCAGTGTAATGTTTTAGAAAAAACTGTTAAAAAATATTAATAATTGGTTTTGAAATTTTTGACGAAGTACACGCGTTGTATATTTAACATTAAATAGCACAGCATATTTTTTATTTTTTATTTTATGTCCACCATGGCACTTTATACACAAATTCAAAAAAAAATGTGCGGCATAAATCCCGGAATTACCCTAGGTAATAAGTATAAAAGCTACATGGATATTTTAAGAAAAAAATAACAATATAAATCTATGAACAAACGGCTACGTAAGTACTTAAGTATCTCATTCTCTTCTTTGTTTACCACAATGGAAGTTCGATATGCCCAATAAACCTGCAGAGAATGTAACCCTATTTTTATATCGAACAGAACTATTTTTTATTCGTTTCGATAATTTTCTAATAATCTCACTTTGCCTTATGTACGCTTCTTCATCTGTATCGTAAAAGTTCGAGCTATAGCTATCACACTTAAGAAATTTGGTTTGATACCGCAACATGTGTTTTTTTAATTTTATTATGTAATTTTAATAAAGTATTATGTAATTTTCTTTATTGCAAGCAAAAAAAAAAACAATGGAGAAATTAATTTCCCGTAGTAAGAGAAACTCAAAAAGATATTTATAACTATTGGGGTAGCAGGATCCCATATGGCCCAGTTACACCTGATATATGCCCCAGTTACCCCATTCTTGAAAACTTTGTGGGGTAACTGGAACACCGGACATTTGAAACGTGAAGTAAATATGTATAGATACCTAATAATATTAATGTATTTATGTGTCTAATCTTTAAATAAAAAGATTATTTAAAAAAAAGTACTTTCCGTATTTTAATAAAAAGCCGTAGAAGTTCAACCAAATGGACGTTGTTTTAAAAAAAAGAAAACCTAAATTTTCGGCAACCTATCAGAGAAAAGGCAGAGTTATGATTGAGTTGACACACGTTGTTTTAAGATGTAGGGAGGGAGGTGCAATGTTGGCAAAAGCTAAAACATAAAAAAACATCAACTTTTTTTTATAAAATAGTCTATATCCCAGTTACCCCAGTTTACCTTATATTAAAAACTGCTTTGCCGTGTATTGCTATTGTAATACAATTAAGAGAACATTTTTTTTTAAAGAAAAAACTTAAAGTTGCTCTTTATGGGATTCGAAAACTGAATTCTTTGGGAAATATTCTGTTGTCTGTATCCGTGTAAAGAGAGCTTATTACAATTTATCGATACATATTTAGAAAAGTAGATGATTATTTTTCGTGGGGAAAAAAATAAATAAAGAAGGTAGGGCTGGACGATATCAAAAATTTAATATCGCAATATATCAACGAGTTAATATCAATATCGGTGATATATCGTGATAACTACTTTAAAGTGTGAGGGAATAGAAAAATTTCTTATTGCTAAAGACAAATGGTATAGTAGGAATAATTTTATTGCAAATAGTTGTAGAAAGCAAAGAATTAATGTTTTATACCTATTTGCTGACGCAATATTCTTTAAATATATATATATATATATATATATGATACAAATAAATACTTTAGAAAAAGGAACCAATATTTGTTATCTATTTGCACTTATATCATTGATTACATAGTAGTTTTCTTTAGCTTGTTCTCGATTCTTTTTGTTTTATGTATTATTTATGAATAACTTTTTAACTATTTAATTTTATCGCGTAAACGGAGAATATTATTTTAAAAAAAACTTTACTAGATAAACTAAAATGTTCTCAATTTTAGTACGTTGATGATTTTAAAATGATTAAAATAAGTGAAAAGCAAAAACTGAAACAGATTTAATGTCATAATTGCATGTACTCGTAATTAAATAGTCTTCAGTGAATGACAGATGCAGCAGAAATTTTATTTTTTAATCTTTTTCTAAGAGTATCAATACATTCTTAATAGTTAAAATATTAAGAAAATTTCTCTGTCTTTATACCTTCATATTTGTTTATCTATGGATGAATAAAACATTAAAATTTTTAAAATATACATATTCAAATCCCATTTGGAAATAGACCTATGCTAAGTAAAGTTCACTTTTTTATAAATATTTTGTAAGTAACATCTAGACCAATAACAACATATTTTTCCAGAAAGAAACTAACAAAAAAGAAAAACATACCATAAAATTCTACTTGATTACGCAAAATACTCGGTTTGATATTTAAATCTGTTTTTTATTTCGAAAGTGCCACTGAATTTAAAAGCAAAAAAAAAAAAAAAAAAAAAAAAAAAAAAAAGAAAAAAAAAAAGAAATGTTGCAAATGAAAAAAAATAGAAATAAAATAAAGTTATTGGCTAACAAAAACAAATGCATAAATAAAACAATCGATATTCTGCATTAGATTTCAAGAAGTTCGAAATCAGAGAGTCTTGGTTAGTTCAAAGAGATCATTGCATTATAAATTTATGAAAATACCCATAACATTTATTTTAAAAGATTAATAAACAAAAAAATTTAAAACATTAATAATCATATAATTATTTACAAATGAATATACATCTTATAGATACCCACGCCTTGTCCGGATGGCTTTTTAAAAAGCCGTGATGACAGAAAACTCCACCTCCCCCCCTCATTTTAGCGCGAGAACACATTATTCAAATTCTATTCTTTTAACCCTTACCCGGGCAAAGCAATTCTGTGGCTGAAATGTTGAAAATATAGACTGCCAACAGAATCTAGAAACAAAGTGATTTGAAAATAAGAAGAGCCGTTTTATCATGTGCATTATAAAAGCAAAATATTTTAATAAAAACATTCTGGTGAGAATCTATCAATTTTGAATACAAATGAAGGGGGAAGCATATTCCCACTACCCGAGTAAGGGTTAAATAATATAAAAAGGACCGTGAAAGTGTCATCAAGTTTGTGGTGCTTAAGTGCAGACCGATTTCTTTCAAATTTTCAGCTAGTTGAAATAATAGTAAATTAGGCTGTGTAAGAAATTTTTATTAAAATTTAATTATTTATTAGAAAGTTACAACGCCTTCCGAAACTTCGAATGAAAAGCAGGAAAGCATCTGCGGTTTGTTTTCGTTTATTCACCTGGCTCCGAGAAATCGGAAGTCACATGTTTACACAATCAGATCATTATGTTTTTCAATGCAGAAAGAAACCATGGATAGAGCTTTTATTTGTTTATTTTTTCTTTTTAACTCAAATATCTACTTTAGTTTTATTATTTTTAAGTACTATCTTTTTTCAGTATTGTAAACGTGTTTCTGATGTAAATAATTTTCGGGGAAAGAGAGTGTTCAATGTGGATAGATTTTTTTTTCTCTTACGTTAAAAAAATTCGCTATTAAAACATCTGCTTTAATATTATGGTTTTTTAGTATTGAAAACGCATTCTTGACGTAAATCGCGCACTGTTTTTTTTGTATTTTGGGAGAGGAGGTGGGGAGGAGGGCGGCGGTAGATATATATGTTTTTTTTTAAAATTAAAATGAAACGAAATTCGGAATCGACAAGGTCCAATGGTTGCTGGATTTCGAATTTTGTACTGTATATTTATGTATAAAAATTCAAGTACAGGATTTTTCAGATTATTTGTGCGTCTGTGCCGGCCATAGAACATGGTATATCAATTTTAGTCATCTTGATCTTATCACTTAAGTAATTATAAGTACTAGGGTTGTCTCTAAGCCGCTTTAGCAGGGCGCACCGGCTGGCGGCCCTATTTCTATTTACGGCTATTTATTTCTATTTTACGCCTGGTGGCCCTTTTTATTTCTATTTTGCGCCCAGCGACCCTTTTTATTTCTATTTTGCACCCGGCGGCTCTTCCGAAATTCTTCCGATGCGCTCGGCTGCCTTTTTAACACTTCCTATACGCCCCGTGGCAATTCAGTTGATCTCGGGAAAATATCGCAAATTCTAGGGACTCTAAACAAATCAGCTCAAAATATTTTTTGTAAACAAGGTACAAGTGTGCCCTTTTATTAGAATAGTATTCCCTTTTTGAAAAAAAGTATCCTTTTTTAGAATATTGTCCCCTTTTTGAAAAATCCCCCCCGGCGGCCCTTTTTTCCTAGAGTCAACACTAAGCACGTAAACCTATAAAATTTTTAATGTAAATTAAAATGAAAGGAAAATGTGGTCAAAGAAAATCAAAACTTTTAAACAATGAAAAAAGAAAATAGATTTTTAAATTATTACTCTGTAGTTTTTTAAGCAAAAATAAAACTTCAAAATTTCTATTAAAAATGTATTATATAACTATTATTTTTACCAAAAAAGAGAGAGAGAGAAAAGTAAAGTAAGGGAAACTATCAATTCGACGTATACTGGGAAAAAGTTCAAACCCGACCCAGTCTTCAAATTAAATTCTTGCATCGTCTCAGAAATTTGTGCCCGATTTTACCCGAACCCGACCCGACACGCGGTTCGTGTAGACCAACCATTTTAAAAGAAAGTCAGGAATATATTTTATGAAAAAAAAAACTATATATTTGAACATTAATGAGTGTATATGTATTCAATTTTGTACTAAAAAGATAAATTTGATATTACAGAATATTAATTCTTTTTATATTGCATTAAAATATGAATTTATTTTCTTCCACTTCGAGTTTGTGATGAAGTGTGCCGGGTGTCGGTCGGGTTGACTTTAAGCAGAGTTTTCGGGTTTGGCTCTGGTAAGACGCGACCCGTGCCGCACTACACCCCGAGTGAGCAGAAAAAAAGGCCGACCCAGCCTGCATGTCCAGAGCAAAAAGCAAACACGGCTTCAGTCTAATGACACGAAGTTAATCCAAGCGTTCCAGTCCGGTTTGCAGACACCCAGTATAATGGCATTTAATAATATTACATTTACAGACTTTAAAAATAAGGCCCGGATGTAGTAATATTTTTTATTTTTATTGTTCTTTTTTATCTTTTTGCTCATTTATGTCATTTTTTAAAACACGATTTTTTTTTTGTCTTATTTAAAATTAGATAAATTATATAATAATAAAAAAAAAAAAATCAGAAATATATTTTCATTGAAAAATTACAACTGGAATTCGTTTAACTAATTTCCACGCCCGTGTGAATATTATCAATAAAATCAATCAGTAAAGTAAATCATATAAATAAAGAAAAATCAGGGAAATAAAGTAAATCAATTCTTACCTTGAATTTAGTCCATCATATTGTAGAGGATGATTATATCTAAGATGGCTCCATAAATTAGAAGTAGCTTTTGCAAATACCGGTCGAACGCATATACTGCATACTGCAATTTTTTCATTTATTACTTCACCATTTTCATTACCTGGGCATCCAAAATATTGCCACACGTTACTCTTAGCCTCGTTTTTTTTTTAAATCACTTGATTATAATTCGGGGATCCGTTTCGGGCATCCCGACACCGTACGTTCATCTTACTATAAAATATAAAATCACTGCCGATAACTCGCTCGAGAAGACCATACGAACGAGCATTGAATGAAGCCTATAGACAATAGCAATTATTGACTCAACAATGAACAGATGTTCTAGCTCATGTCATTGGCCAGGACGTATCAAAGACTTGATATGTTCTAATATGTCTAGACCAATAGTAGCAGCGAAATTAAATCAACGACGATTAAAACATTATTCAGTAACGAAAGGACATATGTATGTTGATATATTAGAATATGAATTATTCTGGGTCTGGGATATCAACGAAAGACAGATTATCACGGGAGGGGAGTTTAGAATAAAGCGGGGCTGCGAATTAATGCATCTATCGGATGAGAGAAAGGATTGAAGAAGTCATTGGCCAGGACGTATCAAAGACTTGATATGTTCTAATATGTCTAAACCAATAGTAGCAGCGAAATTAAAACAACGACGATTAAACCATTATTCAGTAACGAACGGACATATGTATGTTGATATATTAGAATATGAATTAGTCTGGGTCTGGGATATGAACGAAAGACAGATTATCACGGGAGGGAATTTAGAATAAAGCGGGGCTGCGAATAAATGCGTCTATCGGATGAGAGAAAGGATTGAAGAAGTTATTGGTTACGCAATATTCGGGGCTTTTTCTTCTTGCGGTTCGAAGTCGTGGTGCGGGAAAAAAATGTTATTGAGATATATAAGTAGAGCCAGAGATTAGATATCGCTATTGGGATATATCGTTAGAGTCAGAGCTTACATATTGTTATTGCGACAGTTAAAAAATATCAATATTTGACCGATATATTGATAATTAATCCAGCCCTAAAAGAAGGTAAAACGTTTATGTAAAAAACTGTCGTACTATTGGTAAAACTATTGGTACTGTGATGCAGTTAAATATTTATATTTGAACTTCAAAATTTTCTTTAGTTGTAAGATGTTTAAGAGAAATAACCTTGAATTACAGTTTTTGGGATTTGAAGACTGAATTATCTGAGAAATGTTCTCTGCTATATGCATCTAAGTAAAGAGACTTAATATGCACACGAAATGCCAATATGGTAGAAATATTAGGTATACACTAAAAGTATTGGTAAAAAAAATGACAAGATATTCATTATCAATATGGTACAAAATTATTAAAATGTAGACATCCTAATTTTGGGTCAATATCTCGTGCGTGTAATATTAGTAATACCCAATGTAACGCCCAATGCAAACACTGTTATCTCAATATAGTTTGTACTAGTGTATAAACTAATAAAAATTAATGATTACTATAATATAAACTCATATTTTATATGTATATATGCTTTATATATTTAAATCAATTATTATTAAAACATGAAAACATATTTTATTAATCGAGAATGATTTACTTGATTTTATGCCGTGTCTTTGGCAGTTTATATTACCATGGTTGTTAACAAATCTCTTTTTAGTTATAGCATTTTTAAAAATAATGACATTTTTTTAAATGGCACATGGCTTAAAAATTTTCTGAAACTTAAATACCTTAATATCCTCTTGGTCTTCTAAAGCCGCTTGCAGAAGCACATGGCAAAAGATTAGAATCCAAAAAATCATTTGGTCTTGATAGGATTTCATTTTTTACTGGTACAACTAAGAAGAAAAACGGTAGAAATTATAAATAATACATTTGCATTTTTATATTAAACTAGGCATTCATAAAAAAGAGTCACTTTCATAGGGAATGGTGTAATCTAGTTACACAAAACTGTTAATTATGAATTTACTATAAGAGCAATAAAAAATGGTCAGCGAATTAATACAATTCAAGGTTTAAACCATGAAATATACAAAAGCCATTCTCTTAAGAAATTCCCTAGAATCCACATAATTTAAAGTATTTGAAATGTTTCTTATCATGAAAAATCAGCAAATATTATTCTATAACAATAAAAGTAAACATTATGAGCAAATAATATAATCGTTATTTAAGGTTATTTTATTGAAAAATAAAATAAAAAGCAATAAAAAAAAGCAATTTAACAAATTACAACGACCATTTGGAAAATGGTTTTTTCAAAGACTAAAATTTAAGACATAAAAAATCGCACGGAGTTGATCATACATTACGTACGTCATGAATTAAACATTAATAGTGTTATTAAACGTAAAAATTGCAAACGACAAAAATCGCCTGCGAATCCTCAGATTTCCTGAAACTGACGAATTATCCACCTGAAACTTACGTGTTATCCAAGCATTTCATTGGCTGTTCGGGAAAAGGCTTTTCCATCGTCAGATTTCCAAGAAATCTGACGACCAATTTTAAATGAAATTTCATTCTTAAACTTCTAAACATCCGACAATATTACTTTTTACAACGTCGGATAGAGAAAAAAAAAATGTACTTTTAAAAGCAATTTGTTTGAAAGCTGGATCTCAATTTGTTTCTGAGTTATTAATTTTTTTTGTAGTTTTTATTACTTTTTTGTCATAGTGGCAACAGAAGGTATCCATCTCTGTTGAAAGTAAAGGGAAATATAGATTACTGTATAGACCAATGAGAAAACAAATAAAATGCGGATTCAACCAATAAAAACCTTCAGATATGCTTTTGATTTCCTACCCTGACGAGAACAATAACCATTTTTCGAAATTGTTAATAAATGGGAAACAAATTAATACAGTTCTATATTTAAAACGTTAAAATCACAAAAAAAACATTCTCTTAAGAAATTTCCTAGAATCCACTTAATTTAAAGTATTTGAAATATTTCTTGTCATGAAAAGTCAGCAAAACTTATTCTAGAACAATAAAAGTAAACATTATGAGAGAATGTTGTAATCGTTATTTAAGCTTATTTTATTGAAAAATAAAGTAATAAGTAATAAAAAATGAATGGAAACAAATTAATACACTTCAAGATTTAAACCATTAAATTTACAAAAAACATTCTCTTAAGAACTTTCCTATAATACTCTTAATTTAACGTTTTTGAAATGTTTCTTTTTATCATGAAAAGTAAGAAAAAATATTATAGAACAATAAAATGAAACATTATCAGAGAATGATGTAATCTTTATTTAAGGTTATTTTATTGAAAAATAAAATCACAAGCAATAAAAAAGGAATAGGAAAAAAATTAATACAGCTCTATATTTAAAACATTAAAATTACAGAAAAATGTCTTAGAATCCACTTAATTTAAAGTTTTTGAAATGTTTTTTTATCATGAAAAGTAAAACAAAAACTATTTTAGAACAATAAAATGAAACATTATGAGAGAATGATGTAATCGTTATTTAATGTTATTTTATTGGAAAATAAAATAAAAAGCAATAAAAAATGAATGGGTAACAAATTAATACAGTTCAAGATTTAAACCATTAAATTTACAACAAACATTCTCTTAAGAACTTTCCCAAACTCCCTTAATTTAAGGTTTTTGAAATGTTTTTATCATGAAAAGTCAGGAAAAATATTCTAGAACAATAAAATGAAACATTATGCGAGAATAATGTAATCTTTATTTAAAGTTATTTTATTAAAAAATAAAATCACAAGCAATAAAAAAGGAATAGGAAAAAAATTAATACAGTTCTATGTTTAAAACATTAAAATTACAGAAAAATGTCCTAGAATCCACTTAATTTAAAGTTTTTGAAATGTTTTTTTATCATGAAAAGTAAAACAAAAACTATTTTAGAACAATAAAATGAAACATTATGAGAGAATGATGTAATCGCTATTTAAGATTATTTTATTGAAAAATAAAATCACAAGCAATAAAAACTGAATAGAAAACAAATTAATATAGTTCTATATTTAAAACGTTAAAATTACAAAAAAATAAATAAATAAATAAATAAATAAATAAATAAAATAACTTCTCTTAAGAAATTTATAGAATCCACTTAATTTAAAGTATTTGAAATGTTTCTTATCATGAAAAGTCTGCAAAAAATGTTCTAGAAAAATAAAAGTAAACTTTATGAGAGAATGATGTAATCGTTATTTAGTGTTAATTTATTGGAAAATAAAATAAAAAGCAATAAAAAATGAATAGGCAACAAATTAATACAGTTCAAGATTTAAACCATTAAATTTACAACAAACATTCTCTTTAGAACTTTCCCAAAACTCTCTTAATTTAAAGTTTTTGAAATGTTTTTTATCATGAAAAGTCAGAAAAAAATATTCTAGAACAATAAAATAAAACATTATGAGAGAATGATTTAATCGTTATTTAAGGTTATTTTACTGAAAAATAAAATCACAAGCAATAAAAAATGAAAGGGCAACTAATTAAAACTGTTCTATATTTTAAACACTAAATGTAGAAAACCTTCTGACAGTCTTGGAAAAGGGCAAAATTGTAATGTTGTTTTCTCTGGATTATTTTTTAATTGCTAAAAAAAGATGATTATACAAAAAAAAAAACTTAATTACGAATACGAATATAATCCTTGGAAGCACTAATCATTGTTCAATGAAAAATACATTAAAATACAATGTTAAAAATACATTAAATCAATAGAATTACATTACTTTAAATGTTGCTTGTATTGCAGTGAAACCTGGAACTTAGTGAACGTATTAACACCGGCTTGTGAGGGAGGGGGTTAAGAGATTTCCTAGAATCCACTTAGCTTAAAGTATTTTAAATGTTTCTTGTCATGAAAAGTCAGAAAAAAGTATCCCAGAACAATAAAAGTAAACATTATGACAGAATGATGTAATAGTTTTTTAAGGTTATTTTATAGAAAAATAAAATCAGAAGCCATAAAAAACGAACAGGCAACATATTAATTCAATTCAAGATTTGAAACGTTAAAATTACAAAAAGCATTCAAAATTACAAAAAAAAACCATCTGTTAAGAAATTTCCTAGAATCCACTTAATTTAAAGTATTTGAAATGTTTCTTATCATGAAAAGTCAGCAAAACTTATTCTAGAACAATAAAAGTAAACATTATGACAGAATGTTGTAATCGTCATTTAACGTTATTTTACTGAAAAATAAAATAAAAAGTAATAAAAAATGAATGGGTAACAAATTAATACAGTTCTGCATTTAAAACATTAAATGTACAAAAAACATTCACTTAAGAAATTTTCTAGAAACCACTTAATTTAAAGTACTTGAAATGTTTCTTATCATGAAAAGTCAGATTTTTTTTTTTTTCTACAACATAAAAGTGAAGATTATGAGAGAATGATGTAATAGTTTTTTAAGGTTATTGTATTTTGTATTGAAAAATTAAATCACAAGCCATAGAAAAGGAATGGGCAACATATTAATACAGTTCTAGATTTGAAATGTTAAATTTACAAAAAACATTCAAAATTACAAAAAACATTATCCTAAGAAATTTTCTAGGATCCTTTTAATTTAGAGTATTTGAAATGTTTCGTACAAAAAACAACCTCTCAAAAAATTTTCTAGAATCTATTTAATTTAAAATATATTTGAAATGTTTCTTATCATGAAAAAATCAGCAAAAAAAATTTTTTAGAACAATAAAAGTATGCCTAATGAGAGAACGATGTAAAAAAAAGATTTTTTTTAACTATATTATATATAAAAAAAAACCCACGAGCAATAAAAAGTTTTCAACTCCACACAGAGCTAAAACAAAAGAATTTAAATCATTATTCATGTTTACAAGATCTTTTTACTACGATATTTACAAAAATTAACTTAAGGGGTCTCAGGACTCTTAAAGCTCTAAAATTTTCAAAATTTTAATTTTTTTAGATGTTAAACTTCTATGTTTTCTGAACATTTTGACATAATTGTTATCTTGAAATTCCTATTAGAACAGAAGTTATGGCATTTAGAATTATACTCGCTCAATAGCTGAAGCGGTGTTTCCAAAAGTTTGAAGTCATTTTTCTCCAAATGACGTTTTTGGGCATAACGCGCACGATATCTCGAAAACTTCTGAATATTTTTTATGAAATTTCCAAAACATATGTTTCATGTTAGTCTGTATAAACTGAACCTAAAATTTCCTATTTATTGTAAAAATAAAATATTTTTTTAGGGATTTATATTGTTGAAATTTTCTAAATTTTGCATTAGCTAAATACAACTTTGTATTAAAAATATAAAAATGCTTTAAATACAAATTTATTTATGTTCCATGTAATTATTATAATCTGAGGTTTAAGTAGGCACCAAAATTTTCATTCTAGTTCCAAAATTTATTTTGTAATCGTGCGCATAAGCTGTTATGCCGATTTTCTGCTCCTCAAATGTTTGACAGTTTGGATTCCCCTGTAAATGCTAATTCTGCATCTTGCAATTTTTCAAATATTTGAAATGAAAGAATATACTTGTATCTTTCAATCCCATTTAAAGTTGTGTCTTAATATTAAATACATTTTAAGATATTAAATGTTGAAAATGGTCCTTTTTTTTCATTTTTTCCAATTTTAAGAGTTCTGAGACCCCTTAATTCAAAGCTTTTAAATCTTTACATCCAATTAAAAATCAGTATGAAAATTATTTTAGAATAATAAAAAAGTTCCACTTCCATATACTGATGTTACCCAGTTATTTAAAACTGTTACTTGAATAGAAAAAAAAATATAAGCAATAAAAAAATGCCCATGAATCTATCTGTTAATATAAATTTCGTCTCGGCCCAAACATTCTCACAAAATTCCGAGCATGGGATGAGTGACGGATACTCAAACAAATAGTAAAACTAACAAGGAAGGTTTCCTTACCGCGGGCACACTCAAATATTTTGAAAAAAAAAAACTAATTAAACCACTTATGTATGTAATAAAGGAGCAGTCAAATTTATGGAAATTACAATAGAAAGTCTGTAAAAAAAATAAAATACTTTCGAGTATTTGGCGCGAAAGGCGAAAGCGTCAGGCGATTTGGCGAGCAGTATTTTTCCTCGCCAAAAGCAAACGATTTTAATGCACCTGAAAATTGCTTGTTAATTGATTTTTAGAATGCGTGTAAATAGTATTTAATGAATTTAAACATAAACAATGAGAGAGCTTCATAAATTTTTTGAATTACATTTTTTGTATTACATATTTATGTTGCTTGTTATTTAATTTTATTACTTTAAAAACAATTTCATATATAAAATATATTATCATATATTTAAGCGTATTCCAAAATAAAGGCAAGATGAAGAATGCTGCAGTAATTTATTTCAATTTCAATATCAAATATGCCGTTGTTTCCATAGCAACAAAATTGAATCGACAGTGCTCAATTGGACTTAATTTTGAGATTGAAACAATTTTAATTTATTTAAATTCTGTTTTAATTCATAAAATTTCATAGTTAGTTTTTATTATAAATGTATATATATATGGCAAAACTATAGGTAAATCAAACTAAAACTGACAAAACTAAAGTTATTTACATTAAATTTATTTAAACAGGTTAAATATGAAACATTTTTATCTTAAAGAGTATTCGACATAAAAAAAAGTATTTTTTGAAATTTTATTCCATCGGCAACCGATGCGGTGATAAATCGCCAAATATCGAAATGTTCATTTTTTTTACGAACGCTCTATCGAGTTTCCGCCGAAATTTTTTTATAAACATATCTATACTCAGGAGTAGAACAGTCTATAATTTTTTCAGATTTTTTTGGAGTATGCCCGTATGGAAACCTTCCTTGTAAGACGTAAATAGTTTCTAAAATTCGTTAATAAACTTTGTAATAAAAAGTAAAGAAAAAAGGTTTTGCAGGCTTAAAGTTTCTTTTTGCATAAAGTGTTAAAAGGTAACCTATTTAATTTCTGAAAAATTGAATTCAGTTTATTCAACGAAAGGGATTATTTATGAGGACGAGGACGTAAATTTTCAAACTCGCCATATCCAAAATTTAAAAAATCGTGTTTTCTCTACCAATCTATTCTATTGGTAAACATGCACCGAAAAAAACATTACAATCTTAAAAAAAAAAAAAAAAAAAAAAAAAAAAAAAAAAAAAAAAAAAAAACTTGTTTTATCCTGTATTATTGGCATTGTAAAATCTTGGTTTACAATGAAAATCAATGATTGCAGTTAGAGGTTTTTCACGATTTCCCAAAATTTGATTTTATGGATAAGGCGAATTTTGAAACTCTAGTCCTCAGATACATATACTTATATTTGGTTATTTAATAAAAGTACCAAATTACAGTTTTATTTAGCATAAAGTTGACAACTTATTCAATTTCCGTAAAATCGAATTCCGTCCAAGGAACTATTTTACTCCATTCAAATTCTTACACGTTTAATCTTTTATCTAGTGACACAACTTATAAGTACCATTAAAATAACTTGTTATAAAATTCATTTAATATATCGATTAGTTATAATAGAGTTTAGAATGAGTTATAGATATATTACTTTATATCTTTTTCCAAAAGCATTATGGGTTACACAAAACAAAAATATTTTTAAAAAGATGATTTATTTTGCCTTTGCATCCTTTCAGCTTTCTTGGCGTTGGGAGTGTGTGTGTGTGTGTGGGGGGGGGGGGGTAATTTTTCAGTTCGAAAATATTTCTATTGTAAGAACATTATATTTGTACATTTCCTAATTCTACAAAATACTAAGAAAAATATTTAAAATATAAGATTTGAGTGGGGTTGTACAAAATCCCTATAAATTCAAATTTAATTAATCCTTCTAAAATTTATTAAATGATTATGTAAATCTTCTAATGTAGTTTAAACAATTCACGAAAAATGCTTTAGAAGCTAAAATTTTCATGAATTCATAATTCAGTACATAAAGGGTTAAAGCAGACTTTGTTTAGTACGAACAAAAAATGGGTTTCTTTGAAAGTACGCTCTAACGGGAGTGCACTGCATAAACCTCGTGAAATAAAATGCCACACAATTTGCATTAAATAATTTAAAGTTTAGTAATAAAGTAAAACATTTTACCTCTTTCTTGAAGATAGTCGACGTTACGTACAGAAAATTGCAAACAAGTAATGAAACTTTCGCGCAAGTAAAGTTCCGTATATATACCTCGTGAAATACAGGTCAGTAAGAACAGTAAACCCCCTGTTTTCCCACACCTTTTAAAACTTCCAGATTCTTGAATTCGACCCCTTGACTTTATGGGAAGGGCACGTCAGGAGGATGATACATATTGTAGATATTGTCGTTAAGAGCTACCATTGTTTTAGCCACAGTACCGTTCAAAATGCTTGGGTTCAATGTGGGTCAACTCTTATACAATGTAGTAAGTGCCTATTTGTGGATGTTGACATTGAATATGTCACCACATTACCAAGTCGGTTAGTTGCTAGGTAAACATTTCATTATGAAAATATGTAGATGATTATCATGCAAAATTGAAGATGATACTTTAATAGCAGTGTATCTTTCTTTCTTTCTTTCTTTTTTCGAAACTTCTTTTATGATAAGAGTAAAACGGTCAAGTGCGAGTATTACTCGCGCTCAGAGGATTCCGTACAATAAATATATGATTTATTAACTGTATTATTAAAAAAATGCTGCAAAAAGAATAATAAGACTTTGTAAAAAGCTATACAACGTAGGGTTGGGTATAGCTGTATATACTAGAAAAGTATGAATGGGTTTACCATAAAAATTCAAAGAGATATGAAGCCTAAATAATATCAAATATTGCTACTCTGTATAACTCTATTTTGATCTTATCCTAATATGTTTATGATGAACTTAATTCGATACTGATAATAGTGCATGTTTGACAGTGCATGTTTGATAGTGCATGTTGATAATAGTGCATGCTGACTGACAGTAGTGCATGTTGGGTACTGATAGTAGTGCATATTTAAACTTCATTTAGTATTTTATAAAACTAAATTCAGTGTAGTAATAATCTTATCTTTTTAGAGTGTATTTAAAATAAAACTCTTACTCAAAGTGCAAACTTGTGCTAAGCACGCTTCGAAAGGAGGTCGCAAAGATGCAACGCCGCCTTGGCCCGTACCGCGTTTTTCCAGATAGGTTTTTAATTACCTTTCAAAGACACAGGAGGCTTATTGAGAGATCCACTCACAACAAACTAGTCGCAAATCCCATAGTATTTATGTGATTAATTATAATTAAATTAGTCTGTTTTTAGCAGTTTGACATTATTGCTTTTATACTGCCACTGGGCATTGCATTACACAAATATATCATTAAAAGTTGTTATCTGGGCTACCCTCCGACTGTCTTGGAAAAGGGCAAAATTGTAATGTTGTTTTCTATGCAATTTGTTTTAAATGCTAAAAAAAAAATTATTTTTTGAACATTTTATAAAAAAAACTTAATAACGAATATGAATGCAATCCTTGGAATTATTAATCATTGTTCAATGTATTAAAAATACATTAAATCAATAGAATTATATTACTTTAAATATTGCTTGTATTGCAGTGAAACCTGGAGCTTAGTGAACGTATTAACACGGGCTTGTCAGTGAGGGGGTTAAAAGTCTGTGGCACATAAGAGTACGCCACCCCTGTCATTATGTATGTCAAAACCGTGATTTTAAGGGTTAATATCTCGTCTAATTACCGACGATTTTTTTTTTTCTAAAATCGAAATTTGTGTGTAACGAAAAAATGCGTTTTTTTTTTCAAAAGCTATGTAACCTAGGATAATCGTTGTAATTTTCCTGCAAGGTTTAAGTTAACGTCTACTAACTCAAATATTTTCATAAATTTAGTTTCAGTAGATTCGGAAATAGAGGTGGGGGAGGGACATATATTTGCCCTACATTTTCGACGATATCTCTAAAAATATAATACCTAAAATTAAAAGAAATGTATTTTTGAGTTCAGCGTTACGAAAGCTTTCACACGATATACAAAGCAAAAAAATTTTTTTTTTCAATTAACTTAACTAGCCCCTCTACATTTTTCCTAAATATATTTGTGAATGTTTAATAATCTATAAATATGTGTGTCAATAGCCCTTATTACCTCCCCCAATTTGAACTTTCTACGTTCCATAGTTTAGTAGTAAAATGACTGTGACAGACAGACACAGGAGTGATTTTATAATGGTTCCGTTTTTACTTTTTAAGTACGGAACCCTAAAAAATACCATAATTAAAAGCAAAAGAACAAACACTTTATTTACATACCTGACTTATGATAATAATAAAGACCGGAACCTGTCTATAACGAAGTTCTGCTTGAAACGATAAATTTTGACATCCCCAGTTGAATGTAATGCAATTACAACGTATGGTATATATGTTACCAGGACTTGATTATTTCACCAAGGGCGGACAGGGCAGTTATCAAAGCCTCCCCTCTCTCTCTGAAAGGAGTATTCAAAGCTAAAAATGAGTTATTTTTATTGAAAATGCGTACAAATTTTGGCTACAAAATTGGGACACCAACTGGGTCATTGCCCTAAAGTTCCATGTAGAGTCAGAATCTGCTTGTTATGTTAAAAATTTGACTAAAACGGAATTTAATCCATTCACTGGCTGTTCTATTCCAGCAGGTATTACTGGACTTTTAAAATTCCAAATGTCTTCCTGCAGAATGCTTCATACTTAACACATTATTTTCATATTTACGAATATCCTTTCCTTTACTTTTATAGCTCTAGATATGGTTAAAAGAAAAATCCATTTAATATGAAACATCATCAAAAAAAATTATTACACACTTAAAATAATGGCATATTTGTGATATAAAATGTCATATTTATTGAAATCAAATTTTTAAATATAAAACAACATTAAAATATTATTGTATAATAAATATTATTTTCATTATTATACATATTATTTATTTTTTTTACATGTTAAGCATGCTATCTCAGCAATAACAAGGCACCAAATACTGTAAAAAAAAAAAAATACGTTGATTGCCAGTACAACTTCCGTATTTTTACGGAATTGTTTTTCCCGTTCAAAATGATTTCGTGAATGTGTCAAAAGGTATGAATTTGATAATATCTTTGACAGATAATTGCTAACTTTTTACAATAAAAAATGGGGGACAAAAAGAAATAAAACTATGGCATGGTGAGATTGGATGATGAATTCTTTCTCACTTTGTTTGTTGGTCACTGATTGCCTCATTATGCACACTCTTGTCGCTTTCATTATATCCTTGCCTCTATTTTTATACTATTGGGTTACTCATGATTTATTCATCAATCACTATACATGGCGTCCCAAAACGATTGAAAAGCGCTTTAGTTTTTTACCTGTTGGAGCTAGTACGTAGGCAATATTTTTAGAATATTGCAATCATAACATTACATTAAATTATGATTAATTCAGTTTTCATTTTTATATAATTGCTTGTTTTACTATGATTGGTCCTTTAAGCTAGATTTCTAGCCCTCTTTTCACGTTCGCTACCTGCAGGGGTGTAGCTACAGATATTTTTTCGGGAGGGAAAATTAAAAAATTTCCCAACTTATAATTCAAGAATTTCCCAACTTCAAACAAATTGATCTATTTTCCAACTGAAATGGTATGTGCAATGTGTGTTTAATGATAATGATACTTATACGGCAGTTTCATATGACGTCACAAATCGCCCATTGTAGGTCAAACAACCATTGAACGGCAGCTGTGATTGGTAGCTGAGAGGGTTATGAGCGCGGTTGGTGGGAAATCTGGCAGTTTTGGCGGATAAAAAGTAAATCAGCTGATCACAACTTCCCTATACGTAAAAAAAAAAAAAAAAAAAAAATCCAAAGAAAAATACTGAAACTAAAAATCATAATTATTGATTCATTTAATGAACGTTTTTGTCTTCTATTGTGTACGAGTTATACTTCATATGAAAATAGGCTCATGCTATTTGGAGATTTTTGAGAAGTTTTGGGAGAAATTGATTACATAGATTAGAGACACTGTTGATGGATAACAGTAGGAAAATTGAGGTCTGGTAGAGGTATGATATTTTCGTTTATGATATTTTCGTTAGCACAGAGAAAAATGACAAATTGAGGTCTGCCTGCTTTTTTATTTCTTTTGATAATTTATCTAGTTTACTGTTACAGAATTATGAAAGGTAGTCGGCAAAACAATAAAAATTTCTTATTTTTTTGCTATTAGTTAAAAAAAGTGTTTCAAAAATCTCGAATTTTCCTACTCTAAGCTCAAATTTTCCAAGCTCACATATATTGGAGGCGGAGGCTGTCCCCCATAATCCCCCATCGTGATGTCCCTGGCTATCTGTCTGTCATGGACTTTTCAAAATTTTTAAATACATGTTGTTTCTCTATTTTATTTCAGCTGTTGTAGTTCTTGTAAACATGTAACTAAATATACTCAATTCGATCCACCCTCGTCTTTTTGTCTTTATTATTACCAAATGTAAATTGAAAAAGTGTTCAAAATAAGGTAGGAGTTAAGATTATGTGGACTAAATAGTCCTGCCGTTAATTTTCAAAAACTTACATTAAAAAAAAATTATACGTTTCTAGAGTCTATAAGTTATATTTTTAAAGATGTTCACTATGCTCTGACAAATACAACACAGCAAAAATGACAAATGACATTCTGTTACGACCAAATCTCACTAAGTTGCGATAGTTTGAATTTTATTAAATTTGTAGCTTTTCGTCACTAAAAACAAAAAAAAAGGCATTTTTAGTGCCGAAAACTCGTGCCGAACTGTCGTGCCTAAATTTCATCAAATCTTAATTAGGTGAGTTTCGGTTGGAGAAGAATAGATTTCTTTCTGTTGTACTTTGTTGAGCATGGAAAAATAAATTTTAAGTATCAAGTATAGGTACCAGGAACCGAATAAAAATTTAAAAAATCCCAGGCGGCTCGGCCTACAGGTGGATTTCGAAGTTAAATACTAATTTCACCAACAAAAACTAAATTAAGATTAGAGATAAAACCCAGTTTAACGATTTTATGTGGCCGCTTTTGACGAATTTTTAATTTCATTTTTCTGTAAGAGCTGGTTTTATCAGAATCATATTAAGACGGTATTATAAAAAAAAAAAAATTCCACGCTCAACAACTCGAAATTTCACACAAATTCAGACTCATTTTTAAAAGTAAAAACATGAAACTTGCTGACGTGATTTTTTGAAGAGGTTTATAAGTGACCTGTGTTTTTATTTTTCGTTCAATTAATTAGAACTTTATTTACAAACAATTATTTTCTCAGTACGGCCATTTTTTTTTCTTCCAGCACGATCGCTTCGGGAAATTCGGTTCAAAATGACCACTTTGACAGAATTTTTTAAAATATATTCTGCCTTTATCAAAAAATCGACAAATACAGCACATTATATAGTTTCTGAATAAGAGAACCTGAAAATTGGATGCGTTTGAGAGCAAAAATGAATTTAGAAATGAGTCAGAAAATAAGCCGTTTGGATTTGAGTACACCCTTAACACGATAATTTTTTCGTCAACCCCTATTTTTGTTTAATTTGTTTTTGCAGTAAGAGTTGGCCCTATCAAAAACTTGCCAGTATAAAAGTTGTAGACAATATAAAGAAGATTTATAATAAGTTTAAGTGAATTTGATATCTTAAGAATTGACGAAGTTGTGAATTTTTTTCTCTCTAAAACCCTATTTTTTCTCCCCTTGAGCCCAGTTTTAATTTTATTAAATATCTGTGATACCTAAATTTTCGGCACTTTTCCTGGAAGTAATAATTACTTTAAACTGATTTGATAGGTATTATAATTAAGAAGTTATTGGGTTTTTTCGGTTTTCACAAAACCCATCTCTATTTCCAACCTGTAGAGAATTTAAAGAAAGAAATCCTTGAATTTTCTTATTTATTTCATAACACAAAAACAAATCTTGACAGTCACAAAAACTTCACACACAATGAAACATACAGTTCTGGTTTCAGAATCAAATTTCTCTAGTTAAAATTAACACTCCAATTAGTATGCTTTCATCACATGAAAGCCTTAAAGTACATTATAAAATATATCCCCTGCCTAAATTGGGTGCAGATAAATTAAATAGAATAAAAAAGACAATAATGCAACAGGAGCGGCATCCTCCATGCCACACTCTCAGAAAACAAAAAATCAACTAACTGATGATGTCATAATTAAGATTTCACAACAGCACAGAATGCATAGTGCTGTCATCTGTCAACAAACAGAATAACTAAAATCTTAAATTTGATTCCTAATCAGTTTAGCACTGAACACACCCCCTTGGTCCGGTTATGTCCATTAACGAACCTGACCTAGATTTTTTACCCCTTGATTAGATGTATCAGTTTGGAAGAGATTTGTGCAGAATTATAGAAGTTAACGTCCCTCATAGCATGCATGGTCACAGTGACGTCATTGTGACGTCACTGTAAGTCACTGTGGTCACGTCACATCTGTGACCAAAATGCCACCACTCAGTGATGTCACATTGTGACTGAGATGTGAACTTCTTAGAAAACTTTAAAAATTTACGAAAACTCTTTAAAACATGTTATTTACTGTAAAATTATATTTTTCTGGCAATTAAGAAAAAATGTGACGTCACTGTTATGTCACTGCTATGTAACGTACGTCACGTCACATATGTGACAAAAAAAACCACTATATATGAAGTCACAGTGTGACAAAAACATGAACTTCAAAAATCTTTGAAAATGAAGAGAAATATTTTAAGCAGTCACGAGTTATAGCGGCATAAGGAATGAAAATATATTAGTGGATAGCAAATGGTAAATTCTGTCACTAAAGGGGAGAGGGGGGGGGGGGGGGCATAATAAATAAAGTGCACGATACAAGCATTAATAAACTAAATTTTCAGGCTATATTTTATCCATTTGATATCTAAGACAGTGAATGTATACTTTTTCATGATTTCAATTTTATCTAGCATTTGGATAATATATTTAGAATTAGGATTATTAAATTTATACACTTTACATATTTAGTTTGCTGGGAGGAAATTTCTTCCTTTCTTTCTTTTTTTACCGACCAGGATTATTCGAAACACTTCTGTGGTTTCAAACTAAAAATTTTCTATTACAGTTAAATATGCACCTTTTAATGAGCACGTAGAAAGAGTCTTCAGAGTTTAGTCATCTATGCATTTCTTGCTTTAGAATATTTTTATAATTTGTATTCAAGTCATAAATTCTACTTCTTTCAGACTTTTTAAATAAAATTAGCATTTTCCGAAAATAAAAGAAATATACAAAATTTGTGCAAAACAAACTTTACTTTAAAAAAAAGAAGAAGAAAAAAGGGGGGGGGGGTCGTTAATACCATTAAATTTATTTTTACACCTTTTAAAAATTTAAACAATGTTTTATCTAATAAACTCTAATTAAGAATATTATTATTATGATTATTTAGAAAAAAGGAACTTTACAATACATTTAACTTGAATTATTTGGTACGGATAAAAAGAAAAGATTAAATATATAGGACATGTCTTCAAATACAAAATTTTAATTAACGATACTTTCAGAAAATTACTGCGCATTCAAGTTCAATATTTCTTGCATACAAAAACAAATAATCTGTAACAGAACACCTGCTTGAAAATCGTCTGCCCACAGAAAAATAAATATGAGAAGACGCGGGAAATTGTTCACTGTTTTTAGAACATCACCAAGTCTACAACACTTTAAGATAAGGAAATGACCATTTTAGGATACACGGATATTAATGGAACGTATATGTAAGTGTTATTTAATTTAAATATTTTGTTCCTGATTTGTATATTATGAGTTAAATAGTTTTATGTTATATTTGTAAGAGACTGATCTTTATGTCAGAAGCGATATTTTTCAATTCGATAACTGTAAAGAAAAATATCTTAATCTGCCATCGCTTGAAAAAAAAAAAAAAAAATCTGCGCAGAGACTGATTCAGGCTTAAGTTCATACTGGAATTAATATAAACATTAATTTACTCTTACTTGAGATTGAAAATGTATGGAACGACAATGATTTGGAATTATTTTATCGGCTTCTTACTATTTTTTGATTACTAACACTTATAGTTATTATTATTTTGGGGTTAAATATGATGTTCGATTATCATGAGATTACGAAACTGTTTCAGATTAGAAATTAACATTATACTGGGAAAATATATTTTTACATATTACAGTAGTGAAACATTTGAAAGAATTTTCTTTTAGTGCTAATAATATTTTAAATTATCTTTTTAAATCCTAAATCTTCAAACCAATGTTTTCAGATTTAACATTTGCCAAAATTATGAAATAATAGTAATTCCTTATACCATACGGAAATATTTTTGAGATATTGTTAAATCTAATAGTGCATTTAATTTATTTATTGTATTTTGCTGTTGTTTAATAGTACAATTATAAATACTAATTATTATTTTTAGTGTTTTTCAAATTGGTATATTTATTTTTTTAAATTGTACGTAAGAATTTTTGTGTTTGTGATTTTAATCAAACATTTAATTATAGACATTCTGAATCGGTTATTAAATTTTCTTCTATTGTAAATTCATTTTCTACGTTTATGATACACGTAATTATTGGCACTAAAAAGTAAAATATGATATTTAAGCATTGAAATAAAGTGTTTTTCATGCCTGATAGGAAGTTATAGATTAAACTGCTTTAGTATATATTTTTTAAAAGTTCATATAATACAGGATACATAAGGACATAAGTTGAAAAGTGCTTATGACTTAGGTTTGTCTCTGCGTCTAGCAGTCTGTCCGCACTCTAACTCCCGAAAATATACTCGGATTGCCCTGAAATTTTTGGATGTTATTGACGTTTACTATAGCACGGTACCTATTTGTAATGAAGTTTGTAGCATGCTTTGTTCATTTACAGGGCCAGCCAAAAGTTTTCCGTTACATTACGGCCTATGGAAAAAAATCGTTTCAAATGATTTTTAATGATTTTACGCACGCTTTCAAACATAATAAAATTTATATGCATTTATGAAGGGCACTAAAATATGCATTCTGTTGACTATGCGATGCACAGAATAGCTATTGTTCATTTACAGGGCTAAAAAAGGAATTCAAATACATAATGATATAGGGGTGGAGGGAATTGTTTGCAGCATACTTTAATTATGTTAATCTATTTCATATATAATGAAATTGATGTATGTCGCTTAGGTTTACATACTATAAATTATTTCATTTATAATACGAATAATACGTATATAGCATTTACAGGGACACCCAAAATATTTCAGATACTATATTGTATCCGAAGTACTGTTCATTAGCGATGTTTGCTGGAAATGTATTTTTAATTATGATATGCGCTTTTATGATTCACTATATTTATGCATAGTATCGTGTATATAAATGCTATAATTCCTATACAAGGCTACACAAAAGTATTCGTAAGGATTACTGGGTATGGGCGCAAATTGCTTAAAGGTGGTTTTTAAATGAGTTATGTTTTTTTTTTCGCTGAACTGCATTTAATTTACCAATAAATGTTTGTAGAATATGGATAAAATGATACATAGGGTCACGCAAGGAAATGGATACAAGGCCGTCTATAAATGATAATTTCTGGAAATGTGATTTCAGCAGTTTTAAGAGTGTCTTAGTTCGAATTAAATTTTAACTAAATAGTAGCGTGTAATAAAGATTCTAGGTAAACTACAGGGTTGTACAAAAGTATTCAAGTATCTTTCCTTACATTAGTATAAATTGCTGAAAAAGAATTTCAACCTGTTAGGCGTTTCCTTGCTAAACTAAATTTCCCCATTATATAGTATATATACACTTAAAAAATGGGTACTCAATATTGAGTAAGAAGTACCCAATTTTAAATGCGTCACATACTCAAAATAGCTCCGATCCAAATGTACTCAAAGTTGAGAAACACATGTATTCATTTTTTATTCCATGGTTGTGATGAAATATGAATCGTTATGCACTCCCCCCCCCCCCAAAAAAAAAAAAAAACAACCTAAAATTTAAAGTAAAAATGTACTGACATTTATTTCCCGTTCAAAGTTCTTAACAAGAAATGTTTAATTGATTATTTATTAAGAAAAATAGCAAAATTCTTAGCAAGATACTCAAATCGAATATTTTTATGACAAGAGCATTATTGCCAAGTACTTTTAAATTATTTTTTAAATGCTGTGCATAATTTAATATTTACATTAATAAACATCATTTATGCCGCTATGCCGCTATAAATGAAATGAACCATTACAGGGTACAAAACTATTCGTTTGTTTGGGTTTTATAACATGTGATGTTTCAAAATAGAGAAAGCATAGGTTCATTTTTGATCCAAAAATATTCAATTCGATATGAGTACGTCGGATTACTCATTTTTGAGTACTTCATTTTTTTTTCAGTGTATCAACCTACAGATCAAATACAGGGCTGTTCAAAAGAATTGGAAAACATATTTGGCTATGGACGGTAACTGTTGAAATCAGTTTTTCAAATGTTTTATGCGTTTTCTGAAATGTTTACTTAGTTATCTTATTTACGTCATTTCCCTAAATTACGATGTCTTGTTAAAGCATTCAGAAAGTGTTGGAAAGTATTTTATAATCTATGCTTAACGCATGATTTTTCTTAATCGTTTTTTTTTTCTATTTCCTAGATCAGTCTTTTCCTATAAAACATACCAAATCTATTTAGCTCATATTCACAAAATACAATATACACGGGAATAAAAAATTTAAATAAATATCGCTTATCATGCCGCTCTATAAATAATAGTTGTATTAATATCCGTTAGTCTCCATGTTCATATTTAATAAAGCAATGACAAATAACAACAAATTAAAAAAAACTTACACATTCTAAATATCAAGCTTGAACTCAATATCAAGCATAGAACTTAATAAAAAAATATGGCAGTTGATAAGCATTGTTTTTTAAGTGGAAAAATTTTAAATGTTTTAGAAGAATAGGACTCCAAAATAGCGATATTTTGCTAAAAAGTACGGTAAAAAGATAAGATTTTATATTTACAGCAAAAGTTTATTTTAAAATTCATCGCTGTATTAATACTTAGAAATTTTTCCAGAGAGAATCATTCGCCTTATATACAATATTTCAAATGAAAATCAAATATCAAATTAATTGCTTAAAAGGCGCAAAGGAGTGAAAAAGATTCCATGCCGGGACTCGAACCCGGGCCATCAGTATAGCACACTGACATTCTATCGACTAAACCACATGGAACGACGCCCAGCCTGTAAAATTTCTCACTATTACATGTTGGCAAGGCTACAAACGCAGCACAAGATGGAATATTTATCGTGAGCCACCGACATGGGGTAAACACGAAACTTAATTAAATCCAGCATCGATTGAAACTATATTAATAATTGGAAATTTTTCCAGGGAGAAACATTCGCCTTGCATACAACATTTCAAATTAAAATTGACTTTTAAGCAATTAATTTGAAATTTGATTTTCATTTGAAATATTGTATGCAAAGCGAATGGTTCTCGCTGGAAAAATTTCCAAGTATTAATATAATTTCAATCGATGCTGGATTTAATTAAGTTTCGTGTTTGCATCATGTTGGTGGCTCACGCTAAATATTCCATCTTGTGCTGGGTTTGTAGCCTTGCCAACATGTAATAGTGAGAAATTTTTCAGCCTGGGTATCGTTCCATGTGATTTAGTCGGTAGAATGTCAGTGCACTGTACTGATGGCCCGGGTTCGAGTCCCAGCATGGAATCATTTTCACTATTTGCGTCTTTTAAGCAATTAATTTGAAATTTGATTTTCATTTGAAATCACAGTGTTTATGACAAGTTCGTCACAAATGACACATATTTCACAAATTGGTCACAGTGTGACTTCAAAGCATTGTCGCTTTCGTCACAGGTTCGTCACAAAGTTAATGCCAAAATAGTCACAAATGACACACTTTTCACAAATTTGTCACACCGTGACTTCACAGAGTGGTCACAATGTGACGTCACAAACGACCTCTAAAACGGCCATAACGACCTCGCATTCTAGTCACTATGACGTCACATCGACGTCACGTGACGTCACATCGACGGTCACAAAGTCACAGTGTGACTTCACAACGACGTCGCCGTAACGTCACCATGCCTTACGGGGTGTCCATAAAAAGTGATATATAGATGGATAAAGTTTTGAACTGGGGGTGTTTTGGGATTCTAGGAGTCATGATCGCGTAATCTGCATACATTTTTCGGAAATTCCAACGTAGGGGATTGCAATAGGAAGTATTTCTTACGAAATCTACCTAAAAACTGTAACTTTCCTAAATTCGATCTTTTTTTTGAATACTTTCCCCCGTAAGGGAGAGTAGCCGGATTTGGACCACTTCACATATTTTCAGGTGTAACTCACTTAATTTTTAGAATATCTAAAAAAGATCACTACACAGTGTCAATCAATTCATCTACTAACTAAATAAATATTTAGATCAATTTCTTTTTGAAAATCTTAAATTTTATTTTAATTTGAAAAATTGGTCAAAAGTGGCCCAAATTCAGCAACTGGTCGCCTAAGTTGGACCCCCAGTCTCCTAAATTGGACCAAATAATATCAGGTTGTTTTAATGACTAACTAAATACAACTAATTTTATTAAAAGCAAAGTTTGTAATTAATGAAACAATCAAACAAAATAACAGCAATGAAATATAATGAAATCAAATATCTGAAAATAAGAGTAATTGTTTTATATCAAAATGTATTCCAAATATATATCAAAGTTATCAGTAATTCAGAATAGAAATTACGGAACTAATTGTCAGTTACTTGAATACCATGTAAGAAGTGATGCAAAACTTATACATGAATTTTGTTTATTGTTTTTGTTTTTCAGTGCACACAACGGGGAACCGTATATGGCAATCTGAATACTGAATCATTACTGCTATTTTATTTTTCTTACATATTAGGCAAAACCAATCATCGCTGTCTAGATTTTTCTTTTTAGATTCTGAATTATCAGACTTTCTTTTTTGCAACAGAAGTTTTCTTTATACTAGGACTTCCCTCAGAGGGATTAGTCTGAGCGATATTACTGAGAACATAGATTTAATAATAACATGTGGAAGCAAAGAAAATGAGATGTTATCTTTAATTGTCCATATACTGCGAAAAATTGAAATGATGAAAATAAACGAATTGTAGAATTACAAAATCTTATATATAAATTCGTATACACTGTTTAAAAAACTGGGAAATCAAACCATTCAAGACAGCCATGCATGGATATAAAACTGAAAGTACGCAATATATTAAAAGTAAAATAGAAAATGAGACACTAATTTACTTATATCGGAATTTTAACTGTATAAAATGATGTCAAGAGCATTAATCAGACGCTCCGCACTAATTTGAGTAACTTTAAATGACAAATATATGATGTTTAAAAAGAATGGACTATACTTTATATGGTGTGTGCTCCCCCGAAATAGTTAATACTTACAATATCTGTTTTCCACGGATGCAATGAGGTTGTCGGTAACATTTAAGGAATTCTCTTCTCAAAATCTAATATAGTATCAAAGTACCGAATACATAAAAAGTGGCATGCAATGCTTCGTTAGAGTGTGTTTTAGATATGCTCGATCGGATTTAAATGATGAGTGTATGCTGGCCAGTACATACGCTGTATTGTTTTGTTTTCAAACATATTCTGCACAAGTTGAGCTGTATTTAGCATGTATTAAATAAAAGAAATCGGCAATGATTACAACATAAAGTATGACACAAGATCTGAATATATCGTCTGCATAACTTTTGAGCTGTCAAAGTGTCATTTGAAGTAATTTACAAATCCATACATATTTATTCCGCAAATCATGCAAGCTAACATACGCCAATATGAACCCGATTACAAAATTTCACCAGAATAAGTTAATATATAAAAAATATACTAATGATAATTGAGAATATGACCTTATGATAAAATGTCTAGAAAAATGAATCGGATAAAAAATTCATATCACATTTAAAACGGCACTTCCCTCTGTTAGTGGCCCTTGGCGTGAGAGAGAAAAGACTAGAGAAGGAACACTTTAACAAGTACTTTCTGGCAACCTACTCACTGTTTCATACAGGTCTTTATTCAATATTTACACAGTTTATTTAATGCTAGGTTGGTATCTATTAGTTTTGTTGCATTTAAATCGCATGTTTTGCAGCATTATGAAATATTTAAAGTTGCTGTACCTAATAATTCCAAATTAATGGTAATTGAGATCGCTTTCCGTTAATTTCACCTTTTTAAATTTTAAAATTTTTAGAAACCATTCATAGAGACAATTGCATATTTTAAGACTAACCCGAAGCAAAATTTCAAGATTTTGGGCTCAGTAGTAACAGAGAAATAGAAAATTTTTGAAAGTTTTTTGTTTCTGCACTGTTTTATATAGCGACATTTTTAGAAATTGTTCTATTGCGAGAATTTACGTCATGATAAATGCAGCCATGTCAATTTTCATGTTTATATTCCTAACAGTTCCATGTTCTTCGTTACTTAGATTATCTTTAGATCTTTTTCCGCTTTGTTTAGTCTTTCTATTTTTTAGAATTCATTCTACAACGAGCATTTACATCTTATTAATTACTACCATGCCAAAGTTCTAGTTTCTAACCCCAACAGTATCCCAAAAATTTCAGTATTCCAAATAAATCATAGTTTAGAACCTTTCTAGAAATTTTTACATTTATCCGTCAAATTGAATCTTTTAGAGAGCGCTCATTATGAGTATTTACATCTTAAAAGTAACTACCGCACCAAATTTAAAGTTTCTAACCCAATCAATATCGCAGAAATCACAATTTTAGAACTTTTTTGCTCCTGCAGCGTTGTAGGTTCTTGCACTGACATAAAATAGTCTTTTTTTCGGAGCAGAGATGGCCACCAACATTTTTTTAAGTTGGCTATGTAGTTTGAGAGATAACACCTCACAAACGTACAAGCATTAATAATATTATATACTTTATAATATTATAACGCTTTATAATATTAGCATTAGATGTACAGATACAAAAGCCATTTATCTGTTACAAACTAAAGTGCCGGCGTTGCCCAGAATTTGAAGGATGTTTGTTCTGAAAAATCAATTTCAAAATTTAACATACAACACAAAACAAACATTAAAAAAAGCAGTCGAAATGTTGTTGAATGAATCATATGAAAACGCTATATAAAAATGTATAAATGTATATAACAGACGCAAAAGAATACAGCTATAAATGAACTTATTTCTATTTATAATTGGAGCAATAATGTTAAAATACGCCAATATTTCCCTAATCGGGTTTTTATTATGCTTCAATACATTTTTCACACTCATATGACGTTATACTATATCTACCATGCCCTTTATATTTCCAATATGACGTAATATTTTCCTCTTTCACGTGGAAACCTTGAAATAGAAAAGTTATGAAGTTATATTCACTTTCATTTAAATTCGTCAAACATTTATTTCATTTTCATATTTCACGTGAATATCTTGCAATAGAAAAGTTATGACGTAATATTCACCTTTTTTTTTAAGTTCGGCAAACTATTTATTTCATTTTCATTTTTCACGTGGAAATCTTGCAGTAGAAAATTAATTGTTGTAGTAATAATTTTATTGTGTTTTTTAATTGTTGGCAACTGCTATAACGAAAAATGTTTAAATTTGATAAGAAATTGCTGTTAAATTGGTGGTTTTTTATTAATTAAAAATTAACGATAAGTTATTTCGATTCCGGATTGCTTTAGTTGTCTCGGCCATGTTTTAATAAACATGTACGTATCTCTTCACAATTTTGGCTTCCAAATTGTGGATTTTTTATAGAATTAGAAACAGACAGATAGACAAGTTTTCATTTTTATATATCTCTCTATTCTATAAAAAGTAACTAACGCTGTCACCGCCGCCGGTTTTGAATTTTTTGTGACCGGAGGTCTTTCTTCGCTAATATTAAGGAAACTATTGCATACAAATATATGAAAATCGGTGGTATTATAGCGAAATGTTTGATCAACACACTAATGCATGCAGTTTTCAAATCGAAGAATTATTTTAAGAGATATTTAATGCTAAATTTGGACAAAATCGTTCCATTAAAAAAAAATTATAAGAGCAAAAGCTATACATGTGAATTTAATCATTTTTAGATCATTTTATTCAATAGAAGATCCCGGTCTGCAGATTTTATTAATTTTTTTAATTTGACTAATTTTTTGAGGTTTTATTTCTATTTTAAATTCAAATATTCAGCATTTTGACAGATATTTCTTACATATTTTTGAAAATGGTATTAATTTAAACTGTTGCCAACTGTATAAACAGCGCAAACAATAATGTTTGCTTCAAATAAAAAAATTATTTACACGTTACTATTATAAAGAGAAAAAACCTTCAAATTTGAATTAAATAAATAGGTATAAAAAGAAATATTGGAAAATTACGCCATAAAAACTATATTTACATGTGAATTTTAAAAGAGAAAAGATATTGTAAAATAAATAAATTAACATGCGTTAGAAATCTGAAATAGAACAAATTACGTCACATTATACTTATTATGCAAAATGAACAAAAAATAGTATTGCAAAACAGTTTAAATTTAAAAATTGCGCGAGACTAAATATTAGAGGTTAAATAATAGATTTTTTCAAAATTTTATTATTTGTCGTTTGATGTGAAGTGTTCAGCTATAAGTATGCAAATTTTTGTGTTTCCAACATAATTAGGGGCTGAGTTAGAAAAATTGCTTTAAATACACAAGTTAGATACCAGAGGGTTAAATATTAGACTTTTTCAAAATTTTATTATTTGCTGATTGATGTGAGGTTTTCAGCTATAAGTATGCAAAATGTCATGTCTCCAACTTAATTAGGGACTGAGTTAGAAAAATTGCTTAAAATACACAAGTTAGAGCCCAGAGGGTTAAATATTAGACTTTTTAAAAATTTTATTATTTGTCGTTTGATGTGAGGTTTTCAGCTATAAGTATGCAAAATGTCATGTCTGCAACTTAATTAGTGGCTGAGTTAGAAAAATTGCTTAAAATACAGAAGTTAGAGACCGGAGGGTTAAATATGACTTTTTCAAAATTTTATGATTTATCGTGTTATCGCAAGTGTTCAGCTATAAATATGCAAACTTTCATGTCTCCAACTTAATTAGGGGCTGAGTTAGAAAAATTGCTTTAAATACACAAGTTAGAGCTCAAAGAGTTAAATATTAAGCCTTTTTCAAAATTTTATTATTTGTCGTTTGATGTGAGATGTTCAGCTATAAGTATGCAAAATTTCATGTCTCAACTTAATTAAATTAGGGGCTGAGTTAAAAAAATTGCTTAAAATACACAAGTTAGAGCCCAGAGGGTTAAATATTAGACTTTATCAAAATTTTATTATTTGCCGTTTGATGTGTGGTGTTCAGCTGTAAGTATGCAAATTTTCAAGTCTCCGACATATATAGTTTCTGAGAACGGGCTCTGCGACAGACGGACAAACAGACAGACAAAGGAGTGAGACAGGTAGGGTTTCGTTAGATGAACGAAACTGTAAAAACATGCTGCGGATGACTGTAACAACATCCTAAAATTACATTACCATCAGCGATCTACCAATCCCGAATTTAGTTTATATTCGTTTCATATATTCTTATTCTTTTGTGCGGCCCTGTAAAATAATTATCAATATTATATACAGTAAAACCTCTGAATAGCGGACACCCCGAGAATGCAGAATTTGTCCTCTATTTAGAGGTGACCGCTACTGAGAGTAAAACATGTACAGTTATTTAAGAGTTGGTAATCGAAAAAATGTCCGCTAAATAGAGGTATCCGCTAATCGGTGTGTCCGCTATGGAGGTTTTACCAGTAAAATTTCTGAATAGCGAACACCTCGGGAGGGCAGAATTTGTCCTCCATTTGGAGGTGTCCGCTACTGAGAGTAAAAAATGTACAGTCATTTAAGGGTTGGTAATCGAGAAAATGCCCGCTAAAGAGAGGTGTCCACTAATCGGGTGTGTCCGTTATGGAGGTTTTACTTCATACTAATATCATCCTTTACAAGAAAATTGCATGCTGTATGATAGACAGACAGACATCCAGAGAAAGATAACCTCCCGGATCAATAAACACTCATGTCTTTTGTTTTAATCATCCACAATTGTATGTCATACAACATGCCAGATTTTATACAACAGGCTAAAAACGGTCACCGTGGTACGGAATACTGTATTATTATTTGTTTGCCCACCAAAACTGGTTGCCACGGGTTGTTGCAAGGTTTGTGATCACATGGTTGAAACTGATCTATTCAATATTACTGCGTGCGTATTTTTTTTTATTTGCTCCATGTGTTTAAACCAGTTGTCTACGGAAACATCAACCGGTGAAAGTGACGCACACCAAATTTCTGTGACGTATGCAGATAAATTGTGCTTTTTTAAGAGTTTTTTCTATATAATTTTTAAACGGTTTGGAACTTATTTTTCATAGTAGGTGCATTCAGTAGGCGACCCTCATAGGTACCTTCTGGTGCAATCAGAAACGAAATCCGACAAATATTTTTTGAGTTATGCTTGACGAAAGGTTTTTATTAGGCTTTTTTTTTTAGTAGGACATGGCGTTAATATCCATCGTAGTAGTAAAGTGTCCGGACAGTAATATTTCGCTGAGTATTAGCCTTCGCTTCGCTCAGACAATTATGTTTGTAGTTCTTCTCTTCCATCATTTTCTTGCTAATTGCATTACGCCTATTTTTTAAAACTCGATGTTCCAATTGCTTTTGAGCTGTGAAAGCTTCCTTTTTGTCTTTTTTTATTATTATTTCAAGGTTTAGTTTATATGACGGTGATGTTAGCACAAATGCTTTTTGGCGCCCTCTGTACTTTGATTTAACTGACTTTAGCAAGGGAAATAACATTTCTATATATATATATATATATATATATATATATATATATATTTTTTTTTTTTTTTTTTTTTTTTTTTTTTTTTTTTTTTTTGCTTTTGGGGAGGATTTGTAGCTGCAGCATGTTGCAGGTCCATTTCTTGACAACTTACTGTCTGCTTTTTGTTTCCTATATTTTTAACAGCTTTTGCTGTCACGGGTGTTTTTCTTCCAGACAGTTAGTCTATGTCTTTTTCAACATTTTCATCAAGGTTTGAGATTTTATGCGTTTTAATGGCAAAAAAGTATATAATTCTACCCTTCAGAACTGTAAAAAGTTTTCCATTTCAAATATCCTGCAAGAGGAAAAAGTTTGAATTCAACTCTGTAAATCAAATATGCCGTAGGAATAAAGAAACCAAAGAAAATAAATACAATTACATACAAGATAAAAGACATTGCAAACGAAATTTATTGCATAGACATGTAAAAATATTTTTATGTTTATACACGCTTAAACTGTATAAAAAATTAATCCAGATATACAAAAATAAAACTTGCATGGAGATAGTAATCCATTATAAAATATTTAAAAAAAATGGTTTACAAAGCTTACCGTCCTCGAAATTCAATACTTACTTTTCACATTTATGATCGCATATCCGATCCACTTTAAGCAACTTAAATTGGCCCAATTACGGCAACTGCGCCATTTTTTAAAACAGTTAATTTCAAGACTAAGAACAAAAATTAAATCAAACAAATCCACGTGAAAAATAGGCGCAATAAACAGATGAATTCATATATGTATATGAAAACATAACAACTTACCTTAGTTTTAAAGTATTCACTTACGTTTAGTATGAAAAATTTAGATCAAAACAGCTAACTTTAGGTTTTTTTTTAAATTGTCTGAAAACAGCACGTGGTAGGCGGCTGCTTCTTCTAATCATGAGTGACGTCATTATGATCAGTAGGATTTCAGCGGTAGATGGAGTATTTTCCTGTAAGCTTACACGCATCTAATACTCCTACACACATAAGCACGGCGCCTAATACCCATAATTCCATAATTGATCTTGCTATCTCTAAAAATCTTCCCTATCCTATCACCTCTACTGTCATTAAAGATCTTTCCTCTGACCATTACCCTGTCTGTTTCAAAATTGATATAATAAACCCTATTTCTCCGCCTCCTTCCGTGGCCATTGATTGGAAAAAATTTACCAACCATCTTGATAATCAAGATATTACTTTTCCCGTAATTAACTCCACAACTGATATTGATGATGCTGTGGATTTTCTAAATTCTAAAATTATTGAAGCCCAAAACCATGCTACCTTCAATACCTTCAAAAATAATAACTCATTCATTCCTCCCCGTTATATATATAACCTGATTAAACACCGTAAACAACTCCGGCGTAAATTTCAAAATTTTAGAGACCCCTCCCTTAAACCCCTAATCAATAGAGCTAACAATAGAATCAAAAATTGCCTTTTTAAAGAAAAGCAAAAAAGTTGGAATAATTTCCTCAAAAATCTTGCTAGCGAGGATAATTCTCTTTGGCTAATCAAACGTAAACTCAATAAAAAATATTCTCCCATTTCTTCTCTTTCGGACAATAATATTAACTATGCATATACTGACCAGGATAAAGCAAACCTACTTGCCAATTCCTATGCTTTACAATTCTCTCTGAACCCAAACCTCGCTACCCAGGAGCATCTTGACGAGGTTAGTGAAACTGTTCGCAATTTCCTAGCCGTCCCCCCTGATGACCCCCCCCCCCCACCTACTATTCAGCCTATTCAGCCTATTGTAATACATAATATTATTAAAAAATTGAAAAAACGCAAGACCCCAGGTTACGACAAAATTTCTAACACTGCTCTTAAAAACCTTCCACCTAACTGTATTATCTATATCACCTATCTTACTAATGCTATCTTTAAATTTAACTACTTCCCGAAACCTTGGAAACTCTCTATCATTTCACCCATACCCAAACCTGGAACTGATCTCTCTAATCCTACTAACTACAGACCTATTTCTCTGCTTCCTTCTCTCAGTAAAGTCATTGAACGTGTCATTAGGACCCAGTTGCAGGACTTTATTCAGCAAAACAACATCCTTATGCCTGAACAATTTGGCTTTCGCCCAAAACATTCAACCCAACACCAGCTCCTTCGCGTTGTTGAGTTTCTCAGCGAAAAGCTCAACGCGAAGATAACCTGCTGCTGCCGTTTTCCTTGACATCGCAAAGGCTTTTGACAAAGTCTGGCACGAAGGCCTTATATACAAATTAATCAAGCTAAAATTCCGTGCCAGACTAATACACTTAATATATTCATACCTTTGCGGTCGTACTTTTAGAGTCCGCATTAATAACATCTTATCCATTATTCTTTTCATACTAGCGGGCATCCTTCAGGGGAGCGTGTTGGGCCCAATGCTATTCAACATATTTTTCAATGACATACCACGCTCATTACTTACTTACTTAGCTCTTTATGCGGACGATACATGTAGCTACGCCTCAGCACACCACCCATATAGTCTATACAGGTACCTGCAGACTCATCTAGATGACTTCCTTGACTGGTGCGACCTATGGCGCGTTCTAATCAATGAAAATAAAACTAAAGCTGTTTATTTCTCTCGTAAATTTATCTATCCCCAAAGACTAACAATTAATAACACCACTATTTCCTGGTCCGACGAGGCCAAGTACCTGGGTGTCATCCTTGATCGTAGGCTCACTTGGAGCAAACATATTCTCTCCATCAGGGGGAAAGTCGCCGGAGCTTCTCTTGCCCTTAAACCACTTCTTAATAGTAAAACCCTTTCTGTCTACAGTAAACTTCTCCTCTATAATTCCTATTATTCTTTTATAATCACTTATGCCAGTCCTGTCTGGGGCTTTACCTGCAAGACCACTATGGATAACCTTAGCAAATTACACAATAAAAATCTCCGCACTGTTCGAGGTTCCTCAAGATACTTACGTAATTCCACTGTCCGAAGGGATCTAAATACAATCACACTTAGGAAAAGAATTAAAGACCTTGCAAAAAAATTCTATACTACTTTATATGACCTTCCAAATGATATTGTGGCAGCGCCCCCAGACTACGACGCCTTCGAGCCCCACCATCGCAAACGCCCCAAATATTCCTCAATTATGGAATCCTCGTGAGCTTTGTGTTCCCCGCATCAGATTGCTCTTGTAATTTCTCTCCTTCTTTTTTACTTTAATATTTATATTTTAAAAAAAAACCCTCTATATATTCTATATAGAAAAAAAAATTATATTGCCCTGATTAGTGCCTTTTTGTTTTTGTAAGCAGCCTTGCTGCCTTCCTTAACCGCCTGTCCTTGCCCATGCTTGGTGAGAGTAACATTTGAACTAGTGCTAACTTTTATTTTTTACTTATTTTTCTACTCTTTACAGCAGTCTAGTACTGCAGCTATACCTATATTTTTATATAATTCATTTTTTCTTTCAAGTTTTAAACTTCTTTAATTTATTTCTCTTAATTGTTCAAAGCTTCTATGCTAGTAAAATCTTTAGTTTTTCCAATTTTTAAGTAGTTGTAAACAACTACACATTTATTTTCTTCCCAATGGCTCTTCTATTTACGTAAGACATCACAATTATAAGACTGGGTGTAAAGTTGACTACAACTAGGCAACCCCTTAACCGCTGCTTCACTGTTCAGCACTGTTCCACCAGTAGCATTCAAGTGATAATAAGAGCCAACCCCAAATGCTGAAGATCGCAACAACCACATTGAAACATTTATCGCCACAAAAAGCTCGCCAAGAAAAACGGAACAGACTATGGAACTCTTCCCGCTTTGTTCTATAGTTATTAATGAAACTTTCTTTTTATTTATTGTTATTCCCTTTTTAAAAATATATATGTAACTGGTATTCGAAAACGAGGTTTTCGCCAAATTGGCGTCAGAAAAAAAATCGTGCAAATGTGGTGAGTATTTTGCATCTGTGCCGAAATATATATTATTCAGTCTTTTTTTTTTTTTTTTTTATGAAGTCCACTCCACTGTTATATTTTTCAATGACAATCTGCCCGGGCAACGCCGGGCGAGTCAGCTAGCTAGGTGTAAAAAAAAAAAAAAAAAAAAAAAAAGATGAAGTTAAAGTCAGTTGCAGATATTATTCATCTATTTTTCTATTTTTATTGAATATATCACAGATTGACATTTATAGCTTGGTATATGGCCCCATTTCACAGTTGTCAACTTTTGGTTAAGCAATTTTAATCAACTCTCATGCAATTTTAAAGAAACAGACATGCAGTTTTTTGTAATGATCTTGCTGCAGTAAAGGAAAAAAAATCTAATTGATCAATCTTTTCAAACGGGGTCGTATAAATTTAAAATATTTTATGAAAATTATGAGAGGGGGGATTTATTTCATTAACATAATTTTATTTCCTAACTTATTTTTAATTCTTTTGAATTTACATTCCCTACTTATCGCCAACAAGCAAAAAGTGAAAGCAAGTTTCAAGAAAACTTTTTTGGGAATTCTTTAATTGTGTATAAAAACGTGTGTATTATGTAAACTACACTCGCAAACAGACACATACCTATGTACACACGTATAGACATACGCGCGAAATTCTCGCCAAGCTTGGCAATGCTTGCTAAGATATGCCAAAAATAAATATCTGAAAACAAGCAGGAAACAGGATTTCTGTTTTTTTAGAATTTAGTGTAGCCCTCGAGGAAAAAATGTATATATAAATATAGATAGTACAAAACACATTTCAGTTTTAAAACTTCAAATACATGCTTTTATTTTATATAGAATGACGTCATTTGCATCCGCTGAAGAATTCCATATTTACGATCTTGTCTTAAACAACATCAATATAAAAGTATGCATAGGACATCATTATCGCGAAATAATACACAAAGTAGCAAAAAGCAATATCGTCATACAAGAAATTCGACAAAAAAAATCGGGTATCTAAAGATTCATATGCTTTCATTTTTTTGTAACGGTAATATGGATACAGAAAATTAAATTAAGATAGTTTATAATAGCTCCATATTTTATCAGATATCTTTCATTTATATTTTTTCAAAATTTGGAATACGTTATTACACACGGATTTAAAAAAATTGCATTCTTTCAGCTTTTTGATAGGAATTAAGTAAATGCGGAGACAATTAAGTTACACAAATATAATTTAAAATACATTTAATAGCAGACGATATTCTTGGCATAGCATGTATTTTAATTCAATTTTTTTCAGTTGTCATGAGAAAAGGGCAACGAAAAGATATAATAATCTACTATGTTTCCGTTACTTTCTACAGAAATGGAGTACTTCAATTGCAACCATTACATAAATGGCATTAAAAACTACAAAAAAAAAGTAATACTTTAAAAATAAATTGAGATGCAGTTTTCAAACAAATTGCACTTAAAAGTACTTTTTTCCTCTATACGACAGAGTAAAAATTGAAAAAGTGCAATGTTTCGGATTTTTTTTTTCTTTTCAGTAGATTAGCCGTATTTAACGGTACAATGATACCCTTGCTTAGCTTTAGTGGTGGCTTATGGTTAAGTGTAATGTTATTTTTTAGTGATGTCACTTTAATCGTTGTCTGAAAGAAATAGCATATCGGGGGGGGGGGCTAACAAAGGTGCAAATTTGCCACTGTAATATATGTAAAAAATTTTAGCGCAACACAAGGGCAGGATCTTCTGATTATTATAATACAAAAAAACAACCGCATACTTCATTTATAACCTCATTTTTGTGAAACAATGTGAAACAAAACCCTTCCTAAAGAAGTCAGTACACGGAAGTTTTTATTCTTTTGTCGCTTCTGAATTGTAACCTTTGTTCTTCAATATACAAACAAAACAGAAATGCCTACAGAGAACAATCTGTTTTCAACTTCATATTTAATCCGCTTTCGTCTATTCTTAAAGCATGAACATCAGGATTTAAGACCACCTGTCATCTCACATTACTCCGCATCTAAAAATTTTAGAAGCCAGCTTGTTGAAAAAAAAAATGACCCTAGGTTAGTAGGCTAGATTCTTAATTGGTGTGTTCTATGGTAGAATTCAATTGTTGTTTTCCTTTTGCATAGAAATTTACTTGGTCAAGTTCATAATTTTTTTAAATTACTTTTTTAGGTGCGTTCGTAATTATATAAATACGTAGCACCTATAGTCGTCGTCTACTCCGTCCGTCCGTCTGTCTGTCTGTCCGTCTGTACGCATAGAACAGCGCAGAAACTATCCAACCGAATGGGTTGAAATTTAATATACAGTGGTGGCAAAAAGTGTGGACACTTTTAGGTAGCTTTCATTAGAAAAAGTAAAAAGCTATCGATTGCAGCCGTCCGAAGGAAAACACTTCGGGAAATTTTGCTATATTTTCGTCGTTCATGATCCCCAGATACCAAAACCACCTTCCCTTGAGATGCTGACATAGATATATGGTGTTTATATCCATATACAGACGTGTGAAAATTATTAGAATAATTGTGAAATTTACATTAAAATCTTGTTATATTAAAGAAATAATACATTTAAAAAAAATATTGATACATTTAATATTTTGTGTGCATCCCCTTGTTTTTTATTAAAGATTCGGTACGTCTTGGCCTACTTTGTATGCGTTTTTGGCAATTAATTTTTATTTCGTTGTCATGATGCGAAATTTGGATGAGTCTTTCAATCAGAACATTTTTGTTTGTGATGCCGCATTCCTTTAATTTATTTAAAGAAAACACTTCCATGGCCTGGAAGCAGTCCAGATATTAACCCCATAGAGAACCTATGGGCCATTGTAAAGAAAAAATTAAAGAAATGCAACATAACAAACAACACTGGTCTGATAGAAAGACTCATCCAAATTTGGCATAATGACAACGAAGTACAAATTAATTGCCAAAAACTCATACAAAGTATGCCAAGACAAGTATGCTATCATTTCTTTAATTAAAAACAAAGGAATGCACACTAAATATTAAACGTATCAATATTTTTTAAATATTTCTTTAATATAACAAGTTTTTAATGTAAATTTCAGAA
Organism: Maratus speciosus; assembly: GCA_963932465.1. NCBI lineage: Eukaryota > Metazoa > Arthropoda > Arachnida > Araneae > Salticidae > Maratus > Maratus speciosus. The sequence goes on from OZ010799.1 coordinate 188,110,535, forward strand.
TTATTCTAATAATTTTCACACGTCTGTATATACATATGTATATATATATTTATGTATTTATATCTGAATTTTGTCATGCAGTAACTCTGGAATTTTTGAACCGACTTGGATGAAATTTTTCATGCGCATAGTACATACTAATGTCTCGATAGAGTTCGTTGGCCAGCTTCATCCGCCATTTTGTTTCGAAATGGCGGCCATTTGAATCTTTGAATTTTTTTTATATTTTCTAACGTTGTATACTTTTAGAAAATATTACGTTTCACAAAATGCAAACTCTTATGTATAATTTTAAACAGAATGTTAGAAACATTAAAAGATATTTTAAAGAATCACACAGAGTAAGTTAACAGCATAGGTCATTTTAAAGAGAAAGTTAAGAAACCTAAAAATTTCCAAAAGTGTCCACAAAATTCAATCATGCGTTAAGCATAAATAATTAAACACTTTCTAACACTTCCTGAATGCTTTAACAAAATTTTGTTATTTAGGGAAATAAGGTAAATAAGATAACTAAGTAAACATTTTACAAAACGCATAAAACATTTGAAAAACTGATTTCAGCAGTTACCGTCCATAACCAAATATGTACTTAAATTCTTTTGAACAGCCCTGTATTTGATCGGTAGGTTGATATATATACTATATAATGAGAAAATTTAGTTTAGCAAGAAAACGCATAATAGGTTGAAATTTCTCTTTCAGCAATTTATACTAATAGATGGAAACATACTTGAATACTATTGTACAGCCCTGTAGTTTATCTAGTACCTTTATTACATGCCACTATTTAGCTAAAATTTAATTCAAACTAAAACACTCTTAAAACTACTAAAATCACATTTACAGAAATTATCATCCATAGACGGCCATGTGTCCAATTCTTTGCGTGACCCTGTATATTTTATCTATATTCCCCCATGTTATTTATATCCCCCATTTTATGTATATTCTACAAACATTTAGCAAACTAAATTGAGTTCAGCGTGAAAATGCATAACTCATTTAAAACCCACCTTTAAGCAATTTACGCTCACACTCAATAACCCTTACGAACTTTCTGTAGCCCTGTATATGAACTATAGCATTTATACACACTATATAATATGCATAAATATAGTGAAACTCAAAAGCGCATATCATAATTAAAAATGCATTTCGAGCAATCATTGCTAATATACAGTAATTCGAATACAATATAGTATCTGAAATCTTTTGTGTGTCCCTATAAATGCTATGCTCTTCGTATTATACATGAAATAACTTATACTAAAGCTCAGAGACGTATATCAATTTCATTATATATGAAATAGTTTAACATAATTCAAATACGCCGCAACCAATTCAAAAGATGTTAGAATTATAAACGTCCCTCAAGAATTAGGCGTTTTTAAAAGGCTATTTCACTCTCGTGGAAATATCTCTCATTAATATTAATCCTATGGGAGAATTTTTTTAAATATCTCGTTTGCAAATCCATATCTTTAAATGATATTTTTATTGTATTAGATATATCGATCTCTACAAAGGCCATTTTTTATTTTTTCGATTTTGTTTGCAACTCTTTTTTATTAGGATACTTTCGTTTTCGGAACTGGTACCGAAGTGAAAGTGTCGTTATTAAAAAAAAAAACTGCAAACAAAATCGTAAGAAAAAATCCCTGCCGGCTCGGCCTACAGGCGCAGGTAGATTGCGAAGTTAAGTACTAATTTCACCAACAAAAACTAAATCATGATTAGAGATAAAGCCACTATCATAGTTTTATCTGGCCGCTTTTGACGAGTTTTTAATTTCCTTTTCATTATAAGAGCTGGTTTTATCAGAACCATGTTAAGGCAGTATTAAAAAAATATTTTCCCATGTTCAACAACTAGAAATTTTCTGACACATTTTCAGATTCATTTTTAAAAGGAAAAACATGAAACTTGCTGAAATTATTTTTAAAGAGATTTATAAGCGACCTATGTTTTTATTTTTCGTTCAATTAATTAGAACCTGATTTACAAGCAATTATTTTCTCAGTTGGACAATATTTTCAGTTTTCAACACAATCGCTTCGAGAAATTCTGTTCAAAATGCTCACGTTGACATCATTTTTTGAAATATATTCTGCCTCTATCAAAAATTCGACCTTTACAGCACATTATATAGTTTCTGAATAAGAGGACCTACCAGTTGGATGCGTTTGAAAGCAAAAATGATTTTGAAAACGTGTCAGAAAATAATCAGTTTGGATTTGAGTAATGCGATATTTTTTCTTCACCCTCTATGTATTTTTAATTTGTTTATGTTGTAAAAATTGGTCCTATCAAAAACTTGACAGTATAAAAGTTGTAGATAATATTCCGAAGATGTATAATAAATTTAAGCGGTTGGTCGAAAGCGCTTGGAGTGGATTTTAACATCTAGTGTTTTTAGCTTTTGAAAAACATTTGTATATATTTTATCACACCTATGTAATAATGGATTTTAATGAAGCATTTTAAATGTTTTTTTGTTTTTATTTTATAAAATTTAAGCGGATTGGATATCTCGTGAATTGACGAAGTTATGGATTTTTTCTTCTTCAACCTTCCCTTTTTGTTTCCGCTTTTAATTTTTTTTTTTTTTTTTTTTGCTAGAATTAGTCTTATCAAAAACTCGTCAAAATAAAAGTTGTAGATAATATTAAGACAATTTGTAATAAATTTAATTGGATTTAATATCTTGAGAATTGATGAAGTTGTGAATTTTTTTCGCCCCTTGAGCCCATTTTTAATTTTATCTGAAATCTGTCATACATAAATTTTCGGCCCTTTTTTAGAAGTAATAAAAACTTTAAACTGAGTTGATACGTATTATAATCAAGAAGTTATGGTTTTTTTTTCGTTTTTCACAAAACCCCTCCCTATTTCCATCCCCTTGGTCCGATTTTGCCCATTAACAAACTTGACCGAGATTTTCTGCCCCTTGATTTTATGTATCAGTTTGGAAAAGATTTGTGCAGAATTATGGAAGCTGTCGTGTGGAGAATATAATAGGTAGTATTTCATACGAAATCTACCTAAAACGGCCTTCGTAGAGATAGACCACAAAATGCAAACGAGATATTTAAAAAAATTTCTTCCATAGTATTGACATTAGCGAGCGGGTGTTTTCGCATGAGTTAAGTAGTCCTTTAATCCTTTCAGGTGCAAGTAATTGTGTTTCTGTAATGTCGAATTCTCACCGGAATCTTCAAAAATTTTATTGCAAAATAAGGAAAAGAAATTTTAGCACCTTTTTTTCCACCGATGTTAGAAAAGTAAAATGTAATAAAAATTTTCTGGTGCAAATCTTCATTAATCGTAGGAGGGACAAAATATATCCCACCGCCCCTCAATGGGTTAAGTATTTGATTGGACAAAAAGAAGTCTAAAAATTATTTATTGTCTTTCATCTTTTGAGATTTAGCCACAATTTCAAAAGAAATAATATACGAAAAAAGCTCAATTTATCCTCGGTACATATTTACTGTGCAGTTTAAAATAAATGCTTTTTATTCAAAGAGAACTTCATAGGGCGTTTTATGTGCTTTTAGATGTACTTTTTTTTTTATTTATGACCAAATAAAATTGAAGAGCAACGACTTTCAAAATTCCGTTTCAGCAATGAAAGAACTTCTTTTAAGTTCTAAAAGAATTGCATAAAGCCTAAAAGTATTTTAATGACATTGAGAAATATTAATAAAATATTAATTTGGCGATCCTGTATGTATCAAATTTTAAGCACTTCTTTAGCGTACTCATTTCATACTTTTAAAGTTAGAATTGAATGGTTGTTTGGAAGAAGGGCTGTGTTACAAATTAAAATTTTTGACAGAAATGAGGGGTGAAACTATTAATGTCATTGATTAGCGATGTTCTGAGCACCCAGTGGAGGGCAATTCCACAGAAAAGTATCATTTTGGGGGGGAAATAAAATTTATAATAGGTTTAATTTAAGGGTATGATTGGGAAGCTTGATATGCTTATGTTCTACAATAAAATCGTAATAAAAAGGCATTTTAAATTACTGATTACAAACTAAGTTAAGTACCATTATTGCCTTTGTAAAGTCGTAATGTTACGTCAGTTACACAATAAAAGTTATGTCAGTTACATGTGCAAATGTCATTTTTTCTTTTTTATTGTTCAGAAATTAATTAAACAAGTTACTATTATAATTTGTCATTACTTAGTGTTGTTGAGAACATTAAATCACCTTTTTTAACGGGATAGCTTTGATAATTTTTACACTTCAATGAAGGCAGGAAAAATATTTGTCTATTTTATATTACATCAGTTGCGGAATTTTAAATTGCAATTTTTGGGACTAGATGAGATATTTAAATAATTTGCAGGTATTTGGGTATTAAGTCCTTAATAAGAAATATTTTAAATTTTAAAAATTTGTTCTAGCTTTATTAGTAAATTTTCTACACAGTTTTGAAAACAAAATTCGACGATCAAGTGTTACGTCAGTTACGATGGAATTGACCTGGAACATAAGTCTTCCTTCCGATCATAACCCCTTGAGGGGCGGTGAGATATATTTTATCCCACCTACGATTAATGACGATTTGCACCAGAAAAATTTTATGATTTTACTTTTCTAACTTTGGGGGAAAGAAGTAGTAAAATTGCAATTCCTTATTTTGAAATAAAATTTTTCTAAATTTCCGGTAGGAATTCAGCAGTACACACACGCAATTGCTTTCCCCTCAAGGGGTTAATTACTCTCCATTTTTGTCTTTATGCATTTGTCATTGTCTAGTAATAAGTATAAAAGTAAAATAGTTTTTTTTTTTTTTTTTTTTTTTTTCTAAAGCACACTTTTTATAAGCATTCAATGTTCATCCTAAAAATCACGCCAAATTTTTGGACTGCAATTCATGTTTTGTGTTCACAATTTCCGTTACAGTACATTAATTTGGCGTGGGTACCGCAATCAATTATGTAAAATTCCCTGCTTTTAGGTAGATTTCATTACAAAAAGTAAAAAGTTACCTATTGCAGCCATCCGAAGGAAAACACTTCCGAAAAATTTTAGTATATTTTCATCGATCATGACCCCCAGACTCCAAAACTACCCTCCGTTCCAATGGGACTTATATATATATATATATATATCTGTACCTTGGTACAAAAAGGGCCAATGTCCGTTTTTCTCAAATGGCAGGAAACCCAATTTAAGTTTGAGGAATTTTAAGAATCTTGCTACGATTTCTGTACTATTTTTCAAAGTTGTTCCTTTCAATTCAGTGATGTTTTTCTCACTACAATCTAATGTACATTGATTTAGATTTTTTTAATATTTTAAATTGGCCATTTTTACATTAACAGTAAATAACATTGACCTCGACAAAATATTTTGTTTTCAATGGTCTAATATCGGGAGGACTTTGGTCCTTTTAACAATTACTTTATATCGCATCCTGAATTCATTCGTGCATTTAACTCAAATTTCGCAATTTTGGACATTGGCCCTTTTTGGTCCAAGTTACATATATATTCTAATAGTCCTAAATCTGTTTGCATCTTCACATGCTTTAATATAGTGAGTCAACTTTCTGAAGTTTTGGATTCTAGTATGTAATTCAGGTATTGTGCTCTAATAATTTTTAATATCCTATGTGAGGTGTATCTTTCTTTAGATCTCTTGGTTTTTTATCATTTATTTTCTTTTAGGATGCGCTATAAGGAGCTAAAGTTTGTCATTTTAGGCTTAATGCCGACAAAATTGGATGAAATAACGCATCTTCACTATGAATTAATCTACAAGCTCTGTGGGTTATTCATAGTTTCTTATTTTACATACTGGTTGTTTATATATATATAATAAAGATGAAATCACAAATATATGAACAAATGGTAAAATTCTAAAGATGAACAAGATATCAACATAGGCAACTAGTATGTAAAATAAGAAACTATGAATAACCCACAGAGCTTGTAGATTAATTCATAGTGAAGATGCGTTATTTCATCCAATTATATATTATATATCCAATTATATTCATCCAATTATATATATATATATATATATATATATATATATATATACTTCACCATTTCAAAATGGTTCATATATATATATATACAGGGTGATTCTGAATTCATCATCAATATTTGGTGGGCAGGTAGGGAATAGGAAAAGAACACTATTTCACATAGGAAAGTATGGACGCAGACGTCATGTAGTAGGGCAATATGAATCCGGTTAAATGATGGAAAGAAAACATAACAAGAAAGTGGTAAGAGAAAAAAACATTTATTTGTGCATCTTTTGTATAGACTTACAAGAGGTGCTCGAAATTCTGACCATTTGCTAGAGTACATGCCTCACAACGACGTTGCATGGACAACCGAACTTTCTGGAATATGCCTGGCGTTTCCCGGATGTTTGCGGCGGCAACCGATATGCGTGCTACAAGGTCCATAGCACTGGCAACAGGGGTCTCGTACACCATGTTTTTCATGGCACCCCATACAAAGAAGTCTATTGGAGATAAATCCGGTGACCGTGGTGGCCAACAAACCGGTCCACCGCGACCAATCCATTGAGCTCCAAATTTTCTGGTCAGGTAACAACGCACATCATTTGCGAAATGTGCTGGAGCGCCGTCATGCTGGAACCACATTCGCGGGAGAATAACAGCAGGAACCTCGTTCATAAGACCCGGTAACACAGTCTGAAGAAATATGAGGTAGTTTGCGCAATCTAAACGGGATGGTAGTAAATACGGTCCCAGCAAACAGTCGCCGACGATCCCAGTCCACACATTGACGGCAAAGCGTTGTTGCGCAGCTCTAACTCTCGTACCATGTGGATTCTGATTAGCCCACACATGCGAATTGTGTATGTTGAAGACACCTTCACGAGTGAAGGACGCTTCATCTGTGAAAAGAACATACGTTGGGAAACTGGGATCAACGGCTGTTCTCTGCATGAACCACTGACAAAAAGTAACACGCTTGGGATAGTCCTCTGCTTCCAGTAACTGCACTCTTTGCAAATGAAAAGGATGTAAACGTTCCTCGTTTAGTATCCGCCACACTGTTGATTGTGAAACTCCAAACTGGCGAGCAATACCTCGTGTGCTAGAACTTGGCTGTTCTTCGATAGACTGTAGGACATCTTCCTCGACTGAAACTGTCCGTGTTGATCGGCGGCTGCCTCGATCAACATTAATACCAGCAAATGATCCAGTTTCGCACAGTTGTCGATGAACACGTGAAAACATTTGATGCTGTGGCACGCGCCGGTTAGGGTAGCGCTCTGCATACATTTGCCTAGCTCTAAGACAGCTTTCTCCTGCGGCACCGTAAGTTAGATGCATATCTGCAAGTTCTTGAAACGTATACCGGTTCATGTTACTTCTGCGAAGTCACCTTGTCGAATGACGACTGGCTGCACACGGCAGACAGCTATGCGCGTTCATGGGAGATGCGGACACAAAGCGCCCTCTACACCGTCATGCGTTCGTTTGTGCCTATGCTTTCCTATGTGAAATAGTGTTCTTTTCCTATTCCCTACCTGCCCACCAAATATTGATGATGAATTCAGAATCACCCTGTATATATATATCTGATTTTTGTCATGCTATAATTCTCGTATTTATAAACCGATTTAGATGAGATTTATTGTGTGTATAGTACATACAAATGTCTCGACCGAGTTCGTTGGCCAACTTCATCCGCCACATTGTTTCAAATGGCGGACATTTAAATATTTAAATCTAACAAAAAAAAAATACACAGAAATTTAGGAATCCAAATTTATTTTATGTTTAAGTGTTAGGCCTTTATACAAGGATTCCGGAGTATTTTTTGTTTCGTCTCTAACTTAAAGAATGTTTGAGACATAGCAGTTTGAAATTCTAGGGTGGTTGACATTTTGAAACAAGACAACAATTAAAGGAAATCAGGTATTAATTTATGAATGTTAGTGAACGTTAGCTTCTCGCCAAGCTTGGCGACACTTGGTGAAATAACGCCAAATTTGGTGACCAAAACTAAGCAACCATAAATGATGCCAACTTGGCTATAGCTTACTAATTTGGCTACTGTCTACTTAAAAAAAAATATTTTTTCTATGTTTCTTTTTTAAGATAGGGCAACAGGAAAGGAAAAAAATAAGCCTTATTAAATTATCTTTTTGGGATTTCTAAATTGATTTATCAACGCATAATCGTAAATTAATTAATATTAAACTATTAATTAATACAAGCGTATTTTTGGTATTTTTTTCTTCAGTTTTTATTTATAGTTTATTTTCTACTTTTTAGCTTTTAAAATGTCTCACTGTTGCTGTTTCACAACCATTTGGCTTATTATGTCGAGCATTTATTAACACATAATCAAATCCGTAGTTCAACTCTCCTACAATTGTACGTGACACAGAGAATACTGTGCGATTTATCACTTGTAGCGAGAAAACTGAAAAAAGCCTTAAAATTAATGTGTTCATTTATAATTAAGTTCTAAAAATATTAAAATGTTGCATTGTAAAGGGAAACTCACCGTAAATGTGAACATAATTTTTATAATTCTAGCCTGTCAGGAAGAGGGTTAAAAATCAACCACAAAGTTCCATCTTTACATATAAAAACCAGATTGAGATAAATAAAAGTGTCTCTCTATTCTAAAAAAAAAACTAACTAAAGCTTTCACCGCCGCCGCCGTAAATTAATTTTTAGTGACCGGCGGTCTTTCTTCGCAAAAATTAAGGGGTCACAGGACCTTTGAGTTTGTCGAAACAATCAAAAACATCGCCATCTTCAAAGTACCAAAACACAAACAGTATGCAATTAAGGGGTCTCAGGACTCTTAAAATTGGAAAAAATGAAAAAAAAGGACCATATTCAACATTTAATATCTTAAAATATATTTGATATTAAGATACAATTTTAAATGGGAATGAAAGATACAAAGATGTTCTTTCATTTCAAATATATGAAAAATTGCAAGATGCAGAATTAGCATTTACAGGGGGCTCAAAACTGTCAGACGTTTGACGAGCAGAAAATCGGCATAACAGCTTATGCGCACGATTACAAAATAAATTTCGCAACTAAAATGAAAATTTTGGTGTCTACTTATACCCCAGATTATAATAATTACACGGAACCTAAATAAATTTGTACTTAAAACATTTTTATATTTTTAATACAAAGTTGTATTTAGCTAATGCAAAATTTAGAAAATTTCAACAATATAAACACCTAAAAAAAATTTTCTTTTTACAATAAAAAGGAAATTTTAGGTTCAGTTTATACCGACTAACATGAAACATATGTTTTGAAAATTTCATGAAAAAATATTCTGAAGTTTTTGATATATTGTGCGCGTTATGCCCAAAAACGTCATTTGGAGAAAAATCACTTCAAAGTTTTTGAAACACCGCTTCAGCTATTGAGCGAGTATAATTCTAAATGCCAGAACTTCTGTTCTAATGGAAATTTCTAGATAACAATTATATCAAAATGTTCAGAAAACATAGAAGTTTAACATATAAAAAAATTAAAATTTCGAAAATTTTACAGCTTTAAGAGTCCTGAGACCCCTTAAGGTCTTTTTTCCCCTACCAGCCTAAAGTATATATCCTTAACTACATTATCCAGAAACATAAATGTTGCATGTACAAAAGTAATATTTAAATTTTAAATTTAAAAATCCATCTAACTAATGCGTAATTAAGTTCTGCGCGCATGATAAAACTCTAAATTAAACATACATAAAACAATTTTTCAACAAAATTGAATCATAACACACCTACTTCTAACTTAAAACCAAAATATACGCAAAAAGTTTTGTTTAAAATTTAATTTTAACGATAAAAGTTATTTATCTCATTTTTCTGTGTAAAAATTAAAATCAACCTGTTGAAATAAATAATTAATAATAAAGAAAAATGCTCCCTAAAATCACCCTAAATCAGTTAAGTGCTTATAGTGCATAATTGTAAAAAATTAACGTATGTCTGTTTAAGACAGTTGATGCTTAGTTACCGAGAAGGAAATTTGAAACTGCCTTAGCAAAAATGTCAAATGTTTACCTTTTTATGACAGTTTATGAAAAAGTTGTATGCATATTCGTTTTCCCATCTTTCCCGTTTTATTTCTCTTAAAACATGTCAAAAGCTTATCTCACTGTTCTGTGTAAATATTAAAATCAACCTGTTGCTATAAACAAACAAACAAAAAAATACCCTCTAAATTCGTCTTTATCTCGAACTTCATGAATGAACTTTCAAAAATATCTTCACGAGATTTTAAATTAAATCTTTTTCATATTAATTCTTCCTCTACACCTGAAACCAGAAAAGTTAAACTAGGTGTGAACAGAACACCCTTAAAACACATCACACCCTCAACATTTCTCTCCCCTTCAACAACAACAACAGCTACTTCGACAGTCCCTGTACCTAAAACTCCATCCATCTCCATTATGAACCCTCTCCCCGCCTGTGAGTTTAATTAATGGCCAAAAGATGGTTTCCTAGGGACTTAATACGAATTATGGATTCCTGTGCTGCTGCTTCAGGAATGGAATATTTATATTGATTACAGACACTAGCACTCGGATGACACCTGACTGTAATGATTACGGATGGGCCGTCAGAGATTTGCTTCTCAGAATCGCACCTCTCCGGTTGCCATATCTGAATCAATAATCGAGAAGAAAAAAAATAAAAAAGAATTATAATGCGAAGCTATATGATGAGCCATTGACGGCAGAATTGAAATTAATCTGGCAGTTTTTTTCTTCAGTTCAATTCAAAGTTGTGATGTCTTTGAGAGATACCCATTTATATCTAACAAATTGTAATTGTATAATAAAAATTTATTGATATACGAATTAATTTCATTCTTTATTTTTTGTATGATTTTTTTTTTTTTTTTTTTTTTTTTTGCTTTTTTTACTCTCTTCATAATTTCTGAATAAAATTTAAATGATTATAGTGTAGTCATAAAATAACTTGCTAAAAGTAATCGACGGGTTAAGACCACAATTAATATTTAGAGCTTTGAAGAAATGGAAAAATGTGTTTCTTGAAAAATAAATGAATAAATAAAAATAATAATAATTGAAGAGACTTCGCTTGACTTTTCGAAACTAGTGTGCGCGTCCAAAAAGTGAATAAAAATAAAAATAAATAAATTTAAACACAAATTTTTGACACAATAAAATCGGTTGGATGCGATTGCTGGACTTTCAGTTTTGAAACTGAAGGCGTTTCTGTTATTAAAATTTGATTACATCATCGCGTTATTTATCACTTATACTAATCATATTACCTTCGTTATTATCCCTGTAGAAATGTTTGCAAAATGGTAAAAAATTGGTTTTAAAATGGTTTAAAAGTGGATTCAATACCTAATCCGCCCATCGATTTATGAAAGAATCAATAAAGTTCTTGCGGCAGTAGTTTATAGCATATTCACCAAAAGGAAGCTCAATTGAAAACACCGTTTGGAAGTTAACGTAGTTAGGCGTGTGTGTCCGCTCACACATACACGCACGAACGCAAACACAAATCATGATTGCACGCTGTTACAAATTTTATGATGGGTGGCAATATTTGAGCTATGGTTCAACAAGATCGAGATTTCATCATCTAATGATTGCATCTGCATTACCAAACGTTGACTCAACCCATAGCACAAATGTTTTAACAGTGTAATACTTTCGTTACACTACTATGTGTACTAATAATTTAGCACTATTTGGAAAAGTTGCCGATTGTTAAAATTTTAATACTGTCGGAGTTGAAAAAGTCAGATATTTACATTTGTGGCAATTAAAATGGATTACGTGCAAATTACTTTATGCGTATGTGATATGTGACAGCTGAACTGAAAAGGCATTTTTCTTCAAAAGGCATTGGCATAATTCAGGTAAATTGATTGGTAAATTGTGTGTTGTATGCGTCCTGTCGTAAAGACATGCATGCACCAAAGTTACGATCCCAACATCAAATGATCTGAAACCTTGGGCTAAAGTTGAACAAAATATCATTTGTATCTTTTATATACCAAATTAATATTACATTTGATATTTTGTGTGTGTGTGTGTGTGTGTTTTTTTTTTTCAATTTCTGCTACTAATGCGAAAATCAAATCTATTTAAAGGACCAACCTACTCCGTTTAATGGAACAGGTTGGCCCAATGGCTTGATGTCCTTCCAAGCTTCATATAGAAACTATTAATTAATATTTTTCAAGTTTCCTCGTTCGTGGTTATGCTTTATGATGCGCTGAATGTACAGACTAAAAAGTAATTACAAATTTTAATAAAATTAAAAAGAAAAAATATATTGAAGAAAAAAAAAGGGGGGGGCAACAAGCCCCGGTCTATCCTTCAAGTTTATCTCTAAAACAAAGATTTACGAATTAGCTAATGATCAGAGGTAAAAGGTGACACCCTCTACTGTTTAACGCTTTCAGAGGCAATGAAATTTAGCTGCTAAAGTTACAAAATGATTGAATGATACCGGAATTTATGAACAAATTTGTATTTAAGTAAGTAAAAGCTTATCTTGTCTTACACTATATAAATAAAAATTTAACTCCTAAATTCTGGTGCCAAAGTGGCGTTTAGGATTTGAAATTAAGTGGTATATATAATATACCGGTGCCCTTCAATGGGCTAAATTAGAAGTATATATGTAGAGAAATATGCAGGGCCCGACTAGCAAGTTTCTGTGCCCAGGGCTCTTTCAATTTTTCGTTCCCCCTTATATTAGATGATTTACAGATACTAGTTTTTCTTTACACGTTGCACACTTATTTGAAAAGTGTCAGTTCAAAAAATTAGGTTTTTCGCAAAATTGAAAAACGGTTCCAGGAATAAGAATAAAATATTTTTTTCTATTGGGTACTCAAATGTGCTTTTAACCATATAATATATCAATATATATTTTTGTCATTTCATCGTATTAATATCTCAAATATCACATTTTATCACAATTATGATTTTCTTAACGGAAATTTAAATGAAATTATGAAAAACTTTGTGCCCTCAGAAATTCTGTGCCCAGAGCACGGGTCCCGGACGCCCATACGATAGTCAGGGCCTGGAAATATGACCATTATAAACTTCTTTTTTTATAACTGTATGTTATTAATTTTGATTAACCTTCAGTCGTTAATCGAATGAGAGAAAATAGATCATAAATCCTTTAAGGGAACTGTTCAATCACTAGTAAAAGCTTTTTAGGATATTTTTATAAACGATCCAGAATTTATTACCTCACCCTTGTATAATCACGAAATATGAAGTTATATATTCCTGCAAGAAAGCCTTTAGGTGTTTCGGTGATCAAAATAGCAGTTATGAACTGTTTCGTATGCCACGAACGTATACGTATTACTTACGAATATTTCCGAGTAACAATTATAAATCAAAGATGAAAAAAAGCACCCCTCCAACAACAACAAACAAACAAACAAAAAACCCTAGGTAGGCGTTCGTTGTTTACTTAAACATATTTTTTTCGTTTAAGGAAGTAGCAAAAGGAATTTAATTTGCTCGTATCTGAAAGTTATTTTTTATCTGTTTACAAGTGCAGAGCAGAACTATTTGAAGAAAATTTCATAATTAGTAATAAATTACTTCTATTGAATGGAGAGTAAAAAGTTGAAAAGAACTAGCCTATTGGTAGAATTTTTTTATTCTCTGAATATTCCAAATCTCTGATACTAGAATACTTTGAAACAACACATATATCACAAAGAAATATTTTTGTAAATTCTGGTACGATTGAATATTAAAATAGTCGTCAGCCCTGGCTTGTCATAAAAGGGTTAATTTCATTTGTTAAACAAATTTCTGGTACGAAGTACTTTTTTTTTATTTAAAGAAAATCGGAGATTGGTATACATGAATTGGTGTTTATTTTTTTTTAGCCCAGTGGTTAGTGAGTTGAATTCGGAAATAATTAGGGGAACGCTGGAAATTGTTTTAACTCCTGCAGTTTAGGTTTAGAATGTATATACTACGTTTTCCCCCTAATACTAGGTGAGCGTTAGGAATTATACATTGATTTATAGTAAAAAAACACGTTTCTTTTAAATACCTTAACACTATCTCGAAATCGCTAACTTTTTCAAAAACATTGTCAATACAGATGTTGTAGAGCTTAAAATTTTGAATAAAATGAGTACCTGCACTTAATACTTTTGTTGAATATTAAGGTCACAATTTCATTTTAAAGTTTTAGCCCCGTGGTCAGAGGGTTGAACTCAGAATTAATTAGGGGAAAACTGGAAATCATTTTAATCTCTTCAGATTAGTTCTAAAATGAATATTCTATGTTTCCCCCCTCGTACCAAGTGAGCGTTAGGAAATATGTATGTATTTACATTCGAAAAACATGTTTTTCCTTATTTACTTTTAACAATATCTCAAAATAGTTAATTCTATCAAAAACATTGTCAATACAAATGTTGTAGAGCTTAAAATTTTGAATAAAATGAGCACCCATATTAGTATTTTTGTTCAAAATTAAGGTCTCAATTCTAATTTCAAAATTTTGCCTTAATTGCTAATCAAGAGCTTGAAGTCCGGAGAGACCAAGTTACCTAAGAATATCTCAAAACAGCTAAGTCTATCAAAAACGTTGTCAATACAAATGTTGTAGAGCATAAAATTCTGAATAAAATGAGCACTCACATTCATATTTAAAATTCACATTCACATTCATGTTCAAAATTACGGTCGCAATTCCATTTCAAAATTTTGCCTTAAACACTAATCAAGAGCTTCAAGATAGGAGAGAACAGATTACCTTAACAATGTCTCGAAACAGCTAACTATACCAAAAAATCCCCAATACAGATGTTGTAGAGCTTAAAATTTTTTATAAAATGAATACTCACATTAATATTTTTGTTCAAAATTAAGGTCGCAATTTCAGATATCGTCAAAAATATTAAAGAAAAACGTGTTTTTCGAATGTAAACGTATACATATTTCCTAACGCTCACTTAGTATGAAGGGGAAAACATAGAATATTCATTTTAGACCTAATCTGAAGGGTTTACAAGGATTTCCAGTTTCCCCCTAATTAATTCTGAGTTCAACCCTCTGACCACGGGGCTAAAACTTTAAAGTAGAATTGTGACCTTAATATTCAACAAAAGTATTAAGTGTAGGTACTCATTTTATTCAGAACTTTAAGCTCTACAACATTTGTATTGGCAATGTTTTTGAAAAAGTTAGTGATTTCGAGATAGTGTTATGGTATTTAAAAAACCGTGTTTTTTGACTATAAATCAATGTATAATTCCTAACACTCACCTAGTACGAGGGGGAAAACGTAGCATATTTATTCTAGACATAAACTGAAGGGATTAATACAATTTCCAGCTTCCCCTAATTATTTCCGAATTGGGCCCTTTTTTGCTCGCCTACCACTGGGCTATTTCTCCAGGCCTGTAATTTTTTATTCACACTATAATTAATATAGTCACTTTTTTTTTCTTGTATTGTGCATTTACATCTGGCGAAACGCACTCTTCAAAACATACAATGTTTCATTAATTTGGATGTGTGTTATTAATCTAAATATATATATATATATATAATATAAATTCTTTAGCAAAACTACTCATCATTTAGTGGCAACCTATTTCAGAAGTATTTTATGATTTCTACCAACGATCCAAAATTTATTATCTCAGTCTTTTGTAATCACGAAATATGAAGTTTTATATTTCTGGAAGAAAGCTTTTAGATGTTTGGATGTTCAAAAAAGGCAGTGAGGAACTATTTCGTATACTTTACCTTACGAATATATTTCCAGCTAAGAGCTCTAAATCAAAGTAGGGGCAAAAAAACAGTTTTCCTAAAATCCCTTGGTAGACATTCATTGTTTAGCCAAATATATATATATATTTTTTTTTCTTTTTAAGACGTAGTAAAAGGAATTTAGCGCTTCTTATTTGAAAGTTAGTGTTTATTTTTTCTGCCGACGTAATGTGTGGCACAGAATTATTTGAAAAATTATCATAATTAACAAACAAAAATTGTTTTAAGTTTACTTTTATTAAACGGGGAAAAAACATTTTAAATGAAATAAAAGCTTTTCTTATTGTCAGAATTTAATTGCGCTCAAATCACGAGCCAACCGTGAAAATGCTTCTTCAAAGAAAATAGTTATTTTTATATAATTCGGGCACGGGAAAAACGAATGTGACATTTAAAATGCTGAGTTAGCTAAGTGTTAGGAAATATGTTGAAATTTCAATAAAAAACTATGAATTTTTACATACTTTTATAAGATACTTTTATAATTATAACTTAATTACAATTAACTTGTACATTTAGTAGATTAAAAGTAATTCCAATTCGGTTGTATCTTATATTCATACCGTATAGGTTTTTACTACATAAGTTCGTATAGCAATAGTACTATAGCTTACAAATTAAAGCTAATAACAAAATTCTAAGGTCATATTCGATTTTATCGACTCAAAATTAGTAAAGATTGACTATAAACTACAGAAAGGAAAAACTGGCTGACAGATATCATAATAACACTATACAAGTTTTTTCAATATAAGTTCGTACAACAGTAGTACTATATCTTACACACCAGAGCTAATAAAAACAAATTGAGGTCAAATTCTGTTTTTTCGACCCCAAATTTGTAAAGATTGACTATTTATATTTAAAAAAGCAAACAAAAAGCTTTTTTTTTTTTTTTTTTTTTTTGTTTAAACATGTTGAGCGCCGCAGACATTGGCGAAGTAACTCATTTGTAGACATTGACAAAGCGGTTTCCAGATTTTATCGAGTCGGTTCACAATTCACAATTTCGATAATGTTTGTTAATTTATACAAAGTGTTAATTTTATACATTTTAAATGCAAAAATATCAAATTTTATTTTTTTTTCCCAGTTCAACGCCAAACTCACTAAACATGCCTTGGGAGGGGAGGTGCACGGGGCTCTTTTTTAAAATACATAATAATAATGAAGCCAAGAGGGTGAAATTTGATTTTAATACTCTGGATAAATTCTTTCACTGGATAAATCAAATTTAAGTTTGAAGTAGCACAGTTGAGGTTTATTCCAACAGAGCGAAAAATGTCCAGACCAGAACTCGAACCTAGATACCTTGGCTTGCCGTGGTTCACACAATTTCAACATGTAAAGGTTATAGTTATAGCTCATATGAATGAAAGTACCGCTGCAATTCGCAGCCATGTCCGACAAATAAGAGTGAATTGTGTCAGCTAGGTACCGTCCGGGTAGCTCAAAAGGTTCACTGTTAAAAATATACCCCGTAAAATTACGGGCAGAGGCCGGCAGCAGCGATTCCTGTCATACCCCGTAAAAAAAAAGAAAAAAAATCCATGCTCATCATTTTGCGATGCCAGTAATTTTAGGGATATAATGCACTTTAAAACACAATAACGCTTTATTTACTGTTCATAGCACGTAGCACGTTAGATAATCATACAGAATCGCTTTTTTGGCGGGTCATAAATATGCCAGGGTCGCGGTTAAGTGACAATTTTCGAAACACGACTAAAATGAAAGGTTACACCCTAGAGGAGGAAAATGTATGGGATCGTACCGAATTTTTGCTAACAGATGGGCTAGAACTGTAAGAATATGTGGATTGCCCTTAATTTTCTAAGTATCTAAGGGATAAGGCCACTTATTTAATGGATCAGACCATTTTTCATCAAATAAGACACGTGAAAATGGAAGGGCAAACTCTCATAAATTTACAGTTTTTTCTGAGAGAGTAGAGCATGGGCACGGCAAGCCAAGGTATCCAGGTTCGAGTCCTGGTCCAGACATTTTTCTTTCTGTTGGAATAAACTTCAACTGTGCTACTCCAAACATGAATATAAATACTATGGCTGCCTGCGATCTCTTATAAGAAATCGCAGGCGGCCATAATAATAGATAGTAATAAATTACCAATAATTCCGTTTCTTAGCAATAAATTTTCTTCAATGAAAATATTGATGGCAGACGTGTTCATGTGGAACGGCTTCCTGGAAAATATTGCTGGCACTCATATCTGTGTGCCATGGCGTTTAATGTATTAAATGATTTATTTATCTCCTGCTACTAGTTAATGTTAAAGCTATTCTCATATCCAAAGGAACTACTTTCTGACATTTTTTAAATTAATTTTTGTTCGGAAAGGCATGAAATTAACAGGTGTTCTTATTCAAAATCTACATAATCGAAAGTCGTTTCGCATTTCTGATAAAGGCACAAAATCTTTCAGAAAGTACTGTAAAAATTGGAGTTTTGGACAGAATTTTTGGATGTGAAATCACGAGAAAGGGGAAAAACAGGTCACCACGAGACCAAAATTGTTTATAACTCGATAAATAATTTATTTATTAAAAAAATGGAAACCTCACTTCGATTTCAAATACCTTCAATAGTCAGGTCCGCAAATTTTATGCCTTTACGTTTAAAAATGAGTCAGAAAATGTGTCACAAAGTTTTGCGTTGTTGAGCAAGGTATTTGAGAACCACCTTAAACATTGGTAATGTTCTTTTCAAATTTCAAATTTACATTTAAAATGGTTTATTTATTTCTGCATTTGTTTGTTTATTTTATAATATTTTTAGAACTGATGAAATAGGAGTATTTGTATTACATAATTTTTCACTGCGAGTTCGAGACGATAACAAAAATTTCTTTTCATAATTTGGTAGTCAACTATGTTCAACTCGTATAAAAAAGGTCGTCAAATATCGTAAAAATTCAGACTAAAGATGTCAACGATATAGTGAACTGAATTTCAATTGCTTTCTAAAAGTTGCTCGATCATAATAGACCGGGATCCGACACCACAGACAATCGCCTCATCCAGTTCACGGACGAAACTCTAGGATTAGTTATATCTTGATTCGCATATTAAAAAGCAATTGGTCTGCCAAGTCATATCTTGGTGGAAAATACCTGAAAACCCGATTTTAGAGGCTGATTCGAAGGTTTACCATTGTGTTTTCCTGCTCCCAGTCCTCCATGTTGTCATACCTTTTAGTGCAGGAAAACACAATGGAAAACCTACGAGTCAGCCGCTAAGATCGGGGTTTTAGGTGTTTTCAACCAAGATATGACTTGACAGACCAATTGCGTTTTAATATGCGAATCCAGATTTAGCTAATTCTAGAGTTTCATCCGTGAACTGGATTAGGTGACTGCCTGTGCTGCCGGGTCCCAGTCTATAAGCAATTTTCAACAAATTAACGTTTTTTTTTTTTTTTTTTTATCAACGGTCTTCCAAATCAGGAATATGTCCACTCGTAGTTTTTGTATCGTTGCTTTAATTTAATTATTATTATTATTATTATTTTAATGGAGCTGTTCTATTGGTTCTTCCAATTAAAAATGAATTAGAATAAATTTGTTATTCTAAAATTCTTCATTTTTATTTTTTGAGTTGGGAAGGCGTATTTTCGTCAGCTTTTCCTTCAATATGCAAAAGTATTATAAGCTTAGGTTTACTACGAATTTAGTGTATCCAATATCGCAACCAAAGTCATTTTACTTTATTCTGAATTCAAATAAATGTTTCTCTACATTACATCTAAAAAGATCAAAAAATGAACAGAAATACTTATTCTTATTTTTTCTTTTTCTTTTTTTAAAAAGAAAAATAAGTATGAAACAGAAGTGACTCATTTTTCCCTCCTTTTTTCACCGATATTAAAAGATAAGTGTCTTCAAAAGTTACAATAAATGTTTGCAAAGGGATATTGTATCAATTGCTCCCTTTTGTAGTGATTTATTGTCCTTGACTGGAAAAAGTAAGAAAATCTCTTTCTTAAAATGGTTTTGCTGTCTTCCATCTATAATTCAACAAAAAAAGATTTCATATTTAAGGGAACAGCTTTTATTTCCCTTTCTTTAACATGTTGGGGTTAAAATGTCAGCATACTACTGACATGTAAACTGAACATATGTTCAGTGGATATTAAAACTGTTGTGGTTGTATAATGAAGTTAATTATTCTTTTCACGTCAGTATACATCATGTTTCAAAATTATGTAACTGTTTCAGCTCATTTTATATTAGACTAGAAAATTCAACGGCTTTTTTCGAGTAATAGTTGAAATCTGCTAAGTGGTATTTATGTGTATATTTTTATTAGAAGAAATTATACTGCTACGGATAATTCAAATTTTACTAATTAAGCCACAGTTTGACTAAATTTCATTATTCCATTGCACTAGGAGAAAATGAAACTTAAATTGATGATAAGAGCTAAATCTAATTCTAAATAAGTAATAATTTAGAATGTATTTTGAAACTTTTATACTCATTTCAGTTTTCATTTGAAGTTTTGAATTTTTTAGAAACCATTCTTAGCAAGCCTTTAAATCTTAAAAATAACCATCATGCAATATTCCAAGTTTCTAGTCTAACGGTCTACCAACCTCCTGGTGGTAGTGGTACAAACTTAAAATATAGCGTATGTTGGAGTAGGGACTATCACCATCAATTTGTCAACATTACTTTTGAAATCGGTTTGGTATTTCTTGAGATTTCATAGAAATTCTAATTTAGAGTGTTTTTAGAATGCCTTTCGCTCATTTTACCCTTTTAAATTTCGAATCTTTTAGAAACTTTTCTTAGGGAGCTTTTACACCTTATAAGTATTTACCATGACAAATTTTAATTTTCCACCTTTAATAATTTAATAGAAATCATAATTTAGAACATTTTTAGAACGCTTTTCGCTTATTTCACAATTTAAATTCAATTTTTTTTTCAACTGTTCTTAGAACGTATTTGTATCTTATAAGTGTCTACCATGCCAGATTTCAAGTTTCGATCTTTAATAATTCCATAGAAATCGTAATTTCGAACTTTTACGCACACTTCCACCACGTTTTAATTTCGAATTTTTACAAACTCTTCTTAGAGAGCATTTTCATCTTATAAGTAACTATCATGCCAAATTTCAAGCTTCTAGGCCCTTCAGTATCACAAAAATCGCATTTTTTGAACTTTTTTTCCTTCTGAACCCCCATGGGGATAGTGGCACCAACATGAAATATAGCCTACGTTGGAACAGGGACTATCACCATCAAGTTGCAATCATTACTTTTGAAATCGGTTCGGTAGCTCCAAAGATTACCCCTACAAATACACAAACAAACTTTACTTCTTTATAAAGTTAGTATAGTTTAAAAAAAAAAGAACATCTTGAAGAAACAAATGATTTACCATGCATTTCATGCCGATTTCAGAAGCATTCAATTTACCACCATTAGCACAAAATACAACGGAATTTTGTTCATGGGTAGTGGATAAGTGGATTGGAGTAATAGGTTTATTAACCAATAGAATGGTAGGAAGTTTGAAGAGAACTGCCATTTGGGAAATAGATGGAGAAAAGAAATTTGTAATATAAACACACTAAATAGATGTTAAGAAGGGAAGCTAATACACTGGCCTCCAAAAGTTAAGGTACAGGGACTGGATGCTTTCAGGATGGATGAAGATAGGGTCGATATAGTGAGTTGCTTCCTAAAAATAGCTTTATTATAAGGGATTTTCCAGAACTTTTCAATCAGCTCACTATATCTTTCTAAGTTTTTACAACATTTGACTGGAAATTTTATAGAAGTTGCCCAAAATACTGACTACCAAATTATGAAATGAAAATTTTGAAATCTACCGCGCATGAGCAGTTAAAATTTATCTCATAAAAATGCCCATATCTCATCAAATATTCAATATATTCATGTTTTAATTGCAGTATACTGTTGCTACTATTCTTTGGCAAGTTTTCAAAAAGTTGTGTTAAACTTGGTTGAAAACTCTGTGTGCTATAAGCAAAAAACTTTTGAATTTTTCACAGACACAATAACATCTTCACGATTTTGAGTGCTATGCTTACACAAATGCACACAAACGTTGAACAGGACCCAAATCGTCATTTAACGCAGTGACAAACCATTTCCAGCATTTTCTGTTGCATAGCTGATCGCAAATATTATTTTATTATGAAATTTATTATTAGCCCCCTAATTGTTGGCCCGACTAAATCTTTACCAAGAAATATGAAATCAAACATGTTCTTTTCATCCCAGAAGTTTAAGAACAATTCGCCAATAATTTTTGTAGATATTCGACAAAACGTGTGCAATCGAAATCATCCAGTCCCTGTACCTTAACTTTTGGAGGCCAGTGTATGTAAAAGAGGCTTTATGTAATACTTCGAACAATTTGACGAAGGGAGACAACGAAGTCACATTTTTTACAATTTTCATGAATGTGAAATGCTTTTGAAAAACCATGTTCAAGCATGTAGGGTAAAGTATCTGAATGTCGAACCCTAATGTCAACTTGAAAAAAATAAGGCTTTAAATGATCGTATAAATTCAAAATTGGTGCCATAATGTCAAAAAATTATTCAGTTCCGAGGTTGACAGGCCTGTTTGGGTTCGGCGAGATACTAGGAACAGCTGACCGAAATTTTTCAGACGTGTATCGAGATTTTGGGGGATCACGTGTTTTTGATTACCAGATCACGTGCTTTTGATTACCAGTTTGGAAGGAAGTAATTTGACTAATTAAGGTTTTTCATTTAGTAACTAGCAGTATAACGAGAGCCAATGTGTTATTTGAATTAAATGAATGTTCTAGATTCATAATTCCGTATTGAAATCGCTGTTATTATATAAGATTTGAAGGTTAGGCTCCTGTCGGCATTAGGAACCCTGATATCAAGTTAGTTCCTAATGCCGACACTCTGTCAACATTAAGGAAGCTCAAGGCTTTATCGATACCGGAAAACATGTAAACAGAGCTCTCGCTTCGAGTCCGTATAAAAACAGAATTATTCAATGTAATTAATTTAAACTTTCTGATATATTTAGGGTATGTTTGCAGTCTTATAAAATTATAAAATGAAGTACTTCAATGTAATAAAATAAAAAATATAGCAAAATTTATATAACACAATTTTCGAAAAAAAAATTAGGTGTCATATCACCATCCGTAAAATATCTTAACGTTGAATTGACATAAGAACCTAATTTTTGCTTTAAAATTATCAGGAAACTTTACAGAATGAATTAAGGATATAACTATCACTCAAAGGAAACCTTATTAAAAAACCTCTCAAATTTGAAAATTAAAAAACCCCTAAAAAATATAATTTTTTTTCATTAAAAATACACAAAATATTAAACTACCTAGTTTTGAAAAAACTCGACTTGAAGTGGCAATTAAGTGGGTGCGGCTTTGAAAGAGATTGTTACATAAATGCTTATAACATAAATGCAAATATTTTTATGCGGTTTTTTGCACTGTGCTCAGAATTAATTGAATAATCAAAATAGATAAAAAAATAATCGATTTTTTGAGCCCTGAGCCTCCTTAGCGAATAATACTCAAAAGGGCGTGAGTCACATGAATAAATTGGGTTTTTCTTAAGGATTTGTTCTGTTGAATCATCGAGTCCCTAGAACAGGAACCTATTTTTTTCTAGACTTTGCAGATGCCACTATGACACACCTTCCTAAAAAAAGGACATTCAACTGTGCAGTTGATTTGATCAAAGTTGATGATTTTGTGATTGCTTTGATTAGTAATAGTAAGAAGAAATTAGATCATACGAGCAGAAAACAAACATGTCAAAATTTAAAAACATTTTCTGACGATAAAGGAGGACTGGCCAATATGTAAACTCACCCCTCCTCTTGCTTTTGGGGGTACTACTAAGAGGTACCAGTTTCCGAAATCATTGTCAGTAGATTGAAATGTATTCGTTGTATTCTCAGTATATTTTTCGTTACTCGTATTATTCTTATATACGCTTTATTACATATGTAATATGTCAAATATCTATTTATATAAAATCCAAGTCTCTATGTCTCCCTCACAATTCCGGTAGGACCGTCCCATTGAAATGGGTAATTGTTGAAAAATACTAATGCAGGGTTACCACAGTAGCACCAAATGTTGGCCAACTTGGCGAAATATCGCCAAATTTTGCGACAAAAATAAGTTGTCATATATGAAGCCCGAATTGCACCAAGCTTTTTTTTAAAAAAATGCGCTATAATGGAAAAGTACCTAAATAAATAATTAATAGAAATAACCAATTATATAAACTAAAGAATTTTATTTCGAGATCAAAACATTGTTTTTAATTTCGATTTAAAAGAACATATATCCTCGGATAACTTCAGTTGAAATTAGGTTGACAGCTTAATATCTCATTCCATAAACCAAAACAAACACAAGTGATTCATTCATCGTGAACCGTAAAATTTATTAAACCATTGAGGTAATCATTCACAAAGTAAGTTCTCCAACAATCAATAGACAATATTCTTATGACGTCGTAGTAGGTAAAATGGTGGCGGTATCGTTTGTTTATGGTTTGAATTCACAAAGATTTTATTTTGCAATGTCTCTTAGTTGCATTACTTTATTGTAATGTTTATCAGCTCAGAACAAAAGCATATTTTTTCATTATTTAGTTATTAAATAATGAAAAAAATATATATAAATGCATGATTTGAAAAATTTAAATAATTTTCTTTCTTAATACTAAAAAATAACATTGAAGTAACAGTGGGTTTAAGTTAAAAAAGTTTAACTGTTTAATTCTGTTGTAATATTCAAAATAACTGTATTTATATGATTTCAGTAAACAACATCAGGGCCCGATTAAACTTTAAAGTTAGAGGAATTACAATGTCATTTCAGGACCTACCTTTTGGAGAAGCTTTTCTAAATTCCACATATACATGGAAACTCTTCAGTGTTACAAATATTATTCCTAGGACAGACATAACATAAGAACGGACGGCAATTTTACACACGTTTTTGAAAACTACTTTATATCAGAAATTTTGTTAAAAACTGGTTATTTCTTTGTTATAGCGGCCCACATAATTTTGATTATGACAAGTTGCAGTCAATTTCGCCTACGTCGTAACCAGGATCGTAAAACACACACGTGCAGTACCATATAATACCATTTCATTAAATCGTATACGATAGTTTAATAGTTTTTACCTTACTTCAAGTGTCTAATTTATTTATTTTTAAGAATTAACAATCTAAATTGTCCAATATATGAATTTAAAAAAAAATGTAAACAAAGATTGAATAGACATGACCGCAAAAAGCCTCAAATCCGCACAAAACTTGGAACCAAACTGTGCAGATTAGAGCAGTCTTCTACTGTACACAGTTTTTCATACATGTGTTTCGTTCTTAAAATGTGTTAGTTTCATCTATCACTGCGGAACAAGCGAGGAAAACTCATATTCTTGCACATGAGTTATATATATCTTTATATCCAAATTTCCGTCATTTTTGACGGGCTACCTTTCTAGTTTGTTAATAGTTTTCGATGAATTTTTAATTTTTCTTTCGGGTGTCGGTAACGGGTATGTTAGGTGTCAGCATTGGGAACATCCCTCTCTGAAGATGTCAGAATTAGGAGCAAAAACACACTTTTTAATTTTAAGTATTAAAATTTGAAACCCTCTCAATTTTGAAAATGTTACTAGTGCATTTTGTAGAGGAGATCTTAATGAACAATTTGAGTTCATTAGGATCTCATTTTGTTGCAAAATAACTGAATAAAGTTTGGAATATGCAAAAAAATTCCTTAAAGTGTGGGTATTTGGGTACTTAACCCTAATTGGACTTGCAAATAAATTAAACAGAATTAAAGTCGGAGGTGGGATTCACCTCGCAGCAATGTTTTCTGATGGTTGATTTATTCTTTTCTCACTTACGAATGTATAACATGCAGAATATTAAATTACGTTAGTTTGGCCAACATAAGAAAGACCACAAGAGCAAGTAACATTATTGAATGCGAAGTATTTTTTTCACTTTTCACCAAAGTTGAAATGTGTTTATGACTTCATTTTGTCTAGCCGTCTATCCGTCTGGCCGTCTGTACGCGCTCTAACTCTCGTAAATATACTCGGATTGCTTTGAAATTTTTGGATGTTATTGACATTTACCATAGCACGAACCCTATTTCAAATGAAGTTTGTAGCATGTTTAGTTCATCTACAGGGACAGTCAAAAGTATTCCGTTACATTCCGACCAATGGGAAAAAATCGTTTCAAACGATTTTTAACGATGTTGCACGCATCCAAACATAACAAAATTTATATGCATTTATGAAGTGCACTAAAATATGCATTCCGTATAATATGCGGTGCAAAGAATCGTTATTATTCATTTACAGGGCATAATGTTACATAATGATACAGGGGGAGGGGGACTTTTTTGCGGTGTATTTTAATTAAACTATTTCATATATAATGAAACTGATATACGTCGCTGAGGTTTAATATAAGTTATTTCAGTGATTCAGTAAGGTATTTCAGTGTTATGAAGTGCAGAGCATTTACAGGGATACACAAAAGATTTCAGATACTATATTATATCAGAAGTACTGTACATTAACGGTGATTGCTGGAAATGCATTTTCAATTATGATATGCGCTTTTATGTTTCACTCTATTTATGAATACTATATGGTGTATATAAATGCTATAATTTATATACAGGGCTACACAAAAGAATTCGTAAGGGTTACTGGGTATGAGCGCAAATTGCTTAAAGGTGGTTTTTAAGTGAGTTATGCATTTTTACGCTGAACTGCATTTAGTTTATTAAGAAATATTTGTAGAATATAGATAAAATGATATACAGGGTCACGCAAAGAATTGGATACATGCCGTCTATGGATGATAATTTTTGGAAATAGAATTTCAGTAATTTTAAGAGTGTTTTAGTTTGAATTAAATTTGAGATAAATAGTGGCGTGTGTTATAAAGGTACTAGGTAAACTACAGGACGGTACAAAAATATTCAAGTATGTTTCCATCTATTAGTAAAAATTGCTGAAAGAAAAATTTCAACCTGTTATGCGTTTTCTTCCTAAAATAAATTTTCCCATTATATAGTATATATCTCAACATACAGATCAAATACAGGGCTGTTCAAAAGAATCGGGATACATGTTTGGCTATGGACGTTAACTGTTGCAATCAATTTTTTTAAACGTTAGTAGAAGGAAAAAGCCGGTTCTGCTTCAGCAGGAGGAGCGAGGAGCAAGGATGATTGACAGGTGGGCGGAGTCGAGTGATTGACAGGTGAGGGGAGATAAGAAAGTGATAGACAGGTGGGCGGAGTCGAGACAGACTGGCGCCCACACGGCATGCTATAGTAGAGGGGTTAAAACAAAGAAGCGATAATGAAAAGTGTACTGTAAGAGAGGGATTAAACAAAGGATAATGAATGAAAGTGTACTGTAAGAGAGGAATTAAACAAAGGAAAATGTTAATGAGGATGATTAATGAAGGAAAGTCTGTTGTAAGAGGAAGGTAGAACAAAGAAATGAATGATTAGGAAGGATGAGGTCATTAAAAAAGATCGCATGCAATTAAAAAATACTTACCACAGAGCAGCGCAGAGACACGTCCTACCTATGTGACATCCACCGGGCTAATGAACGAAGAAGCGTGCAACAACCGGTTTCATCTAGATAAGGAGCTTGCTTCTGATTGGACGAGAGACGAACCTAGGGGGCAGCACCATCGCTTTCACCCGAGGGCATGAACACCAGCGCCCTCTCTTGAGAGGATTTTAAACTCACCTGTGATGACATCATCTTATTTGAACTAACATAAAGAAGTGAATACATTTTTTTAAGTTTTAACGAAATAAGTGATAATTTTTTTTAGTCATTTGTTAATTTTCCGAAACATGTTTAAAGCCGAATGAGTGAAATGATAACGATGTTTTTGTTTAATCATTATCATTGGAGACTTTTTAGCCAAAATGAGGATTTTCAACTCACCTGTGATGACATCATCCTATTTTGAACTGACATAAAGAGGTTAATACATTTTTAAGTTTTAACGAAATAAGTTATAATTTTTAGTCATTTGCTAATTTTCAAAACATGTTTTTCATTTAGTCATTATAATAAAGTTTTAAATAAATTAGTTAATTTTCATTTAGTTATTTGTTAATTTCCGAACAAGTTTTTTTTTCAGTAAGTTATTTGGTAATAAAACTTTTTAATAAATTAGTTAATTTTTCTTTCAGTCATTTGTTAATTTCCGAAACAAGTTTTTTCTCAAATAAAGCTTTTAATAAACAACTTTACATTTATTTTCATTTAATTATTATTTAAAAGAATATAAATTATTTTTACCAATCAAAAGAACGCGAATTAGTTTTTGTTTAATTATTGTCAAGGATGAATGTTAACTGAAATATATGCTGAATGCGAAAACGGTTTTTTGTTTTCAAACTATAAAAAGAACTTTTTAAAATTAATGAACAACTGTTTTGGGGAAAAGGCGAAATATTGTGCTTTGCAACACTGAAAAAGAGTTAAAAATTAGTGACTTCATCTAGTTTTAAAGCACATTTAACATATGATGAAGACCTAAGTGCTGTGGAAAGGCTTAAAAAATAACATACTTATGAATCGAACGATTTATGTTGGATTTACAATCTTAGAATTGCCTAAACTTCTAATGTATAAATTTCACTATGATTTTATTAAAAAGAGTATAAAGATGATGTAAAGCTAATTTTCAACGACACGAACTCATTGTGTTACCATATACACGCTAAGAATGTTTTGGATGATATGGAACATCATGCAAGCTTATTCGATTTCTTTGAGTATCCAAAGAATCATATACACAAATTCCATTACGGTTTTGTAAAGAAAACATTCCTTTAGAATTACAGGTTTTGAACCCATACACTGCAACACACTCTCTTTCAAGAAAATAGATTGTATCAGTACATCCCGGAATTTTTTTTTCCCTGGACAGGTGAAATACTTGATCATTATCAAATCTCGCTCGGAGAGGACACATTATTGCAACCCGTTGTTTCATCATATGAATATGCTTTTTATATTAGTTTTTTTTAACTACTTATTTTGAGATATATAAATTTTATTTATAAGAATGCAAGTTAGTTTTAATCTTTTAACTAAGACATTTTCAGTGACTAAGGAAGTAAAGTTTTGTTTTTTAGAAAAAGTGGTATGAACTTTATATTTTTTTTATTAGTTACTAATGAAAGATAATATATATATATATATATATATATATATATTCACGTTAACAGAAATTTAGGTGAAAGCTTTGGAATTTTCTTAAGTGTTTTATCTAAAAGAATGCGAAGTAGGTGTAATCGCTAGTTTTCTCTCATGTCTCCTACGAGACAAGTGGCTTCTATATATATAGTGAAAGGTTATTCTGTGTGTAACCATACGGTTGCGCATCAATGATGTTTCTTGCCGGTATTGTATCAATTAGTATTTTACTGCTTTTAACTAAGATATTTAAATGATAGATAATGCAAAGTTTTATTTTATTTTTAGAAAAAGTGGTTTGTACTTTATTTTTTTATTTTATTTTATTATTAGTTACTAATGAAGGAATATATTTTTTCAAGTTAACAGTAAATTGATGTGAAAGCTATGAATTTTCTTAAGTTTAATCTTATCCACTAATTTGGAGAAATAATTTTAAATGCGCGAGCTACTGAACTCTTTTCAAATAGAACGAACAAGTTCTTTTGATAGTTTGAATCTTATACCAAAAAAGGTTAATGATAATATATTTTAACAAATAACAATGTAGGCAATTAGATAAATGTTTTTATCTAGTAAAATAACTATTTAAAGAAGCTTTTAAGTATTAACTTTTAGTAGTGGATTTTTTTTTTTTAAACAAAATTTTCCAACATGTCAAAACAAAAACTTACTTCTTCAAAATTGAAAATCTTCATTGAATTCCCGGTCTTGAAAACACGCTAGAAAAATATAGAAAATAACAGTCCGCAAATGATTTCCGAATGAAGTTTTACAATGGTGTGATATTATTTTGTTTTCAATGACATCACTTTTAGACCGTTTGATTTGCTGAAACTAGCGAAGCTTTAAACGAATGGGAAGCCAGTCCATAGTTTCACACGTTAGTTGAAATAACAATTGTAGATAATTTTGTTATCAAGCAACTTTTGAAACGGCCTCCCCTCTGGCGAGTTTTAGAAGGGGTGTTTTATCTTTTAGCATCTCCTGTAGGATGCAATCTCTCATAGCGTTCAACTATGAAAACTATGTATTGCTTTAGGCAAAAAGAAAAAAAATAGGTTTCAGACATTTCCTGTCACCATGTTTCTTATCTCAACAAAGATGTTCAATTAAGAATAGAAGATAAATCTTTTTTATTTTTAGTTTAAAATAAAAAGAGTATGTTTCGATTCAAATATAAATATTTTCCTTTTATACATTAAAAATCAAGATTCCAATTAACAGAAATTATTTTTTAATTTTCTGGAGACTGTATTAAGTTTTTTTTATAATGAGTTTTTACTAAAATTGATGAAATAAACAGATATTTTCTGCTAAAAGAAAAGAATGGTATTATTGCTTTTTCTCAGCTTTTAACCTGTTCAGAACCAGCATTTTTTTTTCATGAATTTTATTCGTTTGGCACTACTTTTTATTAATTATTTCAATTAACTTTGTAAATCACAAAAATCACGTAATTAAATACAATCAATTTTACTTCTATTTTTTTTACTGATATCAAATTCAAACGTTTTAAGTACTTTCGTGGGTGCATATGCGCTCATGGTTCCGAATGGGTTAAAGAAAGATCGCTTCAAACATAATTAAGATTTGTTTTAAACGTTCATTAACCGTTTCAGTTGTATGAATAAATGTCTCTCATTAAATTAAACTAATGTTATCATAAATTAAATTGTATTTATTTTTCAAGTTTTCAAAAGAATAACGCTTGATTTTCTTAAAAAGGTTGAAACACAAATAGATATTTTTAAGTAGTTCTTTAATCCAAAGACAACTTTTTAACGAAAGTTTTCATTCATTTTGTTTACAAACTAACAGATGCTGTTATTAAAATACTTTGAAATAGAAAGACGTTTATTTGAAAACAGAATAAACCTTTTAGATAATACTCTGCAAGTAGATGTCTTTAACTAAATTATCAAACATATGAGTGAGAGAAATCTGATTGCTACGTGACAAAAATCGCTTTTAACAATGAATTTTGAGTCAGTTTTAATTTAGAAAAAAGTAAATGGCTAACTTCAATGACATATTTTTAGTTTTGTTGTTAGAAATAATATGTTAAACAAATCACATTGTTTGAAAATATATTTTTCGAGTTTATTTTTTCAACAATTGTTTTTTTAAATGAAATCACAGATAAAATTAATGAAAGCAAAACTTGTGAAACACAAGTTGAATATCGAGAATGATAGAACATGTTTTGAATTAACTAATGTAGGATGTGAAATTTTAAGTTCAGTTTAATAAAGCAAATAAATAAATTGAAAGACACATTTTGAAAGGATTGTTATAAGTTTGTTAAAACTTTTTTTGTTTTAAGAAACACTAGACAAACATTACACTTAAAAGACCAAATAATTATACATACCTTTTGTTGATTGAAGCAAGCAGAGTCATTGAAAATAGCAAGAAGCTGAAAAGTCGACGGTAACTTTAGTTAATTTTATGCCGTAAAATGTTCGATAAGGTACCGCAGAGCACTAAGCTAAATGTACGGTAAACGGGAGCTAAGGACCATACGACCTTCATCGACGAAATCCAAGACACGACTGACGTGTGCGGGGTCTACACCCGTAGATGAAGGTTACTGATAAGAGATCACGTGACCGCTATCAACCAATCAGAAGCGAGCTTGCAGGTGTGACGTCATCGACTGTGCTGTCCGCCCCCATCGCAAACGAGGATGATGACATCGTATGGCAATACCTATAGACAACCTGGCGCCATTTGATTGACAGGAATGCAGACAGAGTGGCGCCTACCTTCTGCATCATAGTATTTTAGGAAAAATATATATTACGTTGATGTAAAAGACATTATTTTTTAAACTAACTGTTAATATTTTTTGAAATAACATACTTTTCTCATACAAGCCAAAAGAAAATGTTTCAGAACATGTCTCTTATCATGATTAAACATAACTTTAAGCATAGTTAACCATCTCAGAGTATGATTAAACAAATTCGAACATAACTTTGGGCATGTTTAAACAATCCGAACTATATTTGAACATATCCGAACATGCTCATTCATAACTTTGACAGTTTTTAATCTTTCAAAATTTGAAAAAACATATTTAAAACTATTTTATTTTAAAAACTTTTGTAAAAATTTTAATTTATAATTTCTTTTTAAGGCTTTAACTTTTTTTTGTTAAAACTTTTTTAACGTTTTTTTTGTTAAAACTTTTTTAACTTTTTAACTTTTTTGTTAAAACTTTTTTTTACTTCTTTTTGTTAAAACTTTTTTAACTTTTTAACTTTTTGTTGTTAAACTTTTTTTTTTACTTTTGTTAAAAAATTTTTTTTTACAAACTTTTTTTTAAATTTTGTTAAAACTTTTCTTTTACTTTTGTTAAAACTTTTTTTGTAAAACTTTTTTTATAAAACTTTTTTTATAAACCTTTTTTTTACTTTTGTTAAAAATTTTTTTGTTAAAACTTTTTTTACATTTGTTAAAACTTTTTTTAAATTTGTTAAAACTTTTTTTTGTAAAACTTTTTTACTTTGTTAAAAAAATTTCTGTTAAACCTTTTTTTTTTACAAACTTTTTTTAAAATTTTGTTAAAACTTTTTTTACTTTTGTAAAACTTTTTTGTTAAAACTTTTTAAAATTTTGTTAAAACTTTTTATCATCTTTGTAAACTTTCTATAATTTTTAAAACTAATAAATTTTATACATACATATGTGTATATATATACATATATATAAATATACATATACATATATATATATATATACAAATATTTTCAAGAAGCTGGATTGGGAAAACAAAGGGATTAGAATAAATGGGGAATATTTAAGTCATCTCCGATTCGGTGACGACATTTTAAGTTTCAGTAACAGTCCTGGAGAATTGGAAAATATGCTAAAAGATTTGGCAGATGCTAGCATTAATGTGGGATTAAAAATAAACTTGGAAAAGACTAAGGTGATGTTCAATTCATTTGCATCAAAAAAGAAAATCGTCTACAACAACACTGAAATTAAAGAAGTGCAAAGTTATGTGTACCTTGGGCAAGAAATATCATCTGATAATAGTATCATGAATGAAATCAATAGAAGAATAAGAAATGGATGGAGTGCTTTTGGGAAGAACAATATTATTCTGAAGAGTAGCATGCCCCTGTGTTTGAAAAGAAATGTATTTAACCAATGTGTTTTGCCTGTCCTAACTTATGGAGCAGAAACATGGACGCTAACAAAACGGATGGTACAAAGATTACAAACAACACAGAGAAGTATGGAAAGATGTATGCTAGGTATAACTAGAAGAGACAGAAAAAGAATAACCTGGATAAGAAGTCAGACGAAAGTTTTTGACATCATTGAAAGAATTAAACGGCTAAATTGGAAATGGGCTGGGCACATCGCAAGAAGACAAGACAATAGATGGAGCACAAACACCCTACAGTGGTATCCCAGAGATGTAAAACGGCCAAGAAGACGACCTCAAGTAAGATGGAGTGATGAAATCAGAAAAGTAGCCGGTGTAAATTGGATGACTAAAGCACTAGACAGGAAACATTGGAAAAATCTGGGGGAGACCTACATCCAGCAGTGGATTGAAAACGGTTGATGATGATGATGATGATATATATATATACATGTACATATATGCATATACATATACATACATAGGTATGTTATATATATACATGCATATATATATATACATACATCATATATACATATATATATATACATACATCATATATACATATATATATCTATATATATGTATTTTACACAAGAACCCATACATAAACATTTAACTTTCATATATTTAGAGACACGTAGACGTGGATGTATGCTTTTACTTAAACATTTATATAGATAGATACTACCCTTAAATTTACGTTCATGCAAAAAACATTATTTTTTTAAACTGTTAATATTTTTGAAATAACATACTTTTCTCATGCAAGTGAAAGGAATGTTTCAGAACATGTCTCTGGCCATGGTTAAACATAACTTTAAGCATAGTTAACCATCTCAGAATATGATTAAACATGTTCGAACATGACTTTGAACACGGTTAAACATATATCCTGACAATATTTGAACCTACCCAAACATGGTTAAACATGTTTGAACAAACTTTGAGCATATCCGAACATTGTTAAATATATCCCAACTAACTTTGAGCATGATTAAATATACTCGAACTATCTTTGAGCATATCCGAACATGGTTAAACATGTTCGAACATAACTTTGGTCATGGTTAAACATATCCTGAAGAAAGTGCGAGCTACCGAACAAAATTCATTAAGAAAGACAAACTCATGAATTTGATAATCACAAGCCAGTTCCAACTTTTAAAAAGCAACTGATTAACTAAATTTGGAAGAATTGTTATTAGTTTTTTTAAAACACTTTGTTAGAAACTGACGAATGAGTTTAACAAATTTTTGGAAATAATAGAGTATGATAATACTCTTAGAGTATAATATATACTACTTAGAGTATAATAATACATTTGATGTCAGAACATGTTTTGAATGAAATCGTGAATTCATAGTATGCAGAAAACGCGAACTTTGAAATTTATAGTTAGGTTAAATGAAGAAAAATAAAGCAAATTACTAAA
The DNA here is from genome assembly GCA_963932465.1 of Maratus speciosus. Classification (NCBI taxonomy): domain Eukaryota; kingdom Metazoa; phylum Arthropoda; class Arachnida; order Araneae; family Salticidae; genus Maratus; species Maratus speciosus. The sequence continues at coordinate 188,145,239 of OZ010799.1, forward strand.
TTGAAAGACACATTTTGAAGGGATCGTTATAAGTTTGTTAAAACTGTTGTTGTATTAAACACTAAATTAGACAAACAAATTTACATACCTTTTGGAAAGAAGTTTCCCTAAGCTTTTGATGATTCGAACAAGCAGACTCATTGAAAAGTAGCAAGTTGCTTAAAATTCGACGGCAGTTTTACTCAATCTTATGCCGTAAAAGGTTCGATAAGGTACCGCATAGCACTAAGCCAAATGTACGGTAAACGGGAGCTGTGAAACATACGACCTACCTCCACCAGATCCAAGCCTCGACTGACGTGCGCGGTGTCTAACACCTGTAGAGGAAGGTCACTGATTAGAGATCAAGGTCACTGATAACAGATCACGTGACCGCTAACAACCAATCAGAAGCAAGCTTTCAGGTATGACGACATCCTGTGGCAATACCAGTAGACGAAGTGACGCCCTCCGTCTGCAAGAAACGATCATGTCGAAGCATGTACCGTCTTTCTGGCGCCAGTTGATTGACAGGTGGGCGGGGGAATGCAAGGAATACAGAGATAATGGCGCCCTCCTCCACCGCCTACTCCTTTCACATGTCAGGTGATCTTCGTATCCAATCACATACAAGTATTAGATGGTAGAGGGCGCTCGTGTTGTCTTCAAGTACGACGTCATCACTTGTTTTGTGCTTTGTCATCAACCATTTCCCCTTCAGTTGATGTCCTGGGCAGATGCTTCACAGTAAGTAACACCATTTAAATTTTAAGTTTTTTTGTTAGTAATATTTTTATGTATAAAAAATAACAAAAAAAGACATTTTGTTTAAAATAACAAGTGTCTTTCATCACTTTTTCGAATATCAAGTTTAACTTTATCGAATAACACACTACTTAAATTATCACAAATAGAAATATCCACTTAACAAGTTGTTGAACAAATTTATTGTTCCGACGAATTTAGTCATGTTTTAGCATGATCTAAGCATAATTAGTCATGCTTAGATAATCTTTTTCTGTTTAAAAATAAATTAGATTTAAAAATCTAAGTAAAATATTTTCTCCGATAAATATTTTACTTAAATAGATTTTTAAATAGATATTTTACTTAAATAGATTACTGTGAAGCATCTGCCCAGGACATCAACTGAAGAGGAAATGGTTGATGACAAAGCACAAAACAAGTGATGACGTCGTACTTGAAGACAACACGAGCGCCTTCTACCATCTAATACTTGTATGTGATTGGATGCGAAGATCACCTGACATGTGAAAGGAGTAGGCGGTGGAGGAGAGCGTCATTATGTCTGCATTCCTTGCATTCCCCCGCCCACCTGTCAATCAACTGGCGACAGAAAGACGGTACATGCTTCGACATGATCGTTTCTTGCAGGCGGAGGGCGTCACTTCGTCTACTGGTATTGCCACAGGATGTCGTCATACCTGAAAGCTTGCTTCTGATTGGTTGTTAGCGGTCACGTGATCTGTTATCAGTGACCTTGATCTCTAATCAGTGACCTTCATCTACAGGTGTTAGACCCCGCGCACGTCAGTCGAGGCTTGGATCTGGTGGAGGTAGGTCGCATGTTTCACAGCTCCCGTTTACCGTACATTTAGCTTAGTGCTATGCGGTACCTTATCGAACCTTTTACGGCATAAGATTGAGTAAAACTGCCGTCGAATTTTAAGCAACTTGCTACTTTTCAATGAGTCTGCTTGTTCGAATCATCAAAAGCTTAGGGAAACTTCTTTCCAAAAGGTATGTAAATTTGTTTGTCTAATTTAGTGTTTAATACAACAACAGTTTTAACAAACTTATAACGATCCTTTCAAAATGTGTCTTTCAATTTAGTAATTTGCTTTATTTTTCTTCATTTAACCTAACTATAAATTTCAAAGTTCGCGTTTTCTGCATACTATGAATTCACGATTTCATTCAAAACATGTTCTGACATCAAATGTATTATTATACTCTAAGTAGTATATATTATACTCTAAGAGTATTATCATACTCTATTATTTCCAAAAATTTGTTAAACTCATTCGTCAGTTTCTAACAAAGTGTTTTAAAAAAACTAATAACAATTCTTCCAAATTTAGTTAATCAGTTGCTTTTTAAAAGTTGGAACTGGCTTGTGATTATCAAATTCATGAGTTTGTCTTTCTTAATGAATTTTGTTCGGTAGCTCGCACTTTCTTCAGGATATGTTTAACCATGACCAAAGTTATGTTCGAACATGTTTAACCATGTTCGGATATGCTCAAAGATAGTTCGAGTATATTTAATCATGCTCAAAGTTAGTTGGGATATATTTAACAATGTTCGGATATGCTCAAAGTTTGTTCAAACATGTTTAACCATGTTTGGGTAGGTTCAAATATTGTCAGGATATATGTTTAACCGTGTTCAAAGTCATGTTCGAACATGTTTAATCATATTCTGAGATGGTTAACTATGCTTAAAGTTATGTTTAACCATGGCCAGAGACATGTTCTGAAATATTCCTTTCACTTGCATGAGAAAAGTATGTTATTTCAAAAATATTAACAGTTTAAGAAAAATAATGTTTTTTGCATGAACGTAAATTTAAGGGTAGTATCTATCTATATAAATGTTTAAGTAAAAGCATACATCCACGTCTACGTGTCTCTAAATATATGAAAGTTAAATGTTTATGTATGGGTTCTTGTGTAAAATACATATATATAGATATATATATGTATATATGATGTATGTATATATATATATATATATATATATATATATATGTATGTATATATATATAAATATATATATATATATATATGTATGTATGTATATATATATAACATACCTATGTATGTATATGTATATGCATATATGTACATGTATATATATATATATATATATATATATATATATAAATGTATATATATAATTATATATATGTATATATATACACATATGTATGTATAAAATTTATTAGTTTTAAAAATTATAGAAAGTTTACAGATTTTAAAAAGTTTTAACAAAATTTTAAAAAAGTTTTAACAAAAAATTTTACAAAAGTAAAAAAAAGTTTTAACAAAATTTTAAAAAAAGTCTGTAAAAAAAAAGGTTTAACAGAAATTTTTTTAACAAAGTAAAAAAGTTTTACAAAAAAAAGTTTTAACAAATGTAAAAAAAGTTTTAACAAAAAAAATTTTAACAAAAGTAAAAAAAGTTTTAAGAAAAAAAGTTTTATAAAAAAAGTTTTATAAAAAAAGTTTTACAAAAAAAGTTTTAACAAAAGTAAAAGAAAAGTTTTAACAAAATTTAAAAAAAAGTTTGTAAAAAAATTTTTTTTAACAAAAGTAAAAAAAAAAGTTTTAACAAAATTTAAAAAAAAATGTTTAACAACAAAAAGTTAAAAAGTTAAAAAAAAGTTTTAACAAAAAAAGTTTTAACAAAAATGTTAAAAAGTTAAAAAACTTTTAACAAAAAAACGTTAAAAAAATTTTAACAAAAAAAAGTTAAAGCCTTAAAAAGAAATTATAAATTAAAATTTTTACAAAAGTTTTTAAAATAAAATAGTTTTAAATATTTTTTTCAAATTCTGAAATATTAAAAACTGTCAAAGTTATGAATGAGCATGTTCGGATATGTTCAAATATATTTGGATTGTTTAAACATGCCCAAAGTTATGTTCGAATTTGTTTAATCATACTCTGAGATGGTTAACTATGCTTAAAGTTATGTTTAATCATGATAAGAGACATGTTCTGAAACATTCTTTTTTGGCTTGTATGAGAAAAGTATGTTATTTCAAAAAATATTAACAGTTAGTTTAAAAAATAATGTCTTTTACATCAACGTAATATATATATTTCCTAAAATACTATGATGCAGAAGGTAGGCGCCACTCTGTCTGCATTCCTGACATTCCACCACGCCTCCTGTCAATCAAATGGCGCCAGGTTGTCTATAGGTATTGCCATACGATGTCATCATCCTCGTTTGCGATGGGGGCGGACAGCACAGTCGATGACGTCACACCTGGAAGCTCGCTTCTGATTGGTTGATAGCGGTCACGTGATCTCTTATCAGTAAACTTCATGTACGGGTGTAGAACCCGCACACGTCAGTCGTGTCTTGGATTTCGTCGATGAAGGTCGTATGGTCCTTAGCTCCCGTTTACCGTACATTTAGCTTAGTGCTCTGCGGTACCTTATCGAACATTTTACGGCATAAAATTAACTAAAGTTAACGTCGACTTTTCAGCTTCTTGCTATTTTCAATAACACTGCTTGCTTCAATCAACAAAAGGTATGTATAATTATTTGGTCTTTTAAGTGTAATGTTTGTCTAGTGTTTCTTAAAACAAAAAAAGTTTTAACAAACTTATAACAATAGTTTCAAAATGTGTCTTTCAATTTATTTATTTGCTTTATTAAACTGAACTTAAAATTTCACATTCTACATTACTTAATTCAAAACATGTTCTATCATTCTCGATATTCAACTTGTGTTTCACAAGTTTTGCTTTCATTAGTTTTATCTGTGATTTCATTTAAAAAACAATTGTTGAAACAATAAACTCGAAAAATATATTTTCAAACAATGTGATTTGTTTAACATATTATTTTTAACAACAAAACTAAAAATATGTCATTGAAGTTAGCCATTTACTTTTTTCTAAATTAAAACTGACTCAAAATTCATTGTTAAAAGCGATTTTTGTCACGTAGCAATCAGATTTCTCTCACTCATATGTTTGATAATTTAGTTAAAGACATCTACTTGCAGAGTATTATCTAAAAGGTTTATTCTGTTTTCAAATAAACGTCTTTCTATTTCAAAGTATTTTAATAACAGCATCTGTTAGTTTGTAAACAAAATGAATGAAAACTTTCGTTAAAAAGTTGTCTTTGGATTAAAGAACTACTTAAAAATATCTATTTGTGTTTCAACCTTTTTAAGAAAATCAAGCGTTATTCTTTTGAAAACTTGAAAAATAAATACAATTTAATTTATGATAACATTAGTTTAATTTAATGAGAGACATTTATTCATACAACTGAAACGGTTAATGAACGTTTAAAACAAATCTTAGTTATGTTTGAAGCGATCTTTCTTTAACCCATTCGGAACCATGAGCGCATATGCACCCACGAAAGTACTTAAAACGTTTGAATTTGATATCAGTAAAAAAAATAGAAGTAAAATTGATTGTATTTAATTACGTGATTTTTGTGATTTACAAAGTTAATTGAAATAATTAATAAAAAGTAGTGCCAAACGAATAAAATTCATGAAAAAAAAATGCTGGTTCTGAACAGGTTAAAAGCTGAGAAAAAGCAATAATACCATTCTTTTCTTTTAGCAGAAAATATCTGTTTATTTCATCAATTTTAGTAAAAACTCATTATAAAAAAAACTTAATACAGTCTCCAGAAAATTAAAAAATAATTTCTGTTAATTGGAATCTTGATTTTTAATGTATAAAAGGAAAATATTTATATTTGAATCGAAACATACTCTTTTTATTTTAAACTAAAAATAAAAAAGATTTATCTTCTATTCTTAATTGAACATCTTTGTTGAGATAAGAAACATGGTGACAGGAAATGTCTGAAACCTATTTTTTTTCTTTTTGCCTAAAGCAATACATAGTTTTCATAGTTGAACGCTATGAGAGATTGCATCCTACAGGAGATGCTAAAAGATAAAACACCCCTTCTAAAACTCGCCAGAGGGGAGGCCGTTTCAAAAGTTGCTTGATAACAAAATTATCTACAATTGTTATTTCAACTAACGTGTGAAACTATGGACTGGCTTCCCATTCGTTTAAAGCTTCGCTAGTTTCAGCAAATCAAACGGTCTAAAAGTGATGTCATTGAAAACAAAATAATATCACACCATTGTAAAACTTCATTCGGAAATCATTTGCGGACTGTTATTTTCTATATTTTTCTAGCGTGTTTTCAAGACCGGGAATTCAATGAAGATTTTCAATTTTGAAGAAGTAAGTTTTTGTTTTGACATGTTGGAAAATTTTGTTTAAAAAAAAAAAATCCACTACTAAAAGTTAATACTTAAAAGCTTCTTTAAATAGTTATTTTACTAGATAAAAACATTTATCTAATTGCCTACATTGTTATTTGTTAAAATATATTATCATTAACCTTTTTTGGTATAAGATTCAAACTATCAAAAGAACTTGTTCGTTCTATTTGAAAAGAGTTCAGTAGCTCGCGCATTTAAAATTATTTCTCCAAATTAGTGGATAAGATTAAACTTAAGAAAATTCATAGCTTTCACATCAATTTACTGTTAACTTGAAAAAATATATTCCTTCATTAGTAACTAATAATAAAATAAAATAAATAAATAAAGTACAAACCACTTTTTCTAAAAATAAAATAAAACTTTGCATTATCTATCATTTAAATATCTTAGTTAAAAGCAGTAAAATACTAATTGATACAATACCGGCAAGAAACATCATTGATGCGCAACCGTATGGTTACACACAGAATAACCTTTCACTATATATATAGAAGCCACTTGTCTCGTAGGAGACATGAGAGAAAACTAGCGATTACACCTACTTCGCATTCTTTTAGATAAAACACTTAAGAAAATTCCAAAGCTTTCACCTAAATTTCTGTTAACGTGAATATATATATATATATATATATATATATATATATTATCTTTCATTAGTAACTAATAAAAAAAATATAAAGTTCATACCACTTTTTCTAAAAAACAAAACTTTACTTCCTTAGTCACTGAAAATGTCTTAGTTAAAAGATTAAAACTAACTTGCATTCTTATAAATAAAATATATATATCTCAAAATAATAGTTAAAAAAAAACTAATATAAAAAGCATATTCATATGATGAAACAACGGGTTGCAATAATGTGTCCTCTCCGAGCGAGATTTGATAATGATCAAGTATTTCACCTGTCCAGGAAAAAAAAATTCCGGGATGTACTGATACAATCTATTTTCTTGAAAGGGAGTGTGTTGCAGTGTATGGGTTCAAAAGCTGTAATTCTAAAGGTATGTTTTCTTTACAAAACCGTAATGGAATTTGTGTATATGATTCTTTGGATACTCAAAGAAATCGAATAAGCTTGCATGATGTTCCATATCATCCAAAACATTCTTAGCGTGTATATGGTAACACAATGAGTTCGTGTCGTTAAAAATTAGCTTTACATCATCTTTATACTCTTTTTAATAAAATCATAGTGAAATTTATACATTAGAAGTTTAGGCAATTCTAAGATTGTAAATCCAACATAAATCGTTCGATTCATAAGTATGTTATTTTTTAAGCCTTTCCACAGCACTTAGGTCTTCATCATATGTTAAATATGCTTTAAAACTAGATGAAGTCACTAATTTTTAACTCTTTTTCAGTGTTGCAAAGCACAATATTTCGCCTTTTCCCAAAAACAGTTGTTCATTAATTTTAAAAAGTTCTTTTTATAGTTTGAAAACAAAAAACCGTTTTCGCATTCAGCATATATTTCAGTTAACATTCATCCTTGACAATAATTAAACAAAAACTAATTCGCGTTCTTTTGATTGGTAAAAATAATTTATATTCTTTTAAATAATAATTAAATGAAAATAAATGTAAAGTTGTTTATTAAAAGCTTTATTTGAGAAAAAACTTGTTTCGGAAATTAACAAATGACTGAGAGAAAAATTAACTAATTTATTAAAAAGTTTTATTACCAAATAACTTACTGAAAAAAAAAACTTGTTCGGAAATTAACAAATAACTAAATGAAAATTAACTAATTTATTTAAGACTTTATTACAATGACTAAATGAAAAACATGTTTTGAAAATTAACAAATGACTAAAAATTATAACTTATTTCGTTAAAACCTAAAAATGTTTTAACCTCTTTATGTCAGTTCAAAATAGGATGATGTCATCACAGGTGAGTTGAAAATCCTCATTTTGGCTAAAAAGTCTCCAATGATAATGATTAAACAAAAACATCGTTATCATTTCACTCATTCGGCTTTAAACATGTTTCGGAAAATTAACAAATTACTAAAAAAAATTATCACTTATTTCGTTAAAACTTAAAAAAATGTATTCACTTCTTTATGTTAGTTCAAATAGGATGATGTCGTCACAGGTGAGTTTAAAATCCTCTCAAGAGAGGGCGCTGGTGTTCATGCCCTCGGTTGAAAGCGATGGTGCTGCCCCCTAGGTTCGTCTCTCGTCCAATCAGAAGCAAGCTCCTTATCTAGATGAAACCGGTTGTTGCACGCTTCTTCGTTCATTAGCCCGGTGGATGTCACATAGGTAGGACGTGTCTCTGCGCTGCTCCGTGGTAAGTATTTTTTAATTGCATGCGATCTTTTCTAATGACCTCATCCTTCCTAATCATTCATTTCTTTGTTCTACCTTCCTCTTACAACAGACTTTCCTTCATTAATCATCCTCATTAACATTTTCCTTTGTTTAATTCCTCTCTTACAGTACACTTTCATTCATTATCCTTTGTTTAATCCCTCTCTTACAGTACACTTTTCATTATCGCTTCTTTGTTTTAACCCCTCTACTATAGCATGCCGTGTGGGCGCCAGTCTGTCTCGACTCCGCCCACCTGCCTATCACTTTCTTATCTCCCCTCACCTGTCAATCACTCGACTCCGCCCACCTGTCAATCATCCTTGCTCCTCGCTCCTCCTGCTGAAGCAGATCCGGCTTTTTCCTTCTACTAACGTTTATTTAGTAATCTTAGTTACTTCATTTCCCTGAATAACGAAGATTTGTTAAGATTTCAGGGAGTGTTGGAAAGTATTTCATAATCTATGCCGTACTTTGAAATTATACTGTTTAACAGTTTTAGAAAGGGATAGACTTGATATGGGGGTTAGGTATACAATACTTAGCATTGGAAAGAGATACAGATTGAAGTGAGAATAAGAAACGTTAAAACTGTAGTTTAAAAAGAGAAGTATTAATGCTGGAATATTTTTAACTTCTATCAATAGTAAATCCTTTTAGATATTGAATTTCAGAATTAAGGGAATAGTAAGCATAACAAACATGTATGGTACGGTTTACAAAAGTATAAAAATCGGCTATATTTTGACTATGAGGATGACATGAACGAGCATTATGTGAAATAATTGCTGGATACTTTATAGTATAATTTTATACTGTACGATAAAAAAGTTATGCGGTACTGGTACTTATGCAGCATAATTTTTATTTTGTGAAGAATTCTATCAGTTTGCCCAAAACAATTTTGAATTCCCCTTTATTAATCTTATTATGGTATCCTTTCATGTAAAATTATTTTTCATGGATGTTCCTATAAGGGACTCTCTCACTTATCTAAACAAGAAAGAAAAAATCATGTGTCAAGCATAAGTTATGAAACATTTTCCAACACATTCAGAATAATGTAACAAAACTGCACTGTTTAATAAGTTAAAATATTATGTCTAAATCAACTCTATGGAAACGCATAACAGATTTGAACACCTAATTTCAGCTGTCCCTATTTACAATTGGAAAATTATCCGAATTCTTTGAGCAACCCTGTATATGATTTGTAAAAAAAAAATATATAAAATAATAAATAATTGGATAATAAATTTGTATCTGTTAACTACATGCATGCCAAAATTTAATTCAGTTAGAAATACATAACATATACCTCTGTTGAAAATTCCCCTTCAGCAATTTCCTCTAATAAGGAGATTGGTACGTAAAATTTTTTGTGCAGCTCTGTATATGAGGTATAGAATTTATGTACAATGAGTAACATACAAAATATTACTTAAGTTTCAAAGCGCATACCGAGTTTTGAAACGCACTTCCAACAATTATTACTCAAAGACAGTACTGTAACCGATTTATTTTGCGTGTCTATGCAAATGACCGACAAATAAGGCATACTCACAAAATTTTTACTTTCAGGAATAAAAATTTGCTGAAATTAAACATAGTAAAATAACATTTTAAACTTACACTGTTAAAAATTTTGCAGCATTCTGGCAAGTCATTTGACCGTTTTTTGAAAAAACGGTTTCATAACCATAATTTAACTATATTCTGACCATAAAATGGCCAATAATATGGTCAGAATAGTGTTAAATTCACGGTTGTGTAACCGTTTTCGGAAAAAACGGTCAAATGACCTGCCAGAATGCTGCAAAATTTTAACAGTAAAAATTTTGCAGCATTCTGGCAGGTCATTTGACCGCAGGTCATTTTTCCGAAAACGGTTACACAACCGTAATTTTAACACTATTCTGACCATATTATTGGCCATTTTAATTTCAGAATATAGTTAAATTATGGTTATGAAACCGTTTTTTCAAAAAAACGGTCGAATGACCTGCCAGAATGCTGCAAAATTTTTAACAGTGAGTGTATAGACGAATACCTTAATGATTCAAAATAAAGAAAAAATGGTCAGCAGCGACAATTTTTTTATTTAACTGAGGTATAAGTTAAACTTATAAGTAAAACGTATAAGTTTAATTTTTCTTACCGTTCACTGTTAAATATTTGCAGCACTCTGTCCAGTCATTTGACCGTTTTTTGAAAAAAACGGTTTCATAACCATAATTTAACTATATTCTGACCATAAAATGGCCGATAATATGCTCAGAATAGTGTTAAATTACGGTTGTGTAACCGTTTTCGATAAAAACGGTAAAAATTACTAGACAGAATACTGCAAATTTTTACCAGTGTTCCCTTGTCATTTTACCTCTCTAACTTTTTATTTTCTTCTAAATTTTTTCTTATAAGGAATTTGCGTAGTACCCATAGAACATTTAAATAAGAAATATAGCAAGGTAATATTTTTAGTACAAAATTTTGATATAACATTGTCTGAAAGGGATGTTAAGGAACACTAGTAAAAATTTGCAGCATTCTGGCCGGTCATTTGACCGTTTCTTTCGAAAACGGTTACACAACCGTAATTTAACACTATTCTGACCACATTATTGGTCATTTTATGGTCAGAATATAGTTAAATTATGGTTATGAAAACGTTTTTTTCAAAAAAACGGTCGAATGACCTGCCAGAATGCTACAAAAGTTTTAACAGTGAAGGTACGGTAAGGGTAAAAAAGGAACAGTAACTTACATAAAAATCGTAAAAATGTGCGCAGGCTCATTTTTGCTACATACCTATACAAAATAATAGAGTCAGTTTCGGAAAAAAATTACATCGAATTACTTTTATTGAAACAATTTTATATAGACAGCTCCAACACTGTTAAAAATTTGCAGCATTCTGGCAGGTCATTTAACCGTTTTTTCCAAAAACGGTTACACAATCGTAATTTTAAGTTTATTCTGACCCTATCATTGGCCATTTTATGGTCAGAATATAGTTAAATTATGGTTATGAAACCGGTTTTTCAAAAAACGGTCGAATGACCTGCCAGAATGCTGCAAAATTTTTAACAGTGAAGCTTTAAAATCAGCATCAAGGACACGAGACGGTAAGGAACTTCGTGGTTATATTTGGACCCCCAACATCATCCAAAACTTATTTAGCTCGGTAATATTATTATACAGTTATGCAATGGAATGTTTTTCAATATAAGAAATTAAAAAAAAACTCAAGTATATGCTCTAAATTAAAAATTATTATTCAGGGACTTAAAAGTCAAAATTATGTGAGAATGCCTCAAATACTATGAATGCCCTATTCCACCGTAATCACCTTGTAGTAGTGAATAATATCAATTTTAATACATTTGAAATAGCGAAATAGCGTAATCTCATTAAAATACCAGCAGGCGATTTTTCCCCATAATTCACAATGCAATGGAATTCTTTTGAGTGCCCCTGTAAATGAACTATTAATCCCATATACTTCATATACAATACCAAACATGCTTTGATGACCCTAAATAAAGTTTATCAATTGCATAAGAATTCGAGTCTATTTACGGGAGTTAGAGCGTGACAGACGGAGAGACAAACCGAATGCATAAACACTTTTCAACTTTGTTGGAAAGTGTTAAAAAGATACTTTGTGAATTTCACTTCACATTTTTTTCAAATTTAATTTAAGAGTTAACATCTCTTATTCGTACATATTTGTCTCCAACAAACTTTTAATTCTAATGCAATTTCGAAAAACAGGCTGTTGGGTTGTCGATGAGAAGGCCTCTCTCTCACACATCTTCGTGGACCTTTGCAGGCAGAATTTTGAGTACACCCTCTTTCATAAATTCTCTATTTAACACGTTGAGTGCCACGGTGACTGACACTGAAGCTAAAAATTTTACAATGTTTTAAGTAATTTTTAAGAAAGTATAATCCTGTAATAAATAAAAGGTAAGTAAATTTTAAATACATTTTCAGCAATTACTTAAGACAATATATATTTTTTTTTAAGTTTTATATCATACTAGCCGCCTTCGCCCGCTACGCTGGTCGGTTTTTCTAAAGAAATCTTGAATGAAACAAAATATATCTGTGAATTTGATCGTGCGTTTTAAAACAATATGGACATTTACCTGGTGTATCCAACCGAATTGCTGAAAGCAATATGAATGTCATTACGCTGTTATATCTTTTATTGAGTCATACAAAATTTAGACTGTTAAGGACCAATATCTTTAGTTGATCTGTTAGTGTAGGATTCGGTAAAGAACAATAGAACAATATGTAATATACTAAAAGCGTTCATGAAAAATTATCAATGCAAGTCTCATCAGAATCTGTTAATTGGACTTATTGAAAAGGCTGATCGTTCATAATAATTGGATTCGACTGATTCCAGAACTTCCATCTATAATTCTACAATCAAGCAACAGCAAATGATATGTGCTTTCTACTGAAACATTCCCTGAAAAATTAACTAACCGATCAAGTTGCATCGAAATCCACTTAGCAGAATCTTTTAAACTGGAAAATATACCGAAACCTTCCCTAAAAATGATCTAATTAACAGTTTAAATCCCATAAAAATTCATTCAGTGGAACCTTTAAAATAAGCAAATCTTTCAAAATTGGGTTCATCTGATTTAGAACTTTCCCCATAATTATTTAACTAAGCAACGTAGAACGTTATGTTTTATAGTTACATCTTTCCTGAAAAATTATTTAACTAACAATGTATTTCCCGTCAAAATCTATTCAGCAGAACTCAAGATAAGCGGCCGGAATGAAATTTCTCTTTGTATTATATATATATTAAGATAGTTAAATAGAACTTTCATAATTGCGTTAACCTGATTATAGAACTCTCTGGGAGTTAGGGGTAGGTATATACTGCATCACTTCTGAATTTTTTAAGGAACTCAACTCAACTTCCATAACTATAGCATATATACTCTCTAGTATACCCTATCTCTGTAGCGTATATCTTCCAATTTTCTTTACTGTACCACTGAGAACTTTTTATTATTTAATATAGCTCCGTAACTAAACAACACAGAATGATATGATAAATATAGAAAAAATCCCTGAAATAATATCCAACTTACTGTGCATTTAATTACTTGACTTGAAATTTTTCATAATCAAGTTCACCTAATTTTAAAACTCCTGTAGCCACTTAGAATGATGGTTTTTACATTAAACCATTTATAAACCAAATTTACTATTTAACAGTGTAAGTTCTACAAATTTCTGTTCAGTAGAATCTGATTTATAGTCATATTTGCAATAGTTATTGCTCATTAAACCTTTTTTCTTTACATTTGAAATAAAATCAGTAACTGTTTTGGTATTTCCCTGTTATGCCATCACCATTGTCACCAAGCGTAATAGTTGGCACAAAAATAAAATGATACATTTGAAAAGAAAAAAATTGTTGATAAAAAAATGAGCATTTAAAAAATATAACTTTTGAAAATTACAGATTTTGACCTACCATTTTTTTAAATCAATAAAAATAATGGTACTACTTGGTTATCCCGCCGACCAAAAACTATTGCCAAACTATCTATATTATAAAGGACAAACATATCTGTGCGTAACGCATACGTCATTCTGCGAATGGCAACACTTTGAAGTTTGAAATGCAATTTCGATTTTGCAATTGTCGCTACAGCAAATTTTTAAACTTCTAAACATCGCACAGTTTTAATTTTCACACTGTAGTATTGGAAAAAAAAAAACAGTGGCACTCCGGGAGTGCCAATAGAAGTGAAAACTTCAACAATTACGTGTGTGTTTTTCAATCGTCAGGAAATGCTTTATTGTGCAGGAAATACTTTTAAATGTAGTGTTTTTTTATTCATTATTATAAACTATTACTACCAAAATTACTTACCATTACTACCGAAAATGTAAATTTTGTGTGTGTTCCTGTGTGAACGCCGGGAGAAAAAGTGAGTTTTAGCTTCGTTCTTCTTTTGCGGATTGAGCTGAAGAGGGAAAAGTTCCTGTCATTCACCGCTTAGCGCGCTAGTGTCTATGTGCCAAAATGCTAGCATGTCGGTTACGTAACAGTGTCTCCAAGTCAGTGGTTTTTCTCCATTTCAAAAAAAGCTCAACGCGCCTAAAGAAGTTTTCACTTCAAAAAATGTACTTTTAAATTCAATTTGTTTGAAAACTCTATCTCGATTTATTTTTGAGATATTAATTTTTTTTATACTTTTTAGTACCAATTTTATAATTGTGGCAACTGAAGTACTTCATTTCTATTAAAAGTAAAGGGAAAATAGTCATGGTTTATTTATTTTTATTGATTATATCCTTATTGATGCCATTTTCACATTACAAATAAAAGTAACTTTTTTTTCTAATTTTTGAACGGAAAATGATGTCAGCCATTAAAAAAAAAACACGCATTCTTCTTCATAAATCAAAAGATTGAAGAAGATATTTCAATATTTTTACATTACGCTGATACTGAGTTTGAGATGCTAAGCAAAATGATTCAGTGAGTAAAAATGATGTCATATTTAAAACAAAACGATCATTTTCTTTGATTAAACTAAATATTTGATCAATGTTGAGTGGTCAATACTATGGCAAATAAAGGCAAATTTCTCAATGGTAAATTTTCATGGGTACTGAGATTAGAAATTAAAGTTTGTGCGAATGTTAACATGAAACGTGGTAGCGGACAAACGTGACATTAAGTTTGGAAATCTATTTATTAATAATGTATTGCGCGTTAAAATACTTTTAAATTGTGAATTAGAGTGGTGCGTACGTAAATTTTGTGAATGTGAAAATAACGTATAGTTTAGATTTTATGGGGGGAAATTTTATGATGTAACAAAGCGAAATTCGTTTTACTGATTTTTTATCCCGTAAAAACAAACATAAGAGCCTCAATCGATAACTTCAACATAATTACTCATCTTGATTACGTATTCTAATACAGTTTAATTTTTCAATAATTTAAACAGTTGAAGTTTGTGGAAATAATAGTTTGGTAATTTTAGGTTAATAACATTATATGTTTTAAGAGTTAGACAACCAATGCGAGATTAATTTTTTATTGTAATTATTTTTGTAGGTTTATTATAAATTCGATCGAAGAGTTCCATTCTAAACATTTTAATTCGTCGAATTTCGACGGGTTCCAACTCGTAAGATTAAATGCCAATAATGGTTGATCGTAAATGTCACATTCACTTGACTTTAAACAAGTTACACGTATTTACGTACATTTTTATTAATGTTATACTAATTTATTTGTTCTTTCGTTATTTAAAATAAAAATTATGTCAATTTGTATAATTCAGCGAGTGGTTTGGCGATTTATATAATTTGGCGAAATTGGTCGACGGGTACCAGAATAAATACTTAAAATATAAGAATAAATAAATATTTTGCAAGTAATAAAATATAGTCAATTTAAACTGCAGTCTTGAAATTGTAAATGTCTTTTACTACTGAAGCATGGCGTATGTAATACGTATGTCTCACATTCCAGAAAACATTTCATTCTTTCAATGAAGACATTCATGGTTTTTTGAAGAAAACATTTTAATATGTAAATTCGTAACTTCTGAAATACTTTTATTGTAGCTTTCTCATCATCAGATAACTGCGAAATGGTAAAATCTATATCAGTATCAGTAATAAATATTTTCTATTCAAAAAATAACAAATTAAAAATTTTTTGACAGATTATGATAGAATAAAATAAATTCCATCATTAAAAATTCCTGCATAAAAATATTCACGTTCAATAATTAGCAAATCTTAATGTGTGGCATGGTTTGCAATAAAAATCGTTTGCACGATTAGGGTTGAAATAAATGGCGCGATACCATATATTTTGGCATGGTACCGCGACGAAAATTAGAACGAAAAAGTACCACAGGTTTTTTTTTATATTTAGTTTTAGTTTTTGAGGCGTTTGAATTATTTTTTCTAATTGACGAAGTTGTTTTTATTTATCCAAAAGGATTGGTTAAAAAATTATTCAATTAGAATTTTTTCCCTTGCTATAGTAACAGAATGAAAAGAATGAATTTTCAGAAATTATCACTTGAAAAATTCAGGTTTTGGCGCCAAAGATAGTGCCAAATTAGAAAAATGTGAAATATCTCATGAACTATTAGACTTAAAAGAATTTGGTTAGTACCATTCAATTCAGCATACAAAAATATACTAAAATATGTTATCAGTTGAAAAATAACTATAAAATCAGATTTTTAAGGAATTTTTTAAAAGTTTGTTCTATTTTTTTACCCCCTTAGGGGTGGAATTTTAGAAAATCCTGTCTTAGCGGCACTCTATATCATAAGAAGTATTTTTACCCCGATTTTCAAGATTTTAGGTTCAGTAGTTTTGGCTGCGCGTTGATTAATACAAAATCCAGACTTTCTTTTATATATATAGATTTTAGACCGTCAGTCATCGGTGAATAACGCGTTCTAAATGGAAAGTTCAGTGTCAGTCACCGGCGACTGACGTGGCGCTTAATGTGTTAACACGTTGAGTGCCACGGTGATTGACACTGAAGCTGAAAAATTTACAATGTTTTAAGTAATTCTTAAGAAAGTATAATCCTGTAATAAATAAAAGGTAAGTAAATTTTAAATAAATTTTCAGTAATTACTTAAAACAATATTTATTTTTTTAGTTTTGTATCATATTTTAGACCGTCAGTCATCAGTGAATAACGCGTTCTAAACGGAAAGATCGGTGTCAGTCACCGGCGACTGACTTGGCGCTTAATGTGTTAACACGTTGAGTGCCACGGTGATTGACACTGAAGCTGAAAAATTTACAATGTTTTAAGTAATTTTTAAGAAAGTATAATCCTGTAATAAATAAAAGGTAAGTAAATTTTAAATAAATTTTCAGTAATTACTTAAAACGATATGTATATTTTTTAGTTTTATATCATATTTTAGACCGCCAGTCATCGGTGAATAACGCGTTCTAAATGGAAAGTTTGGTGTCAGTCACCGGTGACTGACGTGGCGCTTAACGTGTTAAATTGCAGTTTCCTTGTCTCTCTCGTTCACCTCAATCCTAAAGCCCGATGAAGTATTTTTCGGAATTAGTGCTAGCATTTATTACTATTTTCGAAGAGTTTTCCCTTATTCATTACAGAAATTCTGCGTATATATGTGACAATTACTATGCAGAAATATCGGTAGTCTCTGAGTGGGGCAGCTGCCTTGCGTTTGCGTTCTCATATGATAATCAGTCTCAGCTCAATCTATTTGTCTTTCTAGTGGCAATGTTCTTCTATGTTACACTTTGAAATAACCTGTACCCATTGCTTAAGCAATAGGATTTCAATGTCCTTTTTACCTCGGCCAATAAACTTAATCTCTTCATGCTGAAAAACCCTGTAGATACGAGTATCTCTGATTCCTTTAGTTAATATTGCTTATCAGTGTGGTCTTTCTTATACTGACCAGACAAAACGCAGATTTAAATTCGAATAAGAGAACACATCATTTAATTGCAAGCAAGAAAAAAATAAATTGGCCATTGCAAAACATTACTGGGAGGTGAAACACACCTTCGAGTTTAATTCTGCTAAAATTATCTGTAAACCTATTTCTCTGCTTGACTTCCTAGAAATATCTTTTATCTATGAAAATTATAAAAATGTTGCTAATTTAATTTTGCTCCCCACTCCGCCCCCATTGTCAGATAACTGGAAGTCTCACTAAATACCCTCTTTTTTAATTTTTATTTGCTTTATTAGTAATAGAAGTTTGTTTTTCCTATTTATTTTTCTATTGACTGACCCGTTTTTTCTGGAGTTCTATTGGACAATAAACCTATCTCTGCAATATGTTTATCCTCCATGTATATAATGAAAATTTTTTGCGTGAATGACGACAAGATTAATGCTATCAAAACAAGTATGCAATACCTGTTAAATCTTTGCGTACTCAAAACGTTCTAATATTTATACCTGTAGACCACCCACCCCCCTCCAAAAAAAAAAGTTTTCTTTTTCTTTTTTACAAATTACGGAATAGAGCCATTTTTACTTTTACAAGTTATGTTTAATTCTACAGTCTGGAATATAGTGATATAATTTATTAGATTCTGTACGTATAATCATGTACGTATAATCACTGACTATTTAGATGCTTTCGTGTCATATTCTTCTCTCTTCAATGTTCCTGTGTTCGTTATGTTTCTCTATGAACTGTCCTAAAAATTTCAACGGAAAAAAAAAAACTCTTGGGAATTGAAAATTAAAAGTATTATACAATTTTTTACTGCTTGTTGAATATATAGTGGCAAAACTTTAGATTTTTAACGACTGTACCAATTCTATTTCGCATGAAGTCGAGTAATTAATCACTTTTTTTTCAATAGTAATGAAATACCGCGCATTTTTCACAATTTTCCAAAGTATTTTTAAAATTTGAGGGTCATTGCCTTTAACGTTATCTTATTTAGTTTATTCCATATGTTCCCTATTGTATTTAACCACTTCCGTACCAGCATACGTACATGAAGAATGTAAAACCAGTTTTTCAAGAATTTAGATTTAAAATATCAAGTAGTAGTTTTCAGAAAAATGAGATGCTTTTATTCATATCTGCAGCGGAGGGAAACTTAAACACTTTCCACCATTTCTCATAATACCAGTTACTCACAAATATACATTCCTGCAATAACGTTTTTAGAAGCAGCGATAGAGTAATGAATGGACATGAATCCATCCATACGTAGATCCACTGGTGTTTGTGGAGAATCAGGCCATGGATCCATACGTGTATCCACTGCTACGGAAGTGATTAAATCTACTGACAGAAATGGCCATGGCAGAACATCAATCTGTTTCGTTTGATCTAGTTTTTCATAAGATTTGCTGAAACCTCTAGATAATTATCATGATAGTAGCGCCATCTCAGAGGCATGGCTTTGTTTACTCCTGGTAACATTGCCACGATGCCATAACATTCCATAACATTCTACGATTCCATATACACCTCTTTATTCATAATATCATCTATACAGAAAATTGAGCTCGCACCATACCACGAAAAACTGTTCTGCCAACGGGGGTTACATGATTGATACTACTCTATTTACTACAGCATCCTCGTTCCTCAAACTCTCCTCAATCTTCTACTCTTTCCAATATTAGCATTGTGTTACCCTTCTTTCATAAATCAAGCTTTCCCATTGCTAAAATTCTTTGACAATATGACTTCAAAATAATTTTTGCCCCTACTAATAAACTCACCCTCTCCAAACAAAGACCCTATTGAATTATCCAATTCATGGGGTATCTATCGTATTAATTGACAGTGCGGCCTTTCCTATATTGGACAAACCAAACGTTGCTTAAAATATCGTATCAAAGAACATCAACAATATATTAAAAAACTGGAAATCAATAAATCCTCTATTGCAAAACATTGCTGGGAGTTGAATCATACTTTTGACTTCAATTCGGTTAAAATAATCTCTAAACCTACTTCTATACACGAACTTAACTTCCTAGAAGCCTTCCATATTTATAAAATTTTTTAAAATATTGTTAATTGTGAATTTGCTATTCAACTAATATCAGATTGTTGGAAATATTACATAAAAACTTCTTTCTCTTAATTTTTTTCTTAAATAATTTCTCACGACTTCGGTTCCATTTCCCATCGATTTTCATATAGGCTGTTATTTGCAATCCTCTGTTTTCCTATTGGTCAATAAACCTTTAACTTGAATCCCTATCTCTCCTATATATGTGAGAAAATTTCCACCATCCTTAGCACTGAGGAAGGTATGCTATATGCTACCAAAACCGGCATGCTTAAAATTTAACATTTTTGGTGCTTTTAAAGTTGTTATTTTTTACACTTCTATTACAGTAAAATTTAGTTCAGCAGAATAAAAAGCATCTGATTGAAATTATTGCGATGGTGATGAAGGAGTTGATTTTTTTTTTTTCAAATGATAAGCCACCATAATTCATTTATTATATAAATTCAAAATTGCAATATAAAGCATTTTTTTGTTGTTATAATTGACTATTGATTCGGGCACTTATATGGGATTAGAACTGAGATTTTATGCGAAAAAAGACGATTAAACAGACAGCCTTTTCCTTGGAAAATTGTAAACACGTACTTACAATTTTTTGTATTCTTAATTGAAGAAACTTGAATAAAGTCTGATAAAAAATTGTTGCACATCTCTAACAATGTTTTAGGGAAAGGTACTTAAAAGCATCGCAAATGGTATCAAAAGAAAAGTTATAATCTATGCAATTACAGAATAGAGATGACATAAGTAAGCTGAGTAACACAATCTCGTGAGATTTCTATTCGCCGTCGATAAATCACAACCAGAAAACAGTAAATCCCGCGGTAAACATTTATATGTTCTTTTCAAAAAGGAGATCCTTTTGATCTTTTAGAAACCACATGGGAATTTCCTTCTTTTTTCTTATAACTCAATATAATCTGTTTTTATAAGCACTTAAGATCTGACGGTGATCTGTGTGTGGTATAGGAAGTTACCATTCAATTGTTAAAAAAATCCTTAAAGGATCTAGAAAATAAAATTATTATTTTATTAGTTTTCTGAATTTCTTCTTTTCCCCACCCTCAATATGAAACTTTCCGTAAAACTCATTTTTGCATGAGAATGGATGGAATTTGCAGATATTACTATTTAAGGGGCCTGTTACCTTTTAAACGCGACGAAATTTTACGAAAAAATTCAAAGTTTGATTTAGTCTATCTTCATAACCTTTTTATGTATGAACATAAAATTTTGGATATTAATAAACAGATTGTGCTTTGTCATATGCGGTTATTAGAAATTTATTAGCCTTTTAGAGAATTTGTGTATTGTTGAAATCTAAAATGCTCTTTTTTTTTACTCCACTTGGGGTCTCGGCGCCCTACGAGTTACGCTCGCCAACCCCCGTTCAGACACCGCAGTTTCTAAAAGCACGCTAATTTGATCGGCTTTAAAAAGATTTTGAAAGATTGAATTATAATTTAAAAAACAGTGGCGATCTCCCTATAACGGGTTTCTATTCATTTCTCTTTGATTGGGGAATTTTAAGGAAAAATCAACTGCTGTTAAAAGATACTATGGCTGTTTTCCTCTCTGATTAAATAAAACCAGTTAAACATTTCAAAATAAGCTAATATAAAATGAATTAAGTAAACAATGATCTCCCGGTATTTTTTAACAAAGCGAAAAGAAAGTTCTTTTAAATAAGACATTTTAAGCGGGCTCTCATGTCAAGTCGTATGTTTGTTGTTCAATAAATAAATGAAAGACATTTTAAATGTATCGTTTAAAATCTCACGCAATTTTCACTAAACTTTTATTGCTCTGTTTAATATTCACGTGAAAATACTTTTGTTAAAAATGAAATATTATTTGCGCTGTCCCAACAAAAAGAGTTGAAAAGGTCATCTCGAAATATCAAATAAATGTCTCGCGCAATTTTTAAATTTAAACTGTTTTGCAATATTATTTTTGTTCATTTTACGTAATAAGTGTAATGTGACGTAAATGTGACGTAATTTCTCCTATTTAAGACTTTTAACGCATGTTAATGAATTTATTATTTTACAATATCCTTTCTCTGTTAAAATTCACTTGTAAATATAGTTTTTATGAAGTAATTTTCAATAAGTTCCTGCTTTTTATACGTAATTATTTAATTCTAATTTGAAAGTTTCTTTTCTGTTTATAATAGTCACGTGTAAATAAATTTTTAATTTGAAGCAAACATTGTTGTTTGCGCTGTTTATACAGTTGGCAATAGGTTAAATTAGTACAATTTTCTAAAATAAGTAAAAAATATCTCTCGAAATGCTGAAAATTTGATTTTAAAATAGAAATAAAAGCTCAAAAAATGAGCCAAATTTAAAAAATAAATGCATTCTGCACACTTGGAAATTATAACGTATAAAATGATCTAAAAATGATTAAATTCCGATGTATTTTATTGCTCCTATAAAACTTTTTTAATGGAACGACTTTGTCCAACTTTAGCATTAAGTATCTCTTAAAATAATTCTTTGATTTGAAAACAGTCTGCATCAGCGTGTTTATCAAACATTTCTCTATAATACCGCCGATTTTCATATTTTTGTATGCAATATTTTTCTTAATATTAACGGAGAAAGACCTCCGGTCACAAAAAATTCAAAACCGGCGGCGGCGGTGACAGCGTAAGTTACTTTTTTTTAGACTAGAGAGATAAGTCATTGCACGTATGATATCTTGAGAAAGTATGTATGGATTGTCATGAAATTTGGTAAAGATACTAAACATATATGTGTGTTTAAAATGAACTACTCTTAGGCCTAAATTATTTCATTAACTATATAAAAAAAGTATTTTTGTAAAATAAAAAGTGAAAATTTATATTTTTAATGAATAAAAATAGTCATAACTAAAAATATTACCATTGTAAATACTTAAAAGTATTTCATTTTAAACACACATATTTGTTTAGTATCTTTACCAAATTTCATGACAATCCATACATACTTTCTCCAGATATCATGCACGCAATGACTTCTGGAGTAAAAAAAAGAGTTATTTTGATTTCAACAATACAGAAATTCTGGAAAAGGCTAATAATTTTCTAATGGTAGCATATTACAAAGCACAATCTGTTTAATCAATATCCAAAATTTCATGTTTATACATAAAAAGGTTTTGAAGATAGACTAATTCAAACTTTGAAGTTTTTTGTTAATTTTCGACATGTTTAAAAAGAACAAGACCCTTTAAGTTCCCAAAACCGAATGTCTTTTATCGTTTCTTTGTATGTTGCATGACCAGAGATAGGATATCTTCACCCGGGGCAAGTACGAATTTTGGCACACCCTTCATTTCCAAAGTAAATTTATAGAATTTATTTTGCTGCATTACCTTTATTTTATATTTTAAAAATGAAATTATTGTTAATACATAAATTACATGAAGATGTATATTAATCTTAAGATTTTTTTTTTAATCATAATTTAAAAACTAATTCTATTAAATCTTGATTAGTTTATACTGATGGCAACTGACGCAAAGATACAAATATTGTACAAATAAGAGTTTGTAGTATGCGACTGAGTATTGTAAACCAGCGAAATCAGTAAAGATAATGATTAACCCTTAAATGCGCGATTTTTTATTTTGTTTCGAAAAAATTATATATTATTCTCTAAAAGGTGTATTACAGGGGAAAAATAATGAAAAAAAATCAGAGATACATTTTCATATAATACGTCAATATTTTCTTCTGTTGCACGTCTGCAATACAAGTAAAAACTACTGTCGTATGGCTGTTTTACGCTAAAATATTGCAAATTAGTAAATATTTTAATGTCTCCAAATACCTTATTTTATATAATTATTTATTTTATACCGCTTAGCCTTTAACCCTTTAATTCCCATGATAGAATACGTTCTAGAAATTACGTAGTTAAGAGAATCTGACTTTATGCCAGAAAGTTTCAATGGTTAATTTCGCTTTATTTAAATACGGAAAGTCTGTTATTAATTAAAACAAGTATAGCTATTTTAATTTTTTGGTGTGAATTAGGTATATACGAATAAAAAAAAATCTATTAAATTCAAAACACCGTTCTTTGCATATAAGCAAAGCTGCGCACTAAAGGGTTAAACTTGCCCTGTTCATTGCAAGGAGTATAAAAATTAACAAAAGAATATATTTTTACTTTGGATTGTCCGACTGTATGACCTTTTTTGTCCAAATTTTATAATTTTTTGCATCAAATGACGAATCAAATCATCGTTCGGTTTTTGTGTCCTGGGTACCTGGCCCATTCGTCCCTCTCCCTAGTTTTGGCCCTGTTACGTTAAATATGCCTTGACCTGGGGGAAATCCGCCTATTCCAAATGGATATTCTCTTTCTAGATTTATCTAGTAATTTTTTTTTCTAATACGTGTTCTAGGAAATTTTTGCGATTAAATATGAAAAGCGAGGAATTCAAAATAGTCCTACCAAAGTGTTCGGTCGCCACCGAACTTCTTGAAAGTTCAACTTTTATATGATACGTAGCACAGCTGTTGTTATGATCAATCGATTTTTATTCAGCGTATTGACGGCAACACCATATCTGCGGTAGTTGTGTAAAGTTTTTCCTGTCAAACACTGCGATTAACGATAAATAAAACGTGATATCTCATGGCCACAAACTTTTGTGTTAGCTTCTCAGCCAACAAATCTTCAGAGCTGTTTAAAGCGTGAATGTTACTATGGTACACAGACCAGAGTCTCCTATTGAAAACTCTCATACTCTAAATTACGTTAACAATCACGCCCGTCAGTTTCAATTATAGCTTTTTAACGTTAAGACAATGACATTTATGAACTAAAGTTATTCAAAGACATGATTTGGGACTTTTTTTCTTACTTGAACCATGTCCGCCATTGCAGCTGTTACTGAGCTGCATTTGATGGTCATCGGTCAAAAAGTTTAGGAGGAGTAAAGACAGCAGGAGAAGCCAATGGAGTGGAGGCATAAAAGCAACGCCCCTTAGATATTTGAGAAAGCGTTAACACGCGTCACGAAAACGTCACAGAACGCAGGCAAAACAAAGAAAAATGATCCTCCATTGGCTTGTGAATGACCACGAGCCAATCAGTGATCTTTTTTCTTTGTTTTACCTGCTTTGTGTGACGTTTTCGTGACGCATGTCAAGGCTTTTTCAAATATTAAGAGGGTGTTGATAAAAGCCGAGCGAACGAAGTTTAAAAGTACAGGGTGTTCACAAAAGAATGTCCCAGTTATCAGTTTTAATAGTATCAACTGTAAGCGTTGTAGAGTATTGTTTCAAGATCAGAAATAAAGAGTAACTCAAACAGTTAAAGATAAACGCATGCGCGATTACTGCTATGTTACTGACTCGCTTGCAGTTTCACATACGTAAAATGGCGACTCCTGAGCGTAAATCTTATTACTGTGTTGAAGATTTAAAAGAGTACACTACCAGACATAACGTTATGCGATGTTTTCCTTTTTTTTGGCTTTAAAAAAGATCGTGTGTACTTTCTGCTGCTACCTGTTGATTTGCCAGAATTGAGACACAAAACTGAAGAGGCTATTGCTTCCATTATTTCGGACCTGTTAACCGAAGTGTGGGAAGAATTAGACGTTAGGTTGGAAGTGTGCCGTACAACTAAATGTGCACATATTGAACATTTGTCAGAAAAACTAGGTTAGTTTACCTTCAATTGGATGTATGATTTGTGGTAAATAGTCTAAATTAAACTGTTATAATATACCATTGAACTGGGACATTCTTCTATGAAAACACATTATTGCAAGAAGGGGTGGTTGCAGGCGGAATACCTCATTCGAAGTTGCTACATGTTTTTGTTATTTTGGGAGATAAGATTTATTGACTTTATCTTCCAAGGTTTCAAGGTCAGCATTATTAACAACGAACTTCAAGTTCCTTTTTTTACTTTAATCATTTTTTATTATTACTTTTTTTATCATTTGTATAGTTTGCACAAACTTTTATTTATCCAAACCACATTTCACAAATACAATCGAATCTCGTTAATGTAAATCTCAGGGGGAATTAAGAATTTGTTCATGTTAACATTAGTTCATGTTATCAATAACTAAATCTTTGTATTCGGTTTGACAAAGATTGTGAAAACAATTCCTGTAAAAAAAAATTCGTGTTACATGTATGCACGTTAACGAGATTCGACTGTAATATGCAACCCTTCTATTGGCAACTTTTTGTGCAGTTTCTTTAAATTAGGGGTGCACAACCTTTTTAAGAGAAGGGCCACTTTCAAAAATGTCTGGGCTGTCGAGGGCCACATCAGTCACACGAAGAGAAGTCTATTTCGGGGAGGTGGGGGGGGTTACCACTCTAGGTTCCCCTGCCAAGTCAACATATCCAATTCAGTGGGCAAGGATATATCAACAGTTTACGTTTGTATTTATAAAAAGGATTAATTTGAAAGAGTGATAATATTCCTAGACTTTATTCGGTGGAATAAATTTTGTTTTATTAAAAGTGCTAAAAAACAAACATAGGCATGAAAATGGCTGGTGCCGAAAAAAAAATGCGAACTTTATGAACGAAGGGGACAGGAAGAACCGATCAACAAGATTTGAGATTTTTACGCACCTGATCAACGAAATTTGTGATTTTTCCGTCCCGATCAACGAAATTTGAGATTTTTTTCCGCCCCTGATCGGCAAAATGTGCGATTTTT
The DNA here is from genome assembly GCA_963932465.1 of Maratus speciosus. Classification (NCBI taxonomy): domain Eukaryota; kingdom Metazoa; phylum Arthropoda; class Arachnida; order Araneae; family Salticidae; genus Maratus; species Maratus speciosus. Next base: position 188,171,830 of record OZ010799.1, read on the forward strand.
TTCGTGCCCGACCAAAGAAATTCGTGATTTTTCGGATCCCGATCGACAAAAACTCGCGCTTTTTCGTGCAAGAACGACGAAATTTCCGATTTTTCCACCCCGACCGATGAGATTCGCGATTTTTCCGCAAACGATCAACGAAATTAGGGATTCTTAACTGACTCCGACGAAATTTGCGATTTTTTTCAAACAGTAAATTGACGCGATTTGTTCTCGCGATAATCTGACGAAAGTCGCGATTTTCCCGCAGCCAATCAACGAAATTTTCAATTTTTCCGCGCATCATCGAGAAAAGTCACGATTTTTTGTGCCTGACAACGAAATTTGCGATTTTGAGCCTGATTGGGAAAACTCGCGATTTTTCCGTGTCCGTTCGACGAAGCTTGTGATTTTTCCGAACCCGATCAACGAAATTCGCGATTCTTGACTGACGAAATTTGCAATTTTCCCGCGGCAAATTGACGTCATTCCCGATAAACAGACGAAACACGCGATTTTTCCTCACCTAATTGACAAAATTCGCGATTTTTTCCACACCCGATAGACGAAATTCACGATTCTTAACTGACTGACGAAATTTGCAATTATTTCCCGCAGGAAAGTGGCGAAATTCGCGATTTTTTTCGCGCGACTTTCGAAACTCACGATTTTTCCGCAGTCGATCAAGAAAATTCGTCTTTTTTTCGCGCATCATCAACAAAATTGTCGATTTTTTCGTGCCCGATCAACGAAATTCGCGATTTTTCCGAGTCCGTTCGCCAAAACTCGCGATTTTTCCTATCCCGACTTTTCCGTGCCCTATCGGCGAAATTTGCGATTTTTTTCCACGCTTCAGCTACAAAATTCGCGATTTTTTGGTGACCGATAAATAAATTTGCGATTTTTCTGCGCCTGACCGACAAAATTCGCGATTTTTCCTTGCCCGATTAATGAAATTCGCGATTTTTCCGAGCTTTATCGACAGAATTTGCTATTCTTCCGCACCCGGTCAAAGAAATTCGCGATTTTTCCGCGCCCGATCTACGAAATTCCCAAATCTTAACTCACGGACGAAATTGTTAATTTTTTCCCGCAGCAAATTGACAAAATTCGCGATATTTTCTCGTGACTGACGAAACTCACGATTTTCCCGCAGTCCATCAAGAAAATTTGCAATTTTTCCTGGCATCATCAACAAAATTTATGATTTTTTTCGTCCCCGATCAGCGAAATTTGCGATTTTCACGCGCCTGATCGACAAAATTCATGAAATTTCCGTACCCGACAAACAAAATTCGTGATTTTTTCCGTGACCAACCAATGAAATTCGCGATTTTTCCGTGCCCGAACCAGAAAACTCGCGATTTATCCGCGCCCGATCAGCGAAATTTGCGATTTTTTCCGTACTTCATCGACCAAATTCGCGATTTTATCGCGCCCGATCAAGGAAATTTGCGATTTTTCCGAGCATCATCGACAAAATTCGCTATTTTCGCACCCAATCAACGAAATACGCGATTTTTCCACGCCCGATCAACAAAATTCGCGATTCTTATTTGACCAACAAAATTTTCAAATTTTCCCGCGGCAAAATGACGAAATTCACGATTTTTTTTGCAACTTTTGGACAAAAATTGTTATTTTTTTTACAGTTATAAATTGACAAGTTCGCGGGCCACAGGTTGTGCATCCCTACTTTAAATGAATTTTCTGTGCATGATTTAAAGTATCTGTTGTACAATTTCATGTCATTATAATGAATAGAACGTCCTACATAGTTTTTTGAGTTAGAAAAGTTTAATTTTAATTTAAACAATTTTGTAAAATAAATCACTGAAAAAAAAAATGGAATTGCGTATAAATATGTTTCTTGAAATGAAACATATGCACCGTTAAATACAGCGTATAAAAGTTTCTCTTATGTAAGAAATAAAGGAAAGAAACAAAAACAGCCTGTGTTCAAGATTTGAAAAAGATTAAAGGGAAAAAAATCAGAAAGACAGGAATTCAATGGCAGGATAAAGCTTTCTTTCGAAAATGAAGATTTATTTTGGCCGAAGAGGAGTTGAAAACGGAACAAAAGTCTTTCTAAAGTGGGGAGACAGGTTAACAATTTGTTGTTTTATATCCCGTAAGTGATCCAAAGGGGATTGAAAAAAGTACAGCGAAAGAGAAAATATCCTCTGGTCGCTTAAAATGTTCAGGTTTGCTTTTGTTTGTAATTCGTTTTTGTAATTGCAGATATTAATTCTTCTCTTTTTGTTTCGATAAAAATGAGAAGTTAGATGTAAGAATCGAAACACGAAATTATACTTTATGTAAAAGAGGCTTAGGATCAATTTTAAATCCGCATTTATAGATTGATTTGTATACCAATAGACTCAAAAATGAAAGACAAAAAATAATCTGCGGGATTATATTTAAACAAACTCTCCCCAAATACAAAAAAAAAAAAAAAAAAAGAAGAAGAAGAAGAAGAAGAATAAAAATAGAACATACCGTGAAATTGTCACAAAAATTAGCTTAGTGGCGTTACGGGAAGTGTTTGATCACAAGACCTCAATAGATACATATGTAAGGCTGAAAGTGGATTCAGTCGCATTACAAACACCGAAACTGGAACCCAATACCAATGAACTGCAGTAGGGAACTCAAACTACAATTTAACAGGTACCGATTAACATCTGAATCTAGAGAAAGCACAGTATCCTTTTGGGGTCCCTTTTCACACAGAAATTTTTTGTAAATTCTACATTCATGGATTTTTTTCAGTGCAATAACTATTATTCCCAGTGGGGAGGGGGGGTGCTTAACTGAGTTCAGTTATTTTCTCAAATAGCTTTTTTATGTTCCCTGTATACAATGTAGTTAATGTATATTTGTGATACACAATAGTCGTTTATTACTTATTTATTTTTATTAAAAGTGTTTGTTTAATGTGACAATACTGAAATCATATGAGCAAATTAAACATATTTGGAAAAAGCATTAACTCAGTAACGCCGGTTGGTACGAAAATCTGCCATTTAAGAAATACGAAAATTTTAAATATGAAAACCAATATTTTAGTAAGGAAATTTTCATATTACTTAATCTCAAACTTTGAGAGATTAAGTAAATTAAAATTTACAATATGGGAAAACTGGTGTCAACTGGTACCGAGGTATTAAAATTGTGTAAAATAAACTCGGCATTAATGGGTTAAGATTAAGATCACATGAATATTTAAAATAATACATTTTATCAGTTGTTGAACACGTAGTCTTGTTCAGTCGCTTGGTTCTGATTATCCAAAGGGCAAATGAAGAACAAGCTTTCCCTCTAAAATTTAAGAGGTCTCCGAAATGACTATCAATTGGGGTATCTAATCCTTTTTTTATATTTTATTGCATTACTTTTTCAATGTTTTTGGAAGCGGAAGTTTGCAAATGCTAAAGGAAATCCACACATCTTCAGGAAACTTATCTAACGGTGTAATTTAAATGTCATCAATAGCTGTTAACCCACCATATAGCTAGTAGTAATCCTAATATGCTGGTTAGAAATAATCTTGTATTGCAAAATACAAGGTGCATCTAAAAAGTTCGGTGAATGGAAACATAAAACAAATAAAACCAAACATGGAAACACAATACAAGTATTTGTATACCTTATTAGTAGATTTTAATTTCGCACAACATAGGTAACACAAATATTTGACAAAACCTTGTTATAACCTTATTTTAACCATAAAAACTCTTGAGACAACGTTGTTCTAAGCTTACGTGTTACGTAGGAAAAGTAGCTAAAGTAATTAAAAAAAACTTTATAATTTTATATATTATAACCATGACACAACCTCAATAAAATCTGCAAATGGCGAAGAAATTCTGTTCTTTTTTCCTTTAGCCCTTTTACACAGTTAGGGTTGATGCAGCACTGTCCTTTATTTATCAAACTGCGAGACACGCGTAGCAGCTCTGCCTGAGGGATAGCAGCAATAGTGTTTTCAATGTTCTGCTGTAGCTTTTACAGTGTCTGGGGATTATTAGAGTTGGCCTGACCCTCCAATTTGACTCACAGGTAAAATCACATGGAGAGAGATCAGGCGATCGAGGTGGCCAGGAGATTGTACTGTCTCTGTTAATTACCTCGCCGAACACTTCATGCATTCGCTACAAGGTTTTTAAGGCAATGTGCGCTGTTGCTCCGTCTTGCTGAAAATATCCATACAGTCAATTAAAATAATAAAACTTTGTATAAATCACCATAAAATCAAAACAATACATATTTGTAATTTTGTCCCCTTAAGGACACGTGCTTACAGTGACTAATAACAGGCTGTTGTATTTTCCAGCTCGAAACGCGTACTGTGTAATATTTTGATTTTATGGTGATTTATACAAAGTTTTATTATTTTAATTGGGATTTATCACCAGTTTTCCGGTGCTGTTTCAACTGTCTATAGAGTCGTTCATCTTCAGTGAGTTGATACACAAATGGATTTAACAGGGTCAATTCCGCATATGTCTTATAAATATTTTTCGAGGTAGTTTTTTTTTTGTCCGCCCTTTATGATGACGTAAGTGCAAGAACAGTATGATATATTTTAATTCATTGTTCGTGAATTAGTTTGATTTTAAATCCCGATTCAACTAAACTTTGTAATTTTTTTTTAAATAAAGGGAACCTCCATAAAGGAAGTATCCCACGAGGCGAGTTCGAAAAAAAAACTGCCGTTGTCACGTGCCACTTATAACAGTGTGTGCGGAGCGCACACTGTTATAAGTGCTACATTGGCGTGATCTCTGGAAAGCACCCAACTGTGACAGTGTGAGCCTCGTTCATTCGCCCATTCACTTCTTACAACCCTAAAGAACGCTGAAATAGAAAATCACGTCAAATGTGAGGTGCGTGAGCAAAATTTCTTTAGGCACAAAACGTTTCAGTAGAAGACATTCATCGCAAGTCAACTCAACGTTCTTATCGTCATGACTACGCTCGTCCTCACAGTGCTAGAAAAACTGAAGAACTCTTAAATCAATTCAAATCGGATGATCTTGATCATTCCGCTTACAGCCCGGACTTGGTGCCAAGTGGCGCCGCTTCGCTCACATGAAGAAGTTGCTTCTACTGCAGCACTTCGATGACGATTACAAACTTCAAAATTCTGTGAAAGGCTGTCTTCGTACCCAGGCAGCCGAATTTGCTGAAGGAGGAATTTGTAAAATGTCGACTTTGTTGAAAAATAGTGAAAAGCTGTAGTTTTAATATGTATACGATAAAATATTTTTTATGCAGGTTTTTTATTTATAGTCAAACAGAGATTACTTTCCGAACATGCTTCTATAATGTTTGGCAGCAATATTTTTTCTACTGACAAAAGTAATAGCTACATTGTTGCTAATAATGAAAAATAGAAAAGAAAATTCTGTTGCAGTACGAAGCTATATTGAATTCACAAAAATATTTAACCTCTCGAAAAAAAAACAAACATTTAATTTGAAAACAAAGAAAACGAATAATAACGCGAGCATAGGGGGAATATGGAATTTACAATCTGTTGTGATTCTCCTTTTAATTGTTCCACTGGGAAATGAGGAGACTAAGGTCTCGTGAAGTCTCTACAGTCAGCATGTGCACAAAATGATAGATTGGCTTCCATTTCTTTTATAATGATGTAAATATGAGACGTTTAGGGTGAAGTACTTCATAATAAACTCGCGAATCGAATTACATCACAATGATTCATACCACTTGATGAATTCTTCTGTTTTAGCAGGCAGGCGCGCCTATATTAGTAGAAAATTTAAAACAACCTGAAATCGACATTTCTTACAGTAATTTTATGTAAAGCTCTTTAAGCAGTTTTTTAAATGTCTGTGTCAATTTTTTCAAAAGTTTGGGTAATTATATAGACTTTCAAATATTTTCTTTTGATTATCTTATAATATCCAACTGTTTGGGAGAGGATGGGAAAATATATTTTTAATATTGAAAAAAATTGGCTTATTTGGTGTATTGAATTATTGAAAAAGCTAAAATTTTTAATAACTAATAAAATATTAGGTTGTAACGAAAGTTTTCCGCCATATCACCATTACACAATACTAATTATAACATATATAATGAAGTGTAATTTTATATATAAGTACATATCCTCCAAACCTTCACAATGTCATATTATACAATACTAGTACCTCAAGCTGTACATCTTATTAGGTGACATTCTGTAACTGACTTTTTGCAACAGAACTGGAAGTAAAGGATGGTTCTAATCTGGTAGCGTGATAGTTCCATTTCAGACACCTTGTACGTAATGATAACGATATTTTTTTACAAATTTTACAACACACTGTTGTAAAGCAAGTCTCTTTCATTCAAATTCCAAAAATCGTTTGACAAAATATGAGCAAACACGTCAACGCGAACTGTTTGCACAGACCGTATAAGTTTTGGCGGGAAACTTTCGTTACAACCTGATATTTTGATATTTGACTCAAAAACAACAATAAAATGGTACTAATGTGAAACATGAAAACTCAAATTTAAAATAAGCTACTTTCATTCTCTAAATTCCATCACGATGGCTGAAACTTCCGTCAGACAACGAATTACTCTGGAAACTAATTCCCATGCCATTTAAAAATTTATAAACATTAATGTTGACACTAGTGCTACTAGTTGTCCTGCGTAAATCGCGTCTTCAAATGCTCCGGTAGCAGTCTGATACCAGTATTTTAAAATAATTTCTTCACCTTACCTAACGGTAGAATTATCTGCTAAGATGGCGAAATAAACTGTAAGAAATTAGTGGTGTCCAAAACATCTGGAGTCTTGATTTACGCGGGACACCTGGCAACACCAGTCATAACGAAAAAATATTTTAAATTTACATTTCATAACTTGCAACAACAAGACAAAATAAAATAATCATAACTATATTAATAGTAATTGTTCATTCTACAACTAACCCTTACGAGCCTAAACTAGTCACGCGATAACACCCACAAGCTAAACGTATGGGAGCGTTCTTTTGAAATGTCTCGTTTACATTAAAGGATTTTTTTAATGTTTAAGGACGCAGGGTTATATGAAATCTTACGACGGTTCCTTTATAAGTCCTTATTGGCACATTATAAAAGAATCAGCGGTTTTAAAAGACATTATAGCGCATTTTAAAAGTTATGCCTTCATTTCATATCTTCATAGCACTTATTCAAAGACAATCTTTTCACAGAAAATCGAAAATGTAAACTTTTCATGAAAACTTTGTACATTCTCTGTACATACCACGGGTACTGGAGATCGACAGACCATTAACAGAGAATTATACATCAATGAAATCCGAAAATTCAAGAAATAGTGTTGAGGAAAAGAAAAAATTGTTCATACAAAGAACACTGTCCTATATAAACAACATTCCCCGTGCGTGTATGTAAACACAAAAATATTATGTTTCACATGCAGGAATGCTGTTCTTATTTAAAAGGATTTTCTTCATACTCGTATAATATGGAGATTTTCTGTTCCTATTTCTTATTATCGCCCTCTTTATACCATCGATAAGTTTGTTTTAATTCAGCAGGATTACTTAAGCATGTCGGTAACATGTATATATTCTGATTTATAGAGAAAACTGTACTGTTGGTTCACAAGGTATTTTTTTTTTATCGATCATCAATCTGAGTCAAACCCTACTCAAAACCCAAAATGAAAACAAATAAAAAAAATCCATATTTTTATGCAGTTATGAAAAAACAGTCTGAGATCCTATCTTTAATACCAGTTTCATCTTATATAAAGTAATATGATTACACATCGGTTCATTTATGTTTAACCATATCGTTTTCCATCACAAATGGCATTGTGTGCGTTTTTACTTAAAAATAGGGTATGCCCGAACCCAAACTAAAATCCAACTTGAAACCATCGTGCGCACGAAAAACTTATAGGCAACATGAAACAAGGCTTGCTTTAAAAGACGGCCAAGTCGGATGACTGCTCGGGGCACAAAGACTGAGGGGCTGAAAGATAGGAAAATATCTGCTAATATGTTCCTTAGAGAACATCATTTGTAATGATGCAGAAAAATATTACGTCGTGGCTGCCAAAGCCGCCTTGACCCGGGTGTCCAGTCAGTTTCAAATAACACAGGGTTATCGGACACGATGCAGGACGCCATACAGTCTCTCTTTGTACAAATAACTGGAAAAAACTGGTAGGATTGCTGAAAGGAACTTTTTTATGAAATCTACAGATTTTTTCAGGATATATGAAACATCAAAATCTGTAAAGGTTCAGCACTGGATTAAGGACAATGTCTTTGATAAACAATTGAAATATATCAAGGATAATCCATAGTATAGTTATTTGACTTAGCTTCCTGTTTTTTCTGCTGACGTATAGTGCTAACTCTAACAAAGTTAACCGACAACAAAGAAACTGTAGTTACTTAAAGCTGTTTCGCGCATTCGTTGTCACGGACAAAGAGTGACTCAAAGAAGTGATTTAATGTTCTTCATTGAGGATTATATAAAACTCCCACGGATGTTTGCCCAACGAAATTGTACCGTTACAGAAAATTTTCATAAGTTATATAAAACAGTTGTACTGATAGGAGTTGGTAAGGAAGGGGAGAAGGTGTTCCTTCCTACATTTAAAAACTTATTTAGCTAAATTTTCCTTATCTCTGATGATTTTGAGAAATATGGTAACATTTTGTTTTTCTCGGCTAACTTAAACTAATTAAATACTAAGGGGCTGTGCATATATAACGTTATCATTTTAGGGGAAAGGGGGTCTGGCACATGATATCGTTTGATATCTCAAGAGGTAGAGGGGTTTGTCTTTTGATATCGTTAGCATTTTTTATCGTAACAAAATTTGCTCATTTTATTTGTAACTTTGTCTTTATATCAAAATAGCATGTTATCATTTTTTAGTCTGTCATTTGTTTTTATTAAAATAGAAATTTATTATTAAAATCGTTAAATGATTATAAAATTATTTAATTCCAAAATGTGGAATACCCCCAACGTTTGGCATTCCTATTTTTTCTTGTCATATGTGTATGCATATATAATCCGCTGTTCGAGAAATCGTATGTGAAGCATGTTTGAAATTATACTTGTGTTTACTAGTAAATAAAGGACAAAGAATGTTGTCCAACTGTTTTGTTGATAGGAAATTCCGTCTGCTCCGTACTCCCACTGTGGAGATAAGGGCAAGAAGGCATTATTACTGTTGAATGAATTATGTAACAGAAAGCTATTATTAAATAGTTTTAAATAGTAACTATTTCTTTTAAGTGTTGTTTGATATAAATTTATTTCATATACAAAGTGATATTTATTGTTTCTCTTCATTTAAATCAATAAAGTATGCGAAAAATGAATGTAACCATACTTGTATATCACTCCAAGTGAAAGAAAAACTTCCAAAAATAAAAAGAATTTTTAGACATTTATAACGATATCATTACGGGGGAGAGGGGGTCAAAATTACCAAAAACTTGATACCGTTATATATGTACAGCCCCTAAGCGGAAAAGGAACAGATGTAACTGTAGTTAGTGATGGGAATAATCGAATGAAAAATGTCTGACTTCTCGATTCAGTCAAGTTCTCGATTGGCCTCGATCTCAGACAGGAGTATTCGAATATAAACCATATTGAATGGACCCTATTAAAAAAACAGCTGTTTGGAAAAACATTGAAAAATCACTCCATTGAAAAGCATTACGTTCTTGAAGAATTCAAATATTTTTTATTCTGGGCCATTCCATAAAAAACGGACAAAATGGTCCTGCATTCGACATTTACATCAATACGTATATCTATTAACTTATAAGTTGTTAGAATATAAACTATACGTTAAAAATAACAAAAACCCGCCGATTTTCATATTAGCATAGTTGTTTTAATTTGAGGATACAAGGGATTTGTTAAAATAGAAATAATGCATAGAAAAGCTGTCCCACACGTGATATGGAACGGTCTTTTAATAGGTTTAAAAATCTCCACATTTTAAACCCTAGACCTAAGTAAGCTACCCGTTTTCAATAGGTTTAAAAAATCTCCATATTTTAAATCCTAGACCTAGTCCTAACCTCTTCAGTTCCGAAGCAAAAATAATAATACAAATGCTTATTCATTGGTTTTTTGCAAACAAAATGACATCATAAATGACAAAAAAAAAATATCTTTTCTGAAATTGATCCTTTAGGCGCTTAGTAATTTAGGTTCAAAAATATGGATCCAAAACTACAACCTCCGTTAAAAACATCAGTTAATAACCATTAATCTAAATTAACCCAATCACAAAATTAAGAGCTTTAAACAAGTAAATAATCTACAAATCCTAAAATTTTTTTATTGAAAAAGATATAAGTTAAGTACTTATGAAAATTTCTCATTTTCTTGGTCATACTGTCTTTTGGGCATTTTTAGACATTTTGCAAACTCAGATGAAAATAACATTTATTTTATGTGGGGATCAGCTTAGATGCTGACATTTATTCGTTTGCTTTGAACGCAAAAAACATTCAGCTATTAAGAAGTAATGTGAAAATATAAAAAAATCGGATATTTTAGTTTTTTGAAGGAAAAGAACAGAGGACCCCGTATGGGGACCCAGGGACCGAAGAGGCTAAGTAATCTATCCGTTTTAGAGCCATACCATTCAAAACGAAAAAAAATGTCCTGCGCGACACTTATATACTAAATACCTATATATATTAACTTATGAGTCGTTAAGGGGACCGTGGACATTTATTTGAGGTAAAATCTATCAAAAAAAAAATCGAAATTTCTTTTTATGTGTAGTATTGTTATTCTCCAATTTGTATAGAGTCCTTTGTGAAAAACCGCATGCAAATGCGATGATTTTTCGCAAAGTTACAAGCGTTTTAATTTTGTACACAAATAATTTTTGGATCCTTTAATATACTTTATATCTGTTTTCCTCAAAACTGATTTTTCATCGTTTTTATGTTTTTGAAATACTCTATGAGTATTAATTTTTGATCAAAATTCATAAAACTGATAAGGAAGAATCCTGATATTGCTTACAAAGAAACTGTGTATTCATTTTAAAATTCGATTTCATTAAGATAAGTAAATGTGATTTTTAACTTATTGAAAGGCAAAATTTTGATGAAAATCGATATGTAATTCAGAAAAAACTCTAAAAAATTAACTATTCAATGGATTAAAAATTCGATACATATATTCGTTTATTGCATAGTTTTAAGTGATTTATACAGAAAATCGAGGAAATATCTCAAAAGTTAAGGCGCATGGAGCTTTTTAAAATTTTAAATTGTTAAGAAAATCTTAAAATTATAAAAATATTAGAAATTTCTTTTAAGATGTTCTATATGCTTATGGTGAAATATATGTTTGCACAAAATTTCATATATGTATGATGAAAATTAAAAAAAGAAATTTTAACGTCCATTGTGCCCTTAAAGTAGAAATTATACATTAATAAATCATAATTAAATTTAAAAAATCAAAAACCCGACTGCGTAAAAAGCGAACTAATTAATTATTTCTCATCAATGTGAAACTATTTTTTATATTACCTACCTATTTTTTTTATTCACTTGTATTGATGACTTTTATGTTGTGTTTAATTGTTAGTTCCTATCTATAAACACTGTTTTGATGAGGCCTATAGATGTCTATGAAGGTTAGAGTTAGAGATTCTACATACACAACTTCCAGGTTGTGTAATATTTAAACGGAGTTTCTGATTGTAAAATAGTCAATGAAACATCGTCATCATTTTGAAAGACCTTATCCAATGATATGCCACTTAATATGGTGCGTAAAAATTTTTTCGTCTCTACCGCCATTTTGTATTTTACGGTCGCCATTTTCAATTTATAAAAACCAAACCTAGCCAATAACCATCGGACTGTTAAGACGAATCTATAGAAGCTTACCTAAACCTTAGTCATTAAAATTCATCCAGCCGTTGGGATGTTTCGAGGGTATAAAGAAATCCACTTACCAACGCGTGAAACACATAGCCCTTCTTGGCAGTCGGGTAAAAATAACAGAAACCCCTAGATTTTCATATTAGCATAGTTGTTTTAAGGGGTCTCAGGATTCTTAAAGCTTCAAAAGTTTCGAAATTTTAATTTTTTTAGAGGTTCAACTTCTATCTTTTCTGAACATTTTGATATGATTGTTTCCCTGAAATTCCCATTAGAACAGAAGTTATGGTTTTTAGAATTATGCCCGCTCAATAACTGAATCGGCGTTTCCGAAACTTTGAAGTCATTTTTCTCCAAATGACGTTTTTGGGCATAACGTGTAGGATATCTAAAAAACTTCTGAATATTTTTTTATGAAATTTTCAAAATATGTGTTTCACGATAGTCTGATAAACTGAACCAAAAATTTAATTTTTATTGTTCAAAAAAATATTTTTTTAGGTGATTATATTGCTGAAATTTTCAATATTTTGTATTAACTAAATACACCCTTGTATTGAAAAATAAATAAAAATGCTTTAAATACAAATTTATTTAGGTTCAGGGAAATTATTACAATCTGAAGTATAATTAGGCACAAAAAATTTCATTCTAGTTGCAAAATGTATTTCATAATCCTGCGCGTAAGCTGGATATTTGTCAGATATTTGTCGGATGACTTTCAGATATTTGTCGAGCAGAAAATTGGTATAATTTTCTGTTCGACAAATATCTGACAGTTTGGAACCAAGTTTTTAAATATGTGAAATAAAAGAACATTCTTATATTTTTCATCCCAATAAAAATTATATTTTTAAATTACATACATTTTAAGATATTGAATGTTGATAATGGACTTTTTTTTTCCAATTTTAAGAGTCCTGAGACCCCTTAATTTGAGAATATAATAACATTTTTATAATAGCAGAAATATGTAGAAAAGGTGCCCCAAACGTGACATGGAATGTAGAAATGTGTGTATCTGAATAATAAAAGGAATATTCATTTAATTTCAGTTTAATTTTGTATTAATTATTAAATTTATTAGAAATTAACGTTAAGATAAATAAGGTTATAGCCAATTTATGTAAAAATGAATGAAATTTCAAGTGTGTAAATGGAGGTTTGTTTATAAATTATGTAAATTAAACTTATTTTATTTATTTTATTTTATTCCTCGACTTCAAAGTTAACTTTCAATATTTCCGAACTTTTTCATTTACATTTTACAATCAGGATTTTTATAAAAATTTTCATTATTTAATAATTAAATAACGAAAGAATATGCTTTTGTTTTCGTTAATTTGGTTTCTGAGCTCATAAGTATGACAATAAAAAACGTTGCAAATACAAATAACGAAAACATCTTGTTAAGAGCGAAGAGTAAACAAACGATCATGCCGCCATTTTACCTAGTGTGACGTCACGATAATGCTGTCCATTCATGTTCTCAATGAAAATTGTGGTTTTTATGTGGTGTTTAAATTGGTTTTTATCTGTTTTAATTTTCAAAGCTCAAATTGTCTATGCTATCGTAGGATGTTCGGATGAATATTAGTATTTAAATAGTAGGCTATTCAACACTGGTCGAGCTATTTTACTTTGTACATTCCCTGCTTGTAGATCCGAGCTATTTTAGTCTTTTAGCTTGTTTTATGTTTACTCGTGTGTTATGCACCTAGCTGGAGATAAACATCATTCTTCTTTCAGTTTATTTGAGCGCATGAATTGAGCACAATTAAATTTAAAAAGTCGATTACAAAAAATAAATGTATGTTATTTCATATTAAAGAATAAGTAGAATTAATGAGTGAAAGAGACGAAATATCGCCATTCATCCGGTTGGAAACCTAAAGTAGTTCTCAGTGCTAATAATCACACTTGAGTGCAAAGTATTCGAATACATCATTCGATTCTGAAAAGTTCTCGAAAAGTAAGGTTTCTATTGTTAAAACATCTCGAATCAGCTCATAACTGGCTGTAGTTCTTATCCTAAAGTGGCTAATTTTTTATCAGCGAGAAAACTCAGGTTTTAAAACTTGAAATTGACCTCCAAGCTGAAAACCTAGGGAAACCTCGTTTATCATATGATCATGTTTTTTTTTTTTTTTTTTTTTTTTTTCTCATATTCAAAAAATATCTTAAACGGGATTTTCATAAGAGTCTATGTAAAATCAAAACATATACATTTATGTTTGTGAAAAGTGCAACACCATGAAGGAATAACGCGATTCCGCTGAAAATTTCAGAGAATGCAAAGTATAGTGTGTTAGACAAATGATTCCAATTTCAGAGTCGTGGGCTGAGCAGCGCCCTCTGGACTGCTGCTGAAACCGTATAAATACAGTGCTGTATCGGGACGTTGCAATTTGTCTGTGGTTATCTGCCAGTGGTGAACGATAGGTGAGACATAACTATGCCTCTTCGACGAAAGAGGGCTACATTTCAATAACTGACGGAGTTTGAAAGGGGGAGAATCATCGGCCTTTGTGAAGAAGGATTTTCCTATCGTGCAATAGCAACTAGTGCGCAGCATAACAGCAGCATAGTGATCCGAGTTTGGAAGAAGTGGACTGGCGAGGAGAAATATGGGAGTGGATGCTGAACAGTGACGTCAACGCGCGATGATAGACACATGGTCCGCATGGTGCTGACGAACCGTACGGCTTCATCTAGAAAGTTGGCGGCACATTGGTCAATTTCTACAGGCGTATCACTGTCTGCTTCGTCAATTCGTCGACGTCTGCTGCACCGTAGACTGCGTGCAAGAACTCCTTTATAGAAGATCCCCCTCAAACAAAACCATCGACGCCTGTGGCTGCAATGTGCTCATGAACATAGCGATTGGCATTCAGATTGCCGACAAGTCGTATATTCTGACGAATCTCGCTTTAATTTGTGGTGCCATAGTGGCCGCATTCGTGTTAGACGCTATGCCGGTGAACGCTACCTTCCGGAGTGCATTATTGAACGTCATAGTGGATTTGCGATTGCGCATCATGCACGATCGCAGCTGCTACGAATTGTGTGTAATCTGAACAGCAACAGGTACATCAGTGAACTGCTGGAGCCCGATGGTGTTCCTTTCCTTCAAGGCATTCCTGGAGCTATCTCTCAACAGGATAAAGCCCACCCACCTGTTGCAAGGAATTTTCAAGACTTCTTGTAAATAGAACACAGAGAGCTTCTTCTGTGACCTGCGTAGTTGCCAGATATGTCGCCGATTGAACATGCGTGGAATTTCAGTGATCGGTGTCTCGCTCGTGATCCTTGTCCTACAGCTTCTACAGATGAACTTTGGGTACGTATACAAAGAATGTGGAATGCTCTTCCCCAAGCAGACATTCAAAATGTATTTGACTTCATGCCACGTCGTATAGAAGCACTTATTGCAGTGCGTGGCTGCTACACCAAATACTGATTTCGGACCCTTAATATTGTTTTTTTTTTGCTTTGAAAATGTAATCATTTGTTTGTACTAATAGCAGTTGTTTGTGTATTAAATTTCATTTAATTCTAATGATTCCTTCATGGTGTTGCAATTTCACAAACATGAGTGTAGTAACAAACGAGTGCATGTGTTTTAGAAAATTGATACTTGAATACTCGAAAGTGTTATAATGTGAGAAAATATTTGAAGTTGAATACATTTTTCTTAGTACTAAATTTTAACAGATTATATTGATTAGTTTGGTATATATGTACTTTTATTGTAAAAGCGATTTAGTTGGAAAATTGTTGTATTTTTGTTTTGATAGTTACAAAACTGTTTTTCATCTAAAAAAATATACCAAAAAAGTGTGAAAATTTTTAGGAGTTCAATGACAAAAAAGTTTTATTGTTCTATCATGAGAAGGTCAGACGCAAAAGCTATTTCCGTTAGCATTTAGAATTAATTGACCTTTTTAGGAAATACAGTTTAGTTTCAGAATTCAAATTGAAGGCAAGTGCTAGGGAAACTTCCCAAATTTTTCTGAAAAAAAAAAACGGTAGGTAATGATTAAAAATGACATGATGTAAGCACTTGCTATGATCAAGTAATAAAATTTTCTTGGACATTCTCAAAATTTTAAGCGTTGGACTAATGATTGTTTCTTATACAAGGTGTACACAAAGATCTAAGACATCCAAATACTTTCGGAACGGAGGGAGCTAGAGCCATGAAAGTTAGATAAAAGTATAGTAAATTGGTCATGGCCAATCAGATGCGAAGATCGATAGTGCCAGAAGCTGCGAAATGTGGGAGTTAGCATACCTAACTCGAAAACGGAGGGAGATAACTAAAATCAATTACATATTTGATCAGCGTAATCCAAATGATAGCAAACCAATATTGAGCACAGAGCTCGACTGATTAGAAGTTGGAGACATAGATATGTCGACAACTTGCCACATTTGGATACGACAAAGAAGAAGCTATGGGCAAATTTAAATTAAATTTGTAACGAAGTAGATATCCTGCGGAATAAATGAACGGCATAGACAAGCGGAAAGCATAGTCGCTGCAATGATTGGATCTACAGATAGCCGCTTATTCGTACGAGCAGTATTGCGAGATTTAGTTGCTTTACGGTGAATGTGGACAGAAAGCTTGTGAAGTTGTACGCCGGTATGCTGAATATTTACCTGCCTTTCCACATTCCACGTCATGGACCCTTTTTCATGTTGTTGAGTGGCTCAGAGTGATTGGTATCATAGCACTTCATCCTCGTTATGGTCGATCCTCCCAACGAGGTATGTAAGTTCAATCACAGGACCTTTTCGCTACCCACACACTGGTATTATAACTGCCATGGCGGTGTGTGGCTTAACGTCAGGGAACAACCGGAGACGCTTGGATTGGTACAATTATGTCTTTATATCCTTAGAGGACAATGCATACTTTCACTGCAACATCCTGTGGACCAACGAGGCTCTATTCACATGGTCTAGAGTAAGAAAAACACGGAACCAGCCCGTGTGAACCAGTTTATAGGTTGTACAATGCAGCACTAGGTGCGATGGTTGAAAACATCTGGTGCTGTATTTAAAAAAATCCCGCTTGTTCGACTTGTTTTATACGAAGGACCATTAACAGGGCGCAACTACCTCCAGCTATTACAGACCATAACGGACTGTCTATATGATCGTCCTCTGATGGAACTACTATCCTTGTGGTTTCACCATGACGATGCCTTTCCACAGTAGATAACAGAGGTGAGTGGCTTTCTGCCCAACACTTTCGGACAAGAAGTAATCGGGCATGGTGTATATGCCTAATGGCCTCTTCGATAACCTGACCTAACTGCCATGGACATTTTTTCTCTGGGGCTTTCTGAAAGCCCAGGTGTATACGACGGAGCCAAATGTACTTGACAGATCTACGTCGTCGCACCGTCGATGCCTGCAACATTATTACATCTAAGATGTTGGGATATTCATAACGGGGTGTGCTTTCCCACATACAACCGTATATTGGTGCTGATGGCGGCCTCTTCAAACAGGCTATACGTTCTTAACGTGGTACAAATGCAAATGCCGTTTCTTTCATTTCTGTATTACAGTGTGCTGCCGTGTAACCATGTTTCTGTTAATTAACGATTATGTTCCTCACACTTCACTATCTCTCCTGCGTAGTATGATTTACACCATTTGGCTCTTAAAGGCGCGACTTAAAGTGCGTTACAGACGTGACACCGATTCTCACAAATCAACGCCTCCAGCTTTCTAATTATTCGATAAGTGTACGCAATATGCCGTTTCGTACTACTTTGATTTGTGCTGAACAACTTATAATAGACATTTTTTCCCTATATCCCTTCGTTTTTGAGTTAGGTGCACTAACTTCAAAGCTTTGCCTCTAGGGGTGCTGCTAACGTTCGCATCAGATCGGCCAGGACTACTTCACCAATATTTTCAGCTAATTTTCATGGATCTGTCCCACTCCGTTCCGGTGTTATTTGGATGTCTTGGGACTTTTGTGAACATTTTATACATATATATACAGTGAAGCACCGTTTATACGTTTTTCAAGGGTCCAAGAAAAGAAAACGTATAAATGAAAAAACGTATAAAGGAAAATCACAATATTACAAACATTTCCGTAATTACCAACAATAAAAAATTCATAGATAAATTAAAATACATGAAATACAAGAGGTATGTAATACTAAACTTTTTATTCCGGATATAATTTACAACTTACTGCTATTCATATTCATTCACCATGTACAATATATTTTGTTATTTTAGGTTGTACGGAATTTTTGGACTGCACAGAAAAAAGTTCATTGTTCAGAGTTAAAAATGTCATCTTAAAATTATCATTCTAATCACTGCTAATGAGGTACGTATTATTGCATGGTGTTAAAACCTGCCAAAGCTTGTTGAAAACTTAGCAGTGGCTTTTCGGTGCGGTTATGCTCTTCTTCACTGCTAGTTTCCTCATTTGCAATCATTTCATCGATTGTTAGAAGAGAGCATGTTGCAAGTTCCGAATCACATTGCACAAAATCTTCAAATGTAGTAACATCACTTAAATTTGACCAGTTTTCTGGTGGAACAAAATGATCTGGTTCGGTGTTTTCAATAGGATTGATATCCATTGGTGTTAAAAATCCGCCAAGGGCGAAGCAGTTTTTTATCGTTTTGGGTAGAACATTTTGCTAAGCCATCATTATGAAATTCATAGCTTGTAAGATGTTAATGTTCACATTTTCGAAGTCACCGTGGTCTAAACTGGCGATAACAGTTTTCACCAAAAGTTTTCAATAATGTTGTTTTAGGGATTTTATGACTCCTAAATCCAGTGGCTGCAATTTGCTGGTACAATTTGCAGGGAAGAATTTTACAGTTATGTTTTTTAGAAAGTCTGTATTCGGTGGATGAGCTGGACACTGATCAATGAATAAAATGATTCGCCGCTTCTGGTTTCGCATTTTATCATCTAATTCTTTTAACCAATCGATAAAGAAGGACATTGCCATCCATGATTTTTTATTGGCCTGGTACATTGCTGGTAATGTTTTCACATTTTTGAAGCAGCAGGGCTTTTTTGATTTGACAATAATCAAAGGAGGCAATTTTTCTTATGCATCAGCATTGGCACACAATAACACTGTAAATCGCACTTTAGTCTTTTTTCCACCATGACATGTATCCAGGGTTGCCGGCTTTTAGCCAGGCCAAAAAAAGCCGGCCGGCTTTTTTTGGTTTTAACCACTTAAAAAAGGCCGGCTTTTATTAAAAAAAGCCGGCTTTTATTATTAAAAGTTCGTTTACAGCTAATTCATATTAAATTTCGATTAATTATTTTTTTTAAACACTTATAAATATTTTCTACTAAAAGAATTATAAATTTCAACATAGAAGGGATTATATCTAAAAAAAATTATAAATATTGAAAAGAATATAAGTTAGACTTTAAACTGGTGTTTTAAAATTCTATCTTACATAGCCCCGCATATACTACACATTTTAAAGATTATATTTAATTAAACTATCGCAAAATGTAGCACATAAAAATGGAAACATTCTTAATTCTTACGTGTCCATATGGAGAGATTATGTTATAATCGTAAAAAGAGATATTAGAAAAGGGTATAACATTTAAGGAGAGTTTAGTACATAAGTGTATAAAAGTAAATCTAGCAATTATGCAAATTAAATTAATACATAAAATGCATTCTGTAAGTAAAATAGAAATAAAATTTTGAAAAGTTTATTGCTATTTAAAAGAGTACATATTCATGCATATGCTGTTCATAATATTGTTTTTAATAGTGAGAACTTGTATTTTTATTATATGATTATGTGACTTTAAATATTAATGAGAAATAAAATAAGACTTGTATATTAATAGCTCTTAAAATTTGTTAAGTAATAAAACATGTAACTTAGTAATCATTGTCCTCTTTAATTTTATAAAGCAGTAAAAATTAAGAAGAAAAGGGGGGGGGGGGGGGTTAAAGATCAGTGTAAACCAGATAAAGCAGTTGGTATTGCTCTTTTAAAATTTAGTTGACATATTTCTAATTCTCACTTCAAATCACTAGCAGATCAATCTAAGGTTTTTTTTTTTTCAGTATTATGTCTTCATTGTTGAGAAATTGGGTTACTTTAAATCAACTAAATGTCATTAAAACTAATTAAAAACATTTTAAAATGTGTAGTCTATAATTAAAATGCTTCACTGTATAAAAGCCAATTTTGGCCAAAAAAGGCCAATTTTGGCCAAAAAAAGCCGGTTAAAACCAATAAAAGCCACCGGCGTGGCTTTTTTTAATTTTAGCCGGCTTTTTTGCAACCCTGCATGTATCCGATTTGATTGCAAGAGTTTTAGATGGCAGAAGATTATAAAACAAACCGGTTTCATCTGCATTGAAAATGTCTTTTTGTTCATATCCTTTTATCAGATCTGGCAATTGGTTTTGAATCCAGTCATCCACTGTTTCGCAATCAGCATCTCCAGACTCTCCACTTATAGCTTTGCTTGTTTTGCCATGTCTTAATTTAAAATTGTGAAGCCATCCTGAAGAAAATGATGCATCGCATTCCACATTCAGCATCTTCGAAATTTCTCGCGCTTTCTCCATAAGCAAAGTACCGCTGATGGGAATTTTTACACTACGACACTGATTAAACCACTGTAAAAGCAATTTTTCAACATCAGCGAATTTTCCGCTTTGGATTCGAAGTTTTTCTTGAAGCACTACATCCACTTTGATGATGGTTTTCCTCAATGATCTTACGCTTATAAATTAGCGTGTATAAAGTTGAAACCGGTAAACCTAATTTTTTGACAACATCCACTCTTTTTAAATGTTGGTTTTCATCCACTTTTTTTAAAATGCACATTTTTTCCTTCAACGACAGAGATTTTCTATTATGCGAAGTCATCGTGAACCGCTAATGAACGAAACAAATCCAGACACTGAAGCTGCCAGGAAAAGAACTTGCCATGTTGGGCCAGGGGAGAGCACAATAACAACCCTTATCTATAGAAAGTGGGATGCTCGCATTCATTCGAAGTACGGCTTTTGTTCAACTGGGCAGGTGTTGGTGAACGTCACGTGCCTTTTGTAAGACTGGACAATCAGGAGTTGGGAATATGAGGTTGAAATGCACATTTTCTCTCTTCTTGACTTGTTGAAAAAAACGTATAAATGAAATTTGTGATTTAAGGAAAAACGTATAAATGAAATTATTTAGAGTTAATATCCATTGGATTTTGTCGGGACCATTCAAAAAACGTATAAATGATAAAAACGTATAAACGAGAGACGTATAAGCGGTGCTCCACTATATATATATATATATATATATATATATACATATGAAACCATTATAAACCAACACAAATGATCATTTACAATTATGAGCATGCAAATTAAAAATGAAGTTTTATCTCTTATAAAAAAATTAAAAATATATTATTATATCAAGCGAGACAAGAAATTGAAAATACAGTAAAACACTGTATATGATAAAAATATTGGAAAAATGGAAATATTTATGCAACTAAGGCGAAATTGTCATATACAGAGCGTCCGAAAAGTCTGGATACAGTCGAATAACTCGAGAAATACAAAGCAGATTGAAAAACGAAAATATACGTGTTAAATATTTAAAAAAAAAGTTACTCAGTGATACCAAATTTGATCCCCGCAACCTACCCCCCGGGGGTCAGAGGGGGTCCAACTTTGAAATCTTGAATGATAACCCCCATTTTTTATTGCAGGTTCGGATTATACGGACAAAAATACGTAACTTTTGTATTTAACATTTTTTTTCTAATCCTCATTGATCACGGTGTAATTGAGCAAATAAAACAGATACATATTTTGGTTTTCCCAACCACATTTTGACACCTCGAAATCTGATTGGCCAGAACTTTTAACGCCAAAGTTGCCGTCTTTTGCGGAAATAGTGTTTCTCAAAAACCATCAGTGGAGATTGTTGTCATAGCGCTTTATATACTTTTTCCATAAAAATTAATAGAAATATATTAAATTAGTTTTCTATTTGCATGTCTTTTTATCAAGTCGATCATTTTTAAATAATAAGCTGCGTATTTTTATATTTTAACGAGTAAATAAGCACCCCCCCCCCCCCCCCCCCCCCCCCCGCTTCCGAATAGAAAAATGATAGTATTCATTTTTTGGAGTGTGTTGATATTCTGTGTTTCGATGTCTTCTGCTGTCAAAAAAATCACTTAATTCGGGGCCGGATGAGCAGGGTCAAGAAAACAGAGATGGACACTGTCGGCCCAGATCCTTCATGGATTGTATAGCCACAGAGTTTAGTTTAGTTTTATGAGAGTGTATAAGTTTTTTTTAATTATTACTATAGAATAACATAAAGGAGCAAAAAAAACAAACATATAAAATCTTTTTGTGCTGGCTGATCAAAGGACGGGAAGTAGCGTAAATTTCAAGTGGAGGAGGGTGGGATTATAGCTTTTTATGATTGATTAGTTACTGCAACTACTGACTAGCAAGTAGGGCAGAAAACATTAAAAAATTCTAATAAATGTAATACTTTTTTGTAAATTGATATATTTTTCCATTTTAACATTTTTTTCCTAATTTTAAATTTATTATTGGGTTGTTCGGGAAGTCGTGTGCGTTTAGGAAAATCAATTCGCAACGGAAAATCCTGCCCGGTAATTACACAGGCCTGCGATGAAAAAAATACAAGGGTATTGATGGCTGAACTTTATGTATTTTTTTATGCTAATTAAAAAACAAATAATGAAAAAATTCTATCACGTCACATTTTTTTTGAAAAATATTGGATCGATTGGAAAGTTTATCGTGTTGGAAAAATCAATTCGTACCGGTAAATTCTGCCAGGTAATTATAAGACATTAGATATCGGAATCAATGTCTAATAATTAAATGATAGAATTTTCCGATACGAATTGATTTTCCCAACTTGACACAACATTCCGATAGACCCAGTTGTTTTAAACCGTTTAAACCTATAACAAAATAATCGATTACTGAAAAATCAATTTGCTTCACCGAGAATCGATTTTCTTTACATAGATTTACATGGATAAAATCACTGTTGCCAGATAGAACATGCAAAATTGTCCAAAATTGTCCTTTTCATTTTAGCAAAAATATCGATATCGATGTTACAAAAAATTCTGATGTGATGGGGGAAAATGGAGGTCATTTTCGAAATCAGCCCACCAAATAACATAAAAATAAGCGAAAACTTCTCTTGTATTTTTCAAAAACTTCAACTTCGCAGGTCTGTGTTATTAGACATTAGATATAGGAATCAATGTCTAATTATTAAATGATAGAATTTTCCGGTACGAATTGATTTTTTCAAAAGGACACGACTTTCCGAACGACCCAATAATTTTAAACAATTGAAAATTTTTGATCTTTTAAACCTTTGAATTTAAAATATAATTTAACTCTTTAAGCACTGTTGATTATTTCCTGTGGGAGAAGACGTTTTAATTTTCATAGGGGGAGGATAATGTAGAAAAGTGTTTAATTATTTACTAATTATTACAATAATATAACAAATGTGAAAAAATATATAAACAAAAACATTATTTGCAGAACGAATTAAAAACAAGTCAGTTTTTTCCTACGCTTTTTAAGCCCGAGAAGGGACATTTATTCATATATTTCATTCAATTATTTCGGTGTTTAAGGGTTACTTCGTGTTTTGTAACAAATAAGTTAGAGCTTTTGCGGACAGTATCCTTAAAAAAGGACTCATAATTTTTATTTTACTGGCACCCAGAATATATAATTAAAATTTTCCATTTATAACGTACTTGAAAATAAGAAAGTTTGTATTTTCCAATATAACAATGCGTACTCGTTTATAAATTCTGATGTCAGTCTATCATTTCATCAGTTTATAAACAGAATTACTCCGCGTCAATAAGGGTTAAACCAAATGAGCATTAAAAAATAAAAACAAAATTTAAAAAATATGATAATTTAAATGCCCTAAAAATCCCTAAAATTTCCCTTCAAATTAAATCGAAATAAATCTTAGACTTAAAAATTTTTTTTTTGTATTTTGCATGTGCCTTATAATTTTGTACATACTCATCATAAGCATAATACAAAATCTGCAATACAAATATTTGCAACTTAAAAAGGAAAAAAGTTTAAAATTTATTTAGATTTCTTTTAACGGAACCTAGGTTTTTAATGGGTTTTATGTATCATATTGTTTGATTTTTTAAAATTGTTCAATTGGTTTAACTTATTTGTTATAAAAATTTAAGAACGTAGAACTAACTGAATGAAATATATTAATAAATTCCCCTTCTAGGGCTTAAAAAATGAAGAAAATAAACTGATCTGTTTTTAATTGTTTCTGCCAATTATGTTTTAGATTATATTTTTTGTCACAAAGTTATTTTATTGTAATAATAAACAAACAATTTTCTACATTATCCTTCTGTTATGAAAATTAACACGTCGTCTACCCCAGGAAATAATCATTACACTTTAACCCTTTCGAGACCGCATCGCGTACACAAATTTTATTCGGAATAAACCGTGTTTTTTCAACTGTCCCCTTTACTTGTGAAATACCAAAAAATCCTTTAATTAAAAAATTAAATAATGTTATTCATTTATTAATGGTGCCCAAAACAAATTCCACATGCACCTTTTGACGATGAATATAGTGCCTCACAAATCCCGACAGAGTTAAAGAGTTAAATTATTTTTTTAATTAAAAATTTTCATATATCAAAATTTTTCTGTTGTTTAGATTTATGAAAAAAATGTTAAATTGAAAAAATATATTAATTTACAAAAAAATTATTATATTTATTAGAATTATGGAAAATATTTTTGACGTAATTGTTATTTTTTGGTTGCAGTAACTAATCAATGATCTAAAATCTCCAATCCGACCACCACCTGAATTTTACACTACTTCCCCATTCTTTGCTCCGCCCGCACACAAAAAAATTATATGTACTTTTTATTTTGCCCTATATGTTACTCTATAGTAATAGTAAAAAAATCCCATACACCCACCTCCTGACCATGATTTAGAGTATTAAAAAAAAAAAAACAGCAGAAGCCATCGAAAAGCCGAATATCCACGCCTACCTTTACCAAATAACGAAGATTAACTTTTTTTTCTGTTCGGAAGAGGAGAGGCATGTTTACACATCAAAAAAAAAAAAAAAAAAAAAAAAACCGCGCGTTAATTGATTAGAATGGACTGATTGGATAAAATAAAAACAGAAATAAAAATCCAATTCAATATATTTCTGTTAATTTGCATGGCAAAAGCATATAAAGCACTTTTGCCATCGAAACAACCTCCATTGATAGTTTTCGACAAACACAATTCCAGCTAAGGCGACCCACTTTAGCAACGAAAGCTTTGGCCCATCACATTTCGTGATTGCAAAACATGGTTGAGAAAACAAAATATGTATCTGACACATTTTGCTGGATTACACCGTCATCTACAAAGATTCGAAAAAAAAATGTTAAAAGCAAAAGTTGCGCATTTCCCCCCGTAGAATCCGAATCTGAAATAAAAAATGGGGATTATCATTTACAATTTCAAAGTTGGGACGCCTCTGACCCCCAGGTGGTCGGGGTGGGGTGTCAACTTTGGTAT
This sequence comes from Maratus speciosus, assembly GCA_963932465.1. Classification (NCBI taxonomy): domain Eukaryota; kingdom Metazoa; phylum Arthropoda; class Arachnida; order Araneae; family Salticidae; genus Maratus; species Maratus speciosus. Next base: position 188,197,379 of record OZ010799.1, read on the forward strand.
CACGGAACAGCTTTTAAAAAAAATATTTAACATGTATTTTTTTGTTTTTCAATCTTATATGAATTTCTTGAGTTATTCGACCGTTTCCAAACATTTCGGACACCCTGTATTTTGTCACATTTGATATTGTATTGTAATAATTTATAAATAATTAAACAATTTTCTACATCATCCTTCTCCTATGAAAATTAAAGCGTCGTCTTCCCCAGAAATAATCAAGAGAGCTTAAAGAGTTTAATCATTTTTTAAATGAAAAATTTTAAAAGATCAAACATTTTCAATTGTTTAAAATTATTAATTTTAAAATTATGAAAAGAAAATGTTAAATTGAAAAATATTTTAAATTGCAATAAATTATTACGTTTATAAGAATTAATGAAGAAGTGTCTGCCCGACTTGATATTTTGGAGTTACAGTAACTAATCAATCATCAAAATATCTCCACCCCCACTGAAATTTACGCTTCTTCCCCATACAGCATAAAAAAAATTTTATATCTTTTTTTAAAAAATACTTTGTCCTATATTTTGTTCTATAGTAATAATTTTTAAAAACTGTACACCAGCATCAGCCTCCTGAATTAGATGATATTTAAAAAAAACAGCACAAGCCATCAAAACCCAGAATATCTGCACACTCCGCCCCCAAATAATGAAGTTTATCCTTTTTCTGTCTGGGAGGGAAGGTGTATATTTACACGTTAAAAAAATCAAAATACGCAGGTTATTATTTTGAAATGACTGACTGTATAAAAAAAATATGCAAATACAGTAGTAATTTAATATATTTCTAATATTTTTTATGGAAAAAGCATATAAAGAGTCATCGAAACAACCACCACTGATGGTTTTCGAGAAACACTATTCCCGCAAAAGACGGCTACTTTGACGATGAAAGTTTTGTCCAATCAGATTTCGAGATGTCAAAACCTGGTTGGGAAAACCAAAGTATGCATCTGTTTTAATTGCTCAATTACATCGTGATCAACGAATATTAGAAAAAAATGTTAAATACAAAAGTTACGTATTTTTGTCCGTAGAATCCGAATCTGCAATAAAAAATGGGGGTTATCATTCAAGATTTCAAAGTTGGATCCCCTCTGTCCCCCGGGGGGTCGGTTGCGAGGGTCAAATTTGGTATCACTGAGTAGCTTTTTTTTTTAATATTTAACACGTATATTTTCGTTTTTCAATCTGCTTTGTATTTCTCGAGTTATTCGAACGTTTTCAGACTTTTCGGACACCCTGTATATAAAGCTGTGGACAGAAATAAATGAAACTGATTTTATATATATGTGAGTTAAAGGAAAAATAGTTTTAATTTTGTTTTTCCAGCTATTAAATTGTACTTTTCGTCTAAAAACGAAAGTAGCAAAAGGTACATGAAAATATTCAATGTATTAAACGCAAAAAGGATTCTTGCATTTATCGTCCTTCTATATAGAAAGGTCGACTATAAAGGTTACTACATTATAACATCTCGGCTCCATCGATCATTTAGGGAAATACAGCTTGGTTTCAGCTTCAAATTGAAGACACGTGCTAGACAAACGTCACAAAGTACTTCAAAGACAAAAAGCTAAAAGGTATATTTTATAACTAAGGATTCCATGTTGTAGTAAGTCTTACTTGCTGTGAACATGGAAAAAAATTCCTTGAAAATTTCTAAATTTTAAGGTTCTACTGATGATTACTGCGAAAAAAAAAAGCTGTTTTTTTTAGCGTTCTGATTCTATTTTTTTTCTGATTACTGAAAAAACAGAGTTCTCTTTAGTAAAATCGCTTTAGTGACCATTTTACATTGATATTATAGTTATGTGTATGTTTTCACACATAAATATGCGAGTAAAAGTCCGGAAAAGACGTTCAAAATTTAAAATTAAGTAATTCATTAACTATAACAAATATAAAGTTGAAATAAATGACATGATCAGAAGACGGCTTAAAATGTTTGAGTACAGTAATAAAAAAATAATCGTAATCGTCAGTAGAATGTTCACTTCTTTCTCGATTAATAAATAGACAAGATGATTTAAAACAATTGCACTCATAGGAGTTGTCAAGGGGTTAGGGAATGTTCTTTCCTGCATTTGAAAATTTATTTAAATAATTCTCAAATTAACGTGTATAATTGAATCAAAAGATTGCTTAGTTTTTATGGTTAATTCTGTTTAGAAGTAGAACGGAAATAACTGATTTTTTGCACAGATTGTATCAGTGCAGTCCCATCTATTGATTAAAAGTTCAAATAGATTTTAAGTTATTTTATGCGAAATTAATGAGCTATTTATTAAAGCACCCGTTATCGCATCTTTATATTTATTATAGTTAATTAATAACTGAATTTTAAGTTACCATTTTGAGATAAATATATTATGTCTTAGAGAAACATCCATGGGCAGGACAGTGAAAAACTTATTCCGCATCTAAGGAGAAAAAACAATAAACATTTTCAAAAGTTAATCGGCTAAAAATAAACATACTTATTTTGGGAGTCCCATAATTATATTTTTAATTTTTAAATCACGTTTCCTTACTTACATCTATAAAATATTATTTACTTATTTTGAGGAACTATTTTTATGCTACAGCTACAAGGAGGAATGCTAAAGATCACCAAAACAAGAGTAAATGTCAAGCGTTCATCTCGTAATAAGCGCTATATCTTAGATTCTCTCAATGTACTTAACAGTAGAAAATACTTCAGATAGACAAGTCTTTCCTCTCAATACTAGTGATCTCTTTACGCCAAGTTCTTTACTAGAAACCATAGTCAATCACGTGCTTTTTACTAGTCTGCATGGAAGATCCCTGGAGTACATTAGAAAGACAAAACAGTTTTTCCTTCAGCAAAATTGTATTATTCCACGTTGATACAATTGTGTCACAAGAGGTTGTCTTCAGGGCTCCTGGTCTGGGGCCCTTTTAACGTGCTATTACACGAGGGGTTAAAGCCGCTTCAAATTCCAAGCGTCTCTATGTTATCATATGTCTCCAGAGGAGTCGCTTCGAAAGCAAGCAACTTTCTTCTATCGGCGCGTCTTTGACGCCTGAAACGAAGCGAGTCGCCAGTAACAGCCAATCAAATGCTTGGAAATCTGACGATGGAAAAGACTTTTCCCGAACAGCCAATGAAATGTTTGGAAAACGAAAAAAGTCTCTTTCAAAAGCGGGAAATCAGATGAGTCGCAGCCAATTTTTGTCGCTTGGAAATTTTAGGTGTTATAATACTTTTACGACTGGCTCTCCTGGAGACTCTGCTGAGGACCTTCCTGTTTGAGTTCTGTACAATCATTGCATATGCGGACGGTGTTCTACTTATAGTCTGTGGATCAACAAGAGAATTAGGGAACAAGTACTAGACTTTATTCAAAATTGGGCTAGAATTAATAAAATGACAATTTCTTTCGACAAGTAGTGTTCTATAATGTTTGATAAACCGAAAATCCTTAAACGGGGCCCACTTTTTAAACTGCATGGTAAAACATAAAGCCAGAAGAAAGAATTAACATCTTGGAGTCAAAATTGATCAACGTCCATCATTTTTACCATACTTGACATTAAAACGTCAATAGATAATATAAATATTATACCACATTTATACCAATTCTCATCAATATCAGGTCGTGTTCCATCATATTTTATCAAAGTCTGGTACTCATTCATCATACAGCGGCAACTGGACTACGTATGTGAAGTCTGGTTTCCGCGTATATGGCAGTCGCATGGAATTCACTATCTTCTGGCTGCTTAGAGTAGGGTTTTGACTCTGATCTCCAGAGATTATAGGAACTCTTCTACTTATGCCTTTTCTTTTTTTCTTTCTAACCGATGACCAGGCCCCTGCCTGCCAGGTTGACCCAGCTTAACGGGTTTGGTACCTGGCATTGGGGCGGGTGACCGCCTAATCGTCGCCTAGTGGCAATAAACCTGACATCATTGTCTCGATCGTCATCCTATCGGCAGTGCCTACTGCTCGTTTTGTGTATACTTTGTTTTGCCGGTTATTTAACGTTATATTCTGTTGTTTGGCACCTGCACATTGTTACTCAAGATGGTCTCGTAATTTGAGACCAACTTCAGTAGCAATGTGCACTCTGCCCTTCATGTCTTCACGGGTCTCCCTCCGTTGGACTTTCAACTGAAGGCGGAGGCGGAGGCTGAGTCACTTGTCTGAATGTCTCTAATGATTCCTATTTTTCTCCAATGTATTCAACGAAATGTTCAAAGTATTAGATTTCTTCACTATCAGAAGGAATTAGTATTTGTCCAAGAAAAGAGACAGTGGGATATATTATATACCTCTTAATTTTAATTATGATTTGCACCAGAATCTTTTAATTAAACTTTACTTCTATAACTTTGGAGAAAAAAGTTGCAAAGTTGCCTTTCTTTAATTTCAGATAAAATTTTCCATAAATTCCGGTGTGATTACAGAACATTACAGAAACACAATTGCTTGCCACTGAAAGGATTAAGGGCTCCGTCGTTGCCATCGAAATACTCAAAGCCAGAGGACACGAGTTGTGACGTCATCACTAATCGACCGACTTCTCACTAGTGTTGAAATTCACACCGGAAAATTTCGAATAGCAATTTTCTTTTATTTTATTTGTGGAATATCTAACATCTTATAAAACAATAATAACTATTTAAACTTTCTGGTGAGAATATGGAATTCCCGAATAAAAAATCAACCAAATGCGGCAGCACTGTGGCATTCCGCATCTGGCTGAATTTTTATGTAGATATTCCGAATTCTCACCAGTAATTTTAAATAGTTATTATTGTTTTATAAGATGATAGATATTCCACAAATAAAATAAAATTGCTATTCAAAATTTTCCGGTGTGAATTCCAACACTAGTGAGAAATCGGTCGATTAGTGATGACGTCACAACTCGTGTCCTCTGGCCTTGAGTATTTCGATGGCAGCAGTTCGGTACTTATTTTTACAGACGGGAATAAATTGGAAGGAGGAATAGCGGCAGCTTTTTGTGTCTATAAATTTGGTTAACTCTTTTTTTCCTGACGCAGAAGGTTTGATCCGGGAACTCGATCTTCCAGGTGGAGCTCTTTGCTGTGAAGAGGCGATTCGATGGGCAGAAGAGGACTCTGACTCCCTTTCCCTCGAATAGGTTATCAGGTCTACTGGCCCTTTCAAAATTTGATAATAATAGTCACGTAGTTCTGGACATAACCTTACCCTTCAGTGTTTAGAAAATCGTTCTTTTTTAATTGGGTAAGAGGGCATTCGGGTATAACCGGCAATGAACCGGCCAATCGACTGGCGAGGTCGGCAGTCGATGATTTTACCTTTTTAAATTTTTGTAATTTATTGTTAAATTATTGTGAATTTTGCAATAGTTAAAACAAAACTAAAACTATTTTTCCTTTAAAACACACACATGTATAAAATCAATTTTATTTATTTCTTTCCACAGCTTTATGTATATACAAAATGTTCACTAAAATCCTAAGACACCCAAATAACATCGAAATGAAGTGGGTTAGACGCATTCAAGTTAGGTGAAAGTATGATAAATATGTCATGGCCGCTCAGATGCAAACGTTGGCAGAGTTCCTAGAGGCAAAACATTTAAATTACTACACCTAATTGAAAATCGGAGGGAGACAGATAAAAAAGTCAGATACTTTACGTTTTGTTGACGAACCCCTAAATTTTAAAGTTTGTGTGCCCTTTTGACACACTTTGTATACTTTATATAATATAAATAAATATCCATTGGTGGAACAATGAAAACTTGTTTTCGGTAGTTAAATGGCTAAACAAATTTACATATTTAATGAGCCACATCTGTTTTTAATTTTTAACCGAAAAACATCTACTACATTTTCTTAGTAAAATGCTTTTTTCTTTCTCTTCTTCATCTTCTTTTTATTTTTGGTCAACTACTCTTGTACAACAGCAACAAAGAAGAATGTTAAAGATTCCCAAAACAGAGTAACTCCCAAGTGTCCATCTCCTAATAAATGCTGCATCTTAGATTCACTCAATGTACTTAACGGCAGAAAAAACATCAGATGGACAAGTCTTTCCTCTCAAGACAAGCTATCCCTTTACGCTAGGTTCTTTCCAGAAACCAGAGTCAATCACAGGCTTTTTATTGGTCTGTAAGGAAGGATCCCTCGGGTACATTAGAAAAAAGAACTGTTTTTTCCTTTAGCAAAATTATTTAAGTATCTATTCCACATTGATCCTATTGTAATATTTCTCTCAATCTATGTGTGTCTTCACAGATAAATATATGGTTTATTTTCCTTTTGTTAGGAAATGACTTTTTGTTTTTAAGTTGAAATATGCTTCATTAACTTAAAATCTTTTGTTGATTATTATTACTAAATATGTGAATCAGATATTTTATATCAGAGTAGCGAATATCAGTAACAAATAAATACTTTTTTAGTTTTCCCATCATGGACGCTTTGCAATTAGCAAAACATATTTCTCAGCTTTTAAATATTTTCCAATTTAATTAAAGTATGTTTCTTATTTCTTTATAGTTGAATAGCAAATCTGTAGCTAAAAAAATGAATCAGATTTAAAAAAAATATTTGGTAGCACATGTCACAGTTTAGTATATTCTTACATAGCTTCAAATGTTCCCTTTTTAGGTGCGTTAGTAATTATAAAAATACGTAGCACCTGTAGTCGTCATCTAGTCCGTCCGTCATGTCACACCTTAGTGTATTCTTACATAGCTTCAAATGTTCCCTTTTTAGGTGCGTTAGTAATTATCTAAATACGTACCACCTGTAGTCGTTATCTCGTCCGTCCGTCATGTCACACCTTAGTGTATTCTTACATAGCTTCAAATGTTCCCTTTTTAGGTGCGTTAGTAATTATATAAATGCGTAGCACCTGTAGTCGTCATCTAGTCCGTCCGTCATGTCACACCTTAGTGTATTCTTACATAGCTTCAAATGTTCCTTTTTTAGGTGCGTTAGTAATCATATAAATACGTAGCACCTGTAGTCGTCATCTAGTCCGTCCATCATGTCACACCTTAGTGTATTCTTACATAGCTTCAAATGTTCCCTTTTTAGGTGCGTTAGTAATTATATAAATACGTAGCACCCGTAGTCGTCATCTAGTCCGTCCGTCATGTCACAACTTAGTATATTCTTACATAGCTTCAAATGTTCCCTTTTTAGGTGCGTTAGTAATTATATAAATACGTAGCACCTGTAGTCGTCATCTAGTCCGTCCGTCATGTCACAACTTAGTGTATTCTTACATAGCTTCAAATGTTCCCTTTTTAGGTGCGTTAGTAATTATATAAATGCGTAGCACCTGTAGTCGTCATCTAGTCCGTCCGTCATGTCACACCTTAGTGTATTCTTACATAGCTTCAAATGTTCCTTTTTTAGGTGCGTTAGTAATTATATAAATACGTAGCACCTGTAGTCGTCATCTAGTCCGTCCATCATGTCACACCTTAGTGTATTCTTACATAGCTTCAAATGTTCCCTTTTTAGGTGCGTTAGTAATTATATAAATACGTAGCACCTGTAGTCGTCATCTAGTCCGTCCATCATGCACTGTTAAAATTTTTGCAACATTCTGGCAGGTCATTTGATCGTTTTTTGAAAAAACGGTTTAATAACCATAATTTAACTATATTCTGACCATAAAATGTCCAATAATATGGTCAGAATAGTGTTAAAATTACGGTTGTGTAACCGTTTTCGGAAAAAAACGGTCAAATGACCTGCCAGAATGCTGCAAATTTTTAACAGTATGTCACACCTTAGTGTATTCTTACATAGCTTCAAATGTTCCCTTTAGGTGCGTTAGTAATTATATAAATACGTAGCACCTGTAGTCGTCATCTAGTCCGTCCATCATGTCACACCTTAGTGTATTCTTACATAGCTTCAAATGTTCCCTTTTTAGGTGCGTTAGTAATTATATAAATACGTAGCACCTGTAGTCGTCATCTAGTCCGTCCGTCATGTCACAACTTAGTGTATTCTTACATAGCTTCAAATGTTCCCTTTTTAGGTGCGTTAGTAATTATATAAATACGTAGCACTTGTAGTCGTCATCTAGTCCGTCCATCATGTCACACCTTAGTGTATTCTTACATAGCTTCAAATGTTCCCTTTTTAGGTGCGTTAGTAATTATATAAATACGTAGCACCTGTAGTCGTCATCTAGTCCGTCCGTCATGTCACAACTTAGTGTATTCTTACATAGCTTCAAATGTTCCCTTTTTAGGTGCGTTAGTAATTATATAAATACGTAGCACCTGTAGTCGTCATCTAGTCCGTCCATCATGCACAGTTAAAATTTTTGCAACATTCTGGCAGGTCATTTGATCGTTTTTTGAAAAAACGGTTTAATAACCATAATTTAACTATATTCTGACCATAAAATGTCCAATAATATGGTCAGAATAGTGTTAAAATTACGGTTGTGTAACCGTTTTCGGAAAAAACGGTCAAATGACCTGCCAGAATGCTGCAAATTTTTAACAGTATGTCACACCTTAGTGTATTCTTACATAGCTTCAAATGTTCCCTTTTTAGGTGCGTTAGTAATTATATAAATACGTAGCACCTGTAGTCGTCATCTAGTCCGTCCATCATGTCACACCTTAGTGTATTCTTACATAGCTTCAAATGTTCCCTTTTTAGGTGTGTTAGTAATTATATAAATACGTAGCACTTGTAGTCGTCATCTAGTCCGTCCATCATGTCACACCTTAGTGTATTCTTACATAGCTTCAAATGTTCCCTTTTTAGGTGCGTTAGTAATTATATAAATACGTAGCACCTGTAGTCGTCATCTAGTCCGTCCGTCATGTCACAACTTAGTGTATTCTTACATAGCTTCAAATGTTCCCTTTTTAGGTGCGTTAGTAATTATATAAATGCGTAACACCTATAGTCGTCGTCTGGTCCGTCCGTCTGTCGGCATATAACAGCGTAAAAACTACTCACATTTAATGTATATAATCGTTTAAGAATTTCATCAAGTCATTTAAAATTTTATGAAAATCGAATCAAAACTTAAAAAAATATTAATAAATGTTTTCTTCATTCTATTAAATCCTATCATACGGTTCATTATTTCAATTATATCCCATGATAGGTAATGATACTATAAGTTGCCATGCTGATTACACCCTATTTAAGGTGGAGTCGTATTATTTACGTATGACTGAATTTAATATATATAATCGTAATAGATTTTGTATTCCTGCATTTTTGCATAAGAATGCAACAGCTATTGTACCAAGTTCTGAATATATATAAAACCAGTTATAGCACTAACGCACTTCATTTGCTACCTTTGACGTACAATTTTTGACTTTTTTTATCGAGTAAACAGATTTTGAAAACAACGTTTTTTTGTTTCTATGTGATTTTGAATACATTTTTTTTTTCTTCAGCACAATTTTTGTTTTACTTTTATTTGAAAATCCAGAAAAGGTGACAGCTATGTTCCTAAAAGGACATCTTTTATTAATGTTTATTCAACAATTCGAACTTTTTTTGAACGATTTGGATCATTTAGATATAGATATTTTTTTATATAAAAGATTTTGGTATTAAATGCTTTATTTATCAACTCCAGCAGTTACTATGTTACCGCTTATATATTCTATATCTTACTTTTTACCATAACAGTAATTATTGTAGTATAGAGATGAGTATTTTGTCCTATTTCTGATCTACAGTTTTTAAAGTCCAATAATTGATTTTTCAAAAAGAAGGTATGATAAAAGAACATCACACCAATCTCCCACATTGTCTTCCGCATTGTTGGTGTTAAATTTATCTACTAAAATATCACATACACCTCGAAAATCCGGCATCGTCGGGACCGTAACTATGCCTGATTTTTGAAAATTCCGGATTTCTGAAAGAGTTTCAAAAGTACTTCCGATAGTCTTAATGGTGCCGTTATTCGTAATTTAATTCATACCTAAGTAATAGTTATGCCAGAAAAAGAAAAAATTAAATATTTTCAAACACATAATTAAAAATTAAAAGTTTCTATTTATATTTTCTATATTAAAAAAATTCTGATAAATAGTGAAGTCGTTTCTTCTCGTGTAATTTCCTAAACAGCAATGTCAATTTTATGTGCTTCAATTTTTTTTGGACAGTCCTTTAAGAAGGGGTCTTGTACCTTTTAAACGCGACGAAATTTTACGAAAAAAATTCGAAGTTTCAATTTGTCTATCTTCAAAACCTTTTTACATATAAACGTGATACTTTGGGTATTGATTAAACAGATTGTGCTTTGTAATATGCTGTCATTAGAAATTTATTAGCCTTTTACAAAATTTGTGCATTGTTGAAATCAAAATAGCTCTTTTTTCACTCCATAAGTCATAGCGCGCATGATATCTTGAGAAAGTATGAATGGATTGTCATGAAATTCGGTGAAGATATTAAACATAGACGTGTGTTTAAAATGAACTACTCTTAGGCCAGAATTATTTCATTAACTATAAAAAAAATATATTTTTGTAAAAAAAAAAAATAAATAAATAAAGCATTCTGTGTTTTTAATGAATAAAAATAGTCACAACTAAAAATATTACCATTGTAAATACTTAAAAGTAGTTCATTTTAAACACACATATTTGTTCAATATCTTTACCAAATTTCCCGACAATCCATACACACTTTCTCAAGATATCATGCGCGCAATGACTTCGGGAGTAAAAAAAAAAAAAACAGCTATTTTGATTTCAACAATACACAAATTCTGTAAAAGGCTAATAAATTTTTAATGGTAGTATATTACAAAGCACAATATGTTTAATCAATATCCAAAATTTCATATTTATACATAAAAACGTTTTGAAGATAGACTAATTCAAACTTTGAAGTTTTACGTTAATTTTCGTTTAATAGGTACAAGACCCCTTAACAAGTTTTTCTTGAATTTTACATAAATGTAGAATATCGATTTTGAAAATACAGTCTTGGTCATCTAAAGCAGATGTTAATGTTTTAGTCATATTTAAGCATTTTTCCATTGATACCTTTTCGTCTGCCAGATGCTCATCCTCGTCCTCTGAGCTGCTACCAGCGTTATCAGGGATTCAATGTAGCATAGTGTCAGCGATCTCACTGTCAGCTAATCCATCGCTTTCAATCTCGAAACTTTTAATTATTTGACAATTCCTATCTTTCTTTCTCGCGTAAGTTGGAAGTGTAGAATAAAGCGGGAAGATGACTTTGATGCCGGATTTTTGAAGTTGCCGGATTTCTGAATGCCGATTTTCGAGATCACACTGGATTTAAATTTATTTTTTTAAGATAAATATCAATTCAACAGTAAAAGAAATATAATTTATCATCTGAGGACGGGTTTTTCAAAACACGACTTATCCAGAAAATCAAATTTTGGGAAATCGCGATAAACCTCTGAATACGTCCATTAGTTTTCATTGTGAATCAAGATTTCGCAATGCAAGAAATACAGGATAAAACTAGTATTTTTGCAGATTGTAGTGTTTTATAGATGCAGGGTCACCAATAGAATAGATTGATATAGAAAACTCGATTTTTTAAATTTTGGATAAAGCGAGTTTTGAAACTCACGTTCTTATATTAAATCTCGTTCCGTTCAGAATAAACAGGAAACACTTAATAACCTACGTGGCCATAAAAAAAACTCTAACAATGTTAATAAAAAATTCCTAGAAATATTTATTAAAACTTTGATACAATTTTAAATTTTATAATTTATTCAATTCATGTGTTAATTTTAATTTATCTGGTGAATAATAATGCATTGTATTATTAAAACAAATTTGTATTCAAACTATGAAATTACTTTTATTATTCACAATAATTGCCCATTAATAATACTTGGTCGGAAAACTTTGAAAATGTATTAAAAAATCTCTTCCCAATATTGTTAGTTTAAATAAGAAACTGTCTGATTAGGACCTAAAGCCCTAACTATCATGAACCAGATGTTATTGAAGCAACTATCTACAACGTAAATGTGAAATTTTTGCTATATCACTTTTATGTAATACTGTACTTGAAATATAGATGGTACTTTTAATAATGTACTTGCTACTTTTTATAATGTAATTTTAATAATAATATTTTAAATAATTTTCAGAGGTATTAAGTAAAAATTAAGAGTAAAAATTGAGCATATTATTTTTATCAAGCTGTACGTAATGTCAATCCTATACCGAAATGCGCTGGAAAAACTAAAAGATATTTCGGGGAATGGATTTTTTTTTAAGGGTTAACTTTCATATTTTTTGAAATGAGGATGTGAGTTTCAAAACTCGCTTTATCCAAAAAATCAAATTTTGGGAAATCGCGAAAAACCTGTAACTGCGACCCCGTGCATCGCATACCTCCAATTTTTTGTATACTTATAGCTAGTTGGTCTGTGATGTCATTCTTTTAAGTTGGAACGTCTACTTTAACTCATTTAATTAATTAATTGGGAAAAGTTTCGGATAAGAAAAGTTTTGTTGCCAACCTATGGATAAGAAGAGTTTTGTTGTCAACCTATGAATAAAAAAGTTTTGATATAAATGTCTTTAAAAAAACATTGTTTATCATACTTGGTGAAAGAAATTAATAGTTTTTATTTTTAGTCATCGGATGATAATATTTTGTATTAAAAAATAATCCTTATGACAGCAATAAGTATGATTAAAATTTAGTAATACATTTTATTATAAAAAAAAACAAACTTGTCAACAATCAAATAAAACTTATCATAACTAGCTTATGATTAAAATAATTTGTTTTTTTAATCTGATATAATACAATCTATACAATATATAATATTACATATATATATAAAATAACATAATGTACTTAAATAAATTAAACAATTAACTCATTGAGTGCTTCTTCTATGGAATATCATCGTAATCTTCCTCGGCCATCTCCTTCTGTTCTGTTTCCTTAGAAATAATATTTTTATAGAAAGTAAGCACCTCCATTTCTGACCAGTTTTCATCAAAATGTTTTTTTTAACAATGCGTGGACATCCTTAAGCTTCTCTTGCTTCACGGGGACTCCCTCTTCCATCTTTTTAAAAAGAAAGTCCAGTTTTTCGATGCCTCTAGCACATCTTTTACACTCTGAATTTTAATATTTCAAGAATCTTCCGAAATACACTTCCACAAATTTGAAGATAGCCACGGTTCTTAGCCTTTATATAGTACCTTATGGTAATGCCTTTGAAAGCGCACTGAGATGCACTTTAAAAAAAGCTTTCAAGGTGAAAATTTTACTTTTCTGGATGTTTCATGGAAGGAAAGAAACTTGGACGGTTTCTTGAAGGAGATGTTGTAAAATTGTTGTAAAATTGTTGTAATAATTGTTGTAAAATTTTGTCGAGTTATTTCAAATTTTATGAAAATCGCATGTATAGTTTAATGATAGGGACAGTCAAAAGTTTTCTGTTACATTACGGCCAATGGGAAAAAATTATTACTAGTGCATTTTAGTGATGTTACAGCCTTTCGAACAGAATGAAATGGACATGCACTAATGAAGTGCACTAAAATATACATTCCATACAATATGCGATGTAAAAAATATTTATAAAACTAGTTTTAGTACGAACGCACCTCATTTGCCACGTTTGATGAGCAATTTCGAACTTTTTAACTTTACTGAGCGCCTTTGATCGATGGAAGTTAATAAATAATGACAAAAAGCCCCGAAATTCCCTCTTTCTCATCTTCATTTCCTTCAGATGCATAAATAGGGCATCTGCGCATATGTGAGCGCTTTTTCCCTCTCGGAAGAACGGAGATGAATATTTAATGAGAGTTCTTTGCAATTTTTGATTAGCAATTCAGCTAATTATTAGAAGTTTAAAATTCTGATTCTTATGTGCATCAGAAGAGGCCTTGGACTAACCTCTTACAAATTTTGAGCCATATACGTCTTGTAGATTTTGCTACCAATAGCAGGTAGACAGACAGACACTTACACATACATAGAGCGAAACTTTCTTTTATTGTTATAGATTTTCGATTGTTGAAAGTCTTTATAAATTATTTTTATTCATATATGAAAAGATGAAAAAAAAAACAGAGTATCATTTTATTGTCTTATTTTTAGTTTCTTGTTTTTGTTTCATTTTACTTTCTTTTATCTTTACAAGAAGAAAGTATTGGTTCCATGAAAATTTTCGAATTCCAGTTTTCGACGGATTTACACGTTTTATGGGACAGAGATTCCAAAAAACATGTTTTTACAAAATGTCTGTCTGTGAGTCTGTCTGTCTGTCTGTCCGTCTGTCTGTCTGTATGTGACACAAATTTTGTGGGCGCTCTATCTCAAGAACTAATGCACGGAATTTAATAAAAATTTATATCCAGGTAGTCCCTGATATAGATTGATGCTGTTTATAGTTTGGTGTTTATAGATTGGTGACGTTTAGTTTTTTATAATTATAATTACAGCCAATGATAAAAAGAACAAAAATTTGATAATAACTTATTCACTACAGCATTGCTCAACAAGAGAAGTAAAAAAAATTGAGGTTTGGCTGCACTGATAATGTTATTTCCGATATATATTTTGAGATGTAAAACAACGGCCAAGTGCGAGTATTTCTCGCGCTCAGAGGGTTCCGTACAATAAATATATGATTATAAACTCTATTATTTAAAAAAATCGTTGCTAAAAGAAAAGTTTAAACTTAATATTGTGCTAAGCGCGCTTCAAAAGGAGGTCGCAAAGTTGAAAGGCCACTTTGGTCTGTGCCACGTTTTTCCAGATAGGTTTTTAATTAACTTTTAAAGGCACGGGAGGCGTATTGAGAGATCCACTCAATGCAAACTAGCCGCGAATCCCATAGTATTTAGGTGATTAATTCTGATTAAATTAGACTGTTTTTAACAATTTGACGTTTATCTTATACTATAATACGAGCAAATATTGTGTGTGTATGTGAGGATGTATGTAAATTTGATCTTAAAAACGGCTCTAACGATTTTGACTAAATTTTGTATTTTACCAATTTCGGGCACGAGAAGACCATTGGGCTAGGTCACGTGTTCGAGAAAATTCGATTAGTGGGTCATTTTGGATCATAATGAGTCAAGGTTGTTTTTTCCTTTTTTTCTTTCTCAATTCATTTTAATAGAAAATAAATAAATCGTAAAAAAAAAAAAAAAAAAAAAAAAAAAAGATAATTTTTTTTTTCTCCATAAAAAAACCATCCCTGAAGAGGTTAATCAAATCACATTCATATCAAAACTTTTGACGTAATTATACAAGTTGGAAATTGCTCGTCAAACGTGGCAAATGAGGTGCGTTCGTACTATAACTAGTTTTATAATTATTTTTTGCACCCCATATTGTACTGAATGTATATTTGTTTGCACTTCATAAGTGCATAGTCTGTAACATCATTAAAATGCACTTGCAATAATTTTTACCCATTCCCCGTAATGTAACGGAAAACTTTTGACTGTCCCTGTAATTAAACTACACATCCGATTTTCATAAAATTTTAAATGGCTCGCTAAAATATTGCAACAATTATATATTTAAAATTTCAGACCATTCGGAAGTCTGTAACATCATTAAAATACATTTGCAATAATTTTTCCCATTGGTTGTAATGTAAAGAAAAACTTTTGACTGTCCCTGTAATTAAACTATACATCCGATTTTCATAAAATTTGAAATGCCTCGACAAAATTTTGCAACAATCATATATTTAAAATTTCATCTCATTCGGTTGGTTAGTTTTTGCTCTGTTACATGCGGACGGACGGACAGACGGACGGACGGACAGACGGACAGACGGACTGAACGACGACTATAGGTGCTACGTATTTATATAATTACAAACGCACCTAATAACTGATTAAAATTCACGGCAAAAGTAACGCTAAGATATGTTCACAATTGATTCATGAAAAGTTTTGATTCCTATAAGCGGCATCTGCAGTGTATTGATTGTTTATTTGAATCGCAAGTATTTCATTGGAAATAAAAATTTGATTTTTTTATTGTTAATTTTTGCTACCTTTTGAATTTCAGTTTTGGTTCTCATAGCGTTTTAAGTTATGTAATTTTTTTTTTCTTATATCAAACTAAAAGTTTTGTTCTTGTTATGTTTTACAAAAACATTTCTTATAAAGCACAAGTAAAATTGTTCCGTTTCTTTACACCATTTATTAAGAATAAATACAAAAATTAGGTTGAGAAGAATCATCTTAAGCGACGTTTCAGAACATTATTTTGATCTACCCAAGTGAGAAAAAAGAAGGATTTGTTTTTGTGTAACCTATAAAGGTGGTGAGGCTGTTTTTGCTAAAAGCTCCATCAAGTGCAATCAATGTATTCCCAGTGTAACATTTTTTTTTTCCGACGGTCAAGAAAATCGCCTATATCGAGTGCTCTTTCATTGTCACAACAAAAACACAAGACTGCTTTTAAGTATACAGCCGAAGTACTTACTTCTGGAAAATATGGCTTTTGGTCATCATAAGCTTTTATTTCCATCTCTTTTGTCTCGAATTTTTACTGACAGTTATCATAATTAGGATACTTTATTTTCATTTTCATGAATTATTTTTTCTGGTGGAAAAAAATTAATTACTTGATATCAAAGAAGTTTTATAGAAACATGGCTTTTGTTAATGTTCTATAGCAGGGACGGCAAATCTATGGCAAGTGTGCCATAAGTGGCACGCTGCAGATTATTTTTGGCACGGCATAGATTCAGGTTCTACATCAAAATAGAGTAGAATTTCACAAAATGCATTATTTAATCTAGATGTTTTCTCTGTTTATCTGAATTCGATTAGTTCGGCTGATTGTCATTGTCATACAGATTGAAGAAACTGAAATATAACTTAAAGTATCCCAGTCTAGCTCAATATTGGCTCACAAAATTATAAGAATAAGAGAGAATTAGAAGATTTTCTCAAAAGAAATATTAAAAGGCATTATAAGTAAAAATGCCGGTGGTAAAATGATAACAACTTGAATTCAATTCCAGACATTAAAAGCTGTAGATTCTGTCGCTTGCTATTTTAAACATTTTTTTCTGCGAGACATTCTTTGCGGAAATAAATAATATGGAAAATTCAAGGAAAAACATCTTGTTAGAAGAGTGCATTCTCTTAAAAATAACGAAGCTGATAATCGGGCTGAAATAAACGAAGCTGATATAAATTATTTGGCATTTAAGATGAGACAACAGAAATAATATTTAAAAAATAAATTTCTAAAGTATAACATCAAATATTACCCGTATTTTTTAATGCTAAAAGCAAAATTTTAAGTAATTTTGATTCATTATTATTTGATTCATTAAAATATTTATTGTTGGCACGTCATGATCACGTAAAACATGCTTTTTGAAAAATTTGGCACGTGGATGTGAAAAGGTTCGCCGTCCCTGTTCTATAGTATGTCGGACATTTAGCAGAAGACAAAAAATGTTGCATTTTTAATCTAGCATATTAAAATGGTTAATGTGTGAGAACCCCTCGTAACAAAACTTTATTCCCGAAAAAAAACTGCATCAAATAATCAGAACTGAAACTCTCTCCTTTTTCTTTATCTCGATGTCAATGTACATGTAATAATGTTAACTCATTAAAACTTTACTTTGTTTGCGGTTTTAATATAGATGTACATCTTTCTCTCACTTGTTTTTGTGAGTCAATGTAGTTGCTGTTAGAACACGGTTCATGCCGGGTCGATTTGATTTATCACCCGTATGATTCTGTAATGTATTTTTCCTTGTATATATAGTCAAGCTTCGTAATAATATAATTATCCAGACGTCTAGTCCTTGGTTCAGCCTCATCACTTGTGAAAATGCCTACACATAAAGATATAAATCTTTTTTATTTTACACACTTTAGACATAAGCTGTAATTACGGAGCACCAGGAATTGTGAACGAAATCGCAGAACTGACTTCCGTTATGAAAAATTGATTTTATATTAAAAACGATTATGAATGTAAAGTGCATTTAAAAAAATACTTCGAGAGGTGGTAGAGCACACTACAATAAAATATTTATATAGGAAGCCAGTGTTGCAGTCCACTTATTCAGTCAAAAATACAGGGTTTCGAACCTGTATTTTACACTACATCTACAAGTAGAAATATCATTTTTGTTTAATTTTAATTTCATAGTGTGAATGTGATGGCATTCTAGAAAGAGTTGGAAGGTCATTATACATAATTCGGTGAGTGATACTGCAAGTGCTTTCAGCTGAATGTCTAATTATTGATCGAATTATATCAGTAATGTTGAAGCGCAAATACAGATGGTCATTTCCAGCACTTCTCCTGATGTCCTGTATTTCAAACTACACTGGTGTGCAAAACTTAAGCAACAAGTGGTTGTTATTTTGACATAACTCCACGAGAAATCATTCGAGAGACATGAAATTCAGGAATGAGAGACAGCATTTTATACTTAAACGATGACGAAAGCATAGTTGCGCTAAAATGAATAGAATGCATACAGTATGGGATAAAACAAAAGAAGCCTTTATTGAACTCATAGTATTGTTACACATCATTGTCTGTCCAAGAGGAAGAACAACAAGCAAATGTTCCTTAGTATGGGATATGCCCTCCCCTTACTGCAATGGTTGCTTCGCACCGTATCTCCATACTCAGCACCAGATAATCCAACAGTTCTTGAGGTAAGAGTGTCCATTCCTCAATCAGCGTCTGTTTCAGTTGTTGAGTGTTCTCCGGCGGATATAATCGTGCCGTAAGGCGTCTCCCAAAAGCATCCCTCATATGTTCAATGGGAAATACGCTGCCCAATTCATTCGAGTGATATCTTCACTTTCTAGTAGCTCCTGAACAGCAGGAGTCCGGTGTGGTTGGGCATTGTCATCCATAAAAAGGAAGTCTGCTCCAATTGCACCTCGAAACAGACGCACATGGGGAAGGATCACCTCCTTACAATAGCGATCCCCGATTACAAAACCTCTGTCGAAAACGTGAAGCTCAGTCCGTCCGTTCAGCATTATGCCTCCCGAGACGAGAACTCCAGGACCACCGTAACTCTTTCCACGATGTTACTCGGATGAAACAGTGTCCCGACTTCTCTTCAAATCAACTAGCTTTTAGAATCGCTTGTGGTACTAAAGTGATTCTCATCTGTAAAGAGAATATGACTCCATTGATGAGATGTCCAGTTTTTGTGCTCTTCGCACCACTCAAAACGGTACCGCCGATGACCAACTTTCAAAGAGATGCAGCATTCAGGACGGTGGACGAATAGGCTACCTTTGTGAAGGCGTCTGGACACAGTAAACCGCGACACTTGTCGTCCTGCTGCTGTACACAGTTGCTGAGCAATGGCGCTTTCTGACTGGTTTCGGGCTCTCTTCACCCGCAGGACTATATATCGGTCATCCACTGCAGTTGTTTTCCTACGGCGGCCACCATCAACCTTTCTAACAGCTGTACCTGTGATTTGGAAGTCTTTCCAAGCGCGCGAAATGATACTTTTGTTGATTCCTAACTCTTCAGCTACACTGGCCACTACGCCCCTCCTCCAGCTTTCCGATCCTTTTTCCACGTGTGAAGTCAGCCTGGCAGCACCAAACATTATTGTTAATCATCCAGTTCCAATTTACATTTTTTCCTTTCTCACACCAGATGGCACCAAAGTTATGGGTATCAGTCAGATAATCAACAGTAGGCTCACATGTTAAAATAGTCCTAACTCCGTTTTACCATCCAGCCATGCTGCAGTTATGCTTCCTAGTATGTAATTTAGGTATTTTGCTCTATTAATTTTTAATATCCTGTGTGAGGTGTATCTTTTTTAGATCTCTTGGATTTTTATTATCTGTTTTCTGTTATTGTTGCGTTATAAGGAGCTAAATTTTGTCATTTTAGGCTTAATGCCGACAAAATTGGATGAAATAACGCATCTTCTATGAATGAACTCACAAGCTCCTCCGAAGATTCTGTGAATTATTCATAGTTTCTTATTTTACATACTGGTTTCCTATGTTCATTTCTAATTCATCTTTAGAACTTTACCAATTTATTCATATATTTGTGATTTCAATTTTATTATTTCAGCCTTCTAATGGCATTGCTGCAAATGCGCATGTCATTAAGTATGTTATATTTAGTTTAGTCTTACAACCTTATTATTCTAGCATTTTTAATGGTACTCTCTTTATCAAGTAAAAGGTAATTTTAGCTTGGTAATTATTATAGCTTAGTTTTAGCTGTTCAATTTCACTTTGTTCATTTTAATTCTCTTAATACATGTATTCATAGCTGCAATAGCGCATTTTTCATGTATTATCTCCATTAGTCTTCAATTTGTTTTCATTTTGTTGATTATGTACCATTATTGCTATCTCATTCACTTGAAATCCAAATGTATATAATTTAGCATTAACCATTCAGTTAACTATATATAAATGTTTGTTTGTTGTCCCTCCTCCCTAAAACTATTCTCACTCTATCTTACTTTTTTTTTTTTTAAACCTATAGCTCATTGTAAATTTAGCCTTTTTATATATGTTTTTTCTTTTTTAAAATAACTTGTTATTTAGTCACTTTTCCCCATAGTCCTGCCATATACTTTATAATAAACATATATTATCTTATACTATTTCATCTCTCAATTTTTCATTATAAATGGGAAGGTTAGTGATTTTTTATGCGTTTTTCATTGGTTAATTATTATTAGCTCTGTTTATAGTCTTTGTTATGATATTTTTTAATATCAATTTCCTATTATGTAGATTTTGGTGAGGTAATTTTGTATATTAATTTACATTTAATCTAGTTTTCATGCTAGCAACATTATTATTTATTCAATTGCAATGCAATCTACAATTCAATTCTATCAATTCTATCAATTCTATCAATTCTATCAATTCTATTCAATCTACAATTCAATCTATTCAATGCAATTCATGTAACATGCAATATATTGGTCAAACTAGTGGCCAAATTCATAAACGTATCAATGGACATCGATCTGCCATCAGTAATTATAAATGCTCTCGCAATCCTTTAACCCATTAACCGCCAAAACTATTACGATAGAAATTTTCAAATTTCTTGTTGAAAGTAGTTTCCCACCACAAATTCAGTAAGGTAAATTTCGCTTTACTAAAATAGCAAAATTCCTGCCAATAAATAAGACATTTTTTTAAATTCTAAAATAGTGGTGCCAATGTAATTAATTCATTGCATGAGCAATTATTTTGACTGTTGCGTGAACGCAACGTCAGCGGTTAATGGATTAAACTGCATTGTTGAGTATAGGCACTTTAAAAAGCACAATTTTAGTAATTTTACTATTCATATCCTTAATATACAAAATAAATTCCATGAACGTCTTTTTCTGGAATCAGCATATATCAAACATTATAACACACTTTATCCATATGGACTAAATCAACTCTCATACAACAAACCTGATGCCGTATATTCTACATCATCTAATACTATTAACTATCAATCTCTCTATCTCTTAATCATAAATTATATAAACAAATCACTCGTACAAAAAAAGGGAAATCATCTACTACTAAACATTCATCATCTAAATTAACTAATACTCATATCAAAAAATTATTAATACGCCTTCAATCTTCTTTTAGTAGTAATTACAACTGGATGTCTCTTCGTAAATTTATATTTGCAATTCCTAAATTTCATATTAATCAATATCATAAAGTTTTCACTTCAAACACATTCAGTACACACTTTAGCGATACATTTTTTGATTTACTCCATTATAGGCTAACTGCTCTTAATGTCAATATTAACAAAATACCACAAAAATTAACTAAAAGTAATTCACATTTAATCGTTACCTTTACCAATCCTGTTTTTAATAAAATTAAACTTAACCAATTATTTCACAACGAGCAATGTAAATTCCCACTTCACAGTGTTAATCTAAAAAGCTCTTTTAAATATTCTATTAGTTTAGGTCTTAAAATTTTCAATTATAATAAGTTTTCTAAAAATTTCAAACACACTGATACTTTTACATGTAAATGCAATGATCCTTATCTAAATACATATATTAATGCCCATCATGGACATGTTATAACTGGTAATTTAGACATTGTCACTAATAATCATTTAAGATCTTTGATGCGTCATGGCACTAAATATCGTATTCCTTCACAGTGTAATGTACAATCCATCATTAAACAATTCACATATGATTTAGATTTCTTCATTTATAAAATTGCTATTAACTATAATAAACCTACTGAATATTTTGTAGATTGGAAGCATCATGTCATCTTTCTTTTGAAACAACAATTATTAAAACTGAATATTGCCAAAAATTCAGTTTCTTTCTCCACCCTTAAACCACATATTGCAGCACTTCAAAATAATTTCATCATTACATATGTAGATAAGGCTGCTAACAACTATGCTATCATCTGCAAATATTACTATCATCACCTTCTAACTAAAGCAGTTACTTCTAATAATATTTTCAAACTTCATCATGTTACTTTAAAGGAAAATAATAATCATATATTAAGCTATCATAAATTACTAGGCATAAAAAATAACAACCTGAATTATCCTTATGTAGTCATGATTCCATCAGAAAAATCCTCTTAAATTCCGCACTGTCACTGTAGGTTGTAATACATATAATACTCGTGCTAATACATTATTTTTAAATATTCTTACACAAATTTATGAGTTATCAGTCAACAAAGACAACACTCACTGCATTAAAAACAGTTTTGAATTGGTGGATAAAATAAAGCCATTAACAAATGTCAATAATATTATTACTTTAGATTTCAAAGACCTATTTAATAATATCATTCTCAAAGACTTACATTCTATTATCAATACATTATTTATAGAACATTTTTCCTTTATTAAATTTACCTGATAACATTGATACTGACTACTTCACATCTTTGACTAACTTTCTACTATTTCATAATTTTATTTTCCAAGACAATGCTTTTTTTATTCAAATACAGGGCATTTCTCAAGGTGCTGCTTCATCAAGTATGTTATCTGACTTATACCTATACTTTCATGAACGTAAATTTATTAACAATAATATATTGCTATACAGATACATAGATGACATAATTATTCTTTCTGTTAAAGATAATAATTCTATATATCTTCCTGTAAAGTACCCTTCTAATCTAGAACTTAGTACTACTTTTCCACATAATTCTACTATCAATTTTATGGATGTTAAAATTAATATTCTCCCTAATAACACCCTAACATTCAATATTTATGATAAACGCAATGAATTTTCATTTAATGTAATCAATTTTACGAATTTCAATTCCTGCTTACATATTTCAGTATATAGAAATATTCTACTTAATCTTTGTCTTCGTATCAAACGTTTATGTTCCTCCCAATTCTTACAGCTTAACATTTTTAAATTAAAGCATTGTCTTATAATTATCCCATCTCTTTTATATCTGCATGGCTCAAATCTTAATATTCATTCTTTTTTATTTTTTTCTACTTTTTACCAGTATAGGCATATAATATGTATTTTTAAAAAACTAAAAAATAGAAAACGCTATTGTGGAGGGTGGGTTGTGGATTGCTGAAAAAATTATAAAAACATACACAACAAAAATTATGTATGTGTATATATGTATATAATATATGTATATGTAGATTTATATATAATAAAAAAAAAGTATGTGTGTGAGTGTATGTTTTTCCCATACATTATGCACTATTAAAAAAAAAAAAAACATAAAAATACCATTACGGAGGGTTGAGGTTGGGAATGCTAAAAAAAGTTTAAAATCTTATATGTTTATATATGAGTGAGCCTGTATATGTGTATGTATATGTGCTTATATTTTGTATGGATAGATTAAAAAAATAATTAAATAAAAAACACGGGGTATCATGCATTTAACATCATAAATTTCTCAACAATTTTCACATTTAGTTACATAATACAAGGCTATATTTTACTATCTTAAAATATCCCCCTCTGCTTGTTAAATGTTATTTACATTCTCATTTTTTATATTATAATATGTTGTCTTTAAATTAGTTAATTTAATCAATTGCCCTTCTATTTATTTATTTTTATATAATTCTTTATTTTATTTTTTATTAATTTATTCCTATTCTTTATATTATTTTTTATTAATTTATTCCTATTCTTTATATTATTTTTGTATTTACTCAGTAATTATCAAGTTTATTGCTATTTTTTCATTCTACTTCAACTAAATGTTAATCTAAGTCATTTCTTTATTTTTTCAATCAATTTCATTCTTTTTTTGGGGTAAAGATGGCAGCACCAAACATTATTGTTAATCATCCAGTTCCAATTTACATTTTTCCTTTCTCACACCAGATGGCACCAAAGTTATGGGTATCAGTCAGATAATCAACTGTAGGCTCACATGTTAAAATAGTCCTAACTCTGTTTTACCATCCAGCCATGCTGCAGTTATGCTTCCTAGTTTGTAATTTAGGTATTTTGCTCTATTAATTTTTAATATCCTGTGTGAGGTTGTGCTTTTTTAGATCTCTTGGATTTTTATTATGTATTTTCTGTTATTTTTGCGTTATAAGGAGCTAAATTTTGTCATTTTAGGCTTAATGCCGACAAAATTGGATGAAATAACGCATCTTCTATGAATGAACTCACAAGCTCCTCCGAAGATTCTGTGAGATATTCATAGTTTCTTATTTTACATACTGGTTTCCTATGTTCATTTCTAATTCATCTTTAGAACTTTACCAATTTATTCATATATTTGTGATTTCAATTTTATTATATATATATATATATATAAAAGTCTAGTAATAAGTCTCGTATGTTTTTTATTAGCTTGCAATCAACCAGTTGTCGGTGAGGCAGTCTCTTGGGTTGATGAGGCGGTCTCTTGGGTTGATGAAGCGGTCTTTTGGGTAGACCGGGCCGTTGCGTCGATGTATTAGACAGGGACGATCCTTCCATGTATGTAATAAGTCTCCTATGCTTTTCCTGGATTTTGAATAAAGGTTCTTGTTTATATTATAAACACTATACAGGGAAGTTTTTTGGAAAGTGCAGACATAATATCTACATAGCAGATGCTCAGCGAAAGAGATAATACAGTACTTTTTCATCACTATTTATACCAAAATAATAGCTGAGTCTGTTACACTTAAACAAGGAAATTCTGTTAAGCAAACTACAATTCTGGCATGACATAACCATCTCTGAGCTTGCTCCATTTTTCGATTATGCTTAGTACATTTGTTACAATGGGAATTGCTGAGTCGGACTATCTCTGTACACTTACATCTTCATTACTGTTGCTAAACGCCTAACAAACACATTCTGTCTTCCAATCCACACGCGCACACAAACATATATATATATATACATATATAACCATTAAATAATTGCAATTCATCATCTTTTTTTAAGCCTGTGAGCTAATGTGTCCGCCCGTTCTGTATGTATGTATGTATGTACGTAACGCGATAACTCTTGATAGAAACATCCGATTTGCTTCAAAATTTTTTTCTAGGTTCATTGTGATAAGGCGCTTCCCTGATTAGTTTTGGGAGTTCATTGGTTAAGGATAAATGGGGAAAAGGGGGGTTAGTCCACCCCCTTTAATTCAGATAAATGGGTTTTTCATGCAGAATGATTCGATTTGCTCCGTATTTGGTATACCGGCTTATTATGTTAAGGAACTTCCCTGATTAGTTTTGGGGATTCATTGGTTAAGGATAAAAGGGGAAAAGGGGGGTTAGTCCACCCCTTTTAATTCAGATAAATGGGTTTTTCATGCAGAATGATTCGATTTGCTCCGTATTTGGTATACCGGTTTATTATGTTAAGGAACTTCCCTGATTAGTTTTGGGGGTTCATTGGTTAAGGATAAAGGGGGGAAAAGGGAGGTTAGCCCGCCCATCTTAAATTAGATAAATGAGGTTTTCCTGCAGAATGATTCGATTTGCTCCGAATTTGGTATACCGGTTTATTATGTTAAGGAACCCATACCAGCTAATTAGCTCACTAGCTATCAAAGCCTGAGAGCTAATGTGCCCGCCCGTTCTGTATGTATGTATGTACGTATGTATGTATGTATGTATGTACGTAACGCGATAACTCTTGATAGAAACATCCGATTTGCTTCAAAAAATTTTTCTAGGTTCATTGTGATAAGGCGCTTCCCTGATTAGTTTTGGGAGTTCATTGGTTAAGGATAAAGGGGGGAAAACGGGGTTAGTCCAACCCCTTAATTCAGATAAAGGGGTTTTTCATGCAGAATCATTTGATTTGCTCCGAATTTGATATACCGGTTTATTGTGTTAAGGAACTTCCCTGATTAGTTTTGGGGGTTCATTGGTTAAGGATAGAGGGGGAAAAACGGAGTTAGTCCACCCCCCTTAATTCAGATAAATGGGTTTTTCATGCAGAATGATTCGATTTGCTCCGTATTTGGTATACCGGCTTATTATGTTAAGGAACTTACCTCATTAGTTTTGAGGGTTCATTAATTAAGGATAAAGGGGGAAAAGGGGGTTTAGTCCACCCCTTTTAATTCAGATAAAAGGGTTTTTCATGCAGAATGATTCGATTTGCTCCGAATTTGGTATACCGGTTTATTATGTTAAGGAACTTCCCTGCTTAGTTTTGGGGGCTCATTGGTTAAGGATAAAGGGGGAAGGTGGGCTAGTCCACCCCCCTTAATTTATATAAACGGGCTTTTCATGCAGAATTTTTCGCTTTGCTCCAAATTTGGCATACCGGTATATTATGTTAAGGAGCTTCCCTGATTCGTTTTGGGGATTCATTGGTTCAGGATAAAGGGGGGGGGGGCTAGTCCACCCCCTTAATTTAGATAAATGGGTTTTTTTGCAGGATTATTCGATTTGCTCCAAATTTGGTATACCGGTTTATTATGATAAGAATGCTTCCCTCATTAGATTTGGAGGTTCACTGGTTAAGTATAAAGGGGGAAACGGGGACTAATTCCCCTTCACTTATTTTTTTGAGGGGCATTATTCTTTAAAATAAGAGTATGATATACAATTAGTGTGAATAGCCTGTGAGCTCAATGCCATCAGTTTAGCTGGGCACTTTTCTTTTTTATTAATTTAATGAATCATTAATGAATTGTTTCTAGTATAATGTACCAATATACTGATCACCAATATATGATGAATTAAAAAACTTTCATAATTAGCGAACGGAAAAACAACAGGAAGGCGAAGTTATTTAAATAACCAGTAAATAATTAAATATGCAGGGAATCATAAAATTAAAAATATATATATATTGTAAAACCAATTGTAACCAAAACAATTTAACCAATGAAATAAGACCTGATATAATGAATCAATGTCATCCTCAACAATTCTTTTGCCCGAAATGTATGTTCTCAAAATTTAAAAACTTTAATTCAATAAAGGAAAAACCACAAATGATCTCAAAACATAAGAAAAATTACGAATAAAAATGGAACTAATAACTGGTAATTTGTTGTTAAGGGCAATATTACGAAATCATTAGTAAATTGCGGACAATTAAACCATTTAAACACATGAAAATTTACCAAATTTGATGCAATAACCAGTTATAGTCAAAAGATACAAAAATCCAGCTAAATAATGTTGAACTGATAAAAGACGTATAAAATCAAATAAAAGATCAATTGGATGCATGTAGAAGGAAACTTATAGTGTATTTTACTTCATCAGGGGTACATGAAATGCAAATATAAGCAATACACAGTCAATTTCTGTAAAAGAATCAAGCTATAAGCTATAAACTTTCAATTAAAAAAGATATTTTCACCTGTGTTCTGTAATCCGAGAAACCCAAGTTGGATCACCTACTTAATCCTTAAAAGTTAAAAATATCTTATCTTTATCGTAAGTAGAATCATAATAACAAAAATAAATTAGACACAATTGAAATATATTACGAATTAAAAAGTTTAATGAAATATGTTAGTGTTAATAAAAAGTTGAAGTCGTGTTTGCTGTAATTTGTTACTCCATGGGTTATCGGCCAATGTTTCAATCTAATTATAAAAATGAAAATTTGTCTGTCTGTAATTCTATACAAATCCACAATTTGGAAGCCAGAATTGTGAAATGTTACGTACATGTGTATTAAAACACCGCCGAGGCAGCTAAAGTAATCCAGAATCGGAATAACTTGTAGTTAATTTTTAATTAATAAAAAACCACAAATTTAACAACAATTTCCAATAAAATTTAAACATTTTCCGTTATAGCTGTTGCCAACAATTAAAGATCCACAATAAAATTCTTGCCACAACAATTACTTTTCTATTGCAAGATTTCCACGTGAAAAAAATGAAATAAATGGTTTGACGAATTTAAAACAAGTGGGTAAGTGTGATCATACATCGCACAAAGGGTTTCGTTTAATATTCCTTTCAAAACACTTTCTTTCAAAACGTCCAGTACATTTATCGCCATGGAATACCTTCTAAATTTTGGCAAACACATCCTAAACTATGTTAAAGTTTCAAACATATTCGCCTTGTTATATTTCCTAATTTTGTTCGCCCCCCCCCCCCCAAAATGCTACGATATATCAAATGACGGGTATCTGCCAAATTTAGAAAAGTGCCCCCCTTGGGGGGGAGTGGGCAGATGGTCACCATGATTTTTGACGCGGCCTGATTTAAAAAATTTATGTTATGTTTTATAAGCCATATTAAAGTTTCAAACAGATCGTCCAGTTATATTTCCTAATTTTGTTCGCGCACCTCCCTCAACCCCCCCCCTCCTCGAAATGCGACGCGCCCTTCTTCTTTATAATTTATTATCGTGTGTTATAAAGTATCTTAAAGTTTAAAACAGATTGAATTGTTAGATTTCCTACTTTAAATGAAATCGCGGTCTGTTAATTCCACATTCCACCACCAGGGAGCGCACTGTATTCTTAACAAAAGCGTATCTGAACGAAACTCCTTTACACAACCCATTAGTAGATATGTTACTCGAGGGGGTGGCGGTCTTCAGCAAGAATTTAAGATAATTGTTGAAATTACTATTCGGAAATAGTGGTAATTTAACTTTTGACATATTTATATTTAATAAGTATAAGTAGCATGCATCTGAGGACTCCATCAAAAAACGCACCTGAAATGGTATGAAACAAAAAAGAAATATTTTGCCCCTCCCCCTCTCCCCACCTTCCCGAAATTTCACGCGCCATTTTTTATAAACTTTTTCTAATGTGTTATAAACTATCGTAAAATTTCAAACAGATCGCCTTGTCATATTTCCTAATTTTAACAAAAATGTTAGTTCCACATTCCACCACCAGGGAGCGCACTCTATTCTTAACAAAACTATATCGGAAGGAAACTCCGTTAAACAACCTATAAGTAGATATGTTACTCGAGGTGGTGGCGGTCTTAATAAGAAATTAATATATTTGCTGAAATTACTATTAGGAAATAGTGGTAACTAAACTTTAGACAATTTTATATTAAATAAGTAGCATATATCTCAGGACTCCCTCAAAAAGTTACCTAAAGCGGTCAGAAACGCTAATTTTTTAAATAGAAATCTAGCGCCCCCCTCCCCGGAATTTCGCGTGTCATTCTTTCTTACACTTTATCTTATGTGTTATAAAATATCTTAAAGTTTCAAACAGATCGACTTGTTAGACTTCCTAATTTTAACAAAATCGCGTTATGTTAGTTCCACATTCCACCACCAGGGAATGCACTCTATTCTTAACATAAGCATATCTGAACGAAACTCCTTTACGCAATCTTTTCGTAGATAGATGGGTCGGGATGGTGGCGGTCTTAAACAAGAATTTAAAATATTTGCTGCGGTAACAAACGCTAAGATTTTAAAAATAATTCTAGTTTAACAAAAATGTTAGTTCCACATTCCACCACCAGGGAGCGCACTCTATTCTTAACAAAACTGTATCGGAAGGAAACTCCGTTAAACATCCTATAAGTAGATATGTTACTCGAGGTGGTGGCGGTCTTAATAAGAAATTAAGATATTTGCTGAAATTACTATTAGGAAATAGTGGTAACTAAACTTTAGACAATTTTATATTAAATAAGTAGCATATATCTCAGGACTCCCTCAAAAAGTCACCTAAAGCGGTCAGAAACGCTAATTTTTTAAATAGAAATCTAGCCCCCCGCCCCCCCGGAATTTCGCGTGTCATTCTTTCTTACACTTTATCTTATGTGTTATAAAATATCTTAAAGTTTCAAACAGATCGACTTGTTAGACTTCCTAATTTTAACAAAATCGCGTTATGTTAGTTCCACATTCCACCAGCAGGGAATGCACTCTATTCTTAACAAAAGCATATCTGAACGAAACTCCTTTACGCAATCTTTTCGTAGATAGATGGGTCGGGATGGTGGCGGTCTTAAACAAGAATTTAAAATATTTGCTGCGGTAAGAAACGCTAAGATTTTAAAAATAATTCTAGCCCCCCCCCCCCCCCTCGAAATATCACACTCCATTCTTTTTTACACTTTTTTCTATGTGTTATAAACTATCTTAAAGTTTCAAACAGACTGAGTGGCGGTCTTAACCAATAATTCAAAATATTTCCTGAAATTACTATTAGAAAATAGTGGTATGAAGTAAACTTTCTGATGATGAATGAGTTATACTCATCTCATATCGCTGTTCAAAAAGCCCAGGCAAATTAATAGATTTCCTAATTTAAGTTAATTCGTGGTTAAATAAGCGTCTCTTCATTTTAATCGATGCATTTGATAGGAATAAACCGATTAATTAAATAATAATTAATAGTTCAGCTTGTAATTAAGATAGGACTTAGATATGGGTATCAATGAAATCAGCGAGAAATTTGACATCGGGATGCCAAAAAATTTAATCAAAAAATTTAATATTTAAAAAGTTAAAATTTCGTATTAAAATATGCTATTATGGAAAACCGCAGCGTCGTCATGTCTACCTGCTTTCCCGCCGAATTGAAATCTTTTTATTTCCTTGTCTTTCCAATTAAAGAAATTAAATTTTTATCGATCGATTTTTAGTGGATATTTTAACTTATACAGATCGCAGAAATGTGAACTTTATACCAAATGAAAGTAGATTTTTTTCTGCGTCTGTCTATTCCATTTACAAATTTCTCGCATCAATATTTTCTGATATACGATTTCGCTTTAAAATCTCCACTTCATTTTTCGGCTTAATTTCCTCCGTGGTAACCGTGCATTCGGCTGATTTTACTGGCAACCCTTAGGAGAAACACGGATGATTTCGAGAAAGTCCGTTTGAATTTGCGCTAAAAAGGTGGATTGGTTAATTTTAGAAGTTAATTAGCCCGTAATTCGGTTAATTACCAACTTTTTCAAAATTTTATGATTTGTTGTTTGATGTGAGGTATTCAGCTATAAGTACCCAAAATTTCAAGTCTCTAACATGTATACTTTCTGAGAACGGGCTCTGTGACGGACAGACGGACAGACAGACAGACAGACAGAGGAGCGAGACGAATAGGGTTTCGTGAGATGAACGAAACCCTAAAAATGGAATATTACATCACTGGAAATTAAAACGACTTATAGAGGCGTTGCTCACAGCCTTCGGTACATGAAAACTGTCCCTTTAATTTCCCTTTAACTAATGCTAAAGTGCCATTGAAATAATACTTTATAGTAAATGTATTCTAAACTTTTAAATATTCAAATTCGGATATTTTTTACTTTGTCCCATAAGACAGAACACAAATGTCACAGGGAATCTGAAATTGAGCAAAAGAATAATCATTCTGAACCAATTAAAAATATATGTAATGCAATGCGTTTGCAAGGCACTATCCTGAAGCGAGAAGTTACATATTTTCTTCACCAAATGGCGTATTTCAGCGCTTGAATCGCCAATAACTTTTCTATTGCAAGATTTCCACGTGAAAAATGAAAATAAAGTAAATAGTTTCATGAATTAAAAACAAAAGTGAATGTTAAGTCATAATTTTTCTGTTTTATGATTTCCATGTTAAAAATGATAATTATTTAATTAATTTGACGAATAAAAAAATATAATATTATGTCATATTGGAAATATGGGAATATATAACGTCATATAAGTGTGACAAAAATGTATTGAAGCATGATAAAAACTCGATTATGGAAATATTGACGTATTTTAACATTATTGCTCCAATGATGAATGGAAATAAGTTCATTTATTGGTGTATTATTTTGCGTCTGTTTTACAAATTTATACATTTTTATGTTGGGTTTTCATTTGATTCATGTGTACAACACTTGGACTGTTTTTTTTTTTATTTATTATGTTGTATGTTAAATTTTAAAATTAGTTTTTCAAAACAAACATTCTTAAAATTCCGGGCAACGCCAGGTACTTTAGCTAGATTTGAATAAATATTTCAGTTCTTTGTCTTCTAAAGTCTAGATTGGCATACAATTTTTCAAACTATCAATTGCATTATTTGCTGATTTTTCATTAGGATGTTTATGGGGACTGGGACCTGAAGTCATTTCCCTGCAATAGTTTCATTAATTTTTTCAACACTTAATTTCACAGATTTTACTAAAAATCATTATTAATATTGCGTCTTTGCGTGAAGAAAGAAAAATATTATGTTAGTCTAAACGTTTGAATACAGATTCCTTTTAGCAATGTCGAAAAATCGACTCGGAACGCGAAAAAAAATCAAAAAATCGCATAAAAAGATTCGCAAAACATTTAATAGCCGTCGTGTGAATTCCAAATAAATTTTATTTAAAGGAGAACATGAAAGGAGGACAACGATATTGTGTTAAAAGAATGAAAGCCTTTTTTTTTTTTTTTACTATAATGGAAAAATCGCTGCGAAATGTGAAAAAATGCTAAAAATCGTATAAAAAATTAAATTTAGAAAAATCTAATCAGGCTTCGAGGTGCATAACTACATGCATACTGGTACCTTCCTAACAAATTTTGTTGCTCTACATGCAGCAGTCTCTTCAGAACACAGTTGACAGACACACACAATCTTATTTCCTTATTATTATTAAAGATTGCTTAGAGATTGACTTGAAACTAGAATTAACATGTTAAAACGCTGATTTAGACTACTTCGTTAATGAAAACATTGTTTAAATTGCATGGACTTTTAACATTTTTATATTATAGTATTTTTCTATACATGGTAACAGAATGCTATGTTTTATAATTGTAGCACATTATTGTTAATATGATTATTCATATCCGGAATACTTATTACGATTTTCGTGTAGTGTGTTTTGTTTAGGTTTGTGATGCATATATATTTTCAGGTATAAAAAATGAGCCTACATTAAAAGTCTCCATTTTTGCTTAATAGATTATTGGAATACCTCTCTGTACTTGGTAGATCTCGAAAAATGTTCAAATCTTAAGGTGATTTGCAAAACAATAATGTTTGGGAAACGTTACAAAACATATTTTATGGAGGTATTTAGCAAAAATAGGTAACAATTCTTCACCTATTGTAGGCTATACTGCACCTCGCTTAAATTTTCTGAATCGTTGTTTACGCATATCACAACGGTAATGGACGGGGGTAAGACGTAAAAAGCAGCGTTGCGCGAGGCACGAATATATTAAAAACGTATTAATAAGTTTCTAAAATATAGTTTGATAGAGTAGCATAAAGAAGCATTAACTACAATAAAAGCAGAACAGAAGCATGATGTTTCAAAGTTAAATTAGTTATTATGTATTTCAAAATCTTTTCACTATACTTTATAATATATCCTTTCCATGCTCATTGTATGCATATGTATACTTGTTAATTAAACTTTAGTTGGAGAAAATTTTAATTAGTAGAAACATTATATTTCTCTAACGCATGACTAAATGACATTTAGTCACATTTGACATTTATAATATACAATCATGTAATGCTGAGAATTAAATATGAACATGATATTTATTACTATTGTAGTATAAAATCATTTATTATTGCTTTTAATTAAACATGAACTTTCATATCATTATTTTTATTGATTTACAATTGAATGTTGTAATGACCATCGTAAAAACCTGATTATATTATCGTCAATGTGGATTTGAATAAGAGAAATACAAAATGTTTACGACGTTATATGAAGAATCTTTATTTTTTATTATATTCTCTTTTACAATAAACTAATTTGTATTGCATTTGAAAAGAAAACATGTCATTAATGGTTTTAGTAAAATTTATATTATTAGGTTTTAGAGTGAGAAATTATCTTTCGTTCATTAAATGGTGCTTTATCTTTCATTATAATGATGTAAAAACATTTGACAATGAAACAATTACGATTTTTCATCAAAAAGTATTATGAACGTAAATTAAAAAGGAAATACTTAAAATGTGTACACGCACTTTGATATTTAAAATTTTATTGTAAAATCGTAATTACTGCACTTACACTTAAAATGCACTGTACAGTACAGTAGTGGAAAAAAAAGTAAACATTCCCTACTCATGCTACAACAAATTACAGTACAAGAAACTTACTGGTACCGAACGATTTGAAATAAAGTCTGCTTTTAAATGATATACAATTTGCTTAGGGGCCATCTACCTATCAAAACGAAACCAAACTTCGTTACTTTTTTCAAACGAATTACAAAAATTTGACACAATAAATAAATTCTACACTCTTCAATTAGCCTAAATACAAATTTTCACGAAATTCGCACGATTAGTTTCCGAAAAATTAATTATTTTTAAATGAGCCTAATTTAGGGGCTTTATCCAAATTGAAGTTCGGTACTCGATTGTTGAAATGCTGCAGAATGACTATGTCACTTCTATTAAGGTATTATTTTTTGCCAATATGAACTTTCACTCGCTTAATATGTTTCGACTATTGCCCGGCAAATGTTTCAACAAAATTAGTAAAATATGTATTTTTTTAATTATGTTTTTCTGCATATCATAAACGCCCCCTTAAACCATCATTTTGATGATTTTATTAATCATAATTTGAAAACTGCTGGGGAAAGAATTTGAAATTGAGAATTTGCATAAAGCATAACATAATAAATATCATGTCAAAAAATTGTAGGTTACAATTCATGTTTTTTTCGAATATTAATTTCATAATTCATATTATAAAATTTTTTTAATTACAAATGCAATGTATTTATATTTGGGGTTTTCTAGTATTATAACCGCTCAAAAAATTATCACATTAGGATTATAATTTCAGGAGATATTAGTCAAAATATGAAAATGTAATTTAACGTTAGAAGCTCTAAATTTTGAATATTGATGATTAAAAAACTTATCATCCAAATGACTTTAAATTTCGTTTCTAGGCATACTTTGAACCAACGATTTAAAATATATTTTTAAAATTGGATGTTGCCATTGAAAAAAAACAAAGTTTGGTATGATTTTAATTTGTTAATGGCCCCCTAAGCAAATTTTATTATATCATTTAAAAGTAGAGTTTATTTCCAATCGTTTATACCAGTAACTTTCTTCTATTATAATTACTTGCAGAGTTAGTAGAGCGTGTTTACTTTTTTTTTCTCCACGACTGTAAAATCTTTTATTACAATGAAACCAAAAATGAACAGGACATATTAATGCTCTATTGCAAATTATATTCACATATATATATTTTTTAATATGTCTTATAATTTATTAGTGCCACGCTGGCTGCTACACATGAAAACATTTTAAATGAAAATTAGTTACACAACATGTTACAGCAGCAGTAACTTGATTAAATACATCACCAAAAAAAGTTTAAGTGCTGTTTAACTAAGTTTTTATGATGTATAATCATATTTTACATCACAACTCAATATTTCCAAAAGTTACATTCATAATTTTTTTTAAGTTATTTAATAGGCTTCTTCTTTAGCTGTTATCGGAGTTACATGTTATTATTTTTACAGATTTGCAATTCTTATAATTTATTTGCGTCTCGCAAGTTGTTACACATGAAAATATTTTAAATAAATATCAGTTAGAGAAAAGGCTATTCTAGTAGTACCATGATTAAATAAATCATCAACACGTAATTAAATGGTGTTTAATTAAGTATTTATGATGTACAGTCGTGGAAAAAAAAAGTAAACACCCCTACTAACTCCTCAACAAATTATCGTAGACGAAAGTTACTGGTACCGAACGATTGGAAATAAAGTCTACTTTTAAATTATGTATATAAAATTTACTTAAGGGGCCATCTACATATTAAAACGAATCCAAACTTCATTTTTTTCAATGGCAATACCCAATTTTAACGAGATATTTCAAATCTTTGGTTCAAACTATGCCTAGACCCCAAATTTCAAGTCATTTGAATGATAAGTTTTTGAATTATAAACATTCAAAATTTAGTGCTTCTAATGTTAAATTACATTTTCATATTTTTATTTATAACTTCTGAAATTATGATCCTAATGTTCTAATTTTTTGTGTAGCAATAATACTAATATACCCAAACATAAATACGTTGAATTTGCAATTTTTATAATTTTCTGATATGAATTATGAAATTAATATTCGAAAAAATTATGAATTGCAACCTATATTTTTTTTGATGGATTCAGATTTATTAAGTCCTGCTTTATGGAAATCCAAAAATTCACATTTTTCTTCCAAGTAGTTTTCAAATTATGCTTAAAAAACGGCAAAATGATGCTTTAAGGGGCCGTCTATGATAGAAGTGACTAAATATTTTTAAATTTCTTATGCTATCCTGTAATCTAACAGGCTTAATTGACTACTTAAGGTGCCTTGATCAAGAAGGGAGCTCTCTTGGTTAACAATCGAGTACGGAACTTCAATTTGGATACAGCCCATAAAATACACTCGTTTTAAAATAATTAATTTCTCGGAAACTTATGGTACGAATTGCATAAAAATTTGCTTTTAGACTAATTGAAGGGTGTAGAGTTCATTTATGCTGTCAGAATTGTGTACTGCTATTGAAAAAACAAAGATATGGTTCGTTTTAATATGTAGATGCCCCCCTAAACAAATTTTATATGCATCATTTAAAAGAAGGCTTTATTTCCAATCGTTCGGTACCAGTAACTTTCTTCTACGATAATTTGTTGAGGAGTTAGTAGGGGGTGTTTACTTTTTTTTTTTTCCACGACTGTACAATCATATGTTATAGCATATTTTAATATTTCCAAAAGTTACATTCATAATTATTTCTTTTAAAAGATTTGTTTAATGCTCTTCTTCATTTATCAGTTATTGTAGTGACGCATAATTATTTTTACAGAATTGTAATTAAACTTTGTTAGACACCATAAGAGAAACAGTACTGCATACTATTCATGTATGTTTAAATAATATAAATAGAAAACTTTTCCTACTTCAGATTAAAATCTTAATGTATTCATATATACTTAGAATAATTAGTATATGATGCATTTGAAAAGGGAAATTGTGGTTAGATGTTACAGAAAATGTGTACCATTCGATATTAAATAGGAAGCAGGTTGCTTTTATTACTCTCATAAAGATGCAAAAGAAATTTATATGTGGTTTCATAAACAAATTTTATTATTGTAAATTACAAAGTGAATGTCTGAAAAATGCATACAAACTGTAACATTTGAAATGTAATACTAAATCGCAGAACAACACAGGCTGTAACACATATTTATATAGATAAATATATATACAGTAAAACGTTCTCGTTACAACAATATTTTAGGAATCAAATAATGTTGTAGAGGGGTACATTGCTACATCGAGGACCTATATATTTTGGGTATTTAATAAGGGTATTTTTTTAATTTCAAGGTATATGCTACTTAAAAATTTATATTTATAAGAAATTAATCAGTAGTGGTTAAATACTACAAAAAAAGAAAAAAATAGAAAATAAGCACAGAAATATTCACACACCTGAAAACCATTTTTATTGAAAATAATCCAATATTTTAGTTTATTTATTAATTTATTTAACTGTTAAGTCAACCAACAAAATATGCATTGAGTCTAGTGCACGAAAATGATCTCCATTTGTCGAAGAAAGGCTTGAAAAAAATGTCTGTGGGGACTTCACACATTGAAAAGCTACCTGGGATGACAATTAGGATTTTGATGAACCTGTATCATTATTATCAGAAAATAACGTTGAAATTTAAAAAAGAAAAATCGTTTTACAAGGGTTTATTGGTCTAGAGAGAATATCGCAATATTGAGGGGAGGTTAACATTTGTTTAGATTCAAATTCGCCGGGACCACGAAATATTATTGTAGTAGGGGGAGTTATTGTTGTATCCGATATCGTTGTAGCGAGAGTTTACTGTATGTATGTTAAAGAACATTTTACTGCAGTAGAAACATAATTAAATAGATCATTATCACATAATTAAATGGCGTTTAATGATATAATTATGATGCACAAGCATGTGGTATACCATACTTAATGATATATTTATGATGCACAAGTATGTGGTGTACCACACTTTAATTTACGTTATACCTATAATTATTGTATTTAAAAATATATATTATATCTTTTCATTTAGTCATTCATCATTTTTATATTTTTTAATTGAACTTTCTAACAAATCATCATACAAATGCGACTCCAATTACAATATATAAAATAAACGTAAATACGAAATTTTTACTACTCTTAACAACAAATCGTTATTTTTTCATCATAATGTATTGTATAATTTTCAATGAATTCTAAACGTGAAACCGTGATTAACGTGTATATACGAAGTTTTAAGCATTTATATATATATATAAATATATATATATAGACAAGCAAATATACAATTTCAGGAATTTTTAATTTTTATCAGCAAAATGAATATTACACATTTTTACATTCAATATGTTCTACAACAATTATAATCATAATTTCTGTATTTATATGAAAAAAAAAGTTCTCCGATGTTAATTAGAATCCATGTTGGTGTTTGGAAAGGATACCACTCACATCCAGTCACTACTAATCACGTCTACTTGCTACACAAAAACGTGAGAAAATGTGCACAAAGCGACACATTTTCTGGTAACCCATTTAACCAATATATATTTCTTCCATGAACAATAAATAATATGTCCGTCAACGGTTATGTAAAAGTATTAGATCCCAGAACAGTGATGAAAAAGAGTATGTATATATTCTGGAGCGCAGTATTAAAGTCAAATGTAAAACTCGTTGGATTTCAGTGAATTCATTTGACAAGGATCAGGTAAAGAAGGATTAAAGGATTGGGATGTGACACTGGTGAATTAGCATAATAAATTTAACTGCTTTTATCCCAGTAAAAGTAGCAAAATCTTTTGTAAACTTTTTTATTGAATGACTATCAAAAATTTTACGAAACTGTTCGACAACATTTTGGAAAACCTTTATTTTAAAGGCAGTGCTGTTGCTTTTGAACGGGATTTCTGTGAATAAAATTTATGGGAAGAAAAATACCGCTACCGTCAATTAAAAAAATACTACTAATAATAATAAAAGATTGGAAAACTATTACCAATTTAACGGATTTATTCGAAAAAGTTGAGTTTGAAAAAGTTTATTTTAAATGCGTTTTTATAATAACCAAAATTAATTTTTATTTAGCATGATGAAATTTTTATGCTATTTAACAACATCAAGCCTAATATCATATATTCAAACATTCTTAGATGTGTTACATACAAACTTTAAACAATTTACCAAACTGAGCTACGTAAACTGTTCTTCGTTATAAAGTTATAAATGAATTTCAAAAATATATTAAACCTTAGCATTTTTTTTATTTTGAATTCAATAAAGTCCAATGACTGTGTTTCTAATTCCACAACTGTAACTGCGAGATCTCACCGAACATTGAGAACTGTTGTAATGGGCTTTGGTTATGTCCCAACTGATCTTTTCTCTGAAACAACAGTGGCATATTTATTAAGGAAGAATATGTTTTTTGGTCGAGTTCTAATCGATGTAGTAGAATATTTCCTGTTCTATGCACAGAAATTTGATAAGTTTGATGTTTTTATAAATACTTCTCCGGAGAATCTTGGACGATTTTCAAATGGAACTTGGTTAGGAGCAGTTAGATTGATCAATAGATCAGAAACCGATATAATATTTTTAAATACAGAGCTGTTAG
Organism: Maratus speciosus; assembly: GCA_963932465.1. Taxonomy (NCBI): domain Eukaryota; kingdom Metazoa; phylum Arthropoda; class Arachnida; order Araneae; family Salticidae; genus Maratus; species Maratus speciosus. Next base: position 188,237,449 of record OZ010799.1, read on the forward strand.
ACGAAAGTGAAGCTCCTGGTGACTACTGTTACACATATAAACTGCTCTCTTTTACTTTTGTGACTGATAAACCAGAATATAAACCAGAATTTTTTGGAATATTCAAAACACTTTCCTCATCTGTCTGGATAACAATTGGGATAATTTTAATTGCAGTAACATTAATCTACTATATAACTTTAAAACATAAATATTCTTTCGGCAAAATATGTTTTCACGTACTCGCCGTTCTTCTGAGGCATTCTGCGATTATAAAATCATTGACAAAACCGAAAAAATTAATAATTTACTCTTGGGTCTTCGGCGCGATATTTTTGTGTCTCGCTTACGATTCCGTGTTTCTGTCTTTCCTCGCATTTCCCCCTGTTAACCCAATAAAAGATATTTCAGATTTGGCTCATGCAAAACATTATGATGGATACCATGCTGTAACAGAATTAAATATGAATAATCTTTTATCTTCAAGCAATGACAAATTTACGCATAATAGGTAATGACCTGGAAAATAATAACTTAACTAACAATAAAAGTTTTGCAAATTTCCTCCATCACGGAAAAGGAAAGAAGTTAGCTTTTGTAACACCTACTGAGACTATTGACGTTTTCGGTGGAAAATACTTTATCGCTGAACATACTTTTTTTGAAAAATTAGCTTCCTTTCTTGTCCGAAGAGGTTTCTGTTCCAAAAAGATGCTAGATAGATTATTGAATAGAATGATGACTGCTGGTCTTTTTAACAAATATATTTCCGATATGAATTTCGTTGTTGGAACACCGCTCCTAATGAAATACTACGAAGAAAATACTACTAAAAGAAAACTAACTCTTACAGATCTTGTTCCTGCTTTTTTTATTCTCATTTCAGGATATGTTTTATCCATCGCAAGTTTCTTTGCTGAAGTGATATCAAGCAGAATGAACAAGAAGAAGAGTTCTAGGAAGAGGAATGTTAAAAAAAAATATCCCGTAATTGCGATGAATGATTTACCTTGAATATCACCGCTTTGCTTCATATGTAATACTGAACCACTTCTAATGAAATACTACGAAAGGATTGACAGTAAGAGAAAAGTGACTCTTACACATCTTGCCCTACTTTTTCTATTATAATTTCAGGATATATTTTCTCCATCGCAGTTTTCTTTGCTGAAGTGATATCAAGCAGAAAATACAAGCAGAAGCGTTGTAAGAAGAGGAAAGTTTAAAAGAAATTGCGATGATTGATTTACCTTGAATATCACCGCTTGCTTCATATGTAATATTGAACCACTTCTAATGAAATACTACGAAGGGAATGACAGTAAGAGAAAACTAACTCTTACACATCTTCCCTGCTTTTTTTATTCTCATTTCAGGATATGTTTTATCCATCGCAAGTTTCTTTGATGAAGTGATATCAAGTAGAATGAACAAGAAGAAGAGTTCTAGGAAGAGGAATGTTAAAAAGAAATATCCCGTAATTGCGATGAATGATTTACCTTGAATATCACCGCTTTGCTTCATATGTAATACTGAACCACTTCTAATGAAATACTACGAAAGGAAATGACAGTAAGAGAAAAGTAACTCTTACACATCTTGCCCTGCTTTTTCTATTCTCATTTCAGGATATATTTTCTCCATCGCAGTTTTCTTTGCTGAAGTGATATCAATCAGAAAATACAAGCAGAAGCGTTGTAAGAAGAGGAAAGTTTAAAAGAAATTGCGATGAATGATTTACCTTGAATATCACCGCTTGCTTCATATTGCTCACCCGCAAGAAAAGTAACACATCTCGACAAAAGCAAATTTCAAAGGAGAGGCAAATGAAGATTTATATGTTTTTAATGTAACATGAAATTATAGCACTTAGCTCTAATTAGCTCTAATAGCACTCACGCAGTACTATAAACGTGCATAAAAGCATAAAACCCTTACCAATGAAGACGAAGATGACGATTGGAAGGACTGAGTAATTTTACCTCCCCACACAAAAGCAGAAGTATTTTAAGAAAAGACAAATCAGAAAGAAAAATCCCGCCTACCTTGATGCTTCGTATACAATATGAACCACGATTATTGCTATATTATTTTAAACAGAAAACTAACTCTTATATAGCTTGTTATTATTTTCAATATTATTATCAGATACCATTTTATCTATTGTAAATTTCATTGGGGACTTTATAAGAAATATAGGAAAAGAAAAATTTCTTTAATTTTTACAGTTGTCGCTCCTACTTTTATTATTATCTTATCAGGTTAAGTTTTCTTCATCGGGATTATAAATACATAAATAACGGCAACCAGAAGAAACAAGCAGGAAGTGTTCTAAGTAAAGAAAATCCTGAAATTAGGATGAAGAATCTATACCTCGAATTCAAGCGCTTTCGTAATAAGAACAACAATTATTGCCACACTATTTAAAAAAAGAAGACTAACCCTTATATAGCGTGTTACTGTTTTTAATATTATTACGAGATTACACTTCAATTAACTATTCTAAGTATCATTGTTGACTTTATGAGAAATAGAAGAAAAAGTAAAGTTCTTTAACTTTTAGAATTGTTGCTCCTACTTTTATTATTATCTTATCAAGTTATGTTTTCTTCATCGGGATTAAGTGCATAAAAAGTGGTAACCAGAAGAAACAAGCAGGAAATGTTCTAAGTACAGAAAAATCCCGCAATTACAATGAAGAATCTATACCTCGAATTCAAGCTGTTTCGTAATAAGAACAGCAATTATTGCTACTTTATTTAAACAAGAAAGAAAAAATCATGCATCAGACATAGATTATGAAGCTCTTTCCAACACGTTTAGAGTAATGCAACAAAACTGCACCGTTTAATAAGTTAAAATATTATGTCAAATTGAAATCAATATTGAAAACCCAATTTCAGCTGTTTCCAACTAAAAGCGGGAAATTATCTGAATTCTTCAAGCAGCCCTCTATAGATTTGTATCTAATAACTACATGCATGCCAAAATTTAGTTCGGTTAAGAAATATACAAATCAGAAATACACACCAGCTGGAAATTCCCCTGCAGCAATTTCCGCTAATAAGGAGAATGGTACGTGAATTCTTTTGTGTAGCCCTGTATATGAGGTATAGAACTTATATACAACGAGTAACATGCAAGAAAAAATTTTTAAATTTAAAAGCGCATACCGAATTTTAAAACGCTCTTTCAGCAAATATTATTCAAACACAGTACGGTAACCGGTTTATTTTGTGTGTCCCTGTAAATGAACGACAAATGCCATGAATTCCCTATTCTATCGTAAAATATTTGTAGTGAAATTCAGTGATTTATATTAGTTTCAATACATTTGAAATAGTATAATTGCATTAAATCACTTAACATTTCTCTTTTTTCTTTTATAAAAACGAAGTTTCTTTTGTTGTCACTAATTTCCGAAGAGTTTTTATAGATTATAAGCCAGTTTTCTCAAACCAGAATATAGATTTTTCAAATGCTATGCATTTCCAAGTAAACAGTTACATGTTCAATAAACATATTTTACAGATAAACATCATAAATTAGAAGCATTAAGTTTAACATTTAAAACAATATTGTTTCGTTATTCTTGTATGTATTAATTCCGTAATGCAGCTGAAAATGTTAACTTGGGAATGGATAGTATCCTAAAAACCGATATTACTGTCTGAGAAAGCTGATTAATACACAATAAAAATAAAAACGGCACGGAAAGTTTCCGAATATCGGTGGCAGAAAAAAAAAAATATATATATATATAAATAAATGCTTTTTGAAATCTCAAAAATATGTGTTTCTAGAGGTTCTACAGATAAAGAACTCTCTTTGGGGTCGTCGATTACACAAAAGTGGTTATTGTACGAGAGTTTCATACTTGATTATGTTATATTTTCGTAGATTAAGGCTGTTCGTCACCCAGTTTCCGAATTCCCATCGGTAATGTTAAGTCTATAGGCATTTGATGTACTCTTATACTTAAAATATCTCCTCGGGAAATTAATAGTTAACTTCTTTTTTCTGTATTAGGGGAAACTGCACGTAGTTTCCCCTACGTTCTGTACGTAGGGGCTCTGCCCCCTACGAGATACGCTCGCCAACCCTCGTTCAGACAACGCAAACTCTAAAAGCACGCTAATGTGATCGGCTTTAAAATTTTTTCGGAAGAATGAATTATAATTTAAAAAACGATGGCTATCTCCCTGTTAACGGGTTGTTTTCGTCTTTGATAGAATGAGATCAGTGAAACATGTGAAAATGAACTAATATAAAATAATTTAATTAAACAGTGTTTGTCTGCCGGTATTTTTTAACAACGCTGTAAGAAAGTTTCTTTTAAATAAGACATTTTAAATGTATCGTTTCAAATCTGACGTAATTTTCAATAAAGTTTTCTTTCTCTTTTTAATATCCACGTGAAAATACTTTTGTCGTTAGAAAGGAAATATTATTTGCGCTGCCTTACAATTCTCAACACAACAGCAATGCGACTCTTGTAAGCAACTTAAATAACATCTGCATTGGTTCGTTGGTTCAGAATTTCTCAATTGGTTGATTTTTTGTAAGCAAGTAAACTCTATTGGTTTACAATGGAAGCCTATGGGAAATTGGCGAAATATTAGCGATATCGCCAAGTTGGCGTCACTTTTGGCGACTAATTTTGGTCACCAATTTTGGCGTTATATCGCCAAGTTGGCGAAAAGCTTGGCGGTATTTGGTGACAGAACAGGATCCCCCTATCGTAACCCCCTTTTAGGTAGGGAGATGCATTAAATGCTGTTCAATATATATATAGATTAGTTTTAAAAGATTATCTCAAAATATGAAATAAATGACTTGCGCAAGTATATTTTTAAATTTAAACTGTTTGGCAATAGCATGCAGCTATGCAATCGAAAATGCTGGAAATGGTTTGTCACTGCGTTAAATGATTATTTGGGTCCTATTCAACGTTTGTGTGCATTTGAGTAAGCATAGCACTCATATTCGTGAAGATGTTATTGTGTCTGTGAAAAATTCAAAAGTTTTTTGCTTATAGCATACAGAGTTTTCAATCAAATTTAACACAACTTAACCCAAATTTAACACAACCGAATTAACACAACCGAAAACTTGCCAAAGAACAGTATACTGCAATTAAAACATGAATATATTGAATATTTGATGAGATATAGGCATTTTTATGAGATAATTTTTAACTGCGTATGCGCGGAAGATTTCAAAATTTTTATTTCATAACTAGCAGACCCGCCCGGCGTTGCCAGGGGTTTGTAAATAATAACCTTAAGTAAAACTTAAGTTTGTATGATTTTACATCTTTGGAAATTCTTTTAAATGGACCTAATTTTGGAGGCTCCATTGCCTTCCTCAGTATCTAATGCGCTCCCATCAAACTTCTTTCCGAACGAACTTGTAATCTAGATCCCCACTACATATGGCAGCATTTACCGGAAGTGTCCGCACATGCCGGAGACAATCGAAAACCAAGTTGAGTGAGCCAAACCTCGTAGGAATCAAGCCCACAAAAACAAACAAAAAAAAGAATGCGCCATTAATGTTAAAAAAATGTTGGTAACTAATGTCTAAGATAAAATTTCATAATACAGAAAGTAGCTGAATTGTAATCTAAGTTGAAGGAAGCAAATCCCGTTGAAATTGGGCCCTTAAACCCGAGGAAATAATGCGCCACCAAGCGGTGGAAGATGCCTCCTCACCTTGTAAATCTCATGAATCACTGTTAGCATTAACAGAATATTTAATAAACGGATGAAATCCCTTATCTAAAGTTATCTTTAAAGTAACGCGATTTTTTATTTGCGGCTGTAGTGAGTAGACGTAAGTTAATGCTGAAAAGGGAGATTAATGTTCGAAAAAGGTGGTAGCTGAGGTATAAAGAAAGACCGGGCCCTGGGGGCCAGGGTCTTAACTGGAATGTAGTTGGGTATAAGAAAGTTTTTTAGGGGTTTTAAAGTAGGTGGAAGACGCTAAAACTAGGTTAAAGAAAATTGGAATAGAATGGGATAGTTTTTAAAGAAGCTGCAACTAAGGCCCCATGAAGACGATTAATATTCAAAATTGGTGGTAGCTGAAGTCTGCAAATTTTTTTTGTTGTTCATGTAGTAGCTGGAGAACCGAAGAACCCAGACAACACAAACACATCCTAAGAACATCCGAAAGATGTCATATTCAGGACAAGCTGATATCCTGCGGACCGATGAATTGGTCCTGCCGACCGTTTTAGGACATCCTCTGGGTTTCGAAATGTCCCACCTGTCAACATCTTACGGATGTCATTTCATGACACCTTTTGGACGATTATAGGACACTTGTATGATATCCTCTGGATGGTCTTAATGACATCCTAAAATCATCCAAATAATGTCATATTCAGGATAAGCTGATATCCCGTGGACGGATGCAGTCGTCTTGCAGACAGTAATATGACATCCCTTGGCTAACGAAATGTCACACCTGTCAACATCCTGTGGATGACTTTTTTATGATGGCTCGATAACCTTTGGATGGCTTAATGAATGTTACTGCCTACAATTTGCATTTTTGAAATTTATGGCAATTCATTGATGTCTTGTCACTTTTAATTATTATAATCAATTATAACATAATTATTTAATAAATTATATAGCCTGTAAAAAGATTATTCAGTAAACCTTTCTTTGAAAAAAAAAATCAATCTTCAAGATATCTTAGTTTATACAATTTATTAAGTAAAAAATGTTTTCAGTGACAATATAGGAATTTCAAAAATGCAAATTGAAGATAGTAATATATCTTACATAAGATAAGATTCAAGAATATTTAAGAAATTTGGTAAAATTCCTTACTTGCATACAATAATAGTTTTACATACTTTATTCTTAATTTAAACAAATATTATCCAAAATGGTGTAATTTAAAAATTTTCCATCATAGCTTCATCACTATTTAAGATGTTGTCTTGCAGATACTTTTTTAATATCTGGAGTTGAACATTTTTCTAATTTACTATTTTTGCCATAAGAACCATTTTTTCAATGACAATTTTATTCATTTTGCAATTATTTGATTTACTTACTAAAAAAATCATGGGACTACCTGATCCACTATGCACTTTAGAAACATCCAGTGTCTGTAACAAATGTTATGCATTTGATTGTCCTGTAATGAAGTGCCACATGAAATTAAAAAGTGTAATTTTGTTGCTCTGATGATTGTTTTACATTTTCTTTAATAGAAAAAAGCTACTGCATAAGACATCTTAATATTTTTGAAGTCAAATAAATAAAGTACAAAAAGTATGCCATTTTATAGTCAGTGACCAAAGCACATTTTACTGTTGTGATAATTTGGCTGTAAAATACAACTTTAAATTTAATGTTTTACTTACCTTTAAATACATTACCTTACTTTAACAAAATATGATAGTGCCATGGATACATTTAACTTTATACAATTGGTAATAGCTCAGTAAATGCCTTTTATGAACATGAAGAATTAACACAAACTGCAGAAAAGTTAAGATACTCTTTTCATCCGTTCTTATTTTAATGAATAAGAACTTCTATATTTTAATTGCATTTTAAATGATTGCACATATTACACTAAATGCTGAATATAAAACAATAAACTTAAATTATTTGACAAAGAAAAGTTTAATCTTTACGTAAAAATTATCAAAAGTGAATACCTGAAAATGTTATTCAAAATAAAAAGTCAAAGTTTACTCCTAATTTAATTTAAGACCAGTAAAGGGAAAAAAAATAAAAGACAAAAAGAAATACTTATAAAATATATTCTGCAGTGTTAGGAATGATAGTACGAAAAAATGATAATCGCTGTTGAATTATTTTGTTTATTAATTATTAAAATAATTCCTATATTAAAAAGCTTAAAGTTACGAATTACACAATAAAACAGTCACATTAAAAGCAAAACAAGTATTTATTTACAATTTTCACAGCAAAATACAAAAAATATTTATTTAAAACTTTCACAGTAAAATACAAAACAAATATTTCTTACAACCTTCCACATTACAAAATATAGTTTCAAAACTTTTTTTTAACAACAATCCAACTTTCCAGTTTCTCCTGCCTGCACTTGTCACAAAATAATTTTTACGCTGCACACATCTATAATGAAGAAAAGACAAAATATAGATTTCTACTAAACTTTATTGGTGCATCACATTCATTCAAAAGGAATAAATCAATATATATACACAAGATATACAATAATTTCTTATTGTTTGTTTCTTCAAAAGATCTTTTTGTAAAATTTACAGTTATTTTTAGAAATTTTATTATTTTAAGCCCTAGGAAATGCTTGAAAAAACTATTAAAAAGTACAAAGCAGCATAATTGCACATCTTATTTTATATCAAACATCAACATGAAGCACCTGTCTCATTTTGTATCAAAAGAGAGTTAATATTTATAACTGATGAGAATACCATTTTTAATAATTAAAAATTATGGTAATTACAAGCAACAGGATCATGCAAAGAGAAAACTGTGCCCAGGGTAAAGTTTAGTTTGCCTGTCCCCCCCCCCACACACACACACGCACCTTCCCGATTAAGGAATGTAAAAACCAAAGTTCCCTGAACCAGAGCCAAGTGGATACATACGGTCCTCCTTTCTAGGGGATCACATAGCAACCTGTCTCAAAAGGCATCAACTGACGCCCAATCACCACGACATCAACCTGCCATTCGAAACAGCTAAGCGAGGAAGACAGAAGGCCACAACACAACATAGTCTCTGCTGCAGCCTGATAATTTATTACACATGGAATATTTTGACGAGTCCGAGAGTCAAGGAAACATCTGCACAAGGGTGGCTATGTCACAAAATAAATAAGACGTTGCCAAGTAGGCTAAAGCCAGTGGGCCTCCCACTGGTGAACAACAGATACCACCAAACCAACAAGTACTCCATGTTCAGAAACTTCTCACCATGAATTGCTAACATTATACCTCGAGGGTACCCCTCAAGTACTATAAGTGTCAAGCACAAGAGCTACCTCACTTAGAACTCTGCACATCAAACAGGGCAGAACCATCACTCCATAAAGCCGAAAGCTACATCCATCCTAGACTGTCACTAGGCATTATGCCTCGAGGGGAATGTAACAAAACACCTTCCAGGTAGGTACCGAACGAAAGTTCAAGATATCCTTTTTAGAGGCCTACAAGAGTAGAACGGGCGGCCCAATCGCTCCTCTAGAGCACAAGCCGAGATCAAAGCCATGAAAGATCGCAGCTCTCGACCCCAGCCAGACACAAGGAGAAGCCACATAAGGCATGTCACACACTGCAAGAAAAGAGAAGGTAACTGCTAATTCAACCAGCAGCGCAGTAACTTCCCCCTACACACAGTTCAGAAAATTAAACAAAACAGACCTAAAACAATTTCTAAAATGGAAGAAGCCCTTAGTCAGAAATTTGTTTTGGCATGTTGGGTAAGGGATGGTGCAATAACTTTGAAACTAAAAATGGGGAATGAATGATACTAAAAATAACTACTTTCATTGGGAAAAAAATTCTCGATGTGTATATATAACCATTATATAATTACAATTCTTCACTTTTCTCCGTTTATTAAAAATAAAATTAATAAATTGAGCATCAATACATTACACTGACATTATACAAAATAAAGCAGGATCATCTATTTTTAATTTAATGAATCATTAATGAATTGTGTCTACTATAATGTACCAATATACTGATCACCAACATATAATAAATTAAAATCTTTACGGAATTTTACGGATTGCTTAGGGCACTTCAGTTTTTATTATGCAAACAATTGTTTTAATGCCAAAAAGAGAAAGGGAAGATTTTGCCAACTGAGTGACAAGAAGCGTGCAAATTTTTTGGATGAGCAGCAAGATGGGTGCTAATTTTATGAAAGAGGGGGCCAGAGAGGTGCTATTATATAAACCAAAAGACAGGTGGGGTGTTATTCTATTATATTTTTTCATAAACATAAAAAACTATAACAAATATCTTAAATAATACTAAATGAGTTTCATACTTTTCTGTTATACAAACCAGGGATATGTTTAGGAAAATTTTAGGTCCTTTAAAGGACCCTTCACAAAATTATTTATCTTAAAACAGGACCCTTCACAAAATTATTTGTCTCTTAAATAGAGATTTCATAGAATGTTTTCGCTTTCAAATTGAACTTTTCCACAAATTTAGTCATTTAAAAATAAAATCAGGCCTGTAAGTAAGCAGTTGAACTCACCAAAGAGCTTATTACTTAGCTTTTTATACAAGAAGGATAGAACATGAAGACATCGATAATTTAAAATTCACAAAATTATGAGTAGAATTTTCACAAAAATAAGAAATACTTCAGTTTCACAAAAACAGGACCCTGTCAGAAAAGTCTGGACAGATCCCTACAAACACCTTGCCAAAATGTATGCTGATATCACAATCCTATCCATGCAACAGATTTCTATTGCAAACCATGCCATTTTCTTGGGTTATAATTTACAAACAAAAAAAGTTTGCCAGAAAGAAAAACTTTAGCATAAGGACTTAAATAAGCTATTATTATTAAATTATTGGTTCAAATTTATGTAACTAGATTTCATTTTTCATTAAAAAATGTTATTTTTCACAAAAAAACAAACAAAATTTCACGAAAGCTTTTACTTTTCATAAAATAGGCCTCATTAAAAAAAAAAAAAAAAACTGCATTGACCCCTGGAGATACCGACTATGAACATTTCACAGTCTAATTAGATACAATTTTGTTGGTGCTGAATATCATACCCAGTCTATTAAGAGAATATAGATCATCGCAAAATGCTATAACAAAAGCAATATATGTCATTGTTTACAATTTTATAGCATTGATATCGTGTGACGTCTTTATATATATATATATATATATATATATATATATATATATATATATATATATATAAATCAAATGTTTGCTACAAACAATGCTAAGAGACACTTATAACTTCATGACTGAATTAAAAACCTAGTTTTACTTTATTGTATAATATTCATTTGTTCTTTTATTGTAAGTATATATTTGTGTTGATATAGTAAAATAGTGTGAAAGTTTGAAACAGTATATTTTTTAAATGATCACTTTTATACCAACAGTTTTTTTTTTCTATTTGGCACCAACTATCATGCTTGGTACAATGGTGTTGATATAATAGAAACGCACCTAGAGTTTAAATATTAAAAATCAAAATATGTTTCAGAATGTTTACATTCGAAATAAAGCTCATAGCCATAACCAGGGGTGTAAAAATCTAAGCACCAGCAGGCAGTCTCTCATCAATAAATTTTATTCATTATTTTTCATCTAAATTTTTTGTAAGAATGCTAATAAAATTTAAACGAAGAAAACTAATAAAATTTATAGGTGAGAGACGCGTTGGGCACCTACACTTTTACACCCCTGGTCATAACATAAAAAATTTCCAACATAAAATAAAGATTTATTCGAGCTGAAAAAGAATACAAGTTGAATTAAATGTATTTGGCAGGTAAAATGTATAATAGAAAATTTCAATAGTCACACGACTGAAAAAAAAATCGTTGACATAAGCATTTTAATAGTCATTGCTTTTTGGCTGGTATGATATTGTAATTTTCTATACATAAGTTAATTTGGGATATCCATAAATAATACTGCAGTACTCAAATTCATGTGAAAAATACCAGGAAAAAAAACATTTCATAATGTTTAAATTATAAAATACAGTCGGCCCCACTTAATCGGATAATGGATAATTGCATACCCTGCTTATATGCATAGAATGCCGTGGAACAGAGACGTTCCCCATAAGGCTAATTTTAAATGTACTCGTTTTATCGCATAACAATCCCCGGTTAATTGCATAAATATCGCCTATCTACTAGTAGTAATCCGGATTTTATGAATTCATGTTATAGTGGTGAATGAAAAAAAAAGGGATTTTTTTTTTGTAACAATGGTTTGTTATATTTACAATCAAAGAGCAGAAATAGTCGTGTAAGATGACTTATCTTAATTCTGGCAACTTATGAGAGTGTTGAATTTGGACAATTGTGTTTTACTTTTAAACCTTGTCGTACATATAGTGACTCAAGATGCTGGGAGGTATTTTTTGAAAAATTCTGGAATCGGGGGAAAGTAGGCCAATAAAAGATAAATATTTAGAGCTGGAAGTGGAGAAATGCAATGTCAAGATATGAAAAACAAAAAAAAAATTCCTAAAGGATTTTTTGTGTAGGCAAAAGAAAAAAAGAGAAATAAATTGACAAATAATTGAAAAATAAAAAAGAATTTATGCAGAAACTTTTATTTTCAAAGGTATGATTTAAAAACAAAAATTTTCTATTTAACTTTCATTTTAATTTTCACATAAATTATAATGAAAAATTAAACCATGTACCGTAAATAGTGTTATAATACCTTATACTTTATTACATATACTTTTATATATAGAGTAATAATAAATTATTTATTAAAGTTATTAATACAGTAGTTTTTAATTTAATAGGTAAATAATTATTCTCCATTAATATTTATCATATCTGTGGCATATAATCAAACGATAGCGTTTGCTGATAACATTAATTAATGTCTTTGCTTAAATGCATACAATTCAGTGGAACCAACTGTATGCAATTAAGCGGGACGGACTACATTTTAAAATTAAGTCTATTCTCTAAACTTAGGTTGAATTTCTGACAAGAGAAACATTTTTAAAATTATCGGAAAAAAAAAACAGTTTTCATAACAAAGCAAACTTTCTTTTTTTAAATATCAAAATATCCCAAACTGACACACTTCATAATTATGTTTGAAACCAAAACTATTACTATTCAAAGAAAAATATTATACTGTATTAAATAATAATAAAATATAATAATTTAAATATTATAATAAATACATGCTCACATGATCTTATATTTTTTAGAAGAAACAACAACAAAAAAATTCAGTTAAACTTACCACTGTTGGGGAGAATTTTTGATGATTTTTTTTTGACAGCATGCAGCTCGATTTGTATATAGATTTTTCACTAATTATTTCCAAGGTATCTAAAATAAAAGAATAACTTTAATAATAATTATGGTGTCAAAGTACAATTTAAAAAACAAAGTTTTATACAGAGATGGTTTTTGAGACTACTGTATACATTTAAAATTGTGTAAAATATTATAGCTAAAACTACAGGTACTTATCATGGTTTTTGGTACACCATAATATCCCGTTTATCCACTTTTCTCGATAACGCCCTCTCCCTCCACCTTTTGTTTAAAAAAAAGATACTTCTTAGTTATCCCGTCGACCAAATTACTGTCGCCAAATTGTAAGATTAAATGCCAAAAATGGTTGCCATTCATTAATTAATTGTAAGATTAAATGTCAATAATAGCCAATAAAACCATTAATTTGACATTTTATTTGTTTATTTATTAATGTTTTACTAATTTGTTCTTTCGTTATTTAAAATAAAAATTATGTCAATGTATATAATTTGGCGAAATTGGTCGACGGGATAACTAAGTACCAAAAAAAAAAAAATCCCAAGAAAGCATCACCTACTTCCAAAAAAGTTCCACCCTGCATGTCAATGTCAGAATCAATACCAAGTATTTTATTTTTTCGCCACATCAGAAAGGGGCGTGAATTCTAAACATGACATTCCCAACACAGGGATTATTCTGTTCCGAATTTTCTGAAAAATTAAGCATTCGGTTGAGAAAATAAAAAAATCAGGCATCAGTCCATAGTCCAACAATTCGGACATAATAAAATGTGAATTTCGACAAACGGTCACAGAAAAAATAAATTTCATCAATCGTTCACAGAAAAAATTGCCGATTTTGTCTTAGGACTGCAAAAAAAACATGAATTACACCAAATGATAGCAGAGACTGCACATTTTGTCTAAAGATCGCGAAAAAAGCCAAATTCGTCAAACGACAGCAGAAAAAACATGAATTTCATCAAAAGATCTTGGAAAAATGCAAATTTCGTCAAAACATTGCAGAAAAAAGAAATTCAGTCAAAGAATCCAGTGAAAACACATTTCATCAAAGGATTGAAATAAAAACCCTGCACATTTCATCAAAGGGTTATGAAAAAAAAAAAAAAAAAAAAAAGAATTTCGTCAAAGTATTATGGAAGAAACGTGATTTTTGTCAGAGCAATGCGAAAAAAACTCCTGCAAGGTTCACCAAATGTCCCCAAAATCCCCCACAAATGTCATGAAAAAATCTTGTGCAAGCACCCCCCAGATTATTTTACAATTTTTCGTCATGTCATTCTTAGGGGGAGGGGAAATAACAGGCTTTTACGGTACAGTTTTAAATAAAGATATTTTAAAAAGTTATAAATGCAATTCTAGTGTGGACCCTAGGCCAATTTTGCAGGGCGCAACGCCTGGTGCAGCTCTTTTTAACTCATTTATGTGGCGTCAGAACAGCCTTTTTTACACAGTGTATGCATCTGGCAGCCCTTTTAAGTATTTTATACACCCTGTGTCCCTTGCTGACATTTATGATGCACCCTTTCGACTCATTTCTTTTCTTAGCTGTGAGGGGAAGGGGGGGGGATAACTCATGAAATATGTCCATTATTTACAGGAAATATTATATAAATTTCAGCATTTGTTTGCAGGGAAGTGTTGCAAAATTTGTCAATCGGTCATGTAGGAGGGAGAAAAAAAGAAATTTGACAGATTAATTTAGTTAGAGAAAAAAAAATTGCAAAATTCTCCAGTCTGTCATGAGAAAATAATATAATCGCTTATTTCGCCATCCAATCACATGGGAAAAAAACTTTGCAAGTTTTGCCAGTAAATCATGAGAAAAAATCTGGAGTTCATCAATTGCTTCATCGATCTGCCATGGGGAAATTGTGAAATTCAAGTACCGATTATATGAAAAAAGCCCCAAAAGTTTTGCAAATCGGTAGCAAAGGACAAAAAAGGCAAATTTCACTAATTGGTAGAGATAAAATATCATAAAATTCATCAATCGGTTGGATAAAAAAATTGCCTTTCAGTTTTCAAAAGAAACTGAAATTCGCAAGTCGATCGCTGAAAAAAAAAAAAAAAAATTGTTCAGGAAGTTGCTTTGAAATACAGCAAAATTTGTTAATCAATCACAGGAAAAAACATGAAATTCAACAGCCAATCGTGAGAGAAAATCATGAAAATTTTCAGCCAGTTGCAGAAAAAAATTTAAAATTCATCAACTGATTGCACGGAATAAATCCTGAAACTCATCAATCAATAAGGAGAAAATTAGCAAAATTCACTCAACTGCGGGAAAATATAGCAAAAATCCACTGATAAAAAGGAGTCTAAACAAACAAATTCAAAAATTTTTTTTGCGACACAAGTGCCATTTTTTTAAAAATTCCAATCCGAGAACCCCCCCCCCCCCCTTTTTTTTTCTCTAGAGTCAACATGAAGTTCATCTAAAATTTCATAATTACATTAAAGAAAAATATTTAATTTTTTTAATTTAATTGAAATGTAACAACACAAAGTGTTGAGCAACAATGGAGTGCTTTATTTTTTTTTTACTGACCTGTACACAGGATTGAATATTTTTATGTATCGAACAAAATAAAGCAAAAATATATTGTTTACAACATGTAATTAATAGAAAATTGATAATCCAAATCATCTTAAATTTTTAAAGTGACCTGCTACATCATTGTAAACATTTTCAAATTGATTTATTATCTGAATCTTTTAAACAGCCTTGCTACACAAAAATACTAAAACAAAATTGAACAGATGCTGCAGCCACACCAATGTTGGTGTTTTTTTTTTTTTTTTGAGCCATTTTGGCAAGAAAACCCTGGTCTGAAATACTTGTTGGGCATACTGTGCAAAAACTACATGTTAGTTTTATTATATTTTGAATCAGTTTATTTTATAATGAAAACACACACACATGCACTTTAATATAAAACACACACATTTTTTTATATATATATAAAACACACATTTACGTTATTGCAAAAAAAAAAAAAAACACATTTTTTTTATTATAAGGCACACACATTTACTCTATAATAAATAAAACATTACACATTTTTTTAAAATACAAATTGTTTTATAAAACAGACACAAAGTTTAATTTAATAAAAAACACACTATCTGTTTTGCCGTGTTGTCATACCAGACAAAACATTATGATTTTTGCACAAAAAAGAAATATTGGTGTATCTACGAGATAACTACCAAAACATATTTTCTACAAAGAAAACCATATAAAATAGTGTTCACATTTCTTTTAAAAAACAGCCTGGCAGAATTATAGAAATCAGCATTTTTCTTGAATTTTCAGGAGAGGGAGAGGAATATCCCCGCTGGTCCACCCTCTGAATTCATCATTGACATGCATTATCAAGACAAGCTGAAATCATATACATTTTAAAAGCAACGTTAATAACGCCAGAATAAACAAAAATTTTTTGCGAATTTTTGTTTATTCTGGCGTTTTTAACGTTGCTTTTAAAATGTATATAATTCTGCGGCATGTAGCATCTTAATAATTAAGCTGAAATCATGCTATGTTTTGAGAGAAATGAACATATAAATCAAATAAGCTTTCCGTGGATTACTAGATGTAATATAATAATGCATTTATAGTAAAATTGGCAATGCTAATTCAATTCAGTTACCCTTGAGTATTTGCCTGGAGATGGGCAAGATTTTTTTGCCTATTTTAAATTTCTTCATTTGTAAATTTTTTATGTTAATATCCGAATCTTTTTTGCCTGTAAATTTGAAATATATACTTTTAAAAATGAATATTTCCTTTATTCTATTGTTTTAAAATTTATGTATATTTGCTGTCTGCTATTTACAAATTCCCCCTCCCTATTTTTCTTTTTACAAATGAGGTTTAGAATGCCGATTTCTGTTTAAAATTTTTCCATTTGGATTGTTTTGTTGTTGTTATTTTTAATCTTTGAATTTTCGAAAATTAAGCTTAAAGTGGTTATAAATGAAAAAAAAAAAAAAATAGATAGCGGGCTCAGGGCAAATACTCAAGTTATTCCTTTAATTCTATAGCACTTGAATATTAATGCCTGCAAATTTTATGCGCATATAAAAATGACTTTGTTAATGCACCAAAAAATTCACACTATTCAGAAGTATTATTAATTTTTTTTCAAGAAGTAATATTAATTTTCAGAAGTATTTTTTTATTTCAAGAAGTAATGGGAATTTTCAGAAGTATTATTTATTTTTTCTAGAAGTAATATTAATTTTCTGAAATATTTTTTTTTTTCAAGAAAAGCCTTAAATGTATTTAATGTTTTGATATGCAAAAACACCTGCATAGAAATTAAAAAAAAAAAAATATCGTAATAAGAAGTTCAAGTTACCTACCCTGTTTAGAACCTAAATAAACATTGATAAATATTAAATTAATGTGAACAAATAGCGAAAAAGGGGTGTCGAAAAACGCGGCTATTTTTCAAATTTATTTTTAAGTGGTTAAAGAATTAATTTAAAATGTCAGCTTAAATTGATGTGTCTATAAAAAATCGTATACGCTTACTGTTTATTTTGGAATTAAGAATACAATTCATTTAATTCTGTCTGTTTTAACTTTAACATATATTGTAGTTTTAATTCAACCGACAAGAATTGCTGACATCTTTTTCCTTCTATTCCACGTTTTAATCGTGCGATGACTAGGCCTAATTTCTTTTTTAAATTTCATCTTAATAAAGTAAAAGTTTTTCTAACATAATATAAATATATAGAATAGTTATAAAGAAATGCATTACAAAATGAAAGAAAATTCTTACCTTACATCCACATTCACTTTCTTCATATTTGAATTTGCCATGACCAGCGACAGATCTCATCTAAACATCGACGGAGGAATCAAAATAAACGCCATTTCTGGTAAGTAGGTTGGCTGGTTTCACGGTTGCATTCTCGAGATCCGTCTTGGAATATCCTCCGGTCGTTTTGAGGACGGTTGCAGCTGGACGGTTTCAATTGGTCCGTTCTTTAGTATTCTGCGGACATTCACAGGATAGTTTTATAGGATATGACGACTACAGGATTTTTAGGATCATTGTAGAGCGTCCGAAGGACGACTGTGGTTGTCTGGGAAGTTGTTAGGAAAAAAAAGTTCGTGATTCAGACCATTTTTAGGGGAGCTATAACAATGGGCGAAAAAGGGACCAACGTTAGTTGAGAGCAGGGCCCTAACATGAAAACATGTTTAAATGTTTTAGTATTTAGCGTTTTAGATCTCCAAATAGTCAAAATTAATCATAGGGTATGAAATAATCATTAGAATAATATTTTAATGAACTGCGAAAAAATGGGGTAAATGCTTAAAAAGGGGCCCTAGAGCTCCAATAAATATATGAGGGTGTTGGTCTAGGGGGAAGAGTCCAAGACTCAATTTTAAAATCATGCAATGAGAAGGTGAGAAAATTAGGGTGTAAAAAATGCATAGCACACAAAAAGTTCAAGGGGCCCCGGATCGGGCCCTACAGGACCGTAAGGTGCCCCAGGATTTTAACTGGAATATAGAAACTGGAGAATGACTAAATGGAAAAATGGTTCCGAAAATGAAGATCGGATTAAGAGAGGCAATTTATTAATAATTTATGGTGCAAAAGCTTCAAGGAGCCTTGTACCGAGGCCCAAGGGGGAAGGATCTTAAGTGGCATGCAGTTTGGTATAAATACACTTTTTTGTAGTTTTTAATGTAATCTGAGTACGCTAGAACTATGGTAAAGAAAATTGCAAGGAATTCGGATAATTTTTAAAGAAGATGCACCAAGTGCCCTAAGAAGACGATTTATATTCAAAATTGGTGATAGTTGAAGTCTGAAATATTTTTTTTTGTCGTTCATGTAATAGCTGGAGAACTTAAGATGTTGTTAGAAAAAAAAGCTAGTGAATCGGACTATTTTTAAGGGAGTTATAATAAAGGGCCCAAAAGGGGCCAACTGATAGTTGAGAAAAGGCCCAAACATGAAAGCATGTTACAACGTTTTAGTACTTAGCGTTTTAGATCTTCGATTAGTTGAGATTAAGCATAGGGTACGAATTAATCATTAGAAAATAATTTAAAAGAAATGTGCAATGCTTAAAAAAGGACCCTAGTTCCCCAATAAATATATGTGAGTGTTGGTCTAAGGAGAAGAGTTCAAGACTCAACTTTAAAACTACGCATTGCGACGGTGAGAAAATTAGGATGTGAAAAACGCATGACGCACAAAAAACTTTAGGGGCTCTGGACCGGGCCCTACAGGACCCTAGAAGGGCCCATGGTCTTAACTGGAATGTAGATACGGGAGTATAACTAAATGGAGAAAGCATCCCAAAAATGAAGATCGGATAAAAAGGAAGCAATTTATTAACTATTTAGTGCACTAAAACTTCAAGGGGGGCCAGTGTTTTAACTGAAATGTAAAAATGGGGTAGAAACTGAAAGGAAAATTTACCCCAAAAACGAAAAATATAGGATAGAAAAGAGGCGTGTTATTAACAATTTAGTGCACTAAAACTTCAAGGGGCCCTGTACTGGGCCCCATTCACTGTGTGCCAGGGTCTTAACTAAAACGTAGAAATGGGGCAGAAACTAAAAGGAGAATTCACCCTAAAAACGACGAAGATCGGATAGAAAAGAAGCATGTTATTAGCAATTTAGTGCAGTAAAACTTCAGGGGCCCTGTACCGGGCCCCTGGACAGGGTGCCAGAGTCTTAACTGAAATGTTGAAATGAGGTAGAAACTAAAAGTAGAATTCACCCCAAAAATGAAGTAAATCGGATAGAAAGGAAGCTTGTTATTAAAAATTTAGTGCACTAAAAGTTCAAGGGACCCTGTACTGGTCCCTTTGCAAGGGTGCCAAGGTCTTAACTGAAATGTAGAAATGGGGTAGAAACTGAAAGGAGAATTCACTCCAAAATCGAAGAAGATCCGATAGAAAAGAGGCATGCTATTAACACTTTCGTGCACTAAAACTTCAAGGGGCCCTGTACTGGGCCCCTTAACAGTGTGCCAGGGTCTTAACTGAAATGTTGAAATGTGATAGAAATTGAAAGGAGAATTTACCTCAAAAACAAAGAAGATCGGATAGAAAAGAGGCATATGTTATTAACACTTTAGTGCACTAAAACTTCAAGGGGCCATGTACTGGGCCCCTTGCAAAGGTGCCAGGGTCTTAACTGAAAAATAGAAATGGGGCAGAAACTAAAAGGATTCACACTAAAAACGAAGAAGATAGCATAGAAAAGATGCATGTTATTAACAATTTAGTGCCCTAAAACTTCAAGGGGCCCTCGCAAGGGTGCCAGGGTCTTAACTGAAATGTAGAAATGGGGCAGAAACTCAAAAGGAGAGTTATTTACAATTTAGTGCACTAAAATTTCAAGGGGCCCTGTACTGGGCCCCTTGCAAAGGTGCCAGTGTCCTAAGTGAAATGTGGGAATGGGCCAGAAACTGAAAGGATAATTCACCCCAAAAACGAAGAAGATCGGTTAGAAAAGAGGCATGTTATTAACGTTTTAGTGCATAAAAACTGAAAGAGGCCCAGGGGCCCCGGCCTTTAAAAAATTAAAATTCCGAGCCTCAGGTGTATCAGGACCTGTCTTGGGCTAATCACATTTGAATTTTCAGACTTCTGCGTGCGGTAGTTTTCGCTAGCCATCGCACACAGACACACACAGAGCGATTTATGCTTTTATCAGTATAGATTTGGTAGTCAGTATTTTGGGGCAACTTCTATAAAAAGTCCAGTCAAATGTTGTGAAAACTTAGAAAGATATAGTGAGCTGATTGAAAAGTTGTTGAAAATCCCTTATAATAAGGCTATTTTTAGGAAGCAACTCACTATATCGACCCTATCTTTGTTTTCGACCCATAATTTTCGCGACATTTGACTGGTCTTTTTATAGAAGTTGCCCCAAAATACTGACTACCAAATTATGAAATAAAAATTTTGAAATATTCCGCACGAATATGAGTGCTATGCTTACACAAATGCACACAAACGTTGAACAGGACCCAAATAGTCATTTAACGCAGTGACAAACCATTTCCAGCATTTTCTGTTGCATAGCTGATCGCAAATATTATTTTATTATTAAATTTATTATTAGCCCCCTAATTGTCGGCCCGACTAAATCTTCACCAAGAAATATGAAATCGAACATGTTCTTTTCATCCCAAAAGTTCAAGAACAATTCGACAGTAATTTTTGTAGATATTCGACAAAACGTGTGCAATTGAAAGCATCCAGTCCCTGTACCTTAACTTTCGGAGGCCAGTGTATTTTAGAAATATTTTGAGTACTAAGAAAAAAAAAAAGAGACATCCTTTAAGAAGAAGACACAGAAAACAGAAATAAAAAATATTAATAACCTGAGTAGATATTTTAAATACAAGAATGCATCAAACGCCCATAGACGTAACATTACCGAGGGGAATTATGAAACTGGGTGACGACACAGCCTTAAGTAACATTTGTATTTTTCTACAATGCATTCTGTAGAAAACTTTAATTCTTCTTTAACTATTCAGAAATTAAATAACATATATGTTGCATCTTATCAGTGTTGTTATCAGATTTATTTATGTCTGTTTGAATTCTCATCAATTCGCTTTCATAAATAAAAAGTAAAACATTAAGTGCTTGAAGAAATCGCAAATCAAAAAGAAAAAAATATTACTGATTAATGCGCAATACCAACTGCTCAGAAACGTTTTCGAAATCTCTCTTTTTTTAACTGCTTTTTCAAATCTGGAAAATATATGTGTTTAAGGAAGTTCTAGTAAAGAGCTCTCTTTGATGTCGTCGGTAACTCAGAAGAGGTTACTGTATTTTTTTTTCGAACGTGATTATGTTATATTTTCGTAGATTAAGAGGACAGTGGACATTAAAAATACAATCCTTTAATTTTCAATGAATTCATTTGAAAACTGACAGACTTGTTAATGTTAAACTCAAATAGTTATATTCAAAATTTTGTGTTAAAATAATAGAATGTTTTAATTATTCAATTTTTCAAATTTTCAAATAACGAATAATTGGTATTTTTAAAATGTCCTATGCGCATTTGTTTTACCTAAAATATGACAATATTTATTTTTTAGATACTTTTTACATATTACAATTGAAGTTGGCGCGAATTGTAAAAGTTCGCTGAGTATATAAGTAGAAAAAACATTTATAATTATGATTGCTTTTCCTAAAAAAAGTAGCTAAATATTTTCATATGCACATAAATTTCAACACTGAAATACTCCTGAAATACAACTTTTTATGCTAACATTTATTTACTATTGTATAGTGCAAATCCACTAAAAACCAACTTTTCAAAAGTTTAAAAAAAACAAAAAAAAAAAGATGAAAGTTGTGGCTAAAATATTGTGATATCAAATTTCCGAGCTTCTATTATGGTACTTATTTAACGTTTTCCATTAGAAATTTACCTTATGTAAGTCGAGTGTCTACGCATACGTTCATAGAAAGCCTTTTCTCCTTTACTAAATACAGCATCATAACGTGTTTCTGAAAATTCAAATTTTTTAAAAATATGCATGATGAGCTTGGCGGCCATCTTTCCATAATTTACACAAATTTCTATATTTTCGAGATGTTTGGTCGTTTTAACATGGTGAAGTTGTTTCCTGTATAATAAGCAGTTAAGCGGTCTTGGCGTTTCGTTGTTGGCGTTTGTTTGATTGGCAGAGTTAGCTTTTTTTCATAGCTTGGCTTGGCCGAACGACCGTCCTGCTTGATACAGTATGCATTTCAAAGATAATTCGGAATGCGCATGGAACGTTTCAAAAGTTAGAAATGTGGGAATTTCCCCCTTTTGACAAAATAGCATTTTAAGTAAAACAAACTACATAAATATATACAGTTTTTGTAAATATAAAAGCTTACATGTCTACAAAGAATCGTCAGAATTGAAAAATTCATTTTTCATCAGATAAATTTCAACCTCTAATTTCACAATTCTCCAAATAAAAGAAAATTATTTTTGTCGAATTTCGTGATTTCGAAAGTCCACTGTCACTATAAGTAACATTTGACTTTTTCTACAGTGCAATGTATAAAAAACTTTAATTTTTACTAAACAAAATAGATGTTGCTATCCAACGTACACTTTATTCACAAATTAAAGATGATATTAAATAAACACATGAATAAAATAAGTTTCGGTTTAATCTCTAAAACCATCATCAGGAGTAAAAGTTTCCAAAATACAAATCGGCAGGGAACAATCAGTATGCTACATCTTAAAAATTAAATTCAAAGGGAAAAGTTCAACGGAAACGCGTTGAACTTTTCCCAGTTAAAGGTTAGTTAGGTGAATTAGTCCTCTAGATTCGTCCGGGATGGCTCAGCTGTTAGCGCATTGGCGGCTTCGGCCAAAACATGCGTGGTTCGAATCCTGGCCCTGACTTTTCTCATCCACTTGGAAATTTGTAACTATTATGATTTATTTACCAATTGAATAACTGTGTTAAAAATTAATCTAACATATCAAACTTTGTTTGGGTTATTAAAAAAACTTTTTAAGTTCTACTTTGCGAATATGTTATACTATTTTTCGCCATGTTCTTAAATCAAAGTTGTCAAATAAGGAACCACCGACAATAACCTGTCTGCACCCTGTATACTTGTTAATCATTTAGGAAAGTTTTTTTTTTTTTTTTTTTTTACCAATGACAGCTTTCACATCAATCAGTTATAATCGCAATAAAACCCATTACAGTCTTTTTTTTTTCTTTATAATATTTCATCAAAATATTACGGATACCTCAGATAGTTTTATTTTATTTAACTTTTTTTAAAACTATGATTGATGTTATTAATATGATTAATTTTTTTTTATCTATTCTAAATTTGAATAAAGTCACGGGCCCAAAAAGTAAATAAAAAAAAGTTTAATCCACAGTCATCCTAAATTGTTAACCCGTAGAGGACTCCATACTTCGATTCAGTAATCGCGGTATTCCACACTAGTGTGATTAGGGATTTCGTAACATCAACTGTATATAACTTTGTTGGCAATATAGTGATAATGAAATATAGCCATGATTCCTATACAGAATTCAATACAAAATCAAACTGTGATATTTATTCTTATTAAAAATTTCATTTTGTTAATGAAAAATGTAAATTAAACTTTTTCAATTTTGGTCGATACGAATCCGTATGTGCAGATCACGAATTAAAAAGAATTAAGAAATAACCGCATAGTTTATATCTTAAGGGGCTTACTACCTTATGGGTTTGAAAATTTTAAAAAATCCATTAAAAAAATATCTAATAATATAATATGGCTAAAATTTTTTCACAAAGTTTCAAGTCAATCGGAGTAAAAGTCTAGGAGACAGAGAGCCTTTGGAAATTCCCAGGTTTGGAAAAAAACCGGATTTAAAAGAAAAAAAAACCCAGCCCGGTCGGATAGCTGGACGTGACGTGTACCCGGGAAGCTACCCACTACAACCCTGGAAATTCCCCTCATTAGGCTTGACCGGCCCGAAGCGACGCAGGTATATGGAGGCAGCTGGCTAGCTATTGTTTGTCTGCCTCTCTCGCTCGCTTTTCTCACTTTCTAAGGGTCACAGATTTTAAATATTTTAGTTTAACCCCTTGGGTAAAGATTTATTTGAAAAAATTCTTGCGTTTGGAAAGGATTTAATTTGCTGATGAGAATCCCGAAATAAACTCTGGATAGTACGTAAGATGCAAAAGAAGGACCCGCTCATGAATTGGAGTCCGGCATGGATATAAAACTTGGCCGAAATAGCCACGAGTACGCACGGAAAGAGGATGAACATCGCATACTCATAGCTGAGAAAAAATGTTGAGACAGGGACTCGAGTAGCAAGAATTCGTCTAAGGCAGGAGCAAAAGATTTCCTCTAAGGCAGGATCAAAAGAATTCGTCGCAGCAAAAGAAATTGTCAGGTTACTATTTACCGAGAGATGGCGAAACTATTCAAGCAAAAAACAAACTGCTTATGTCGTATTGCAAAATTGTAAATTTTAAAATAATATTCAGAGTTGCAAATTAAAATATTTAAAATAATTCTTTTCTGATATAATAACTTAAAATAATTTTTCTTTATCTTAAAATGTATTCTTAATATTTAAAATAGTTTTTGTAAATTAATTTGTATTTTTATATTTTACCTATTTAACTGTATGTATATTATTATATATTTTCACTGTAACTGTACCTGCAGTCAGTCATGTTGTTGATATGAATAAAGTTGGCTTGCTCATGTCTCTCGCTCGAGTACGTGTTTAAAACTGCCAAATTGCAGTATATTTCTCATAATATTCCTTTATATTATTCGATGTAAAAATGTAAATTTAATAGGGAAGATAGTATTACCGCTGTCCATCGTAACATAACTGGTTTTAAACAGATAAATATGTATCTTGTTAGCTGCACGTGGTAGAGTAGCAGCAACAAGGTCTCAGGCAGGAGCAAATGGACTCTCTGGGACTTTGGACAAAATTCCCTGGATATTGCAACAGCAGCAGGATCTTTGATTTATGCTACTGGAATCGACGATTCTGGTAAATTAAAAAAAAAAAAGAATCTTTGCTTTATTCCCACTTAAAACTTTAATAACTTTTTTCTAAAAATACTATTTTTAAAGTCGGTGGACACGATTTCTCAAAACTAAGGCACCGATCTTATCGAAATTTTACACACTTCTTCAAAATAGGATTGACTAGTGATTGAACGAAGGTTTTTTTTTGTTTTTTCGATTACAACTAATTTTACAAGGTTATACATAGTGTAAATCGTACAAAAAATTGCACTGTTTTGCATACAACTCTGCCAAAAATTCAAATTTCAGTTTTTAATTAAATACTTCTTTCAATCACGAGCTATACTTATCTACTAACAGAAAAAATATTGTTTTTTTAATTTCAGACAAAGCTATCATGAGTTATCCTGACGACCACAAGGATACTTGAATGAAAATTTTATAAAATATTGTTTAAATGTTGCTGTTTTATATGCTTAAAATTTTGAATAAAATAATTATTTATATATATTTTTTTAAATAGAGAAAATATGCTTTTTTTAAACCTTCGACAGCCATGTAACCCCTTAACCCTTTATGTCCCAAATAATGAATTTATGGAAATTTCATCTTCTAAAGCTTTTTTCTTGAATTTTTGAAACTGCATTAGAAGATTTACACAACCACTGGACACATTTAAGAAGGATTTCGCCAATTAAAATTAATTAATTAAATTTGAATTTATAGGGATTTTCTGCAATATTTTGAAATCCACCCAAATCTTTTATTTAAACTATTTTTTTTAGTATTTTGTAGAATTAGAAAATGTACTAATATAATGTTCTTACAATAGAAATATTTCCGAACGGAAACTTTTCCCTCACAATCTTTCAACGTTAAAAAGATGAAAAGATACAAACGCAAAATAAATCTACCTTTTAAAAATAATTTTGTTTTGTGCAAATAATAATGATTTTGGAACAAGATAAAGTAAAGTATCTATAACTCATTCAAATTGTACTAATCGATGTACTAAATGAATTTTATAACAAGTTATTTTAAGGGCATTTTAAAGTACCGTCGGGGCATAAAGGGTGGAAAAGAGGAAGTCGTTAAAAGCAAACAGTTACGACAATGCATAGAGACAAAAAGCGAAATTTTTATTGCCAACTATTTAATAAGGAATATTGAGTACATATAATCAGTTAACAACAATAAAGAAAAATTTGTTGATTTTTATATAGATGTTTCTAAAACAATGAAAGTTATTTCACAACGGTTTTGAAAGAGAGATGTATTATATATTTCTTCGGAATATGGAGAGTATTCATGAGAGGGTTGTTTAACAGTAGTCTCCACTTTCATGACAACGATCATGCCCAAGTGCAACTGTCAGTATGGTTTTCACTTCCTTAACGTCAGTTTTTGCTTTAAAGGTGAAGGCATCCAAAAGCTGGAAGAGAAAAACGATACATTTAATAACAGGAATGAAAAATTATAGCACTTTAATAAGAGGTATTTAATACAATTTAAACAGAGTGTTACAGATTTAGGATTAGTGCCAAAAAGTTTTATCTTCAAAGTTAATATTTTCAGGAAAAAGCGAAAATCCGTTTGCAATCAGATTCATAATGATGACTCATTTCATATTTAGAACAAGTAAAACGACGACTAATCAATTACCAATTCGTAAGTGCTTTTGAGTAGAGGTCGACCGAAATTTCAGTTTCGTTTTCGTTATCAGCCCAAAATCTGAGTTTCGTCGAAAATTCGTTTTCAACGAAAATTCGGCCGGACCGAAAATATCTGTATTCCAAAAATCTCGTTTCTTCGATCGGAAATTTTAAAAATTACTCCTTGATTTGAGCTGTATGGGCTCAAATGAGCCACTCATTATTTATTGCTCTGAACTTCACTGTTTATAATTATCAGTCATGTTGGATTCAAGGCGTAAGCGCAAATTATAAAGCAAGAAATACATATATGACTAAAATTTAAAGACACTTTTCACGTGCTTATTAAAAGCTGCAGACTTTACAGTAATAGAAAATTTTTAGTTTAAAATTGCAGAAGTGTTTAGAATGCTATTTGAGAAAGTTCTAGTTTAGCAGAAGATCATTTATAAAAATCATTATAAAAGATAAATTGACGTATGTATACCTAACACATTTTTTAACTAGATCAAATTCGTATAATTAGAAAAACATTCTGTGTCGTAGATAAATTAATTACATCTTGTTTTATATGAAAATAAAAATTTTTGGTCAGAGGCAGAGAGCCAACTTGGGCCACACGTAAAATTACACATATAATTTATTAATGATTCTGTATATTTATGTATGTATTAATTATTTAAAAAATTGTTTTGAACATTTTCGTTTTCATTTTCGGCTGAAAATAGGAAGATTACCGAAATTCGGTTTCTGTTTCAGCGTTAAAAACCTTTTTCGGTCAATCCTTTCGTTTGAGTATCAAGTTACATTATTACCATGCTGTAATTAGATATGATACTATTGCAACCTTTTTGCATAAAATATTATGTATGATATTAAAAAGAAGGTTAGATTTAGGCTATATTGGACAAGAACCAAGAATTAGATAATAATTGTCCATTACAATTTATTTAACAAGGATTAATGCTTTTGAAGCAGGATAACATAAACAACTTATAACTCATTCTAAATTGTGTTATTGCCAATCGATGTGTTTAATTAATTTTATAACAATTATTTTTAATGGTACAAAAAACAATCACTGTCGAGGCACAAAGGATTTAATCGCTATGAAAGATTAACGAAAACAAATTTCCTTATTGAAGGAAGACACCCTTTTTCTTTTTCTATACTTAAGATTCTTATGAAGTCTTTGGCAAA
The DNA here is from genome assembly GCA_963932465.1 of Maratus speciosus. Lineage (NCBI taxonomy): Eukaryota > Metazoa > Arthropoda > Arachnida > Araneae > Salticidae > Maratus > Maratus speciosus. The sequence continues at coordinate 188,265,838 of OZ010799.1, forward strand.
AAAATCGTGATTATTACGGAAAATATATAAAACTAGTCGGATGTGCCAATCTCAAAATTTTTTTTCTATCTCATAGATGTTAATACTTCAAAAAGCGTAATATTTTTTATTTATTATGCATCTTAGAAACAAAAAATTTTGCTTATTACAAATATGCAAATTAAACCTAGATTGGAGAATTGGTTGATTCAATATGATTTTTTTTCAACAGCTACTTCGCCTGTATCGAAAATCAAAAAATATTCTTTATCAGAGCCTCATCTTTCGGTCGATTTTCTCCAAGATTTTATACAAACCTCGCCCTATTACATTACATCTAAATATAAAATAACGTAGAAAAGTATTAATAGTCACTTAAATGGCAAAACATCGAGAAAAACGCACAAAAAATCTCTTTCACAGCTCTCAACTTAAGGTGCAATATTGCGATTTTCAAATAGGATCTCACATCTATAGTCATAAAGATATATATAAAGTTGGGTTCAATTCTATGCATAACTTCATACACTTTCCGATGATGCAAAAAAAAAATCGCACAAAAATCACTATCACAGAGGTCCCTTCAGGAGGAATATCCTCAATTTCATATGGACATGACGGTCAAAGTCAAAAACATATATATGAAGCGTGGTTCAATTCTATGCATAACTTGGTATACTTTCCGATGATACAATAAGGAAAAAGCATAAATATCGCTATCACAGCGGCCTGTTCCGGCGGTGTATCCTCAATTTCAACTGTGACCTGCAGGTCATAACCAAAAACATATATATGTATGAAGTTTGGATCAATTCTATGCATAACTTTATACTCTTTCCGATGGTACAAAAGAAAAATCGTTATCACAGAATCTCCTTCCGGAGGAATATTCCCAATTTCAACTGGGACCTGACGGCCTTAGTCAAAAACATATGCAAAAAAATTTATTCAATTCTATGAATAACTTCATACACTTTTGGACGATACAAAGAAGGCACACCGGCTGACAAACATTTCTCAAAAACGTGTTTCTCAAGATCTCTGACCCTTAAAACGTGAAAATCCGTCGAAATCAAGAAAACGATAAAAATTTCGATTGCAATACTTTCTTCTATTATAGACAAAAGGAATTAAAAATAGTAATTTTGGACATTGGCCTTATTTTTACTAAGGTACAGAATTTGTTTCATAAGAAAATTCTTACTCAAAACTCGGGCAAGCTGCGTAATTTTTAAGTTCTTTGAAGAATAAAATCAGACTTACCTTTTTAAGAGTAGTTTTTGAAATCGGTAGGTTTGCACAGTACAGTTCCTCTTCCACAATATTGCGAGATCGATAATGATTACCTAAATTCAGTGTTTTGGGATAAGGAAAGACTGGTGAACCATAGTTACGCAGGATTTGGTCTTTTAATTCTTGCAGTAAAAGCATCCGTTCGTTGCTAGAAGGTAAAAAAAAAAGTATATGTATTACTAATTTTGTTAAATTCTTAGATTTTACTACATTTTTAATTAGGGAGACAATAATATTAAATACAGGGTGATTCTAAACACATGGTACAAACTTTAATAATCGATAGAGGACACCATAACAGTCATTTATTGTATAGGAATATATGGGTGCAAGTGACGAAATGAGGAACAAACGCAGGAAAGAGACTCATAATGAATTTTTATTAACAGCGTCATTGACAAGTGCTATGTTTACAATAAGATTACTAAATTGTGCTAACCAGTGGTAATATATGTCTGGTCGGTGGGGCAACTGGCGTACCGATTCAAAGATGCCAGGTATTTCCCTCACACGTGCCGCAGCAACGAATATTCATGCCACAAGATCGTCAACAGAGGCAACTGAGTTACAGCATCTAGAATACATAGAGTGGAAATCTGCTATCCAAACAGCACTAAAAAGTTGTATCCCTTAAATGTGCAATGATGCTGAAATCCAGGGAACCGATTTGCAACGACATCTGTGATATATTTTCAAATTTCAAAGTAAACATCGTATTATTACAGAGTCCAGACCAAATCGTTTTAGAGTTTTAGAAAATATCCTGCAGATGTCGCTGTGGTTGACTCATTGGATTTCAGCAGCGTTTGATATTTAAGGGATCCAATATTTTAGGACTTTTTTAAGTATTCCTGGGACAGTCGATTTCCATGCTATATATACTAGACGCTGTAACTGAGTCGCATAAACAAAACTCTTCAGATGTCCTCATAAGTAATCCAGTGTCTATATAAAACGGGGGTTCGGGGGCGGGGGGGTTCCAAGGGACTGGTCTAGCATGTCATGGCAAGCAGTTGATCGTATATTTCGGAAGGAGAAGCAGAACTACTCCAAGCTGTTCCGATTGCCATTCGTCTGCGACTGTGGTGTCAACTTGATAAGGTTCTAGCCCATTTTATAACTGTTATGCACAATTACCTGGATGCCCCTTTTGGGGCGCGATGGATTGGAGGTGCGCGTTATGGGATTCCAGCAGGATCTCGTTGCTTGAAAGTCCGTTGCTGCTGCACGCGTGCGTGAAAGACCTGACATCTTTGATTTTGTTACGCCAATTACCACATCGACGCTTCCAGGCGTGTATTACTGTTAGTTAGCGCAATTTTGAACACTTATTGTAAACATGGCACCTGTCAATAACGCTGTCAATACACATTCCTTTCATGTATCTTTCCTGTGTTTTGTGCTTCAGCGCGTCACATGCGCCCATACATTTCTATGCAATAAAGATTATTAATGTCCTCTATCAAACCTTAAAGTTTGTACCATGAATTTGGAATCGCCCTGTATATGTACAGTGAAACGACTACAACGACAAATCAGTTTAACACTTTATCTACTGACGGTACTTATAAGTACCACTCACTTTAAAATTTCATCCCATAGTGAATATTATTAATATTCTAATGGTACTTCGCAAAAATACCTTTTAACTCCACTTTATCAGGGTGCATGCCAGCAATAGTTCTAGATTCGTTATTTATGCGAGGAAGGAGGCTATCTTTGAAACAGTCGAAGTGTTTTGTTCGGACACTTTGTAAAAATTGTCAATCTTGTCTTTTTATTTCTGCAAACATAGTAAAGGACATAAGATAAGTGTTGGATTTTCTTTATGTGCTCATTATGATCTTAGAATACAATTTGACTAGATATTTTAAGTGAGTGGTGTATGTATTTGATTTAACAGTTGAATTACTCGGCGGTACTTATAAGTACCGCCAGTGCACTGGGAGTTGACGAAAAACTTCATATTTACTTTTAGCCTGTGTATTTATCCATCTTTTTATCTGCTTTATAATGTAATTACTAAATTGTAGTGTAGTAATGTTTTTCCTGAAATATCTTTTCTGTTTCATTATTATTTTTTATAGGAAAACCAAAAAGTTGTAGCACCGTCTCTTTTTTGCTAAGCTAGAAATGACATATGTAAATTCATATATTGCATATGTGGAGATGCGAGAGAACATGTTGTCTCTGGAATATAGGCGTCGCATAAGTAAAGGACCGGGCGTACCGCAGCTGAGTGGTTAAGCCACCACCGCTAATCGCTTGAGAGCGCAGGTGGGCTGCGGATTTAACTCTCGCTAGTTCCGCTGCACTCTCTTTGTGGAGATTCCAGATGTAATTCTCTAGTGTTGTAAATTTTCTTGTGCTATCTTGTCTTTATATATTGACGACGATAAGCGGGCCCCTGATGTCGAGTACACAAGTCAGAGGCATGTGTTCAATAAATAAATAAATACATAAACTAAAGGACTGCTAACAAGATTGAAACAGAAAAAAAAAATTAATGCCATCAAAATTTAATTTTTACACATTTTTCATGTGTAAAATAAAATTATGTCAATTTAATATTTTTTTATTGCTAACTTATGGGTGTCTTCTGGTTATTTAGTATTTTTAAGAGTTTAAACTTTATTTGAAATATCATGTGGGTTTTTCTATTACGAGAAAATTTTAGGCATAGTGTACTGACGGTACTTAAAAGTACCACTTTAATTAATTAGCTCTAACGACTTAAATTTGCGGAATTAAATAAAGTTAGCCTGTTTACAGCGATAACATAAATCTCTGAATTGTTTATTTTACGGGCAAAATCCGTTAAAGTAACAGAAAGTTCGTAATAAATACAGATTTTTTCTTAAATTAAATAGCTTTTTACTGTAATTCTGGCTGACAGTACTTTTTCTGTAAAGTAAACAGGTGTTTGTATTGTGTACAGAGAAACATACAATTTATTCATTTTATTTTGTCCTGCGGAGCAAATTTGTAAATAATGCTTTACAAAATTCAATCTAGCTCTCGGAAAATCATGAAAGATTCCACCTAAATATTTGTCTGGACGCTTAACATTCAATTATATTTTAAGTATTGGCATCTGGATGACATTTTTTTTCTGTAAATTGAACAGCTTTTTTTACAGCGTAGTTCGATGACTATTTTCTGTTTTCAATATGAAATGAGGAAGTAATATTTTATAAATGTTATGCGAAATTAACTATTACTGTTAAATTTTAATAAATATGTTTGAAATCATTTTCTTACCTTTTATTTAACATTTTTTCCACTCTAAATAATGTATTAAGGCTCCGTGGGGACCGTGCTACACAAGTGCGCAGTCTACACGACTTTAAAACTTATTTTTTTAAAGCGATTACTACTTTTTGAAAAAGTTATGATATTTAAAATTTAATACGGTCCTTGAGTCCCCTTTATTATGATAATATATAAAATTTCTGTCACGAATACACGCGTATCCAATATTTCTAGTAGCTTAATAAATCACGAAGAAAGATGTAGTATGTTAAAACAACTTACTATGATGGCTTCACAAATCCCTTCAAAAAGTCTGACAATTCTTCCTGCTCCTTCGGATCAACATCTGAAAATATTAAATGATTGTATTTTAAATGATCAATTTGTAAATTTATGAAAATTAAATAAATTCTGCATAGTTGCGCTATTAATTTTCAGATTAATAGCGCAATATATATAATACTAATATTATATATAATACTAATAATGCATTATATATAATACTAATCCTTTTTCTAAATTGTTTTATTTATTTATTTACTTATTTATTTATTTTTTAGCATTTTTCCCTTTAAAGAGTTAAAAAGGTATCATAAAATAGTCAAATAAAAGAATTAGTTCAAAAGGTTGAAATCCCCTTAAATTTAAAAATGTAAGCAACTCAGACTCAGCATTTAGTATGATTTTTTAACTAGTTAACGAAAGCTGCCAGATTAAATTTTCAGTTTCCGTTTCTTTACTTAAGGGAACAGTTTACCTTTTCAACAATTTTGTTTATTTTTTAAAATATGGTTCAAATGGTGAACTCGCTACATTTCAATGTTCAACTAAAAATACATTTTGAAAAAAAAAATAATTGCATGTTTAATTAAAATTTAAAAAGAAATTATACAAATTTGATTTTTTTAAAAACCCTACTACTTTTTTAAACATTGATATTTTTGCCCATTTTTTTTTAAAGGTTTTCAAATGTGTATTACACAAGACTGCGCATGGATTTTCAGATACATCAAATATTATATTTAATGTAAATTTTTTACTGATATATATAGTATAAAATGATGAAATCTAACACATCTTCATACATATATATTTTAATAACAAAAAACCTGGAGGCTAATTCCATGCGCAGATTTATCACTTATATAATAAAGAACATGTACAAAAAATTTTAAATCTCTATCTCAAATAAAAAAAAGCCGTAGCATTTTTAAAACATGAAAGTGAAGAAAATGTGAACATGGAGAAAAAGCCATTTAACGTTTTAATTTGCGTGGGTAACTGCGCTGAGCGCATTAACAAAATTTACAATGTATCGCGATGTAATTGCCGTATGGATAAAAATGAGGCTCCAGAATATTCACAATTAAACAGGCTTTCACTTAATATTAAAAAAGAAAAATCGATTTTTTGACCAATTTTAAGGTAAACAGTAGTTCCCTTAAATTTCTACTGAAGAATAATCATCATAATAATCCATCGAAAAGTGAGGTTCTCACATTTATCAGGAACCTAAAACTCGAAATTCAGTTAGATGTCCAAGTTTCCCATATAAAGTTTCTTTGGAGAGTCATCCATAAATTACTTCAGAATTCGAGTGTAGTGGATGGAGGCCACATAGTATCACACAGTTTGGCAAGGGGTGGGTGGGAGGTTAACACGTTGTGACGGCATCTCATGTGAAATATAAAAACAGGTGAGCATTGTTTGTAAGCAAGGCCTGATTATTTCAAAGGTAAAAGGGGGGCTTCCAAAAATGACCACGCAAAACTAAAAATAAAATATTTTTTTCTAAAAATTAATAAAAATTATGGCTATAAAGACGTTATGGGGTTCTTAATTGAATCTTTGCCCAAAATTAGTTGTAAATAATTGTTGAAAAAATGTGATGTCACAACGCCGATTGATTATTATTTTTATATCAAATAATACTGAAAAGAAGTAGTTAATATTTAAAAGTATTTAATAATAGCTTTTTGTTACATAATGCATTCAACAGTAATAACGTCTTCTTGCACTTGCCCTTCATTAATGTGTGTGTGTAGGTGGGGGGGAGAGGCAGGCAGAACTTTTTATCAGCAAAACAGATGGACAATCTTTTTTCTCTTTTCTTTACTAGTAAAGAAAGCAAATATCATTTCAAATATAGGTCGCACATGGTTTCTCGAATAGTGGCTTATATATGCATACACAAATGACAGAATAATAATAATGCCAAATGTTGGGGTATTCCATATTTTTGGAATGAAGTAATTTTATAATCATTTAATGATTTTAATAATAACTTTGTATTTTCATAAAATAAATAACAGACTAAAGAAAGGCAACAGACTTTTATGATGTAAAAAACACGTTACAAATAAAAAGAGACAATTTTTGGATAAAAAATGATAACGATATCAAAAGCAAATCACCCGTCCCCCAAGGGATATCTTGCGATATCATGTGCCAGACGCCCCCCCCCCTCTCCACCCTAAAGTAATAACGTTATTTATGCACAGCACCAAACATATCAATAACAATTCTTTCTTACCTGGATACATTTCCGGATGGTCTTTCATAAACTGGAAAACAGCGAGATCTGCATCTTTGATTAGAAAAACACTACCTCCAGCACGTATTTTAGCTCCAATGTAGAAGTCTGATGGCTCGTAATATATTGGTTTAGCCCCTTTTGCCAACGATGGAGTGAGTTCCGGAATTTTTCCAAGATCTTTTCTTAAACGGCGGCGTCCTAGGAACGTTCCTCCTGCATGGCCGGAATTTTTCACACGTTCTTCGTGAATTTTTACGGTGTCATCTTCCATGAAATATGAAATAATGAAAACTCGATCATGTTCAGTTTCACGAGGAGTATCCTGTGGTGAAAAAAAAGGGGGGACATAATTAAAATAGTCATAATGATGGAATTTAGTAATTTTGTATAGATATTTTTATAATTTATGGGATCACTGATAAAGAAAGAATAATATAGTCACGTGTCTCGAAGTTATTTTCAAATAGGGTACACTTTATAATTATGAGTATTCTAGACACCGCTTTTATAGTATTTTTATGCTCTTTTATTACTCTGACATTTTCAACTATAGTGTGCGATACTCTTTTATTGCAATTATAAGAGGTCCACAAGGGCAGGTATTCAGAACAACTAGTGGTCCGTGAGCTGCAGTTTTAGAGACTCTCCTATAAAACATGAACAAAACATCGCGATAAAAAAAAGAATATTTCACTAAAATTGAAAGATTTTTATACCTCTTCGTTCAGTAAAAATCCAGGAACAATACCAAAAGTAACTACGAGGGTTATTCGAAAACTAGTGTACGAAACGCTGTAACTAATCGAATATCGCCCGAACATTGAAACGCACATGCGTACCGACCCCCGGTATGCCTTGCTCGTCCAACGACGCTATTTATATTGGTATTGTTGCAGTGAACTATTTACAGTGTCAGTTCGAAATGTTTGAAACAAGTGATCAACTCGCGGAGTATGAAATACGATTAATGATTCGGTTTTTGACAGCAAACAACGTTTCAGTAGAGGAAATTCATCGACAGATAAGCGGCGTAGCCTTCTGGCGTCTGGAGTTTTGTTGCTGCATGACAATGCCAGACCTCCATCATTCTGCCATTCACACACAAAATCTGATCAGATATTTTGGATGGGAACAGATTGACCACCCACTGTACGGTCCAGACTTGGCGCCGAGCGATTTTTAATTGGTACGCTACCTGCAAAAGTTTCTCAGTGGAAGCGTTTCGCTACAGATAAAGAGGTGAAAGTAGCAGTTAAAGACTGGTTATCATCACAGACAGCAGACATCTATGACTTAGGCATACAAAAGCTTGTAGAACGTTATGACAAATGTTTAAACAAATATGGAAACTATGTGAAAAAATGGAGAAATACGTAAGGAATTAAGTAAAAAGTTTTTTGAAAAAATCTGTGATGGTGTATGTTTTATAAGAAATCAAACCTTAGTTTCCGAATAAGCCGCAATCATTAAAACTTTCAATAAAACAACAACAACAACAAATATATATATATATGTGTGTGTGTGTGTATGAAAGGAAAGTCGAACCCCTTTTTAAAATTTAAATTTAAAATTAAAATTCAAAAGTTTAAAATTTTAAAGTCTCAACTAATATTTTTTTTTTACTTTAATTCTGAAGCTTAACAGCATTTTGCCCCTGTGAACTTTATTTTCCCGCAATACATCTTATTACTTTCAAAGATCACTTTAGGACGATTCTTAAGAGTGAAACTGCTAATCTAAACGTATTTTGCAGGCATCTGTGGGTAGGGCTGATAAGTCACAGTCCCTGGGAATTGTGCGGGCCTTGACCACAGATCAATCAAAACTTAATAAACCGATTAAAATAAATGTTCCTCCTAAAGTAACAATTCTGCCCTCTGTTGGAAAATATTAGAGTCTTCACGATGTTACCCCAAACACGCATGAAAAACTGGGATTTTTGCAGATTTGAGATGCCTGCTAAACTTACGCCAATGTTACCTCCCAAAAATCTACTCCATTGGCTCCGGGACCGGCGATCTACTCGCGAATCAGATGTATGATGAGCGGTCTAATAAATCAGTTCGATTCGCATAAAGGTTCCCGAGTCACTTTCTTACCCATCATCTATGACAATCCCACTAGAATCCTTACATACACATATTGATCAACAAACTCCAATTAGAATTAATAATCTGTGGGAGGTATATAACTGTAAGCATAGTAAGCAAAGAATAATGGTGGTACAGAAACTCTTCAAAGTTCATGTAAAACAGTCCTTCCGGCCAGTGCCGGGAGGAAGAGATAGCTTTCATATTCCTTATTTTAAAAAAAGCCAACTTATATCATTAAAACACACGAAGCTCAATTTAGTGGAAACCGAATATAGGAGATTCAATACTAATTTTTATCAATATAATGAATGAGAATTTCGCGAAATTAGTCAGCTTTATCCAAGCTGCTTTTCTGTAAAGTAACTTATATTTGGCTGCCAAATTCGGCGATTTCTTAAAGTGCCTGCCATTTTAAGCCAACATGGTGGATGAGGCTAACCAGTGAACTTGGTCGAGACCTTAGTAATTGCTGTGCACATGCTCACTCACATCGGAATCGGTTGATATATACGAGTGCTGTCGCATGCAAAAAATCAGATTTTTCAAAATGCCACCCACAATAGAAATTGAAACTGCTATATCTGAGCCATTTTTTAAGGTAAAGACAAACAAAAAATGCTCCTGAATCCTTACATCAAGGTCAAATACTTAAGAAAGAAACCTTTTTCAATTTCTAATTTTTTTGCACCTCACTTTAAATATATATATATATTTTTTTTTAATTTAATGGCCGCCATTTTGAAACAAGATGGCTGATGAATCTGGCCAGCGAACTTGGTCGAGGTATTGATGTATACTATCCACATGCCTTCTTACATCGAAATATTCGAATACGTGTGTTATCGCGTGACAAATACAAGATCGTTTCAAAATGTTAGCCATGCGAGAAATTCAAAGTGCTATAATTCAACCATTTTTTAAGATCTAAACAAAAGAACAAATTTTCAGAAACAAAAACTAATCCGGAATCTTTGTATCAAGGCCAAACACATAAAAAAAATCTTTTTCATTTTGCAATTTTTTAATACCTCATTTGAAATTTTAAATTTAATTTTTTTTAATGGCAACCCTTTTGAAACAAGATGGCGAATGAAGCTGGCCAACGAACTCGGTCGAGACTTTGGTATGTACTATGTACAGACCAACTTACATCCAAATCGGTTCATAAATACGCCTGTTATCGCGTGACAAAAATCAGGTAGTTTTAAAATGTCAGCCACAATAGAAATTCAAAATGCTATTACTCAGCCATTTTTTTAGATATAGACAAAACAAAAACTGTTCCGGAATCTTTGTATTAAGTTCAAACACATACGAAAAAAATCTTTTTCATTTTCCAATTTTTTGGTATCTCATTTTAATTTTTTAATTTTTTTAAATGTCCGCCATTTTGAAATAAGATGGCGGATGAAGCTGGCCAACGATCTCGGTCGAGACATTGGTATGTACTATGTACACACCGAATTACATCGAAATCGGTTCATAATTACGAGAGTTACAGTGTGACATAGGTCAGATATATATATATATATATATATCAATTTTGAATGGAGGGTGGTTTCGGGGTCTGGTGGTCATGATCGATGAAAATATACCAAAATTTTTTGAAATCGCTTTCCTCCGAACGGCTGCAATAAATAGCTTTTTGTAATGAAAGCTACCTAAAATCAAAGATTCGCCCAAAAATTGGGTAACGAATTGTGATTTTATATGTAAATCTCACAGTAACCGAAATAAATCTCAGCAGCTTGATCAGGGACCCAACGTTTGCCTCTCGGACTCTGGTTGAGAATCGGGAGGAAAGTGCATGTGGTCTAACCCTCGAGATTGCACTAACACTCTAAAGCGAAAGCTGAGTTCCAGTGGTGGCCATCGCTGTCAATGCTATAATAACTGTAGTTTCAATTGCAATTTTACTTTGTTTTAGAAAATTTATTTTAAGATGTACGCGTTACTTTAAAAGAAAAATTACAAAATGGCCACTTTTCCCAAAAAGGTGGGGCAAAGTTTTCAGCATAGGTAAATGAACAAATCACATTCATCCAGGATGCATATTTAATCAGCACAAGCTAAAGTTAAAACGCATTGAGAATAAGTATTTTGTTTTGTAATATTTAAAGTATTAAATCATTATAAAATAAAATAAACAGTAATGAGTATCAATATGATGAATGGAGAAATACAAGTTCCGCCAGCATACATACAGACTGCAAATGTCAAGAGTAAGCCTTTACATGAAGAAGTTATTGCTCCGACCTGTCCCCTTTCGGGAAGAGTTCCGTACTGATTGGCGCGATTGGCGAAAGAATCCAAAATGGCGCCAAAAAAATTTTAGCATCATATAAAATTTTTCAAGAGTTTCGTGCTGGTTGGCGCGATTGGCGAAAGAATCCAAAGTGGCGCCAAAAAACCATTTTAGCTAATTAAAAAAATTTTCAAGATGGCGGAAAAACATCGTCTTTAAATATTTATAAATATATATATATATATAATAAATATTATATATGTCACATGTTAAAAAAATGCGATTTTTATACATATAGTTTTATTTTTATGCATATATATTACATATAGAGATATACATTATACATACATAATATACACATACACACCTATAAATAAATAATATGTACTTATATATAATTTTATATATTTATTATAGTTATTATATATGTCAAATTAAAGCAAAAGCTATAAATTTCTCCGAAAAAAAATATGCTTAATGCAAAAAATTACTCAAAAAACATATGAATAATGTCCATTCCAGAAAAAAAGCAACCACATCGATTCATTTAATGCCAAAAAAAGCTCGCCAAAAAAGCCAGCACAGGATATGGAACTCTATTTTCAAAGAAAATACTTTTGAGTAGTATTTTGTTATGAACAAGGATTAAAAAATCTTTCCAAGCTAAGTAACCATCTGGCCATTTTGTCCGATCACTTTGTGGCCACTTTGCCCGGAATGACGCCATTAGAAAAACTGTGGCCTAGCATCTAATCTACATGACTTAGCGGTTTCAAAGACACATCATTTGAAAGGTTATTTCATACTGATCAAACAGCACAAAAACAAATAATTATAACACTACATATTATTTTGCTGTAATCAAGAAATTGTACCACTTGCCTAAAATCAAAAATGCGAAAAAACAATTATTTGAGTTGAAAACTAGAAAAATGTAACCTTTCCGCTTCAAAATCGGGGACAATATTACCAATATCTGTAACAACTGTTTCGCCCAGTTCCAGCTTGGCAGAAGCACTATACAGCGGAATAAACTCAAATGGCGTCTTTGCCCTTCTTGACTTACCCTTGACTCACTTGACTTACCCTTCCTTCCCCTATTATTTTACACTATTTGTTAACCCTTTATGTACTGAATTATGAATTCATGAAAATTTTATCTTATAAAGCATCTTTCGGGAATTGTTTAAACTACATTAGAAGATTTACATAATCATTTAATAAATTTTAGAAGGATTGAAGGATTTAGAAGGATTCATTAAATTTGAATTTATAGGTATTTTGTGGAATATTTATAACCCCACTCAAATCTTTTATTTTAAATATTTTTCTTAGTATTTTGTAGCATTAGGAAATGTGCAAATATAATGTTCTTACAATAGAAATATTTCCAAATTGAAAAATTCACCCCCCCCCCCCAAACGCCAAGAAAGCTGAAAATATGCAAAGGCAAAAGAAATCATCCTTTCAAAAATATTTTTGTTTTGTGTAACCCATAATGCTTTTGGAACAAGGTAAAGTAAGGCATTTATAACTCATTCTAAACTGTATTACTACTAATCCCTGTATTAAATGAATTTTATAACAAGTTGTTTTAATGGTACTTTAAAGTATCGTCAGTAGATAAAGGGTTAAAATTGTATCTTTTCTAGGTAAAATTTAATCTTTGAATAGATTTGGTGGGACATACTTAAAATTGTCAGAAGAATGGAATTAAGAAAGTTTTTGAGACATCATCATGATTTATAAGATCTCTAACAAAAGAAGAACACGGTTTGAACGAAACATCACGGTAAAAAGTACAGATTGTATCACATAAATGTGCACACATTTCATCTTCCTATACTTTAGAAATTCTTTTCCTTTCCACATTAAATTTTACATTCGGTAAAGTTTTTAAGAATATCATTGAAGATGCAGCTTTGCTAACTTATAAGAGTTAGACCAATATCCAGTCCCCAGGCTGTATATCGTCCATGTAGCTCAGTGGTAGAGCATTGACGCGCAATGTTAATGACACTAGGTCGAATCCAGGCATGGACAATTTTTTACTCTGTTCGCTTCACGCCTTATATAGCGAAAATTCAGCAGTTATAAATCAGTTAGTAGTTCCGATTAATATTTATAAATGATAACAATTACATTTTTAACTTAAAGACATTCAAATTTAATGAAACATAAAAATTAAAATTGCGCGATTCAATAGAAGGAAATAAACACCTTTTTTAACAACTACAACAATTAGTGAGAGTTTTTGAGACATTCTAGACTGTTAAAAATTTTAGTTTAAACTATTCAGTGCTCTGAAATGATTACATAAACCACACTATCGTCTTTCTTAACTCAACAGAATCTTCATCTGATTTCAACACTGATAATGATTTCAACTTTCACTAAAGAATGAAGCTTTTCAATAGTCAGTCAAAAGAAATAGTCTTATGCAATCTCAATAGTCTTCTCTGGAGAAAAAGTGTATCTACCTGCTGGTCTGGTGGATGCTAAAAAATAACAGGTGCTAGATTTGAATCACATTTGGGCGTTCCTACTTCTTAGCTTCTCGAATTCAATATTAAAAAAAAATATTGGATCAACATTTTGATAATTGATGTTTCAACCTACATAAAATTATAGTTCAATCTACAATAAAATTAGCGTTTAATATTGTATTTGTTCAATCGATCTCATGGTTCATGTTAAGTACTAAATCAGGATATATATATATATATATAGAAAAGTTCCTGGCTTCAATTACTTATAGTTGAAATAGAAAAACCAAATTAGGCTCATTTGAAAGTTTAATATCTACTTATGTAACTCTAATAATATCAGGTGTTTCTGATTGTAAGAATTTTTTTCTGCTGAGGGTGAAAGCTGAGATAGCAGGAGCACAAGAAAGTTTTTGGTCTTTGGAGTTACGAGGCGTCATGAAGTTTTTGCTTCTACAAGGTAAGTCAGCAAAGAACGTTCACGCTGAGATGTCACAAATACTGAGGATTAATCCTGGATTACATCTATGATCCAGAAACCAAAAAACAGTCAAAAGTATGGCGCCATAGGGGGTCCTCGTGGCCGAAGACGTTTCGCACACAGAAATCTGTCAAAAAGGTCATGGCGTCAGTTTTCTGCGACAAAGACGGCATTCTGTTAATGGAATACCTACTTCAGGGGTGTAGTAATACCGGAGAATATTAAACTAACCTGCTGGACAAGTTGAAGAAGAGAATCAAGCCGAGGGAACTTGACCAATGCGATTTTTCTGTTGCATGGCAGTGCACCTGCACACACGTCCAATGTTGAGGCTGCCAAATGCGGACCCTGTGCTTCCAACTGGTCAATCATCATCCCTATCCACTAGAACTAGCCCCTTCAGACTATTATCTGTTATTGAACTTGAAGAAACACCTTAATAGTCATCATTTTGAGGACATCGAAGATGTCAAAGAGGCTGCCGAGAGATGATTTTAGGACCAGTCAAAGGAATTTTATTTCAGAGGACTAGAAAAGCTGCAACAACGATGTAACAAGTGCATCAGTCTCATGAAAGAATATGTTAACTAAATGTGTAATTTCTTAAATCTAGCTATATTCTTTCTAGTCACAGCCAGGAACTTATCAGCAACGTTACCATCGTTTGGTTGCAGCTTGTACAATAGCAAATTTGGTTCATCCAAGAATGAAAATTTTAAGTGCGCATAAACAAATAAATGAACAGTAAGGAAATAAGAGTGACGAATCAAGTAATATTTGAGCTTAATGAAAAATTTTTTTTATAGAAGGTTTCATTTATGGAAAGATAAAGTTTCTCATTCTTCAGATTTTGCATAATTTGGAAAACGTACTCTTGAAAATATGATCTTTCATAAATAAATGATTAATCTTCATCCATTAAAAATCTTACAATCTCCTGGTGTTTCAGATATACATGTTTAAATAAAATAAGGGAAAGAAATACGTTCTTCATATTATTTATCTTAGATGAAGATAACTATCATTTCTGACCAGTATAAATTAAAGTTAGAGTGATTATTGTATTATTAATATTAAAATATATTATTAGTAAGAATCGGTGTGAGTACTTCTCTTTATTATCATCGATTACAATGCTATTTAGATTTATTGTTACTTTGTCTTTATGAAATAAAAAGAGCTAATATAAAATATGTAATGAATAAAAATAACTCACAAGAATTGCAGAAAATCTCAACACGGTATCAACAACATCTTTGGGTTTCAAGGGTATCTTATTCACTTTTCTTCCTAATGTTGCGTGTGGTTTGAAGCAATCCTGTAACCCTTCTTCCCATGGACCGTATTCGTGAGGAGGTATGAGCTAAGAGGAAAACAAAATAAAACAATGTTTACAAAAGAAGAAAATTATCTATACATGAAAGGATAAAGATTAACCCTTTTTAAAACTTAAGTTTAAAATTAAAATTCAAAATTTAAAAATTTAAAGTCCCTACTAATATTCTTTTTAACTTTAATTCTGATGCTTAAAGCTTGTTGCCTCTGGTAACTGTCTTTTCCAGCAATACATCTTATTACTTAATACACTGTTTAAAGACTTAAAATACCCGCTATTATTTTATATAAAATGACGTCATTTACATCCACTGAAGAATTCCACATTTACGACCCAGTCTTAAACAGCATCTACAGAAAAGTATGCATGTAACGTCATTATTGCGGAATAATGCACAAACCCAGCAAAAATCGATGCCGTAAGCTCTACAAAAAATATTGCCTATCTAATGATTCATATGCCTTCATTTGTTTGTAACATTAATAGGGTTGGGTTGATTTTTGACGGCCAATTATCTACACAAGGGATATAGGCCCTAGGGGGAGTGCCTTCCGTGGAGGTCTTTCTAAGGGAACCTAATTCGTATTAACGCATGGAAATCCACGGTTCGAAGAAAACCACGAAAACTCCGAACGATTAGGCCGACAGGCGCGCACATTAATAGGGATACTGAAAATTAAATATAGTTTATAATAGCTCCATGTTTTATCAGAAATCATTCATTTATATTTTTTCAAAATAGCGCGTATTTTAATTAATTTTTATTTCAGCTGTTATGAGAAAATGGCAACAAAAAAGACATAGTAATATACTATTTTCCAACTATTTCCCCTTTACTTTCTACAGAAAGGAAGTACTTCAGTTGCCACCATTACAAAAATGGCACTAAAAACTATAATAAAATTAATACAGTAAAACCTCCATAACGGACACTCCCGAATAGCGGACACCTCTATTTAACGGACAGTTTTCCAATCCCCACTCCCAAAACCTAAATTTTGTATGTTTAACCTCCGAATAACGGACATTCCCAATAACGGACAGTAATATTGGCGATAAAGGGTGGAAAATCATTTTTTAACGAGAAAAAAAAATGGAAAAAAAAGTAAAAAGCCTCTAAATTTATCAGGGCAATGTGTTACAAATTTTGTGATAAATCTAGGGGGTGGGCTGGGGAAACTCCCCCCCCCCTTCCCACGTGCTACGCCCGAGAAAGAAGACGTTCCTCTTTGAAAGATTTAGGATTTTCTGCTGATTAATGTCTAGAAGACTTCGTTTGCAATTGGCATGAAACTTCAGGATTGATAATACGCTGACTAGTATTTTATTTCATTATACCCAAGCTCAAACAATTTTTCGGATAATCTTATACAGTGTCAATAAACAAAGAAAAAACAAAAAAATCATTTTAGTCGAGCTCTTTCGCAAAATTAAAAAACTAGTTAACTGTATTGCTTCATTGCGTGAGATAGAAGAGAGAAATCAGAGACGTCACATATAGTGTCATATAATCTGAGCAAAAGAAAAATGATCACTGAAAAAGTAACCTACGATTTTATCTATTTATTTTTACTCTTTTATAAAACAAGGAAAATTGTTACTCTTTTTTATTTTTATTTTTTATTGGGAAATTGCGTACTGATTTTTTGGCAACAAGAATCAAAGGTGCCAAGAATGCGACGAGAGCAGAAAAAAAAACTATTTCACAACGTCGATTACTGTTTGATTCGTTTTTGTCGTTAATATTTCAAGGATGGCCTCAAAAAGAAAACGATTAACTTTAAAAGAAAAATTTGAAATTGTAAGTGTATCTGAGAAAGAGAAATTGAACTTACGGATACTTGCTGAACGTTTTAAAATAGGTAAAACACAGGTGGGAGAGATTTTACGAAATAAAGAAGAAATAAGAAATTTGTGGATTACTAATTCTAACGAGAACACCAAAAATTTGAAATTGAAGAAGATTAACTCTATTAAAATTGATTCTATAATTCTGAATTGGTTTACTTCAGTTCGTTCAAAAAACATTCCTATCAGTGTTCCTTTGATTCAGGAAAAGACTTTAGAAGTCGCTAAAGAACTTGGATTACACGATTTTAAAGCTTCCAGTGGGTGGCTGAAAAAGTTCCGATCTCGGCACAACATCTCTTTCAAAACAATATATGGATAAGCAAAATCAGTAAATCTTAAAGGAGTGGAGGATTGGCATGAATGACTGCAATCAATTTGTGAAGGTTATTGTCATATCTCAATAATAGTAACGATCTGTATTAATAGATGGCAGCACCATACACGGACAGTCTGGAATTGTAAGGTATCGCATGTTACCAGAATATTCCACGCAGTTGTAAAATGTGACTTGTTCTGATAGCTGCTCTTGAGCGGCTTTTGTACATATGTATAATAAACTATAAGTAATCTTATAGTTATGTTTTCTTCCTTAGTTAAGAATAATTAGTTTATAAGATATCGGCGGCGTTATAAAAGTGGCGACGAAAATGGAAATTTAACTTAAAGTGAAATGTTGTGAAAAAAATTTTTTTTTCGAAAGAGAAAAAGAAAAAGTGGCCCGGAAAATGGCAGATAAAGAAATAATTTCTCTGGGACGCTTGGAAGAATATAATGCAAATGTTCCTTGAACTATTTACGTCGAGAAAATTGATTTTTATTTCTCAGCAAATAGCATCAAAAATGATGAAAGGAAAAAGAACATATTATTAAGTTCTGTGGGAACAACAACATTTGCTATTTTACGAGATATAATTGTCCCGAATACGCTGAAAGAAATCAGTTACGAGGATCTTTTAAAGAAAGCTAAAGATCATTTTTCACCACGCCCGAGTGAAATTGTGGAACGATTTAAGTTCCAGAAACGACTAAGGAAGCAAGGAGAAAATATAGCCGAGTTCGTACGAGATTTACGTCGTTTATCCGAACATTGTAATTTCGGAAATACGCTTAATGACCGCCACCGTGATCAGTTGATATTTGGGATCCAGGATGAGAAAATACAGCAAAAATTACTGGATTCTAGAGACTTAACGTTCCAAACAGCGATAGAAATAGCTGAGTCTTTCGAGAGTGCTGAGGCTGGAGTAAAATCCCTACACATTGGAGATAATACGACTGTCAATCAAGTGCGTGTTTCTAAAGGAGAGAAATCGAAAGTGGATAAGTATACTCATGCACCTAAGCCTAAAGAAGATAGATTCGCGCCTAAGAAACCGTGTTATAGATGTTCTAAAAATCATAACCCCAAGTTATGCCCTTTTAAATCTGCAGAAGGTCATTTTTGCCATCGATTAGGTCATCTTAAAGTTTGTTGCAGAAATCGAAAATTTGGAATGAAAAGTGAGAAACCTTTTAAGAACAGAAAAATTAAAACTGTTCAGGAAGAATATTGTTTAAATTTTATGGACGACAAGTCCAATAATCTGTCGTGGGTAAAATCGGTTAAAATAAATGATGTAAATATACAATTTGAAATCGATAGTGGTGCGGCTCATACTATCATAAGTAAAAGTGTTGCTCATAAATTGTTCTCAGGTAAGCTGCCTTTAATTAAATCTAATATAAAATTGCAAACTTATACTAAAGATTCCTTAACTGTTTGGGGGGAATTAAAAGTAAATGCTGTTGTTAATGAACATTGTATACCTGATTTAAGAATATTGGTAATTAAAGAGGAGGGTCCGAGTCTAATCGGAAAAACTTGGTTAAAAGCATCAAAATTATTTTGGCCTAATATAAATATGATTAAATGCATTTCGAAAGATGATTTAATTAGAAATTTTCCTAATGTTTTTGCTGACGGGATCGGAACAATCAAGGGTCCTCCCGCATCAATAAAATTGAAAAAAGATGCAAAACCAGTTTTTCTTAAGTCTCGACCTGTTCCTTTTGCTTTAAGGAAAGCTACTGATGTTGAATTGGAACGATTAACTAATGAGGGTATTTTAAAACCTGTTGATCATTCAGAATGGGCTAGTCCTATAGTAATTGTTCCTAAGCCTAACGGTTCTGTTAGAATATGTGGTGATTATAGAGCAACAGTTAATTCTAATACTGAAAGTGATAATTATCCCCTTCCGAGAATGGAAGAATTATTTTCTAAATTATCAGGTGGTAAATTTTTTACTGTTTTTGATTTAAAAGATGCTTATTTACAACAACCTGTAGATATCGAAAGTAGCAAAATTTTGACTATAAATACTCATAAAGGTTTGTTTAATGTGTTACGATTAGCATTTGGGGTAAAATGTGCTCCTGGTATGTTTCAAAGAAAAATTGAACATATTTTTAAAAAATTTGAATATGTTGGTGTAGTTTTAGATGTTGTTGTTATTAGTGCTAGTAATGAATCAGAACATTCTGAAAGAGTTGAAAATGTTCTGAAATGCTTTTCTGAGCATGGTATAAGATTAAATAAGGAAAAATTAAAATTTATGGTTTCGGAAGTTTCTTATTTAGGTCATAAAATATCTCAGGAAGGAATTAGACCTATTCCAGAAAAAGTTAGTGCTATTTTGAATGCTCCTATTCCAAATAATGTATCACAATTGCGTTCATTTTTAGGCTTAATTTCTTATTATAGAAACTTCCTACCTAATATTTCAGGCGTTTTAGAACCTTTACATAGATTATTAGATAATAATGTAAACTGGACATGGTCAGAAAAGCATGAAAAAGCGTTTCAAAAAGTTAAACAATTATTATGTACATCTCCTGTTTTAGAATTATATGATGTTAACAAAGAGATAGTTTTAAACTGTGATGCTTCTGAATATGGTATAGGGTCAGTTTTAAGCCACATTGTTGAGGGTAAAGAGAAACCTATTGCTTATGCTTCGAGAACTTTAAATAAAACTGAAAGGAATTATGCAATGATTGATAAAGAAGCTTTATCTATAATGTTTGGTGTCACTAAATTTCACCAATATTTAGCTGGGAAAAAATTTAAAATTATAACAAATCACAAACCTTTAATTCGATTATTTGATCCTGTTAAAAAGGTACCTGATACATTATCACCTAGAATGCTGAGATGGTCATTAATGTTAGCTGGGTATGATTATACAATTGAGTATCGCGAGGGTAAAAATAATAAAAATGCGGATGCATTAAGTAGATTACCTCTCCCAGAAACTGTAAATATAGTAAGTAACCCTGCGGAAATAATGTTTGTTTCAAATAATGATAATTGGCCTATTACTTCTAGAACTATTGCAAAGTGGACAATTGATAATCCTATAACTAAACAAATTTTAGAGTGGGTATTACATGGGTGGCCGAAAAAGGTTAAACAAGAAGAATATCAACCATATTTTCGTAGAAGGGAGGAAATTTCCTGTCTAGAAAATTGTCTATTGTGGGGACATAGAGTGATCATTCCAGAGGAAGGTCGTGAATATACAGGGTGTCCGGTCTCAACGGTGTCCAATGGCTAATTCCTAAACCGTTAGTCATAGACATATAGTTCCAATTACAAAAATGTTTAAAATCAGGTAAAGAAATATTTTAAAAGCGATTTGGGTCAATAAAAACATTTCTTAAAAAATTACGAAATTAAAATTTTTATCCGGTCCCCCGGTCCTATAAGTTATATTTAGTAAAATTTTCCTTTTACACTGATAAGTAATACACAAAAAGTCCCGTTGTTCTACGATTAAAATTGACCGAATAATAGCTGTTTAAAGTTGGAGCATATTTTTGTTGCAAATTGGGGGTCATTCACAAATGTAGTCGAAATATAATTTCACCAGATATATTAAAAAATGTTTGAGAGTAAAATTAACATCGCAATATAAATTTTAAATCTTTAATCATTCTGTCATATTAATGCAAAATACACAATTTGTAATAATTATTTAAAAAGAAAGAAAAAACAGAATTTTTGTTAAATAAAATTATGATAAATTAACAGCCACAATTCTTTACAAAATGATAGGTATTTTAAAATATTATTAGATTACACTAGCCTGTAAAAGTTGGGTTACGTCATGTTTTTTAGCTTTTGATAATTGATTCTTATGTATTCTGTACCGCTGAATCTGAAATTGACCTTTATTTTTAACCATCACATCAGGATTTTTCGCAAATTCAAAGTTAAAAGTTAAAATTGAATCTCCTCCCTCATCTCATCGGACTACTCAGCTATTTAACTGTAAAAATCCCAGGATAAGCAAAAATATCGAATAAATTATTGAATAAAATAAAATTAAACATAAAAATTTTTGCATATGTTTTATAGTATGAGATTTTCGCTATATTTTAACTTACACATTTACGATTTGCAAAAAAATTCTAACGTGATGGTTAAAAATGAAGGTCATTTTCAGATTCAGTGCTAAAAAGTACGTAAAAATCAGTTATCAAAAGTTAAAAAACACAACGATCTCCTCTACTTTATAGTATCCGATTTTTGTTATTCTTTAAATTTTGACTATTTATGATTTGCGAAATATCCTGACATGATGGTAAAAAATTAACGTAATTTTCGGATTCAGTGCTAAAAAATACATAAAAGTTAAAAAAAAACAACAATCGCAGTCTTGTATTATCTAATCTAAAACTTTTTCTTAAACTTCTTGGCGGTAATCTATCCGAAATATTTTGTGTTATCCTGTTAAATAAGTATAAATGGTAACCACCGAAAATCCTAATAATATTAGATTGTTATTGGATTTGCGCCAGTATGTAAAATGTAATCTCGATCGGATATTTATAAGTGAGTTAAAGATCGAGTACAAAATTTGAACTGGAAAAACATTCATACGATCGTTGAAGTAACATAAAAACTTATAACAATGACATATTTTTTGTTAAAAGAAATCATAAAAGAAACAGTCTTAAATCCTGACAAAATAAAACATATGTTATTTTAGCCAATCTGAAATTTAATAAATTTTAACTTAATCGTAATACTTGTACGATTTTTTTCAAAGAGCAGATGCACATGAAATAAGATCTTCGAATACTTTAAGCACTTGATATGTGACCCCTCAAAGCTAAGCCGAACTTATTTATTTTCAAAGCAGAAAAGTAACATAAGTCATTCATTTTTAAAGTTTCATAACTGGCTCAATTTTAGTGTTATATGAATGGGACTTTTTTTTGTCTTGCTTGTCAGTGTAATAGGAAAATTTTACTAAATATAACTTATAGGACCGGGGGACCGTATAAAAATTTAAATTTCGTAATTTTCCGAGAAATGTTTTTATTGACCCAAATCGATTTTAAAATATTTCTTTACCTGGTTTAAAACATTTTTGTAATTGGAACTATATGTCTATGACTAACGGTTTAGGAATTAGCCATTGGACACCGTTGAGACCGGACACCCTGCATATTAAAATTACTGCATTCCGTTCATCAGGGTATATCGAGCATGAAAGCGAAAGCTAGTGGGGTAGTTTGGTGGCCAAAAATGGATAAAGAAATTGAACAAATGGTAAATTCTTGTAATAGATGTCAAATGTTTGCGAGGGATTGTCCCAAAATGGAACCCTTGCAATGGAAATCTGAACTGCCCTGGGAAAGGATCCATATAGATCATGCGGGTCCTTTTGAAGGAAAAATATTTTTAATAGTAGTCGATTCTTATACTAAATGGTTGGAGGTAGAAGTAGTACCCAGATCTGATAGTAAAACTACAATTAAGGTATTAAGGAGAATTTTTGCCACATTTGGATTACCTGTTGAATTGGTCAGTGATAATGGTCCCGCGTTTACAAGTGATGAATTTGAGGAATTTCTTAAAAATAATGGAATTAAGCATACGCCTGTTCCACCTTATCATCCATCTTCGAATGGATAAGCGGAAAGGTATGTGCAAACTGTGAAAAATTGCCTTAAAAAGCTAGATAAAAGTGACATAACATTGTCAATTTCACGATTTTTGTTAGAAAATCATTCCACTCCTCATTCGGTGACTGGTAAAACTCCTGCTGAATTAATCTTTGGAAGGCCAGTTCGAACAGCCCTTCATTTAGTATTACCATCAAAACCTAAAATACAGCAACCCCTGCACAAATATAAGCTTCATGATTTAGTTTTTGTTAAAAACTTTGGAAAAGGGGAGAAATGGGTAAAAGGAAAAATTATGAAATTATTGGGGAGTAGATGGGTTTTAGTAAATAGATGTGATGGAGTAATGTGTAAACGTCACGTTGATCAGTTGAGACGTAATAAAGAGATAAGTGAGGAAATACCAGAAAGAGTTATAGAGATAAATCGAAAAGATAAACTAATGTCAGACAAAGTTGAAAATATGGGACATAGTGGTAAAAATTACAGTAATTATGATAGGTATGAAAGGGTTAACCAAAACCGTTTTCTGGAATTAATGGAAAAATAAAAGAACAGCTTAATAATGATGATACTGTAGAACCAAGCCAATCTCAGCCTTCGCATGCTATTGTGGCAGGTACAGTTGTAAGTAATAAAAATGATGTTACGACAGATAAAACTGTAAAAGAAAATTTGACTAAAAACAATGACGAGGACTGTCAGAAAAGTGCTCCAGTTCGAAGAAGTCATAGAACAAGATTGCCTGTAGTTCGTTTGAACTATGAGGGGAGGGGTGTCATATCTCAATAATAGTAGCGATCTGTATTAATAGATGGCAGCACCATACACGGACAGTCTGGAATTGTAAGGTATCGCATGTTACCAGAATATTCCACGCAGTTGTAAAATGTGACTTGTTCTGATAGCTGCTCTTGAGCGGCTTTTGTACATATGTATAATAAACTATAAGTAATCTTATAGTTATGTTTTCTTCCTTAGTTAAGAATAATTAGTTTATAATAAGAGATCGGCGGCGTTATAAAAGTTATGAGGAGAGAAACATTTTTAATGCCGATGAAACCGGACTCTTTTTCAGAATAAGACTTTGTGTTGGAAAAAGGATGACTGTTTC
Source organism: Maratus speciosus (assembly GCA_963932465.1). NCBI lineage: Eukaryota > Metazoa > Arthropoda > Arachnida > Araneae > Salticidae > Maratus > Maratus speciosus. The sequence goes on from OZ010799.1 coordinate 188,290,459, forward strand.
GGCGGGAAAATGTCGCAAGAACGACTCACTACTTTATTATGTTGCAATGTGTTAGGAGAATTTGAAATCCCTGCTATTATTGGAAAATCTCTGAAACCCAGGTGTTTCCCAAAGAACATTTAATTTAATAAATTTGGTATTGTGTGGAGAGCGAATAAGAAAGCGTGGATGGCCGGTCCTTTAATGATCGAATGATTAACTTCCCTTGATAATAGGATGAACAAACAACAAAGAAAAGTTCTCTTGTTTTTGGACATCTTCTTTGTGGACAAAACAAATTCTCATCCAAAACATTTGAAATTCGACAATATTAAATTGTGTTTTTTCCCCAAAACACAACTTCAATATGCCAGCCACTTGATCAAGGCGTAATGTACAACTTTAAAGCCTGGTACAGAAAGCTTTTATTACGCCACATTCTTTCAAAGTTAGATTCTATCAATAAACTTGAGAACTGCCTAAAATTAGTTAATGCTCTCGATGCTATGATTTTGATTTTCTCAGCTGTTAAAAACATGAAACCGGAAAGCGTACGACAATGTTTCAGAAAAGCAGGCTTTATATTAAAAGAAAATGAAATACACATTCCCGACACAAATGAAGAATTAAGAGAAACAAGTGAATTAATGAAAAGTATCAGGAGTGAAGAAACTGGCGAAATTCCCTTTAATATTGATGATGAGTTACCTACTGAAGAAGAATCAGTTTATGTATGCGATTCATGAATGCGATTATATTCCTTCAGAATTTTCGACAAAAGCTGACTCTATTAATCATGATGAAACAGATACTGAAACTGGGGATGCTTTCGTGCAATATCGAGAATTTCCAAGAAGCGATAAAATACAGTGAGCAGTTACACAACTTTTTTTGCAAAAAAAGATGATTCAGAAGGATTAAAACTTTTGACTGAGTTAAAACTTCACATTGAAAAACAAATTAAATGTAATCTGAAGCAATAGCAAACTTTTGTAACGGATTTTTTTCGTAAGAATGTAATAAACAGTGGATAAAGGTATGTACAATTTTATTTCAGTTTTATTGATTTAAAAAAAAAAATATGATTAATCATTAATAGAGGTTTTAGGACATGTAACAGTCAATTAATTAAACATTAAGCATTTCTTAGCAATTTTTGAATCTCTGAGGTTTTCCCAATAGCGGACAGTTTCCGCGCTCCCGAGGTGTCCGTTATTTAGAGGTTTTACTGTATCTCAAAAATAAATTGAGATGCAGTTTTCAAACAAATTTCAGTTAAAAGTATTTTTTTTTCCTTATACGAAGGTGTAAAAATTGAAAATGTGCGATTCTTAGAAGTTTATAAAATTGCAGTAGAGATTATCAGTATTAAACCGTATAATGATACACTTGCTTCGCTTTACGGCTGGCTCGTGTAACGTAACATTATTTTTTAGTGACATCACTTTAATTGTTGCCTGAAAGAAATAACATATCGGGGGCTAATAACAGAAAACTTTTGTGTGTCTCTGTAAATGAACTTTAATTTACTACACACTTTATTTTCAATAGCGAAAATTACATAATGAATCTTAATAACATAAATAAATTACATGGCAATCAAACTAAAAATAGATGGCCAGACAAATTGAATTCATAAACACTGTTAAACTATGTTGGAAAGTGCTAAAAAGGTACCATTTTGTTGAAAATTTACATAAACCTTAAAACCTTGTACCATAAAGGTGATTATGAGTCATATTTTAACTTACTGTAGGTGTAGTCAACTTAGGCTTTGGTATAACTTCCATCTGAGGTAAATCAATTCCATAATGGTTTCTGTAAAACTGCTTTGTGAAGTCGTTGCATTTGTTAAGGAAAAAAAGTCTTGCCCAATATTTTAATATCTTCTCCGGTCTTCAGATGTTTTGGTGAGATCCAAGTGACGTCATCTTCGTCTTTTGGCTCCAAATAACAAGGGAGTTTTTCTGGAAAGAAAGATGTAAGTGAGCTCTGATTAACTATATTACAATGTAAAAACATACCCGCGAATAACACTGCCGTTATTTTGGTGGTGGCAATGACTTAACTAATTTATCTTTCACTGTTACTTTTGTCAACTGCTGACCATCGCACAATTTCAGTTTTTGGGGTTCCGTACTTAAAAGTAAAAACGGAACCATTATAAGATCACTCGTGTGCCTGTCTGTCTGTACGTCTGTCACAGCCGTTTTTCTTGAAAACTGCGGACCGTGGAAAGTTCAAACTTGGGGGAAGTAATAAGAGCCTCATATTTACAGATTATTTAACTTTCACAAATATATTTAGGGAAAATATAGAGGGGATAATTAAGTTACTCAAAAAGAAAAATATTTTCTTTGTACAAGGTGGCCATAATTAAACTGACAGTACTCAGAGTGTTCTGTAGAGCGATCTAATTGATTAATATTCCGTCAAGAAATAGTTCCAAAAGTCACCGCTAGGGGAATATGTGGCGCTGTGTAAAGGAAAAGAGGGTTTTAAAAAGTGCAGAATCAATACTAAAATCGTTAAATGTACTAAATAGAAGGTAATTTTATTTCAATATTGATTCTGGATTTTTAAAAACTTTCTTTTCTGTTACACAGCGCCACATATTCCCCTATCGGTGACTTTTGGAACAAATTTTTTTCGTGGAATACTTCGCCTTACGTCTTGTTTAATCTTCTTACAAAATTTGGCGTCATTCTCTCAATTAGATTGCGCTACAGAACATTCTGACAAGGAAGGTCTCCATACGGGCATATTCAGAAAAATCTGAAAAAATTACAGAGTGATCTTCTCATGTGGATATATATGTTTATAAAAAAAATTTTGGCGGAACCTCGATAGAACGTTCGTAAAAAAATAATGAAAATTTCGTTTATTTGGCGATTTATCACCGATTGGCGATGAAATGAAATTTTAAAAAATGCATTTTTATGCGAATACTCTAAGATAAAAATGTTTCATATTGAACTTGTTTAAATAAATTTAATGTAAATAACTTTAGTTTTGTCAGTTTTAGTTTGATTTAACTATAGTTGCGTCATATATATGTATATATATATATATATATTTATAATGATAGTTAAATATCAAATTTTATGAATTAAAACAAAATTAAAATAAATTAAAATTGTTTCAATGTCTCAAAATTAAGTACAATTGAGGACTGTCGATTCAATTTTGTTGCTATGGAAACGACGAATTCTTTGATATTAAAATGAATAACTGTTAAATGAATCTTGCTTTTATTTTGGAATACGTTTAAATATATGGAAATATTTTTTATATATGAAATTGTTTTTGAAGTAATAAAATTAAATAACAAGCAACATAAATATGTAATGCGAAAAAATGTATTTATTAAACTCTCTCATTGTTCATGTTTAAATTCATTAAATACTTTTTACACGCATTCAAAAAATCAATTAACAAACAATTTTCAGGTGCATTAAAATCGTTTGCTTTTGGCGAGGAAAAGTACTGCTCGCCAAATCGCGTGACGCTTTCATCTTTTTGCGCCAAATACTCGAAATATTTTATTTTTTACAGGTTTCCTACTGTAATTCCGCCACTAAATTTGACAGATCCTTTATTGCATATATAAGTAGTTTAATTGGTATTTTTTTGAAAATATTCTGAGTATGCTCTCAGTAAGGAGACCTTCCTTTACTGTCAGTTTAATTTTGGCCACCTTGTACATGGTGTGGGGTAACGCTGAACTCAAAAATATATTTCTTTTAATTTTAGGTATTATATTTTCAGAGATATTGTCGAAAATGTAGTGCAAAAATATGTCCCCCCCCCCCCCTCTATTTCCGAATCTACTGAAACAGAGTTAGATAGACCTACATATTTATAAATTATTATCCATTCACAAATTTTTTTAGAAAAACTTTAGGTGGGCACTAAGTAAGTTACTTGATTTTTTTTTTTTTCATATTTGTAAGATCTCGTAACACCAAACTCGAAAATATATATTTGTTTGAAATTTAGGTATTATATTTTCAGAAATATCGTCAAAAATGTGCTGCAAAAATATGATAAATCCTTTCACATTCAAAAGAATAAAGGATAACTATTTTGTTATAAATGTATGTTTTTAACCCTTACAGGACCATAAGGTTACTAGGAGTAAATATTAGTATGTAACTGTTTATTTTAGTTTGTTTAGGCGTAAAATAAATAAAAATCATTAGAAAAATACATACCAATGTGTGGTTTTTTTTTGTTTTTTTTTATGGGAAATAGACTATAAAGGTAACACAAATTATTGTCAGACTTATTATGCAATGTCTTTTATTTATTGGTTTATTAGAACAGAATGTTAACTAAAATAATACAAATTTATGAAATAAAATTACTATGCAAAATGATGTGCTAATTATGGTATTCTGCGAAGCAATTTCTTTTGGTTGTGAAGCAAAAATGCGCATTGCACATAGTACATACATTATGCGTCCTATTTTCTATGCAGCGTTTAGCACAATTCGCACCTCTTCGTTGGCATTAGTTCGATTTCGACATTCTACATAGAAAATGCAGATAAGGTTATAACTAAATACGACAATCACTAATTTTAAAATGGGGGAAATGTTTCCTTTATTCGTGAAAGGGTTAAATCGTGATGTCCCCTCCTCCCGTCTGTAACGTATAATTTTTATTATATTATTAAAAATTGAACTGTTATTCACACGGAAAAAACCTAAAAAAGATAATTAAGTATATGATAGATCTTTTCATATTCAAACGGATAAAGGATAAAATTTTTGTTTATAAATATATGTTTTTAAAACAACTCTCTGAATTTCAACGAGGCCATACATATTCGCATTTACATCTAAAAAATTTTTTTTTGTTCTTTGGCAACTTACCTCAGACACAAAGTCTTATATAGTCTGCATTTTTACCTTCGTGAAATTTCTTGAAGAGAGACTCGCATTTTGCATTACATTTGATAAAATTTATATATTTTATATTTGATTTTTGTACTTTACTAGGAGGGTCCGCCTCTCTGCTCGCTACGGTCACCAACCCCCCGCGTAATCGCATAGCGATTCCATCGCGAAGCAATCGCTATTTTCTAGCCAACCCCAGACGTAATTGTTTCACGTTTCCAATCTGGATCTAAATAAATAATCATATAAATCACCTCTCCTCTGAAATTTTCACTTCGCCGCCTTTTCTCCGCTAACATACATGAGTAAAATTATATATATAGTGTTACGAATATTTTAAATAGTTAGTGTTTGTGCTTAAAAATAATGTAAATAGTTCAATTAAGCTCTATTCATAAGCTAATATTAGTTTTTGTTGCATTGAAATATCTCAATTTATTGATTTTCTGCAAACAATAAACACTATTGGATTTCAATGGGAGTCTATGGAAATTTGGCGAAATACTGAAAATAGCGCCAAGTTGGCGTCACTTTCGGCGACTAACTTTGGTCACTGTTACATCGCTGTTATGCTGGTTATGTTGTATGTTTATATATTGTATATGTGCCTCCACAAGAGTAAAAAAAAGTTTACTTTTTACCCATTTCCTTTGATGCTCATTTGGTGACTTGTTAATTTTATAAAAGTACTACATCGTTAAGATATTTCAAATATTTTTTAGGTTAAATGAGTTCAACATAGTCAATTTTAGATATACCCTTACGTATAACTTCATATGTAAAAGTTCCTTCTTGCGACACATTGCACTGTGACTGAAATACAAGTTTCAATAAATAGTAAAAAAAAAAAAAGGTATGTAACAATAAAATAATATAAAACCAAAAAAAATGTAAAAAGTTTTAAAAATAAAAATAGTGTCTAAATATCAAACATAAATTTTCATACAATTATTCCGATAATAGATGTGTTTTGAATTTTTACGTGGGAAATTTTGAAAAATTTATTTTTATCTAGGCAATTTAAAATTTTCATGTATTAATTATTTCTAATTTAAGTCTACAGCATCACTTTTATTTAAAAATGACAAAAAACTGAGAGAGAATAATGGATTAATAAGAAATCTGAAATCGACCCCCTCAAAAGTCAAATTGCCCTTTCTGTGGGTCGTAAACCCCACTTTGGGAACCACTGGTTTAAATTAACACAATACCGGATATTTACCGGAACATTCTAAGATATTTGCACAGGTACGCTATTCTTACCAGTATCTCTTTCTCTGTCCACCAGTATTTTCTGTCTTTTGATAATAGTCATCCAGCTGCCCAGGCCAATGTTGCAAGGGATGTTGTCGAACACTTTTCTACCGTGGGGCATCATAGGACCGCGGCCACTGTTAGGCTTCCAGTTTTCTATCACTTCCAGAGTGCCGTCGGACGGATAAAACTGAAAACAGAAAAACAAAGTAGGATAAGAGTTTAATATATCACCATTTTAATAAGAGCTGGAACCTATTAAAAGTTTTAAAGGGGTTGTCATATTTGTATTTCAGTTGATTAAATCTAGATGGCAGCATCAAAACTTTCTTTCTTCCCACAATTCTTTTCCAGAGAATTCTCTTCTGTTTATTTTTGTGTAGTCATGTGATCTATGTTCTGTAAGTGTTGTGTTTGCTTGTGAAGTACTTATTAAATGTTTAAATGTCTACCAGCAACCTCGTTATTCAGAGTTATGTTAATTATTATTAATTAATTACTAAATAAATATACTAAAAATTTCGACGTTGGAAAATAAAGGTGGTAATTTAACCAGAAAAAGTTTAATGAAAATGATAATCGAACCGGTGAAAATGGCTATACTTCTGGTTTTCAATATTCTACGATTCGATGGAATACTACAATGCTTTGTTAATACTTCATAGTCTTCTACACTACGGCGGTGGTAAGTGATATTAGATTTACTTTTACATTTTTACGCTTTTGCTACATTTAATAAAGTAAAATGTTTTCCTACTTTAAAGAATTTGATGAAAAAGTTGAGTCTTTCACAACGTACGTGAAACGACTGGAACAAAATTTCGTTCTGCATGATATAACAGAACGAAGAAAGTTCCTGCTATTTTAGCATTGCTTGGACCAAAATTATATGGTTTATTATCTGATTTATGCTTACCTAAGAATTGTGAATCTTTACAATATAATGAAATTGTTGACATTCTGCTTAAACACTTAAGCCCCGCCCCCAATAAATTCATTGAGAGAATTAAATTTAGAAAATGTTTTCAGAATGAAAATGAATCAATTCAAGATTTTGCTGCTAGATTAAAAAAGGGTACGACCTTTTGTGCATTTACTGGTGATACTCTAAATGAAAATTTACTGGAACAGTTTTTGCGCGGTCTGAAAAATGAAAATATTCAGAATAAATTGATAACTCAAGTTGATGATTTAAATTTCGAAAAAGCTGTTGAGAAAGCTTTAGCTTTATATAATGTAGATATTGAAATTGCTGAAATTAAGCATAAAAATTTCAATGCAAATAAAATTTCCAGTTCGAAAAATATACAAAAAAGAAATTACAAAATTGTTCTTAAAAACAGAATGTCAACAATCATGTAAATAATACACATTCTGACATGAATAAAAATAAGTTAAAATGCTATCGATGTGGAAATGCCTCTCATTTAGCAAATTCATGCAGATTTATAAATGTTACTTGCAATATTTGTAGAAAAAAAAGGCCATTTAAGCAAGGTATGCAGAAGTACAAATTCTCAAAAACAGGTTAATTCTTTAAATACTGTAAATGTTTTATCTGTTAAGTATGATAAAGGCTCTAATCCAATTAAGTTGTCTGTTTTCATTGAAAACAAGGCTAGAGCTGATATGGAATTAGATACTGGATCCGGAATTTCTGCTATTCCTTTAAAAAGATTTCGCAGAATTTTCCCTGATCATAAAATTTTTCCTCCAGGTGTTCAGTTAAAAACTGCAACTGGTGAAATTTTCAAACCTGTAGGTTATATTGAAGTAAATGTTACTTATGAAAATAAAACTAGAAAGGTAAAGTTGTATTTGATAAAAGAAGATAATTTTCCATTATTATTTGGTAGAGATTGGGTATCTGAATTTGATATTTTTCCACATAATTTAAAATCAGTATATGTGAATGAAGTTGTAAAGTATTCTGATAAATTACAAGGTTTGCTACAGGAATTTTCTGATTTATTTACTGATAAGGCTGGGGAGATAAAAGGCTTACAGGCAAAACTTTATCTTGAAAAAGATGCTACACCAATATTTTGCAAAGCTAGGACTGTCACTTATGCACTACGTGCAGCAGTTAATGACGAATTACAAAGATTACAAGACGCAGGTATTATTAAACCAGTTACAAACAGCAAGTGGGCAACTCCTATAGTTCCAGTGGTTAAGCCTAATGGGAAAATTCGTTTATGTGGTGATTTTAAAGTAACATTAAATAAATTTCTGAAAGTTGAAAAATATCCTTTACTTAAAATAGAAGATATGTTAGCTACATTAGGTGGTGGTGTACACTTTACAAAAATTGATTTAAATCAAGCTTATTTTCAGTTACCTGTAGATGAACAATCACAAGAATTATTGACCATAAATACACCAAAAGGATTATTCCAATTCCTTAAGTTACCCATGGGTCTTGCTAGTTCTCCTGCTATATGGGAAAGAAAAATTGAGCAAATTTTAAGAGGAATTGAGGGAGTTACGATTTTTATAGTTGATATTGGGGTTACAGGGGAAACAGATGAAATTCATTTAGAAAGATTGAAGCAAGTATTAGAAAGATTAAGGGAATATAACATTAGGATAAATAAAGAAAAATTATTCTTTATGGCAGATGAGATTACTTACTGTGGTTATAAAGTTGATAAACTTGGTATTCATAAAACACAAGATAAAATTGAAGCAATTTTAAATGCTCCAAGACCAGTAAATGTATCTCAGGTTAAAGCTTTTCTAGGCTTAGTTACATATTATGCTAAGTTTGTACCAAACTTATCTACTATTGCAAATCCTTTGAATAATTTGCTTAAGAAGAATGTTAAATTTCATTGGTCTTATAAGTGTGAACAAGCATTTAAAAGTATAAAAAAAGAAATTACTTCTGACAGGGTTCTTACTCACTTTAATCCTAAGTTACCTTTAGTGTTAGCTACTGATGCTTCTCCTTATGGTATCTCTGCAGTTCTTTCGCATATGATGCCAGATAACACTGAAAAGCCTATTGGGTTTGTGTCCAGAACTTTGACTACTGCAGAAAAACGGTATAGTCAAGTTGATAAAGAAGCATTAGCGATTATATTTGGTGTGGAGAAATTTTTTCAATATTTGTATGGCAACAGGTTTACCTTATTTACTGACAGTAAACCTTTAGTGTCTATTTTTTCTCCTCCTAAAAGTATCCCTGTTTTATCGGCTGCTCGAATGCAACGATACGCAATTTACTTACAAACGTTCCAATATGATATCCGTTATAAAAAAAAACTACTGATCACGGAAATGTTGATGCTCTTTCACGACTTCCTTTACGTAGTGAAGATTTACCTCAACAATTAAATTCGAATGATGCAATTGATGAATCTGAACTGCTTCAAATTAATCAACTCTCTATCTTACCATTAACTTCGAAATCTATTGCTTCAGCTACAAAATCTGATCCCCTTTTACGTCAAATTTTTCATCACCTCATTTCTGGTTCTGAAATTCCTAAAAATTTACTTTTTGGTGGTAAACAAGAAGAATTCACTCTTCAACACAGTTGTATTTTAAAAGGATGTAGGGTAGTTATCCCTGAAATTCATAGAAACCAAATCTTAAAAGAATTACACTTTGGTCATTTTGGTATAGTTAAAATAAAATCTTTAGCCCGTAGTTTTGTATGGTGGCCAGGTATAGACCAAGATATGGAAGATCTTGCACGAAATTGCACTACTTGTGTAAATTTGAAAAATAATCCTCCCAAAGTTGATACACATCATTGGGAATGGCCTACTGCTCCATGGCAAAGAATTCATATTGATTATTTTGGTCCTGTTATGGGAAAAATGCTTCTTTTAGTGGTTGATACCCACAGCAAATGGCCAGAAGTTTTTATTGTTCCTAGTACAAGTTCAGAAAATACCATTACTTGTCTCTCTTCACTTTTTGCACGATACGGTTTTCCAATTTCTTTAGTATCAGATAACGCTAAACAGTTTATATCTGAAGAATTTGAGACATTTTTGAGAAATAATGGTGTAAAACATAAGTCCAGTGCTCCATACCATCCAGCTACAAATGGACAGGCGGAGAGATATGTGCAAATTCTTAAACGTGGATTAAAAGCCTTAGCTTCCGATCCTGGTACTTTACAAATGAAATTAAATAGCTTCCTTTTGCAATATAGGAAGATGCCTCATGTTACGACGGGGGAAGAGTCCTGCATCTCTATTTCTAAAACGTCATATAAGGACAAAAATAGATTTGATAGTGCCAAATGTTACAAATTTCGTTCATGATAAACAAGATGCGAAAAAGTCCAAAGTTAAAATAAAAGAATTTGAAATTAACCAGAAAGTAGCTGTAAGAAATTATACTACAGAAGCCAAGTAGAAAATTGGTCGAATAATAGCAAGAGAGGGAAAATTACATTATAGAGTTCAAGTTGGTTCGAATATCTGGAAAAGGCATGTTGATCAAATAACAAATGTAGGTTCAGAGATTTCTTTAGTTAATGATACAAATTCTGAAGAACGTGATACAGGAAATTTCAGAAGTGAAAATGCAATTGTGAAACAGGGTGATTTTCCACCAATACAGCCTAGTATCACAGCTCCACAACCAGTTGATTCTCATGAGCCATGTACGCCAGGTCCTACACCAACTGACTTGCATCCTGATTCTCCAAAACCTTCTGTGCCCACTAGTTCAATAGTTGATGATGCTGAACTTAAATCTAATTCTTCTTCTCCTTCTCCACAGGTACTGAGACGATCCGGTCGATACAGAAGACCTCCTGACAGATTCAAATATTAAGTGGGGGAGATCTGTCATGTTTGTATTTCAGTTGATTAAATCTAGATGGCAGCATCAAAACTTTCTTTCTTCCCACAATTCTTTTCTCTTCTGTTTTTTGTGTAGTCATGTGATCTATGTTCTGTAAGTGTTGTGTTTGCTTGTGAAGTACTTATTAAATGTTTAAATGTCTACCAGCAACCTCGTTATTCAGAGTTATTATTAATTAATTACTAAATATATATAATAGAGGTTAACTGAATTTTCTTAATCTATTAATCAGATTTTTGGTACTACAACAGCCACTACTATCAGCCAAGCTTTGCTTAATGCGGGCTTCAGAAAGTGAGTATTGTTGACAAATGATATAAACAACTATTAAAAAAAACTTTCGTGCTTGTTTATCTATGAATTTATATATACTAGGGTATCATATCCGGGCTTCCCGGGTTAAAGAATATAGGTGAAAACATTTTTTTCTTTTTAATTGAAAACCAATAGTTTTTTTATATGCAATAATTTTTTTTTATATTGCCCACTTACATCAAAAATGCATTTTTCATATGGAAAATACGAATTATACAATCAAATAAATTTTGAAAATTTATCAAATGCGATATTTTCTTATTAGCCGCATGCTAAGAGTTATTTGACCAAGATTTTGCTAATTATGGCATCCTTTTATATTCTCATAATTTCAGAGCTTATACATGTCTGTTAAATTGGTGATTTATTTATATTATTTTATTTATATATTCATAGCGAAGTTTTTTTTTTTAATGAACATTAGCCGTAAGAAAATGGTGAACTCTTTATTTTGTTTTAAGGGCAAGCGGATTAATCTTTCGTAATCGAGCTCCGCGCGATATAGATAAATTAAAAAATATTTCATGCTTTAAAATTGTTTTTAAAACCATAGACAATCAGTAAACAGAGATGAACTTTGCAAACAAATTCCATTTGAAAAAAAAATCCTATTTGGTGATCTAAAAATTTTAATTGTACGATTACAAATATGTTAGATTTGTGTTTTTACAATATTATTCTTTTATTTGTTTATAAAAGAAGTATTAATTTCGTTAATTTGTCTTTCACAAATATGTTAGATTGGTGGGTTTTTTTAATATTATTATTTTATTTGTTTATAAGGGAAGTATTAATTTCGTTATGCAAAAATAGTCAGATACAAATGCTGAAAAATGTTTGTTGCTTTATGTGCAAAATGTTTATTATTATTATGTATTGAAACAGGCACGTGATAAGGTAAACTTTTTTAAAAAATCATGCTTAAAAATTATTTTAAAAAATATAATACATCAGTCAAATAAGATACAGTTTTTAAACAAATTGCATTTGAAAGTAAATTTTTTCCCTATGCAATGAAAATTTAAAATGTACGATGGTCAGAAGATTAAAAAATTGCAGTAGCGAAAATTTCAAGACCGAAATTTGATCGTGAAATGTTGCCATTCGCAAAATGACGTCAGCATTACGCACAGATACGTTTGTTCTTTATAATATAGATACTTAATCAGTAAAATATAATGAAGATCAGTTAGGATGTGGCTATCAATTGAGGCTCTTATGCTTGTTATTCCGGAATGAAAAACAGCAATTTTCACCTTCTCAAAATTTGCATACGCACTTCTGATATTCATACTCATCGTTTTTAAAAAATTTGTATTTTGTTTGATCATTTAAAAACCCTTTTAACTTAAAACTTGAAGTGACGATTGTCAGCAACATCTTTTACGTAAACAGACGCACTCTTTCCTTGAGATTCTAATCTCAATTCCGGAGAGTAAAAATTTCCGTAATTTATGTTTTTTTAGACGCATTTGTGTTAAAATGTTTAGTTTTATCTAAGAAAATGATCGTTTCTTTTAAATATGACTTCATTTTCACTTAAATAAGCATTTCGTTTGCCTGAAACTTAGTACACATGCAGAAGGAAAAACAACATAGAAAATTTATGAGGAAAAATGAGTGTTTTCAAAAGCAGCATGTCATTTTCCGTTATTATGCCCCTAATATAATATTCTGCTTCTAATGAGATTTTGCGACACTAAACCCTGTACAACAATTTTTATCAGAAAATAGTATGAATAAAGATAAAAATACCTCATTATTTCTCTCTTGTCTGCAATAATAAAAGCTATCTAATTTTCACCATTTTGAAGAAATTTCATAAAATGCTTTTAAAATTAAAATATAAAAATGGAGATATTATTTAAAAAAAATAGTGCGATCACATCTACAAATGGAGAGCTTCAGCTTAAAAATATATATATATTAGTAAAATTGGTTCAGCAGAAAGATCAGGGCAGATGACTAAAAAACACGCTTGTATTTTAAATATATAGATTATACAAAATTAGGAAAAATTAAATTAAGCAAATTATATTATTTTGATAAAATTATAGTAGAATGCCCTAAAGAATAGCATTAAAATTTTATTATTCGAGAGAATTTTGAACAAAAACTTCAGGAACATGATATTATTTTAAAACACTAATTATTTGTTTGCTTGTCTAACTCGGCGAAGCAAATCCATCCTGGCGAGAATCATCAATTTCTGTAATATAAAGCGCTAGTATTTGCATGTCACCTCTCTTCTATAAAGACACTCTAAATTTTTGTAAAACATTGCGTTTTATGAGTGTGTGATTTCGATTACATTATTTTCAAAAATGAACCACTTTCACCTGTGAAAAATTTCAAAGCAGAAGGGCTGTGAAAATGACGCACTTCTACAAAACATAATTCAGGTTTAAGAATTAAAATACACGCTTTTTTATAAAATGACGTCATTTGCATCCGCTAAAGCAATCCACTTTTACAATCCACTCTTAAACTTTGTCTATAGAAAAGTGTGCATATGACGTCATTATCACGGAATAACAGACAATATTCTTGACATAGCCTCTATTTTAATTTCAACTTTTTTTTCAGTTTTTATGAAAAAATGGCAACAAAAAGGTACAGTATCTCCTACTTTCGACTATTTTCCGTTTACTTTCAACGACTTTCAATAGAAATGGGGTATTTTTGTTGCCACGATAAGAAAAATGTTATTAAAAACTACAAAAAAATTAATATCTCAAAAATAAATTGAGATACAGCTTTCAAACAAATTGTATTTAAAAGAGCAATTTTTTCCTTATACGACGGTGTAAAAACTTTAAATGTGCGATGTTTAGAAGTTTAAAAATTTGCAGTAGAGAAAATTGCAAAACCAAAATTTTATTTCAAATTTCAAAGTGTTGCCATTCGCAAAATGACGTATGCGTTACGCACAGTTATATTTATCCTTTATAATATAGATATATATGTGTCCGGGGCAAAAGTATCCAAAAGTTATGGCTTATTTTTACGGAACTACCCATTAGAATTTTTAAAAAATTATTTAAATAGGAAGAACATCTCACCAAGTTTTAATATCAATAGTTTTTTATGTGTGCACCTTTTGTAGAATGACAAATGTCTAAACAGTAATCAAGTTCTCTCAGAGTGTTTCTTAGCATATCACCAGTTATTAGACGAATTGCTTGAATGATACACTTCTGCAATTTATCCATCGTAATTTTTTGTTTATACACAACGGATTTAATGAATACTCAAGCAAAAAAAGGCTAATGAAGTCAAAACCAGAGACCTTGGCAGCCAGGGAATTGGATCCCGCCTTCCAATCCAACTTCCAGGAAATGTCATATTCAAAAATGCGGTAACATCTCTGTGAGAGTATGGTGGAGTCCCAAAAAATCTTGGAGGGATTTCAAATCCACAGAGGATCAGTCTATTATATTCTAATGGATAGTTCTGTAATAATAAGCCTCAACTTTTGGATACTTTTAGCTCGGATACCCTGTATATGTACATATATATACAGGGTGTCTCAAAAATATAGCGACAAACTTTCAGGAGAGGTAGGGCACATCATAAGGATTGAGAATTGCGACCGGAAATGTCAAATGAAAGTGGTAGCAGAGATACAAGAAATAAAGGGACAGAAGATGGGAAGGCGCCCCATTATGTTGAAACACATGTTGCGTCGCACATTTTATGGCACAGGGTGAAGTAAGCCTTGTAGTACATTTTTCAAAAAGATGAGATAATTTGCTGATGTCAAAGGTGATAACAACAGGTATGGCCTGACTAAGAAATCGCAACCAAACCAGCCCAAACTGTCGTTGAGCTGCTTGTGCATTGTTATTAGTCAATTTGTACACGAAGTGAATGTCTGCCAGCTCCCTGTCCGTAAAATGTTGCATGTTATTCTCAAGACGACTACTGCTCGAATGACTGCGATAAAGCAGATATTTCCCCTCCTGTGCTCTCGTGAACAGCACTCCCAGTGGCGTACAATGACGTTTCCGGTCATGGGTTACTATGCAATTCTCAATCCTTGTGATGTACCGCTGCCATCGAAATACTAAAGGCCAGAGGAAACGAGTGTGAAGTCATCACGAATCGGCCGACTTCTCACTAAAGTTGGAATTCACAGCGGAAAATTTTGAACAGCAATTTTATTTTATTTGTGGAATATCTATCATCTTATGAAACAATAATAACTATTTAAACTTACTGGTGAGAATTTGGAATCCCCAATAAAAAATAAGCAAGATGCGACAACACTGTGGAATTCCGCATCTGGCTGAATTTTTATCTAGGGATTATGAATTCTCACCAGTAAGTTTAAATAGTTATTATTGTTTTATAAGATAATACATATTCCCCAAATAAAATAAAAGAAAACTGCTATTCTAAATTTTCCGGTGCGAATTCCAATACTAGTGAGAAGTCAGTCGATTAGTGATCGAGTCACATTCGTGTCCTCTGGCCTTGAGTATTTCGATGGCAGCTGATGTACCCTACCTCCCCTCACAGCAAACTCAGATGAAAATAAAATTTATTTTATGATTAACTCAGCATAGATGTTGCCATTTATTGATTTCCTTTTAAAACAAAAAACATTCAGCTAGAAAGAAGCAAAATGAAAATGAAAAAAATCAAACATTTTAGTTTTTATGATAAAAAGAACAGATGTCCAAATATGTGTACCAGGTAACGAAGAGGGCATAAACATAACGGATCTCATGGCTGTCATTATTGTAAGCTTTTACTGTAACAAGGGGATAAGCCCGGGCTTTCCAGGTGACAGAATATGTGTGAAAACATTTCTTTTTTTTAAAAATTGATAACACAGAATTTTTGCATTTAATGTATTTTTTTAAACTGCCCTATTTCGTAACTGGCATCGCGCCAGGAATTAACAGCCGAAGGAAATCGCCAAAGACCACTATTTACACTATTTACATTTCAGTCCTTTTGATTTTGATCACTACAGTTGTTTAATAGCAGAAATCGATTACATGTTTTAAATTTGTGTTTTATTTATTAACCATTTGGAAAAATCGTTATTGTTCTCGTCAGAATGGGAAATCAAAAGCATATCTGAAGGTTTTCATTGGTTTAATCCGCATTTTATTCGTTTTCTGATGGTTTTATACAGTAATCTGTATTTCCCTTTACTTTCAACAGAGATGGATACCTTCTGTTGCCACTATGGCAAAAAAAGTAATAAAATCTACAAAAAAGATTAATAACTCAGAAACAAATTGAGATACAGCTTTCAAACAAATTACATTTAAAAATACATTTTTTTTCTCTATACGGCGGTATAAAAAGTAATATTGTGGGATGTTTAGAAGTTTAAGAATGAAATTTCATTTAAAATGGGTCGTCAGATTTCTACGATGGAAAAGCCTTTTCCCGAACAGCCAATGAAATGCTTGGATAATACGTAAGTTTCAGGTGGATAATACGTGCGAGTCGCAGGCGATTTTTGTCGCTCTGAATTTTTACGTGTAATAACACTATTAATGTTTAATTCATGGCGTACGTAATGTATGATCAACTCCGTGTGATTTTTTATGTCTTAAATTTTAGTCTTCGAAAAAATCATTTTCCAAATGGTCGTTGTAATTTGATAAATTGCTTTTTCTATTTTATTGTTTTATTTATTGATTGATGAATGTTTTAATTTCATTATGAAATATAAGCTGAAAACAAATGGTGAACTATTTATATAAATTTAAGTGAAAACAGATTTACCTTTCCTAATCGTCTGGACGAATAGAAATAGATTTGAGAAAAAATCATGCTTGAAAATTATTTTGAAAACAATCAAATGAAGTAAATTGTGATACAGTTTTCAAACAAATCGTATTGAAAGTACATTTTTTACCCTATTCGACGGTGTAAAAATTAAAAAACTTGCGGTATTTAAAAGTTTAAAAAATTGCTATAAAAGTTAAATTTAATCGTCTGCTGTTGCCACCGTCAAAATTACGTCAGCTTTACGCACGGACATGTTTGTCCTTTATAATATAGGTAGTTCAAAATAATACAAAGTACACTTACATTAAGAACAACTCTTCTGATGGCCATTGGAGACTCTGAATCATCTTTGAAGATACCATAGAACCGTAGGACTTTACCATCATACTCATAAAACTGGCTGAGAGGACTTTCATTCGAAGTAACGTTCCTCCACTCTTGTCTTCCTTCCATCAACTGTCTTTCGACAACTATCGGATTTTCAGGTTTGGGTTCGGGATCATTTACCTCGATACCTTGATCCGTCAAAAACTCCTAATTAAAAAAATTACATGTTAGTTTTACAGATATGATTTCTTTTGGATTTTTTTAATTAAAAAATGTGTTCCATCTAATAGCTGACCAATAGCTAATTTCTAACCGTTAGTGTTAGCGGCATACTTCCAGTTTCAAAATGCTTGAAATTTTGTTCCCCATCATATTAAGACTAGAAGAACCATGTGGGATCATTTTGATCAGTACTATATGAAAATATTTCGGTTCGAAAGAGAAATTTCTTTATAAAATAAAGTTAAATGACACAGAGAAGAAAAAAGTTAAATAAATAAGTTAAACAGTTTTAAATAAAAATTCTGGTGTAAAATATTTTTATAAAACTTAAGTAAAATTTTCGACCTTTCTCGTGTTAAATTCATTTACATCAAAATAGTTATTTTTTTATCTGTTACGAAAATTTTATAAGATACCGGATTCTAAAATAAGTAATTGCAAAACTGTTTGGACGCTAAATCATACTGTGAAAGATATTTTTGATATTTCGAGTCACAACAAGAGTAAATGACATTTTCAACTGTTATTGATTGTGTTGTTCTGCAGATAAAAAAATTTTGTCTCTGGCAGCGGCTTTTATATCCAAGCTTTATGTTTGAAGCTTTTATTTTTCAATTTAGAACTAATAATTATGTGAGACATAAGTAATTCAGAACAACCACTGAAAGATAAACTGTCTAATTTGTATAAACAATTCTTTATTGCTTCATTAGAAGAGAATATTTGCTTTTTTTTATTTAGATTAGCTTAAAATTTACTAAATCATTCTAAATCATCAACATAAGGAATAAAAAAGAAGGCAAGCTTAAATTTATGTTACTTTTTTTCTATTAAAAAAACTATTTTGTATTTAATTTTTTGTTTTATAAAACATAAAATTTTCTTGATACTGAATCCAATAGTTTGTATATAAAGCGAATTGTTTCTGCTTTCAATTAGTTGATTTTCAATTTTGATAAAAGGGGTAAGAAAAAAGAAAGGAAAAGGTAAATGCATTTTTTTAATATTGTTTTATTAAGTTTTCAAGTTAAGTGCAATATGTTTTAGTTTCTGATTTATATTATGCTTGAAAATATTCGCAGTAAGCAGAAAGTTGACTATTTTGAAAATATCGGACATATATCAAAAATATCCGATATATATAAAAATATTGGATATTTTTTATATTTTCGAAAATAATTTGATATTTAAGACCTCTGGCTTCCGGTGACAATACAACATTTTAATATTTTTAGAACTTCATTATAAATTAATAATTTAATTTTAAAGCATTTTTCCATTAGCCAGCCGCACGTGATAAATTTCCGAATATTCTTTAGGGTTTACAACTATTTACGAATCACAAAAACAACGAGTTAACGAATAAATTGAACACGATTACATCCAGGCAGTTTTCTTCTGCGAAAATGCTTTAGCGTTTTTTTTTTTTTTTTGTAACTCTGCGGAGTTACAAAATGTTCGATTACGATCGAGATTTCAAAATGCAGAAAACAATTTAATGTTTCGCTTTCATTTGCGCGAAGATCCAAGGAAAGTTAGTAAATTTTCAGGCACAGTGGGTGAAACAAAGGAAGGTCGCCATTTTACGATGTTCGTTATGGTTTTTAACTAATACATCGCCTAATTATCAAAAAAGGAGAAATCTGAACGTCAGATGCATTCAGACCGAGGCTAACGAAAAAGACAGGCTACCACGGTGCATTCCCACTTATCTTTTTTCAGAGACCGCTGGAGTCACGTGATGCTCGAATGCACCAATGAAGGTGTGCGAAAAGAGCATCACGTCACTTTAGCGGTCCGTAAAAAAAGACAGGTGCACCACGGTAACCTGTCTTTTTCGTTAGCTTCGATTCAGACTTATCTTCGTCTACCTTCATCCAAATTTTCAGACTTCTACGTACTCTACATTTCCCTTACTATTACCAGTAGACTGACAGACGGATAAACATCTTTTTTATTATTATTAAATATAGATACTTTCGATTTCAAGCGGACTATACTGACTTGAATCCCTGATTTTCTAACTAATTTGGTAATCATAACTCTCTGGAATTCAGTATTTTAAACATTCTATCTAAATTAAAACTAGAAAGTGTAGAAGTGTGTAGTATATTTATATCTAAGTATTGGTTTTTGTTAATTGTATTAATACATAGATTTAACAATTAATGATTCTCGTTTTTTAAATTATTAGTTTTTTATTTTATTAATGTTATTAATAGCAAACAAAACTCGCCGATTTGCCACCATAATAGATGAAATATGCCAAGTGGGATTTATGTGCCTCTTTTTATTAGAAAAAATGTCACTGTTTGGAATAATTAAAAAATTACGAATTAAGCCACAGTTTGACTAAAGTTCATTATTATACTGCACTAGGCGAAACTGAAACTTAAATTGTTAAGAACTCTAACTAATTCGAAATAAATGATAATTTAGAATGTATTTTTAAACTTTTATGCTCATTTCAGTTTTCATTTGAGGTTTTGAATTTTTTTGAAGCCGTTAGTACGCATTTACATTTTAAAAGTAACCATCGTGCAATATTCCAAGCTTCTAGTCTAACGGTCTACTACCTCTCTGGTGACGGTGGCACCAACGTAATACAGTAAAACCTGTGTAAGTTGACCACTTGCGGTGCCGCACTTCAGTGGTCAACTTAGAGGAGTGGTCAACTTATAAAGGGTGATGATAAATTTATTTATTTTTTACGTAATATTCATACCATATCATTTTTTCCCACAAAAATTTTATTTATTGACAGTCTTTAAAATAATATTGTATTACCATGCATATTTCTAACACCTTATAAAAGAAAAGATTAACTACAAGAATGAATTAATAGTTTTGTATCAATTTTAAAATCAATTAGTATTATTACTATTTATTTAAAAAAAAAAAAAACAGTCAGTCAATATACAGCCAATTAGTGATTCTTCAAACTATACTAGTTATTACACATAATTTATAAAAAACATTAAAAAAATATATTTTTGCTTACCAAGTAGCACCTGGGGTTATTGAAAGAGGGGAAGGAATGATAAGAGAATGGGAAATAGAAGAAAGAAATCTAGAATCAAAGAATGGAGGGGGAGGATTGAAAAGCCAAATCCAAAAGAGGAACAATGTAAAAATAGATAAGCCTTGAAATATTTAACTACACCTTCCACTGCTGAAAGCATTTCCCAGGCTAAGAACTATTTCATCCTTTTAGAAATTCTAGTTAAAAAGAAAAAAAAAAACAGAAAATTTCGTGGAGAGTTACTTTTCTTTTATTCATGATTTGTTAGCTTTTTGGATGATCAAGTTATAAAGGGTTTTGATGGGCATTTTATAATAGTTCTAGTCAAATTTGTATAATTTCAGTGGTCAAGATACAAGATAGACAGGTGGTCAAGTTACAAAGGGTTTATCTTATAGTTTTGTATAAGATAAATTTGGTTCCTGACAACAGAGGTCAACATATACAGGTGGTCAACTTGCAAGGGTGGTCAACTTTACAGGTTTTACTGTATATAGCATATGTTGGAACAGGAACTGTCATCATGAATTTGCCAACATAAATTTTGAAATCGGTTTGGTATTCCCTGAGATTCCATAGAAATAGTAATTTAGAAAGTTTTTAAAAGGCTTTCCGCTTATTTTATTCCTGTAAATCCCGAATCTTTTCGAAACTGCCCTTAGAGAGCATTTACGTCTTATAAGTATCTATCACACCAGATTTTAAGTTATATCTTTAACAATTCAATAGAAGTCATAATTTAGTAATAAATATCCTAATTTATTAATCACAGATAATCCTAATTGTTATTTTAGACGGAAATTACTCTCGGATGAAATTTACTCAAAAATTACTTCTATAATTTTTTGAAGTGCTACGCCACAGCTGAAAATGTGAAAAATAAATTCATTGGAACTACTTACTCTAGTCCAGGAATCACAATCGTAAAGGTGAATAGTTCTTCCGTAAATATGAACATCATTTCCGATATTTAAATCTTTCCAGTGGTAATTTCTGACTTTACTTGGATGCAGATATCGATCACGATTGAACATTGTTCCCTACAAAATAAATAAATAAATAAACTCGTATAAAATCATATGATACAGCAATTTGGGATAAAATAAAAATAAATGAAATTAATAAAAATTTTAAATACAGTGAAACCTCTCTGTAAGAACCACCTGCCGTTCCATTGAAAATTGGCCCTTATGAGAGGTGGCCCTTGAATAGGGGTGATCAAATTTTAATTTATCTTTCTTTTTATCCCGCGACTTTTAAAATCTACCTATTCTTTTAGTAAATTCTTTTGTTTTTAACAATATTGTTTATTTGATTCTTGCTGCAATTAAACTGTGAAGCCAATTTTATTGCAGATGTTCCTTGATCATAACAATTAAGAACTTTCATTTTGTCATTCAAATCCAAATGTACTCTTTGGCTTGATTTAGGTGCCATAATTTTAAATTTTACATAGGCTTGAGCATAAAATTTCTAGTGTAAAAATTGTGCTTCAATATGCATTCACAGTTTTAGTGCATGTGGAATCAGTTTTTCTAGATAACCTGTTATCCTTTGTGTGCCCCCAACAAAGGGTCAAATTTACCCTCCAACCCAACCCCTATAAGGTCAAACAAAGTGTGAGGAACATATGTTTGTCTCATTTGTTGAAAAGTTTGTGGTTCTTCATTGCGTTACTAAGTCCTCCCCATCTCCCTCAGCCTTTTTTGTTGCAAGTGCAGTTGTTTGCTGAACTCTTATCTTTTGGTTCAGAAATTCAATACACCTGTTTAGGATCTAAGGAACGTGGGAAATAAAAATGGCCTTTATGAGGGGCAGGTGCGGCCCCTATTAGGAGTAAATTTAACATTATGTCTATGGGGGGAATTTTCCTAAAAATATTGGCCCTTAATAGAGGTGTCCCTTGAATAGGGGTGATCTTTAAAAGAAATTTCACTGTATTCGAGATTTGGATAATCAAATCCTGTCTTTCAAAATTTCCAAATCGCAATCCAAACTGGCTTCTTTCTGATACATTTCGCAAGCGTAACAAATTGTCAGGTACTCTTATTAAGAAACAATATAATCAAACTGGTCTTTTTTTTTCGTTTTTCGGTAAAGACAGAAAATTTTTCAGAAAATCCTGCCAAAGTTGACGTTGTGAATCTCATTTCAATGCGCGAAAGTCCAGGAAAAAAAAATACCATCCTTAGGCAACAATTGTTTATATCTCAAGATGTAAAATCTTTTATCGGAAAAAGAAAAGACTTCAATTACAAAAAACTTCAATAGTTAAACCTGAAAATATCACGCTTTTATGTTAAAAAATGAGTCATAAAATGTGTCAGAAATTTTCGCACTGTTGAGCAGAAAAAAATATATATCTTTTTTTAAAACCACCTTAAGGGTGTATTCAGGAAAAATATTTTTCCACCCTCAACAGCTCGAAATTTTCTGAGATATTTTCAGGCTCATTTTTAAAAGTAAAAACATGAAACTTGCTGAGGTGATTTTTGAAAAAGTGTATAAGAGGCCGTGTGATTTCATTTTTCGCTCAATTGATTAGAATTTGATTTTTAAACAATTATTTTCTCAGTATGACTATTTTTTTCATTCCCAGATCTCCCACTTTGGAAAATTCTGTTCAAAACGTCAACTTTGCCAGCATTTTTTGCAATATTTTCTGCATTTATCAAAAAATTTATAAGCACGGCACATTATGTAGTTTCTAAATAAGAGAATTTGCCAGTCTGATGCGCTTGAGAGCGAAAGTTAATTTGCAAATAAACCAGAAAACAAGCAGTTTGGATTGGAATACACCCTTAAATGTCCTGTAAATAATTAACTTATATTGAAATATATTTTTTTCATCAGATTAACATAAAAATGAAGCTAAGAATCAAAAGTTATATGCCAGTAATTTAAATCATCGTGTAAAATTGAACAAATAGGGTGAAACCTTCAGTAACTGACATCTTAACGATTCTTTCTTGTCCAAATCATTATTAGAAAATTTTGACTTCATTTTATACTTCTCTATTTTTGAAGGGATAGTAGAGATACATTAGAAAATTATTATTGACAAAATTTTGAAAAATTATCCATTCTATACTATATACTATTGTTATAATTTTTTTTCATAAATATGGTCAATAACTCCAATAACTGACACCAGCCCTATTGTGTTAAACCAATAACTAACACAAAATGAAGAAGAATCTGACGTTTTATTTGCAAAGATTAAAAAATGAAGTTATTTTATATTTCAAGGAATTTATACATTAAAAATACTATCTTTATTATAAAAATAAAATACATAAACCTTATTTATATAGAATAACATATTACAGATGCATGTGTCTTTTGTTTCATGTTTTAAATTATTACAAGCGGGGATGACTGAGCTATGCTCGGTCAAAATTAGCTTTGTGTTCAACACGATATTCCCATTGTAACATTCTCTCTGTATTATTGCACAAATTTTGTGGGCGCTCTATCTCAAGAACTAATGCACGGATTTTCATCAAACTTCAGATTCAGTTAGTACTTTTTTATGAGTTGATGCTGATTACGTTTTGGTGTAAATCGCCCAGCAGGTGGCGCTTCTGTGCTGTCTTTTTCACGATTCCCGCAATAGCTCTGTCTCAAGAACTAATGGACAAATTTTCCCCCAACTGTAGATTTAGTTAGACATTGACACAAGCTGTTGCTGTTTAGGTTTTGGTATTAATCGCCCAATAGGTGGCGCTGCTATGCTGGAATTTTTACGATTTAGCTCTATCTGAAAAACTAATGCACGGATTTCCTCCAAACGTGAGATTCATTCAGACGTTCAAATAAGTTGTTGCTGATTAGATTTTGGTATAAATCAACCAATAGGTGGCTCTGTTAGGCTGCATTTTGCTGGATCTACACGATTTCAGGGATGGTCATATCTCAAGAACTAATACACGGAATTTCATATCCGTAGAATCCTCATGAGAGGCATAGATTGCAATTTAATTTTGGCAGTGTGATAGCGAATTTTGAAGTATTAACATGCATGAGGTAGAAGAAAATTTTAGGATTGGTACATCCGACTAGTTTTATTTGCCAAAATGTTTCTGAAATATATATTTATATTTTAAGTGTTAAAATCTAAGTGAAGCAGGTGAATTGTAAGTGAGATTTTAACACTTGAAATAAAACTTACAATGTATTTTAAAAATATTTTGTCCAATACAAAAGAAAAAAAAACATTCTTCGGAAAGAGCATACAGAAGAAAGAAGTAATAAAATTAATTTTCCGAGGAGAAATTTGAACTAGTATGTTGTGGTCATCACAAAACTTTCTTCTATATAAATCATGTCAATTAAATCATTTAAATAGTACAAGAAATTACACCAATTTAGCACCAATTCATATCAAAGTGTATATGAATTTGAAGTTTGATAAAAATTCGTGCCTTAGTTCTTGAGATAGAGCTATAGCGGAAATTCTGAAAAATGTAGCTTAGCAGCGCCACCTGTTGAGTGATTTACACCAATACATAAACAGGAATAATTGATATCCAGGTATACATGGATCTGAAGTTCGTTGAAAATCTAAGCAGTAGTTCTTGAGATAGAGCTATTGCGGAAATCACAAAAAACAGCATAGCAGCGCCACCTATTGAGCGATTTACACCAAACTGTATAAAATGTCAATTCATGTCAAGGATTAACTGATTCTGAAGTTTGGTGAAAATTATTCCATTAGTTCTTGAGATACAGCTATAATGGAAATTCTGAAAAGTGAGGCATAGCAGCGCCACCTGTTGAGCGATTTGCACCAAATCACAAACTGCACTAACTCATATCAAAGTATACTTGAATCTGAAGTTTGATGAAAATCCAAGCATTAGTTGCTGAGATAGAGCTATTGCGGAAATCGTAAAAAATGCAGTATAGCAGCGCCACCTGTTGAGCGATTTACACCAAAATGTACAAAACTTCAATTCATGTGAAGGACTAACTTAATCTGAAGTTTGATGAAAATCCGTGCATTAGTTGTGGAGATTGAGCTATAGCGGAAATCGTGAAAAAGGCTGCATATCAGCGCCACCTGTTCAGCGATTTACACCAAAAACTAATCAGCACCAATTTATATCAGGGGTTAACTGAATGTAAATTTTTATTAAATTCCGTGCATTAGTTCTTGAGATAGAGCGCCCACAAAATTCGTGTCACATACAGACAGACAGACTCACAGATGCACAGACTCACAGACAGACATTTTTTAAAAACATGTTTTTCGGAATCCCTGACACCTAAAACGTGTAAATCCGTCGAAAACCGAAAGTCGAAAATTTTCACGAATCCAATACTTTCTTCTTGTAACGATAGAAGAAAGTAAAAATAAGGATGTATTCCAAGCCCTAAGTTTAGCATTAGATTAGAGGGCTGATGAGGAACCACCGATAATCTATCGCGTATTAAGCGGGATCGCTTAATAACCCTTTATGTACTGAATTATGATTTCATGAAAATTTTATCTTCTAAAGCATTTTTCGTGAATTGTTTAAACTACATTAAAAGATTAACATAACCATTTAATAAATTTTAAAAGGATTTTGGTAGGATTGGAGGATTCAGAATGATTCAATAACTTTGAATTTATAGGGATTTTGTGCAATATTTATAACCCCACTGAAGTATTTTATTTTAAATATTTTTCTTAGTATTTTGTAGAATTAGGAAATGTATAAATATAATGTTCTTACAACAGAAATATAGAAATATGTATATATATATAGGAATTGAAAAATCACTAAGAAAGCTGAAAAGATGCAATGGCAAAAGAAATCATCCTTTTAGAAATATTTTTTTTTTTGTGTGTGTGTGTGTGTGTGTAACCAATAATGCTTTTAGAACAAGATAAAGTAATGTATCTATAACTCATTCTAAACTGTATTACAACTAACGATGTATTAAATTAATTTTATAACTATATTAATGGTACTTATAAGCCACGTCAGTAGATAAAGGGTTAAACGTGATATTTTTGCATTAGACTTATTGGCGATGTTCAAGAGATCGGAAAAAATACTCGTATTAAACGTGATCGCGTATTAACCGTGAGCGTCTTAACCGGTTCCGACTGTATAGGGCAATTCCATCGTAACGGACGTAATATTTTATCAACGAATTTTGTTTTCAAAACTATGTAAAAAATTTACTAATAAAGCTAGAACATATTTTTACAATTTAAAGTACTTCCTACTAAGGGCTTAATGTCATAATACCTGCAGATTATTTCAGTCTCTCTTTTAGTCCCAAAAATTGCAATTCAAAATTCTGTAACTGACGTAACATAAAATAGACAAACATTTTTTCTGCCTTCATTGAAGTGTAAAAATTATCAAAACTATCCCGTTAAAAAAAGGGATTTAATGTTCTCAACAACACTAAGTAATGCCAAATTATAACAGTAACTTGTGTAATTAATTTCTGAATAATAAAAAAGAAAAAATGGCATTTACACGCGTAACTGACGTAATATTATGTATTTACAAAAACAATAATGGTACTTAACTTACTTTATAAACAGTAATTTACAATACCTTTTTATTAGGATTTTATTATAGAATATAAAAATATCAAGTTTTCCAAATTAAACATTTTATACATTTTATCCCCCCCCCCCCAAAAAAAATGATAATTTTCTGTGGAATTGCCCTATATATATTTTTTTAAAACTTTGATACTTATTTCATTACTTATTTAGTGACTCTTCCTACCTCATAGAGACCACTGTTGGGCACCTGAGGCTCTATTATTTTCATAGTGTTATTTTCAAGGTAATAAAGAACTTTAACGAAATGGATCCTGTTTTTTTCCGTCCGCCAGTCCTGCACTTTATCTCGAATAAAACCTTCAAAATGGAGTACCTGTGAAAAACAAAACAAAATATGAAATAAAATGTGTCAAATATCGATATCTACCGCTTGACACATAATTTTATTTATTTATTTATTCCTATAAAAATGACATAGAAGACTCATATTAAAAATTCATTTAACTTTTTCGTTTTTCGTTTTTAACCATGTTTTATTTTTAATAGTTTGAACCAATTGACCCCTTTTTTAATATCGACGCTTTATTGTGAGTTTTATTGTAAGCGTGTCTCTCATTATAAATTTCACTGAAAGAAATACAAAGACATAAAAAAAAATTATTTATTGATAACGTGAAATAATATAATATTATGGGAGAGTAGCCATATTTGGACATTCGCTTTAAATGGACCGCTGCAATTCTGCCGTTGATCACAGAAAGAGACGCCATCTACCGCTGAAATCCTACTCGTCAGAATGACATAATTTATTATTAGAAGAAGCACCGGCCTTACACGTGCTGTTTTCTTACAATTAAAAAATATATACAATTAGCTATTTCGATCTAAATTTTTCTTACTAAACATAAGAGAATACTTTAAAACTAAGGTAAGTTGTTATGTTTTCATATACATATTTAAATTGATGTGTTTACTGCGCATATTTTTCACGCGCATTTGTCTGCTTTCGTTTTTGTTCTTAGTCTTGAGATTGTCTGTTTTAAAAAGGGCGCGGTTGCCTTAGTTGGACCAATTTGAGTTGCTTAAATTGGACCAGATATACGATTCCAGATATTCCTTGCGAGGAGATAAACACTGCAGATAGATCCATTGATTTTCCTGCTAGTGAGATTTCGGACTCAGAGTCAGTAATCATGAAACCTACTAAAACTAAGAGGGTAAAAAATGTGATGAAAACGACACAGACGAACAGTCTGGAAGAAAAATATCAATCACAGCAAAAGTTGTCAAATGTATAGAAATCGAAAATGAAAGAGCAAGTTGTAAAAAGATTGAGCCGTAAAAAAGTTGCAGTAATAACCCCCCCCCCCCCCCAAAAAAACAAAGCCAAGAGTCATTAGAAATGTTATCTCCCTTGCCAAAATAAGTCAAGTCAAGGTACAGAGGGAGACAAAAAACAGCTGTGTTAACATCTTCGCCGTATAAAGTAAACCTTGAAAAAAAAAATGATAAAAAGGAATTTCTCAAAGCACAAAAACAATTAGAACATCAAGTTTAAAAAATAGACGTAATTCAATTGGAAAGAAAATGATCGAGGGGAAGAACTACAGACATAAGGTGAATAAAACTTCTGTTGCAAAAAAAAGTCTAATATTTCAGAACCTAACAAGGAAAATCAAGACAGTGGTGATTGGTTTTGCAACATTTGTAAGAAAAATAAAATAGCAGAAATGATTCAGTGTTCGATTGTCAAATATGGTTCCATGTTGTGCACGCTGGATTAAAAAATGTACAAAAGAAATTTATGTGTAAGCCTTGCATCACTTCTTACATGATATCCAACTAACTGGCAATCAGCTCCATAATTTCTATTCCTAGTTACTTATAACTTTTATTTATATTTTGAATACATTTTGATATAAAACAATTGCTCTTAGTTTCAGACATTTGATTTCATTATATTTCATTGCTGTTGTTTTGTTTGATTGTTTCATAAATCGCAAATTTTGCTTTTAATAAAATTAGTTATATCCCCTACACATTAAAACAGCCTAATATTGT
Organism: Maratus speciosus; assembly: GCA_963932465.1. Taxonomy (NCBI): domain Eukaryota; kingdom Metazoa; phylum Arthropoda; class Arachnida; order Araneae; family Salticidae; genus Maratus; species Maratus speciosus. The sequence goes on from OZ010799.1 coordinate 188,319,635, forward strand.
TTGGTCCAATTTAGGAGACTGGGAGTCCAACTTAGGCGACTAGTTGCTGAATTTGAACCACTTTTGACAAAATTTTCAAATTAAAATATATCTTCAGATTTAAAAAAAAAAAACTGTTCTGAAGATTTATTTAGTTAGTAAATGAATAGATTGACCACGTGTGGGGATATTTTTCAGATTTTCCAAAAATTAAGTGAGTTATACATGAAAATAAGTTAAGTGGTCCAAATTCGGCTACTCTCCCCTATAACGAAAAAAAAAATTATAAATCAAGCTTTTATTTTAGATCCGGAAAATTCATTAATGAATACAAAATGTTCTTTATTTATATACTATCAAAACCTGCGGATTTTCTCATGTACTAGTTGAAATATGCCAAGTGGTATTTGCGTGCCTATTTTTATTAGAAGAAATTATACTGCTATGGATAATTAAAAAATTACTAATTAAGTCACAGTTTAGGTAACTTCATTCTTATAATGCATTAAAAGAACGTGAAACTTAAATTAATGAAAACTCGAATTAATTCCAAATAAATGATAATTTAGAATGTATTTTGAAGGTTTTCAAAACTCAAGGACTCATTTCATTTTTCATTTCAGGTTTCAAATTTTTTCAAAATCAATCTTAGCAAGCATTTATTTACATCTTAAAAGTAACCATTATGTAAATTTCTACGCTTCTTCTTATGCAAGCTTTTTCTGTAACAACTATGTTACAGAAATCGTAATTTTCGAGCGTTTTGTGCTTCTGCGCACTTTAAAATTTCTAAATTTTAAAAACTGTTTTGAGGATAGATTTACGTCTCTAAAGAAACAGCCATGTCAAATTTCTAGCTTCTATCACCAAAAATTTCAGATAAGTCATAGTTTAGACGGTTTTTAAAACGCTTTTCGTTCATTTCATCTTTATAAAATTCCATTTTTTTAAAACTGTTCTTAGCAAGAATTCACATGTTAAAAGTATCCTTCATACCATTCCAAAACTTCTACACCAATTATATCACATAAATCACAATTTTCGCTCCTGCAAACTTTTAAATTTTGAATTTTTAAAAAATTGTTCTCAACGAGTATTTTCATTTTTAGAGTAAAAGCCATGCCAAATTTCAAGTTTCTAGCCTTAACAGTTCTAAAAAATTCGCAATTTAGGACTTTTCCAGCTTGTTTTCCACTTATTTCGTCCTTTAAAATTTCAATTTTTTAGAAACTGCTCTTGCGAGCATTTACATCTTAAAAGTAACCACCATGCCAAATTCTAGGATTTTATACGAACTGTATCACATAAATCGCAATTTTAGAACGTTTTCTACTCCTGCACCCTTTTAAATTTCGAATCTTTAGAAAACTGTTCTGAACGAACATTTACTTCTCTAAAGTAACAATCATGCCAAATTTTAAGTTTCTAGCTCTGACAATTCCAAATAAATCATAATTTAGAACATTGCCCGCTCATTTCACCCTTTTAAATTAAAATTTTTTTAGAAAACTTTTATAGCAAATATTTATATCTTAAAAGTTACCACTACACCAAATTTTGAATTCAACAATAACCCAGAAATCGAAATTTTAGAACATGTTTGCTCCTGTATCCCCTTTTGGTTGTTATACCGACATTAAATATTAGCCTATGTTGGAATTCCTGTGTACCAGAATTTTGTCACCATTATTTTTTAAATCCGTTCGGTAGTTCCAGAGATTTCTCCCTACAAACAAACTCGCAAACATTGCTTCTTCATAACGTTAGTATAGATTATTATCACTTTTGTTGCTGCTGCTGTTTCATATTTACAATTTGCAACTCAATATTTTGAAAGCAGATAATTTTGAAATTTTGAAATTAAAGCGAACAAATTTAAACAAAATTAAAGAGGTCACCGCCTTAGCTAAACAAAAATTTCCAGGGGAAATTTTTAACATAGGAAAGATGCTATTCTTTTCCACTGCAATTTCATAATTTATACAACATTATATTAGTGATATCATTTTTCCTTCGAAAAAAAAGTTCTCAAAAATGAAATAATTATTAATTTTTAAATAAATAAGAATAGGTTTGTAAAGTTTCAGTGAGTTTGAACCCCATAACCCCATCCTCCCTTTGGCTACAGCTTTGCACCCTATATCACAATGATATTATTGAAAGCGTTTAAATAAAATTGTATTGATATGTCAAAAGATTTTCACCGAATCATGAAAAGATTTGCAAGTCACACTGTTAAAAATTTCTAGCAAACTGTTTATACATTCAACTGCTTTTTATAGAAAACAGTTATAAAACCGTAATTTAACTTTATTCTGGCCATAATATGGAGAATATTATAATCAGAAGAGAGTTAAATTACGGTTTGGCCATATTATGGGGAATATTATAGTCAGAAGAAAATTAAATTACGGTTATGTAATATTTTAAAAAAAAATACCCTAATGACTGGAAAGTTTGGTGCTAATTTTTAACAGTGTACGCTTTTTATTTTAAGTCAAATAAGCTATAAACATGCTTAAAACCAGAAAATTTCATCAGTAAATGAAATCAAATTAATACAAGGTTAAAAAAAAAAAAAAAAAAAAAAAAATGCAATTTAGCAAATTACAACGACCATTTGGAAAATGATTTTTTCAAAGACTAAAATTTAAGACATAAAAAATAGCACGGAGTTGATCATACATTACGTACGCCATGAATTAAACATTAATAGTGTTATTGCACGTAAAAATTGCAAGCGACAGAAATCGCCTGTGACTTGTATGTATTATCCACCTGAAACTTACGTATTATCCAAGTATTTCATTAGCTGTTCGGGAAAAGGCTTTTCCATCGTCAGATTTCCAAGAAATCTGACGGCCAATTTTAAATGAAATTTATTTCTTAAACTTTTAAACATCCCACAATATTGCTTTTTATTGCGTTTGAAAACTGTATCTCAATTTGTTTCTGAGTTATTAATTTTTTTTTTTGTAGTTTTTATTACTTTTTTGTCATAGCGGCAACACTCTGTTGTCCATCTCTTTGAAAGTAAAGGGAAATACAGATTACTGTATAGACCAATCAGAAAACGAATAAAATGATGGTTAAACCAATAAAAACCTTCAGATAGGCTTTTGATTCCCTACCCTGACGAGGACAATAACCATTTTCCCAAATAGTTAATAACAAGCAGGAAGCAGAAATTCTGCTTTTTCAGAATTTAGTGTCGCCCACGATAAAAATTTTTGTGTGTGTGTGTGTTTTTGTTACGAGGTGGTACCCGTCGAATTTCGACGAAATAATTTTTTTAAGAAGGAACTGTTTCATTAATTTATAATAAACCTACAAAATTAATTATCATAAAAGATGCGTCTTACGTTGGTTAGTCTAACTCTCAAACAAATATTATTTAAACCTAAAGGTCAAGGCTCTTCTATAAAGGCAATCTAAATTTTTGTAAAACTGTGTTTTATCAATATGTGATTTCAATAACGTTATTTTCAAAAGTGAAACATTTCCGCCTGTGAAGAATTTCAAAGCCACTGGAGTGAAAATGATTCAATTCTAGAAAACATATTTCAGTTTTAAGACTTAAAATACACACTTTTACTTTATATAAAATGACGTCATTTGCATCCGCAGAAGAATTTCATACTTATGATCCAGTCTTAAACAACACCTATAGAAAAGTATGCATATGTTGTCACTATCACGGGATAACACACAAACCCCAAAAAGCGTTGTCGTAAACTCGACAAAAAAATCGGCTATCAAATGATTCATATGCCTTTATGTGTTTGTAATATTAATAGAAGCAAATAAAATTAAATATAGTTTATAATAGATCCATGTTTTATCAAAAATCATTCATTTATGTTTTTTTCAAAATAGCACAAATTTTAATTCCATTTCTTTTTTCAGTTGTTATGCCAAAATGGCAACAAAAAGATATAGGAAAATTAATATCTGAAAAATAAATTGCGATGAAGTTTTAAAAAAAAATGCAGTTAAAAGTACTTTTTCCCCCTATACGAAGGTGTAAAAATTGAGAATGTACGATGCTTAGAAGTTTTAAAAACTGCAGTAGATATTATCAGTATTTAACCGGACAATGATACATCTGCTTCGCCTCATGGCTGGCTTATGTAACGTAAGGTTATTTCTTAGGGACGAGTGTTTAATTATTATCTAAAAGAAATAGTACATCGAGGGCTAAAAACAATTCAAATTTTATTATATTTTTGTTTCAAAAATGTTTATTTTATTTTTAAAATAAGCATAAGTATTGACATTTATTTGAGCTGTTACAAATTTGCAGCAGACTGTTCTGTAATTCGGAAGTTTTTATAGATAATGGTTATTTAGACTCTTAAAAATCTGCAACAAATTGTCCAATTATTAGAGATAACCACTTTTAAAGATAACGGTTGCTATATTATTAAGCGTATTTGACCATATTATGCTCGGAATAAAGTTAAATTTCGGTTATGTACCAGTTTTCATTAAAAACGGTCGAAGAACGACTGGCCAGTTTGCTGCAATCTTTTAACTGTGTAACAATAATTTAAATTTGTTGTAACCATCATAATATGGTCAATAATATTGTCACATGGAAAAAATTGTTTTGTTGAAACAACTAAATTTTTATTAATATAGCTCCAAGCAAATATTTTGGATGGACTAACCAAATGATTTGTTAAATTAACAAAATCATTTGGTTAATTTAACCAAAATTTGATCATTTTAACCAAAATAGTTGGTTGGAGCTATATTAACCAAAATTTAGTTGTTTCAACAAAACAGTTTTTCCAGTGTATAATACCATCATAATACGGTCAAGAAAACATTTGAAAAAACTGTTGAATGGTTAGACACTTTATGGAAGATCTGCAGCGGTGCAAATACCCAGTGAAATACCCAGTACATTTCTTAATATAGTATGAACGCAGATAGCGTAGTGTTACTTACCCGATTATCCAGTTTCACATATTCTGGCACAAAAGGTTGCACTTGAGGCTTTTTCTCGCCATACATCATATCTACCATTTTATCCTTGCTAAGTGCACTGTTCTGGGCATCCAAAAACTTTACAGCTTCGGATGGCGTTACCTTGCTGATTGGATCGGCTAGGGCACATCCTTTACTATACTTCAAAGTCTCTTTCCGGCCGGTATGTGGCTGAAACATTTAGAAATAAAAAATTACCAATAAAAGTAAATTTTGTTACTAACACCATGAGTGCGGGCAGAAAAAATACAGGGCGACGCCACAATTTTAAAACAGAAGAATATATATTAATAATAATAATAATAATAATAATAATAATAATAATAATAATAATAACCTGGGGTGCCATGCATTCAACATCTAAATTTTTCATTAATATTTCACATATTGGCACATAATACAAGGCTATACTTTACTATCTCAAAAAAATCATCAATGATTTTTAAATGTTATTTATATACTCATTTTTTTTATTTTATAATGTTTGTTTTAAAATGGTGAATTTAATCAATGGCCTTTTATTTATTTATTCTTATATATTTATTTATTTTTATATATTTATTTATTTTTATATATTTATTTATTTTATATTTACTCAGTACTTATTAAGTCTATTCCTATTTTTTTCATTCTACTTTAAATAAATCTTAATTTAAGTCATTTCTTGATTTCTTCAATTAATTTCATTCTTTTTTATGGGTATAGATGGCAGCACTAAACATTTTTGTTAAAAACATAGTTACAATATAGTTTTCCTTTTTCACGTCAGATGGCAGCAATGTTTTGCTTTCAGTGACTAACTGCTAGCCATATGTTTTAATAGTATTAAATCCGATTGCATCCTCACATGTTATAATATAGCGGGTCAACTTTCTGAAGTTTTGGATTCTAGTATATAATTGAGGTATTGTGCTCTAATCATTTTACAATTTTTAATATCCTGTGTGAGGTGTATCTTTCTTTAGACCTCCTGTTTTTTATCATTTTTTTCGTTTTATGATGCGCTATTAGGAGCTAAATTTTGTCATTTTAGGCTTAATGCTGACAAAATTGGATGAAATAACGCATCTTCACCATGAATTAAACCTGCAAGCTCCTCTGATTATTCTGTGGGTTATTCAGAGTTTCTTATTTTACATACTGTTTTCCTATGTTCATATCTTGTTCATCTTTAGAATTTTACCAATTTGTTCATATATTTGTGATTTCATCTTTATTATATATATATATGGAAAATTATAAGAGAAAAATAAAATTCAGTTATTTAATCTTGAAAATACAAGTTGTAGAAATGAATCTGCTTTTTCAGAATTTAGTGTCGCTCCCGATAAAAAAAAATATATGTATTAATTATATATATGTCCATTAATGTAGGTCGTACAAAACATATTTCACTTTTAAGTCTTAAAACACATGCTTTTATTTTATATAATACGACGTCATTCGCATCCGCTGAAGAATTCCACATTTCCGATCCAGTCTTAAACAACATCTACAGTAAAGTAAGCATAGGACATCATTATCGCTGAATAATACACAAATCCAAAAAAAAAAGAGATGTCATTCAAGAAATTCAACAAAAAAATTGGCTGTCTAATGATTCGCATGCATTCATGTGTTTGTAATATTAATATAGATAATTAAAATTAAATATAGTTTATAATAGATCCATGTTTTATCAGAAATCATTCATTTATATTTTTTCAAAATAGCACGTATTTTAATAACTTTTTTTTTTCAATTGTTATGGGAAAATGGCAACAAAAAGATATAATTACTATTTCCCAACGATTTTTCTTTTACTTTCTACAGAAATGAAGTGCTTGCGTTGCCAACATTAAACAAATGGTTCTAAAAACTACAAAAAAATTAATATTTGAAAACAAATGAAGATGCAGTTTTCAAACAGATTGCATTTGAAAGTACTTTTTTTTTTTCAAGTACGACGGTATAAAAAGTGAAAATGTGCGATGCTTAGAAGTTTTAAAAATTGTAGTAGAGTATTTAACCGTTCAATGATACATCTGCTTTGTTTTACGGCTGGCTTACACAGAGGAACGTTATTTTTTAGAGACGACATTTTAATAGCTGAGAGAAAGAAATAGCATATTGGGGGCTAATAATCTCTTCTGAGTTATCTACAATTTTGAAAAGAGTTCTTTATCTGTAAAATATATTTTCGAGATTCGGAGAAACATTTATAAAAAGAAAGTTTCTTTTCCTGCCAATGATTCTTGGAAAAGTTTCCGAGTAGTTCTTATAGTGTACTAGCGCCCTTGGCGACCAGTTTGGTGTCCTTTAAATCTATACTAAGCATTATATCTCCTTCGCCAAATCAGAAGATTCTGATACAGAAATCATGAACTTGGTATTTTTATGTTGGCTAGTGCAGGTGATAAATCGCCAAACATTGTACCCGTCGTTTTTTTTTTCTTATTTCATTTATTTAATTTAAAATATAATACTTTCACTCATTTTATTTAAAATAATAACTTCAATTTAAAACTGAAATACATAATTTTCTCTTATTTCTTAAAAAAAAAAGAAGAGAATGAAAAAAAAAAAAGTAATAAATAATACCATAAACTATGACATTTAATTTCAACATTAAAGCTTTGTTTTAATTTATCTCGCGAAAAATTGTTTATGACTGTCGCATGAGATGGGCTATTATAATACTGATGACACGATGTCGATGGAACAATATTTGGCGATTTATCACCCGCACCCGGCTAACATTAAATTACCAAATCGGCTGTTTGGCATAAAAAAAGTGAAACAGTCAACCCGGAACTGTTGATGACAGTCACATGACTTAGGCTATTATTATAGAGATTAATTGGTTTTCTCAACCTGGAATAAAAGTTTTCTATTCGGATGCTATTAATTTTATATTAAACATTTTCATGTTCATGAAACATGTTTTACAGACAAACATGACGAATTAACAGCATTAACATTAATATTAATATTATTATGTTACTCTTGTATGAATAAATTAATTTATGCAGCTGAAAGTGTTTAAGAGGCTACTTCACTAACGTGAAAACACCCTATCTCTAATGTTAATCCTATGAAATATATATATTTTTTAAATATCTCATTTGAATTTCAATATTTTTAAATAATTTTTTTGCATTATATAGCTGAGGTTGAGCTTTCCAAAGATTGTTTTTTACCTTTTGATTTTATTTACGTTTTTTAATGCGGATACTTTCACTTTCGAAAACGGTTTCGAAAGTGAAAGTATCCGCATTAAAAAAAACCCTGCAAAAAATCGAATAAGTGACTACTTCACTCACCCGAAAACACCCGCTCACTAATGTTAATCCTATGGGAGAACTTCTTTTAAATATCTCATGTGCATTTCAATATTTTTTATTTATTTATTTATTTTTATTTTTATTTTATTTATTTTATTTATTTATTTATTTGTTTGTTTGTTTGTTTGTTTATTTTTTATACAGGGTGTCTACAAATTAGTTGGGAAAAAAAAAAATGATTTATTGACTGGAATTGACAGGAAAAAAATTATAGTACATATTGTTGCAAGATAGAAAAATAGTTCAAGTTTACCATTATCACAAATGTTCAATGTGACTTCCATTCGTGACTCTGCAAAAGTCCCATTGCAACGCCATCTATGAATAAACTTCGGCAATATTACTACTAGTCTGACTTTCAAGTAGTTAATTTCATTTAATATTTCGGTCTTATCTTAGTTCTTATCTTACGAAATTGCCCAACTAATTTGTAGACACCCTGTATATTTATTTATTTTGCATTGGACAGTGGGGGTCGAACTGTACAAAATCCGTTTTTCACTTTTTAGATTTTGTTTACAAATATTTGTTATTAGGATACTTTCACTTTCGATAGTGAAAGTAACCTCAAGATGAAAAAAAAAACAAAACAACCTGCAAACAAAATCGAAAAAGTAAAAAAATGGCTTTTAAGAGATCACCCTTAATTATTCAATGAAAAAAAAAATGTGGAATTTTAACGAGATGTTTAAAAAATTCTCCATTAGGATTAACATTAGCGAGTGGTTGTTTTCGTGTGAGAGAAGTAACCTCTTAAGGATGTATTCGAAAAAATATTTTTCCACCCTCAACAGCTCGAAATTTTCTGAGACATTTTTAGACTCGTTTTTAAAAAGTAAAAACGTGAAACTTGCTGAGGTGATTTTGGAAGAGATGTATAAGAGGCCGTGTGATTTCATTTTTCGCTCAGTTCATTAGGATTTGAGTTTTAAACAATAATTTTCTCAGTATGACCCTTTTTTTCATTCCCGGATATCCGGTTTTGGAAAATTCTGTTCAAAACACAAACTTTAACAGCATTTTTTACAATATTTTCTGCCTTTATCAAAAAATCAAGAAGCATGGCACATTATGTAGTTTCTAAATAAGAGAATTTCCCAGTTTGATGCGTTTGAGAGCAAAAAGAAATTTTAAAATTAATCAGAAAATAAGCAGTTCGGATTGGAATACACCCCTAAGTGAGAATTAATAACATCTTAAAAACATTTCGGCTTGAAAAAATTGATCAATACACTATAAAGACTTCACAGAAACGATTCCGAAAAGCAGTGTCAGGAAAACAAATTTTGATTTTATAAATGCTTCTTTCAATCTTCTTTAAATCGAAAAATCTAATGCTTCTTTAAACCATTTTAAAATATATTAGTTTCTATGGTTTCTAAAGATAAAGGACGCTTTTCGGAATCGTGTGTAACTCAGAAGAAGTTATATTTTTTCGTTCCGTTATATTATATTTCCGTAGATTAGGAAATATTTGTATTTTTTTAAAGTGTGATGGGCAAATTGGTAGCATACCCGATTATGGAGCTTTCCCCGATTTGGCTGTCGTCAGATACTGGGTGTCCCAAAAATAACTGATAGATTTTAAAATTCAGTAATTTCCAAATGGTGACAGATATTTAAAAAAAACTTGCAGGAGGGTTATGTAAGATGTCAGGAGTTGTTGTTCTGTGATTCTTCATTTTAGTTCGAATTTCAAACAATAGATGGCGCTGAGAGCAATAGGCGCTCAGTCCAGACCAGATTTTTGGTACTTCGAGATCCATTCGGTACATTTTCGGTACTCTTGCAAGAATTTTTTCAATATCTGTCACCGTTTGAAAGTTATGAAATTTTAAAATTCATCAGTCATTTTTGAGACATGCGGTATAACAGATTTTACGGTATTTAAGGGGGTCCGGGACACATTTTAAAATAATTTTTATTTATTGAGTAAAATTCTGAATTTTTTTGTGATAGTTAACCATACCATTTGTAAACAAAATCACATCATAAAACTTCTCACAATTCTTTAAAAAAAATTTTAATGTAAAATTTATTAAAAAAGTGGGGTAGTTAAAAATCGTTATAACTCGAAATATTATTAATAGAATTTCAATTTTTTTTTCATTTAAATAAACAGAAATATACACCGAAGAGCCAAAACATTATGACCACCCCCACATTTTGAAATGAACTCGCTTTGTTGACGTGGAGGCACGTAATCAGGTGGGAATAGCATTTAACTACTGCTAGGGAGTATGAAGAATCATTTTTGAGCTTAATTCTGCCTGTGATGGGAAATGTTGCTGATATAAGCGGCTTTGATAGAGGGCAGAATTCAATGGCACAATGGCTCAGAACGCGTATCTCCGAAACTGTTCGATTCGTGGGTTGTTTGCGACATACCGTCGTTAGTACCTATGCAAAGTTCATGAATGACGATGAAACCATCAGCAGACGCGATGGCGTTGGACGTCGACGCGTTGTCAAAGAAAAAGTACATCGGAGGCTCCACCACTTGGTAAAAAAAAAAAATTGGTAACAGACAATGTCTCAGCTGACAGCCCAATACAGTACAGGTCCAAGTAGAGTTATTTCAGAGCACATAGTTCAGCTGACGCTGTTTGATATAAGGCTATGCAGCAAACACCACACACATGTGCCTCTGTTCACCAAGCATCATTGCCAACTACTCCCACACTAGGCCCAATAACATCGTGACTGAACCATGGATCGTTGGGAGAGAAGTGCCTTGCCAGATGAATCGCGATTTATCCTTCAACTCATCGATGGTCATTTCAAATTACGCCTTCTTCCATGAGAACTGTTGCTCTCCCTTATACAGCAGGCCATTACAAAGGCCGGTTGTAGCGATATTAAGTTTTGGAAAACGTTCTAATGGGCATCTGTGGGACCTGTGGTTATGGTAGAACAGATCACACAGGTAGCAGACTATCGGAACATCATTGGGTACCTCTTGCACCCTTACAATATTATCTCTCCTCCCAATTGGAAATAAAGTCTTCTAGCAAGACAACACTCCATGACACAGGGCTGGAATTATGCTGGAGTGGTTCTAGAAACATAATATTGAATTCCAGTTAAGGTCCTGACAGCCTAACTAAACGGATCTTAATATGATAGAGCAGATTTGGGGTGTCATGGAACGGCAGCTCAGAGCTAAAAAACAACCATGCTGTAATATTCCAGATTTACGTGACTGTAATTTGAACATCTGGTACAATCTGTCTTCGGCCGTGTACCAAGGACGTGTGGCATTCATGCCAAAACCGGTGCAGTTTTTTTTTGCAGACAGAAACTGGGACAATGCATTATTAGGTAGGTGGTCATAATGTTTTGGCTCTTCAGTGTATAAGTTTTAATTTTGATTCAGAAGTTTTAAAAATATTAATTAAAAAATTTTTAATATGTAACGAAATTTTTTTTAAAAAAAGTAGTGCAACTTTAAAAAAAAAATCATATTTTCAAAAGTAATATTTTTTTTTTCAAATATGCTGAATCAAAATTAAAGTGAAACAATTGAAAAAGACATGTTCCAAGTTTGAACCATTTATCTTTAACGGTTCTTGACTTATAAGAATTTAAATACATAAATTTAAATTAGAATTTAAATAAAATGGTGAAAAACCTATCATGAAGAAAAATGCATTCTTCCAAGACCATGACAGTATCCATGACAGCCATTGCTTGAAAGCTAGATTTTGAAAACAAACCAAAATGAAAAAATTAATATTTCTTGTTCTAATTAAGATAGAAACATGATTTAAAAGTCATTTTAAGAAGGAAAAAACAGGGGAAATTTTAATAAAATAAAATATTTTTACAAAATTTGAAGATTTTTGTGGCCCGGACCCCCCTTAAATTGAAGAATTTTTTTCAGATTCGGGGCAGATTTTTAGTATACGGGAACAACAATTCGAAAATTATTTTGAAAATTTAGAAACACAAAATTACGTAGTAAAAAAAGCACTTACATTATTCTGCTTTAATCCAAGGAACATCATTTTTACGGGGTTATATCTCTCGAATTAAATTATATTTTGATATTTTTTAACTATGGTTATTGCTTTGGTTCACCAGTGATACTTATTTTGTAGAATATTTTTGAAACGGAAATTATTAGACTTACGTTGTGAGATATTACTTATTGTAAGTGTTCGCAACAATGAACAAGTGATTATGTTCAGAATTTTTGACATTGTTTACATCCATTTTCGGTTTTGCAATTATAACAATGAAAGATTGTTATTTTGATTGTTGGATAGAAAGTAACCTATGTTTCAGAAGATCAAAAAGCGTTTCCACATCTATTCTTTATGTTTCGCAACAATATCAGTTTAAGAAGAAATGTGTTAAAACATACCACCAGTGTATTTCTTGTTTTTGATAGCGTTACAAAAATTTTCTAACAGTTATATAAGAAAAATCCAATAATAAAAATTTAAAAATTCAATGGGGTCAACCATTATTATGTTCAACAATGCACGACAAAGCTCATACGTTCTGCTTTTATATGGATGACGTTGGCTACGACTTTGGTGAGTTTCTTGGCTTACTTGGAGACTTTAGCGACCAATTTGATTGCAAGTTCTTACTTATTTAGAAAATTTGAAAAACTGAAGCGATAAAAATGCCGGTGGACACATTGCTACTGCCCAAAACTTTAAGCTTTAAAAGCATTTTTCTAAAAAAATTTAATTTTCATTTTTTTTCTTTTTCTTTTTGGCCTGGCCACGTGGATTTCTCTTTAAATGCTAGATCGATTTCCTTTCATTTCTAATACGTACGTTCATAATTAAATTCTCTTTGGCGTTTATGGAGAATTTTTTTAATATTTTCACTTTTTGCGTTTTATAAGCATTTTAAGCCATTTATACAAAGCCGAATTGTTTTTTTTATTATTATTATTCCTGGACGCTCGGATTGCTTGAGAAACTTTCAATCGATTTCCTTTAATTTTTAATACATGCGTACAGAATTAAATTCTCTCTTGCGTTATTTAGGTTTTTAAATATTTCCACTTTTCGATTTTTTTATAAGCATTTTAAAACCATTTATATAAAACCAATTTTCTATTTTTTATTTATTTTTAAATTTTTATTTATTTATCATTTTATTTTATTTTATTTTATTTGGGGAGGGGGAGCACTTGGATTGCTCGAGAAACTCTCGATCGATTTCTTTTAATTTTTAATACGTATTTTCAGAATTAAATTCCCTATGGCATTATGTAGGATTTAAAAAATATTTTCATCTTTTGATTTTTTATAAGCATTTTAAGCCATATATATAAGGCCAAATTGTTTTTTTTTTTTTTTTTTTTTTTTTTTTGTATTTTTTAAATATTTTTACTTCTTGAGTTTTTATAAGCATAATAAGCCATTTATATAAAGCCAAATTGTTCTTTTTTCCCCTCCTAGATGCTCGGATTGCTTGAAAAATTCTCGATTGATTTCCTTTAATTTTTAATACATACGTACAGAAATAAATTCTCTCTGGCGGTACAGTCGTCCCCGTTTAAACGAATATCGATGGTTCCAGAAAAAATATTCGATTAAGCGGGTTGTTTGATTAAACGGGGAATCATATTGTAAAATTTATTGCTTAATAAAAATGCAAAATAACCATCTACTATTTATTTAATTAACAGCATAATAAATCGTTAGTAGAATAGCATACAATAATAATAAATACAAATGCTAATGTCAGTACGGTTTACATCACATTTAATGCAGCTCGTTTGAATTTGGTCAAAACTTTGCTACTTCTGATTTACGTTACTTATAGTGCCTTAAAAAATCGTTTAAAGTGTAATTTTAAAGAAGTAAATACTGAGTTATTTTTCGAATGAGTGCAAAATATCACAACTACCATTTCGAGTCTCGAAGTGACGGCGCATTGCCATTAAAGTCTGATTAACAGCAAGAAGTGATGGTGGGGGAGATCAAGGTGAGGAAATCATTTGACCTGTCCATTATACACCTGCCGGCCGAAATCATTGCAGGAAGAACTTAAAATTTGTTTTCAGCGTAAAGGAACCGATAATGACAAAAGGCGGAAAGAAATTCCAGCTGAAACGTGCGTTCCTTGCTTATTTTCAACCATCGGTCACACAGTTGTTATTTGATTAAGCGGGGACGTTCGTAAAAGGTATTTGGTTTAAGCGGGGAAAATAACATAGAACCAATAGGAATAAATTCGGTTCCGGAGAATTCTATTTGAATAAGCGGGGTATTCGATTATCCGTGACCCGATTAAGTGGGGAGGACTGTATATGATTTTTAAAATATTTCCACTTTTCGATTTTTTCTAAGCACTTTAAAGCCATTTACAGAAGGCCATTTTTCTTTTCATGTTGCCATTTTTTATATAAATTTTAATTTTGAAAAAATCCTACGCTGAGTCATATCCAATATGCTAAAGATTAATTGCAGTATTTCTATTAATTGTCATTATAATTATTATTTTATGTTTCAGGAAAGGCTCGATGCAAGCGGCCACTAGAGACTGCATTTCAGGACATATTCTCGTTTACACGGATGCCAAAAACAAAGAATATTTTTAACACTTTCTAATAAAGTTGAAAAGTGCTTATGAATTCGGTTTGTTTGTATGTGTATCTGACTGTCCGTGCTCTAACTCGCCTAAATATTCTGGGATTCCCATGTAATTTTTGTATGTTATGGAAATTTAGTATAGAATGTTTACAATTGAATAGGAAGGGCTCATTTTAACAGTTCATTTACAGGATACTCAAAAGAATTCCGTTGCATTATAGTCTATGGGAAAAATCGTCTGCAGTCTACTTTAACAAAGTTACACTATAACAAACATAATGAAATTGAAATATATCATTGACGTAATCTGCAAGATGCTCTTTTATTTTATTTTATTTATTTATTTTATGAAAAATTACGAAACACTCTCCAAAGGCAGTTCTCAAATCCCCTGCTCAACAACGCAAAAATTCCTGATACAATTTCTGATACATTTTTAAACGTAAAGGAATAAAATTGGCAAGCTCTACTATTGAAGTAATTTGGAATCGAAATGAGTTTTCCATTTTTTGATAAATGAATTACTTATCGAGTTATAAGTAATTTTGGTCACATGACAACCAGCTTTTCTCCTATCTTGCGGTATGGAATGCAGAAATTCGGTTCAAAACGCCCACTTTGACAGTATTTTCTGAAAGATCTTTTGCGTTTACCAAAAAACGGGAAAATACCTTTCAATTACATAGTCTTTCAATAACAACAGCTGCCAATTTCCCGCATTTCCGAACAAAAATGTGTTAGAAAGTAGCACCTTTGGATTTCAGAGTAGACTGAAATACAGTCAGCCCCACTTAATCGGGTAACGGATAATTTGGGGTGTGCATACAAGGCCGTGGAATAGAAACGGTCCCCACAAGGTTAATGCTAAATATACTCGCTTTATCGCATAACAATCCCCGGTTAATCGCATAAAATATCCCCAATCTAGTAATCCGGATTTTGTGAATTCTCGTGAAGGCGATGAATGAGGAAAAAATAAAAATAAAAACGGAAGTATTTTCGTTTGAAATAATAGTTTGTTTGTTATAAAATCGAAGAGTAGAAATCGTCGTGAAAGAAATTTTACAAAATACAATTTATTTCTTGGAAGCGCATGTGAGTTAATTTTGAAGTTGCTGGTGGTACTTCTTTGAAAATCCTGGAATTGGGGAAAAATACAATAGGGACGGTTAAGAGAATAAAAGAACAGTATTTAGCGCCGAGCCGGAAGTGGAGAAATTCAGTGACCGAAATAGGAAAAAAACAAACTTCTAAAAAGGGGGGGGGGGTTTATAGGCAACAAGTAAAAGATAAATTGGCAAATAATGAAAAATAAAAGGAATTTATGCAGAAATTTATTTATTTTCAAAAGCATAATTTTAAAACAAAAATTTGTTATTTTACTTTAATTTTAATTTTCCCTTAAATCACATAAATTATAATGAAAAATTAAACCCTGTAGCGTAAATAGTGTTATAATACATTATACTTTAAAACATATATCATTATATATAGAGTAATAATAAATTATTGATTAAAGTTATTATTACAATAAATAATTTTTAAATTATTGTGCAAATTGTTATTGTCCATTAATATTTATCATATCTATGGCATTTGATCAAAATATAACCTGTACTGATAACATTAATTGCTGCCCTCGCTTAAATGCATAACCCGCTTAATTGCATACAATTCAGTGGAACCAATTGTATGCAATTAAGCGAGGCCGACTGTATATTGGATAAAAATCCAATAGTTTACGTTGTAATTAAATGTCCAAAAATTCTTAAATTACTTTTCTTTTTCTTAAACTCGCATTGAACTAAATTTCCAAATTTAGTACTATTCTATAAGGCTGATACCAGTCTCTGTTTTGTTCCTCATCGACAACTCTTGTAGTCAATAATAAAGTATTTTTTCTTACACGATTTTCTTTTTTGACGAATATTCGATTTTTGTTTAAAATATTTTCTAATATCTCACACAAATTGTCAGTTGCCAAATGAGAACGCTATGCGATGAAATTCTTCCAAATCAAATGCATAATTCATATTGAGAGATGTGTTCATAAAAGAACGTGATAAAATAATTCCATCTTACCTTCGAAGCACGAAAATAGCACTGTGGTCATGGGCGCCTACTATAATATAGGTGGGCAGGGCAATTAGCCCATCCCATATTTTCAAATGGAATTATTTTTTTCATAGGCAGTGGCGCAGCGAGTTGCAAGCAGTTTTTGGCAGTTGTCGAGCAGTTGTTGGCGTAGCAACCTTTCCAAGAGCATTTAAAAACTGATACGATGCATACAAAACCTCTTGTGTTACGATAAAAATATGATGTGTAAAAACCAAAGTAAAGAAAAGCATAAATGGCATGAAATGTTTACCATCTAACTATTTCAAAGCTTCATAATAGGAGCAGGCCTCGAAATGTACCGGAACAAAAACAGGAACGATATTCCGGTTCGTGAAATTATGACAAATATTGTTCCGGTTCGTGGAATTATGACATATATTGTTCCGATTCGTGAAATCATGGTAAATATCGCTCCGGTTTGCGCAATTATTAAAACATATTATTTCAGTTCCTCAAAAACATTAATATTTAACTTTAGCTTAAGGTTCATTCGAAAAAAATGGATAGAACGTGTGGTGATGCACATAACATCACTGTGACAAGCCACCACACATATCCACGGCTGTGAAGCGATTGCGACAATTCCTACTTTGAGTAAACAACTTACGATGCAGATGACTATTAAATTTCAGTGACTAAATAAATATGACAGGCCACAGGTCCAAACTTTATAATTTAAATTTTTTGATATAACTAAGTTGGAAGCAGGCTGTATTTAGGCCGCACCGGAGGCACTATATAGCTTATTGTGCTGTCTGTAACTTTATTATTTAGAATCTTGAATGCATTTCTTAAATTATTTTTGTAGGATTAGAAATAAATTTGTTTATACAGTAGCCTCCCGCTTAACCGGCCTAAACGAGACCGAGGGTTAGCCGGTTAAACCGGAGAAATAAAAAATAAAAAAATTAAATAAGTAACTGCATATTTAATTAATTAAATGCGTAGGATGTATTTATTTTTTTTTTATTTCTGTAGTTTTTAAAAAGTACATATTTTCTATATTTTGTGAAATGAATACCAATTGTAATTAACTGAATTGAAAGAAAAATTATCACTAATAACAAATAATTAACAATGTTTAATGCAAATTAAATTCTTGAAAATCTTGTCACATACCTTTATAAGAAGTTGAAATTATTCTACTTTATGTAAATTTGAGTTAATAAACCATAAAAAAATGAGAACCGAAATTTTCCTTTCTGAATTTTGCCTGATGTTGGGAAAAAAATGCCGGCCGGTTAAAGCGGAGTTCCGGTTAAGTGGAGGCCGGTTAATAGGAAGGCTATTGTACTTTAAAAAAAAATTTTAAACTATAATAATTTAGAAATAGCTAGCCGGTTCGTTGATTTTCCGATTTCGAACCCTGAATTCCTTCATTTCAATACAAAATTAATGAAAGAAAAACTTAGAAGGAATAGAAGTAAACTATTGAATGTTGAATGTTACTGCTACTGCTCTTTCTACCATTCTTCTTCTTTTCTTTTCTTTCTTTCTTTTCTTTTTTTTTTTTTTTTTTTTTTTTTTTTTTTTTTTTTTTTTTTTCACTGGGAAGATTGAAGGAGAAACTCTTTCATTAAAACTTTAAACACATAAATTTTAAATTTAATCTGGTTGTATGGTTTACATTTCGTCGTTTTCTATGTGTCCCGTATTTACTAAATATTACCTCATGGACATGCGACACAAGGAAATTATTCATTTTATGAGTAAGAATGGTTCACCTCCCAGATAAGGATCCCAGCTGCGCCACGATAATAAATGAACATGGGCTTTTGCGATAAGCAAGGTACGCTGAAGTGTCCAATTAAAATGATACGTAAAATTAAATTTGTAATTGAAATTAATTTTAAAATACAATTATATGCCTAAAATACACGGAACTTTCAGAACTGTTGCACCGAGCTATGTATAAACAAAAAAGTCTTCTAATATTTTCCCGATATATAATACCGAGTCCCTGAACAGCATGTGACGTCTTTGGCCTCTTCATCTAAATATAGCTGCCCATTCACTCAATTAGCAAGGGGCTACACCTGAAAACAACCACCCACGTAGGGCAGAGAAATCAGCCTTTCCCCCCTTCAAGTCCCGCTGAGCTCTCCCTCCGCTATCCGCAGAACTCCGTTATTTACCCTTTGTGCAATTTCACACCCCATTGACAATACTCCACGATCAAAGGTAAAGTGGAATAAGTCTCAACTTCGGAAGTTTCACTCATATTTTCCTTGGAACATTCTACTAAGTCGAATACAGCTTTGTACCAGTATCGTAAAGGGCTAAAGTAAAGTCCCCACATCCATTGCTATTGAACAAAAAAAAAAAAAAAGGAGGTAGGAATGCAGTTTTTGTGTGAGAAAGCTAGATTTTTCCGCATTATGACTAATGTATTTAGGTGAGCTTTCACTGACCCTGAAAGTCGTACACAAAAACATTAAAGTTTCTCATGTCCTTTACCTTAACTTTGGCATTTATCGGTTAATATCCTAAAATCTAGCTAAACATGGAGACGAGAGCATTTTTTTTAATAACAAGCTTTTTAGAAAACTTTGATTGGAACCATAATAAGTTCCAGTGGGATGCGTTTCCAATTCGTATCTTGGAAAAAAAAGCATCCTCTCCTTCTTAATTTTTGTCATAAATCATCATATAGAAATGCTGTAGATACGAATTGATTGGGAATAACGTCTACTATTATAAAATGACATGTATTTATTAAGCTTCATAGGCCGTCTAGATATAAAACATGCACTAACTTTTAAATTTTAGAATGCAATACAAAATTTGATTAAAAATTTTTACTTAAGTTTAAAATTAATCTCAGATACCAAATTCAAAATCATTTCGACCAAAAGTTTTGGGATTAAAATTATTCAATATTTTGAACCTTTAAAGTTAAATAAGTATCATATATTTAATAAATACTTTCAGAATTGTGTGGAACATTCTACTAAGCCGAATAGAGTTTTGTATCAGTGTCGAACATAGCTAAAATAAAATCCCCACATTCATTGCATTGAACAAAAAAAGAAAGGAGACATGCAGTGTTTGAGTGAGAAAGCTAAATTGTTTTCGAAATGTCAGGAATGCATTTATTTGCGCTTTCACTGACCCTGAAAGCCGTACATAGAAACGTTTAAGTTTCTTATCTCTAACACCGAAAAATTCGATGATAACGAGGACTTTCAGCAAGCACAAAATAATTGAAAACATCCCCTGGTGTAAGATAGATTTTTCTTCTATTACAAGAAGATTATGGAATGAAGAAATCTCCAGGACGTCCGCCAAATCTGCCTAAAAGGTCCTTTATAAATACACTGAGCAGTGGAAAAACAACTTTAGGCGAACTGGCAAGAGATCCATGATAGGCGGAAAAAATCGTTGCGGAAAAAATCACCCCGAAAAAATCACCACGGCAAAAATCACAACGGTAAAAATCACCTCCGGAAAAAGTCATCCCGGTAAACAGCTCCACCGGAAAAAATCACCAAAGAAAAAATCACCATGAAAAAAAGCTCAAATTAACTAAGGTGGAAAGGGCCCAGTTTTTTACATTGTAGGGGGCGGGCGGGGGCTGCGAAGTTAATACAATTCTAAGAATTGGTCCAATAAAACACAACCCGAGGTGGTCATCGCTGTCATCGCTGAAGAAAGTTTAAAATGTTTTATTTTTACAGGGAGAAATCTCGGGGGTTGTGTCCTAATAAATGAGGCTTGTATCCAAATACAGTAGTGCGTGCAATATTGTGTATGCTATATTGGCACTAATCAATGGATAGGATACAGCCCCTCATCTTTTTGCTTCATTTTGGGAACAACGGATTTTGAGTTTATTCTATCAACGATAATTTTCAGAATTTTCAAGCTATGTTTTTGAGACTTTTACAAAAGTTGCTCTATACATTTAACTAACACATTATGCAAATTATATTTTGATTGCGTTCGGGCATACGCAGTGAAACATTATTTAGTAAACCTGCTCATTTTTCATACAACTTTTACTATATTTTAATTCTGATTACAGTGTATTGTGTACAATGCTGTTTGTCATATTTTTTGAAAAGAACTTTTTTTTTTTTTTTATTAAGAACTCTGCAAATTATAAGCAAAAAGCATAGCAATCTTTGAGACTGTTTTTATGAAAACCTGAATTTCTCTTCAAGTATACCTGCTATCCTCATAAAAATGAATACAAATTATGACAATAAGCCACTTAATCATAATCTACAGTTTGAACGCTTTTGCTACATTAGTTTTGACAGTGTTATCCAAAAGATATTCGTTCTTTTTCAATTTGTGGACGGTTCCCTATGGGGTTTCGGGAAAAAATCTTCGCGGAAATGTATGACCTATACTATACTGTTTCCACATCTGGAGTTTCAAGTTAATTCCTTATGTATTTTTCTAGATATTTAACAAAACGTCTAAAATCGCAAGCCGCCGGTCACCTTTGGCCAAAAGCTCTATGCCAAAAAGGAAGTGTGTGAAAAAGGAGTAAAAAGATTAGACTGCCACATGCAAGCAGAACAGTAAGTTAAAAGAAAGCATGTAATAATAAATTTGTGCCTACATGGGATGTAATGATAGCAAGTTTTTTTAATGTTACAGGTGCGCTTTTTCACCATTGCAGATTTCTTGCACACTTGGTGTTATATTGTTGAAGTAGAATCGTCATCTAGTAGTCATCTTGAATATTTTGTGTTTTTTAAATTTTGATTTTAAAATAGTTTGAGATGAAAAGCCTTTTTCACTGATTTATTTAGCTGCCTCTCATCGTATGTTGGTTGTGAACGCATAGATTCATACGTGCCCCCAAAAAACTTCTTATCCAACCAATAGCCTCAAGTGGTACGTGTACCACACTCCGGCAAACCCAGCTATAAGGTAACCGCAAAAAGATATAATTTTGTGATTCGAAACACACTAAATTCTTCTTCCTGTAAAATATATACTTCAGATATTCAGTATGAGGTCTTGTCAACTCTTTTCCCCATACATGGAATCCTCTTACTTTTGTCTTCCAACATACGTTCGTCTTCATAGAAAATTATTTATTGAATGGCATCGCTATCTTTCCTGTGCTTTTTCCCGTGAGAAGCAAGATAAAATTTGCTTTTAGTTTCCTAGTTTTGAAAGGTTGCAAAACTCTCGTCCTAATTCCTTGCTTTTATTACTTTTTATCACGAGAATTTTATTTTCAAATTTTTCTCCTGAAAGTAATAATCCAGAAAAAGTTTAATTTAATTTAAAAACATTGTACAAAGTGTCATAATTTTATATTTTTACGCTGTAGCAATTTAGGTAGGACATATAACTTACAAATATTTTGAGATATATGCATACAAATTCTGGAAGAAGGTGCGGCAAAAAAAAAAAAAAAAAAAAAAAAAAACAGTAAAAGCTATTCTAAAAGCTCTAAACTGTTATTGAACCTAAAGATGTGACTTTTTTTCTTTTGTATCAAAATTTTTGTGTCCCCGTCTCCATGGGTTATATACCAGATATTTACCCTAGATATTTAGTATGAGGTCTTGCCGGCTCTTTCCCTAATGCATGAGATTAATCCTTTAGTTCCGTTTTACAGTATGCATTCGTCTTCATAGAACTTATTTCTTGAATGACACCACGAGCTTTCCTGCAGTTTTTTTCTGTGGGATGTGCTAGAAAATTTATTTCTAGTTTCTTGGTTTCGTAAGCTTGTAAGTCTGTCCTATCTCGCTGAGCATTGCCGTTTTCCTGATAAATCCAATTGATTGATTGCATAAAATCGTTGCTTATGAAACTCTTTCAACTTATTATGTAGTTAAATGCGTCTGAAGGGCAAGGGAAGAGTGAAATCTTCGTTTGGGAATTTCTTTTCTTTCCGTGTTTAACACTTAATATATCTTCAGACAGAATAACACTTTTTGAATACTTTCCTGATCTTTAAGTACAGAAAAGAAAAAAAAATTAAATTTTCGGGATTTACTAAAATGTTTATTAACTAAAAAAAAAAAATTATAATTTTAAAAAGAAAAACTGCCTTTTGCTATGCTAAATACTTTTTATGAAGGAATTATACTGTCAAAATTTTTCTCAAAACTAATTATTCCGAAAAAAAAATTAAAGAATGAATGACTGAAAAACGTTTTACAAAGTATCATATCTTTATCTTTCATAGAAATTTAGATATATCAATATGAGTGTGACATAACTCGAAAAATACATTCTGAGATAAATACATTCAAATCCTTGAAAAATGTGTGGCAAATAAAGAAAGTAAAAAATATTCTAAAGGCATTAAAACTGTTTTTTTTTTTAAATCTAAATATATAAAAACGTTATTTCTATTCCTCGAAATTTTTGTGTCCCCGATCACCTTACGTGTTCTTTTTTAAAGTATTTACCCTCAGATATTTATTATAAGGTCTTGCCGGTTCTTTTCTTAATTAGGAACCCCACCAGTGGCCGAGAGGTTCTGCTCTCGAAGCTGGCAGACGGGAGGGGCTGGGTTCGAACCCAATCGTGCCCGTCGGCCTAATCGTTTGGAGTTTTCGTGGTTTTCTTCGAACCTTGGATTTCCATGCGTAAATACGGGTTAGGTTCCCTTAGAAAGACCACTGCGAAGGGCACACCCCCCTCGGCCTATACCCTCGAGTAGATAATTGTCCGTCAAAAATCAACCCAACACTTTTCTTAATTAATGGGATGAATCCCTTAGTTCTTTTTCACAGTGTACATTTCTTTTCATTGCAACATATTTCTTAATGATATCGCTAGTTTGCCTGCACTTTTTTCCATGGGGTGCGGGAGAAAATTTGTTTCTATTTTACTGGTTTTGTTGGTTATAAGGTAACCATTAAAAGACATAATTTTGTGACGCGGTATACACCAAAGTCTTCTCCCAGCACAATATTTACTCCAGATATTCATTATGACGTTTTGTCAACTCCTTCTCTAATATATGGAATCCTCTTAGTTTTGTTTTGCATATTCGTCTTCATAGCAACTTATTTCTTAAATGACATCCCTAGTTTTCCTGTATTTTTTTCCGTTGGATGCGGGAGAAAATTGGCTTCTATTTTCCTAGTTTTGTAGGCTATAAGGTAACCGTTAAAAGATATAATTTTGTGACCCGGAATACACCAAAGTCTTCTCCCTGCACAATATTTACTCCAGATATTCATTATGACGTTTTGTCAACTCCTTCCCTAATATATGGAAACCTCTTAGTTTTGTTTTGCATATTCGTCTTCATAGCAACTTATTTCTTAAACGACTTCGCTAGTTTTCCTGTACTTTTCTCCGTTGGATGTGGAAGAAAATTTGTTTCTATTTTCCTGGTTTTGTAGGTTATAAGGTAACCGTTAAAATATATATTTTGTGACCCAGATTACAGCAGTCTTCTCCCTGTACAATATTTACTCCAGATATTCATTGTGAGGTCTTGTCAACTCCTTCCCTAATATATGGAATTCTCTTAGTTTTATTTTGCAACGTACATTCGTCTTCATAGCAACCTATTTCTTAAATGACATCGCTAGTTTTCCTGTTCTTTTTTCCGTGGGATTCGGGAGGAAATTTGTTTCTATTTTCCTGGGTTTGTAAGCTTGTAAGTCTCTCCTCCCATATTGTTGAAAATTGTCATTTTCCCGATTAAATCCACTTGTTTGCTTGCACAAAACCGTTGCTCATGAAATCTTTTCAACGAGGCTAACGAAAAAGACAGGCTACCGCGGTGCTTTATGCATATCTTTTTTTTTTACAGACCTAGAGTCACGTGATGCTCGAATGCACCAATGCAGTTGTACGAAAAGAGCATCACGTCACTCTAGCAGTCTATAAAAAAAAAAGACTCGTGGAATGCACCTCAGTAGCCTGTCTTTCTCTTTAGCCTCGCTTTTCAACGTGTGATGTAGTTAAATGGTTCTCAAGTCCATGGAAAGAGTGATGTCTTCATATAAACTTTAAAGCATACATATAATTATTTAAAAATTTTTAAAGTTATTATATGTATATGTTTTAAAGTTTATATTAATAATTAGGTGAAAATTCCTTCACGACACTAGTTTTTAAATACTGTGTTTTAACTCTAGTTATGTGTTTATTTCTAAATCTTCTTTCTTTCCATGTTTAAAATGTGATATACTTTCTAACAGACTAACTCATTTTGCATACATTTCTAATTTTTGAGTACAGAAAAGAATACATACCAAATTTTCGGGATTTTAGAAAACTAGGAGATTCAACACGGCCTACCTGGTCATAAAGTATAGGTGAGAATCATTTTTTAAATGGAAAACTTCAATAGATTTTTTACTGTTTATGCATTATTATTTTTTTAGATTGGCCACTAACAACACCAAAAAGTATTTTTATGTGAAAAATATCAATTTTATACGAGGGTGTATCAATAAGTTTTTGCCCTCACATAAAAATAATTGAGTGAAATTTATAAAATTGCTAAATTTTATGAGTCCTTTTCTATATAGTCACCGTGCACAGTAACACATTTCTGAAAATGGTATTTCAAAGAGAGGGGGGAGGATGTTTTCCAGGAGGCGTAATAGTAGACCCAAAGCCGGTCATTTTTCTAACTTTTGACTACTCCTACGTGCGACATATTGTTGCAAAGGCCTGTGACCGCTTATTCATATGCTATGCACCTCCCGAGCCCTTTCCCCGAAATTTGCCCTCAGTATTCTAAATTTGTGGTCATCATTCATGCCCCGAGGAAAAAAATTGGGGGGAGGGAGGTGCATAGCATGAATAGTAGTCACAGGCCTTTGCAAGAAATATGTCATATGTGGGGTCGGCAAAAGTTAGAAAAATGACCTCCTTTGGGTCTGCTATAACGCCTCCTGGAAAACATCCCCCCCCCCCCCTCTGTTTGAAATACCATTTTCTGAAATGTGTTACTGTGCACGGTGACTACATAGAAAAAGACTCATAAAATGTAGCAATTTCATAAATTTCACTCAATTATTTCTACGTGAAGGCAAAAGCTTATTGATACACCCTCGTATTAAATCAAGTTTTGAAATGTATTAAAAGCTATACTTTCGTTTGTATTATCCGCATCCGCATGTCAGGATTTAATAGTCGAAAAAATCGGTCAAAATTTGACCATTTACGACAACTTTTTTTTTTTTTTTTTGATAATTTTAGTGAATTTAAGTTCGTAGTTCGATTTCATGTCCTTTATATATGTGTTTTATTTTTATTCTCCATTTATTGATGAAATTTTAATTCCGTTATAGTATATCAGCCCGATACAAACGTTGAACTATTTATATTGTTTTACATACAAAAGGGTTAATTTTTCATATCGTAGTGCACGCCATTGAGAGATTTTCTAAAATTATACTTGAAATTATTTTTAAAACCGTAAAAAAACAATGCAGTTAAAAAAAAATGAAAGAACTTTTTTTTCCATCATTCGAATGTGTAAAAATTAAGGCTATATTATCCCTTACACAATGCTGCTAGCATTGTGTAGGGATAATACATAAGGAAAAAAGCGTGCAAAAAGACGTTCGTCTGACATTAGCCTAAATGTTTAAAAAATTGCAGAAGAAGCAAAATTTATTGGTCAGTTATTACCACAATCAAAATGGAGTCGACGTTACTCACGGACATGTTTTTGCTTTGTGATATAGATATTTATTTTTTGAAAATGTTATAATTTTAAAAAGAAAAAATGTATTTTAAGAGTACTTTTTATGACGAGAATTATATTTTTAAAATTGTGTCTCAAAACTAATTACCGGAGACAATTTAAAGAAATAATAACTGAAAAACATTGTACAAAGTGTCATAATTTTATCTTTCACAGAAATTTATTTATATCAATTTAAGTGCGACATAACTTGAAAAATACATTCTGAGATAAAAGCATTCAAATACTAGAAGAAGGTGTGACAAATAAATGTATTCTAACAGCTCTAAACTATTTTTAACCGACTTCAAAAAGAAGGAGGTTATCAATTCGACCTGTATGTATGTTTTGCCCATGTTCACGCATAACTTTCTTAAATATGAACCGATTTTGATAATTTTTTGTTTGTTTGAAAGTGTAAGTCACCCATTTGGTCCCATTCCAATTTCATAAAAATCTCATGATTAGAACATTTAAAAAAAATAAAAACTTTAAAATTCAAATCCTTTTCTAAGCAGTCGCCCAATTATAAGCACTCAACTTTCATACTGTTACTCTTACAGAGATACGAGATCTTTCAAAGTGCAGAAACTTAGCTGGACAAAGGCCAAGATCCAGATAGATTTTTCGCTGGTAGTGAAACGAGATCGACCAACCAGAAGCCTGCAGTTTTGCGAACTTTTCGCTGTTTGCAAAAATGCAGCCTTCTGATTGGTCGATCTTGTTTCGCTAAGAGCGAAAAATCTATCTGGATCCCGGTCATTCTGTCATCTACCAAACCGAAAGGCCCACAAAGACACAAACCGATATCGAAAGTCAGTGTCGAAAAGTTGAAAATCAACCTTTAATGTTTCTCATGTATCAGAGCACAAGTACAACGCCTAGAAAAAATTGTGTGGAAATCTGCTATCCAAACAGCACAAAATGTATCCCTTAAAGGTGCAATGATGCAGTAATCCAATGAGCCGATCGCAGCGACATCTGCGTTATATTTTCACATTTCAGTTTGTTTGTTTGTTTATTGAACACATACATCAGACTTGTGTGCTTGACACCAGGGCCCGCTTATAAGCCATCGTCGATATACAGGGACGAGATAGCACAAGGAAATTTACAACACAGAGAATTACATCCTGGGGGCTCCACAAAGAGTGTGCAACGGAACCGGCGGGATTCGATCCTGCCCCCACCTACGCTCTCAAGCGATTAGCCGTGTGGTGTCTTATCCACTCAGCCACGGTGGGCCCATTCAAATTTCAGTGTAAACATTGTATCATAACAGCGTCTAGCCCAAATGGTCTTGGAGTTTTAGAAAATATCCTCAGATGTCGCCCCGATCGACTCTTTGGATTTCAGCATCGTTTTACATTTAAGGGATACAATATTTTAGTACTTTCTAAGTACTACTGCTATAGCGCCTAGAATATATAGTGTTGAAATCGGCTATCACTATAATACTTTAAAAAAGCGCTAAAATATTGTATCCCTTAAATGTGCAACGGTGCAGCTGAAATATGAAGATCGCAGCGACATCTGCAGGATATTTTCTACAACTGCAAGATATTGCTAGTCTATACAATGTAATACTAGTAATACGAAAATCCCGCAGATGTCGCTGCGATCGACACATGGCATTTTAGCAGTATCGTCGCACGTTTAAAGGATACAAATTTTTAGCACTGTTTGGATGGCATATTTCCACACTAGGTATTCTAGACGCTGTACTACTGCTACAGAGTCTAGAATATATAGTGTGGAAATCGGTTATCCCAGTAATACTTAGAAAAGTACTAAAATATTGGATCCCTTAAATGTCAAACGATGCTGAAATCCAATGAGTCGATCACAGCGACATCTTCAGGATATTTTCTATAACTCCAAGACGATTTGGCCAAGACGTTGTAATAATACGATGATGTTTACTTTGAAATTTGAAAATATATCGCAGATGTCGTTGCGATCGGCTCCCTGGATTTCAGCATTATTGCACATTTAAGGGATACAACTTTTAGCGCTGTTTGAATAGCAGATTTCCACACTATGTATTCTAGACTATTTAATACTGAGATAGTCAGTCATTATGTTTCGGATATCTGAATCTGAGGAACCAATGAGAACGGCTAAGGATCAGAACCCAGTAGGTATTATGAACATGCTTACAGCATTTAGAGCTAGACCAAATTACAGCGTCTAGAATACATAGCGTCGAAATCTGCTGTCCAAACAGCGCTAAAAAGTTGTATTCCTTAAATGTGCAATGACGCTAAAATCAAGGGTGCCGATCGCAGCGACATCTGCAATATATTTTCAGATATCAAAGTAAACATCGTATTATTACAGTGTCTACACCAAATCATCTTGGAGTTTTAGAAAATATCCTGCAGTTGTCGCTGTCATCGACTCATTGGAGTTCAGCATCGTTTGACATTTAAGGGATCCAATATTTCAGCACATTTTCAAGTATTACGGGGATAGCCGATTTCGACACTATATATTCTAGACGTCGTAACCATAGAGAAGAGATAGGGGTGGAGTGTACTTTCCGTAGAGAATTCCGTTGAAAAGCGGCATCAACATGACCGGCCCTACTCATGTAAAGGTTTTCAGATTTCGCTCGTTATCGCTTGCTTGGCAATTTGAAAATTGTTGCCGGTCGTGAAAAAAAAAATATATAAAAATACTCAGCATCCACATTATGCCTGTGAAGTAGTGCAAAAATATAAATTAGTAAAAGAAGATTCTCACTTTAATTTAACGATACGGTAATTTGTGTATTTTCCTTTCGCAAAAATATGCTAGCCTTTGGCGGTAAAAGTCACGTGACTATCATGTTGGTACCACTTTAGGATTGCCAAAGCACTCTCCACCCATATCTCTTCTCTATGGCTGTAACCAAATCGTCTTGGAGTTTTAAAAAATATCCTGCAGATGTTGCTGTGATCGACTCATTGGATTTCAGCATAATTTGACACTTAAGGGATCCAATATTTTAGCACTTTTTTAAGTATCACTGTGATAGCCGCTTTCCACACTATATATTCTAGACGCTGTAGTTATGTAATAGGAAATGCCTCGGTTTGCTATAGTTTGGACATAAGTTTCTCTTAAAGCACTTTGCCGCGCTCTGATGTGTAAACTTTATTGATGGATTGTCAGCTTTTCCACACCCAATTTCGATGTCCGTAGCTATCGACGTGGATCTTATAGTTTACTGGATGCGGTAACTTTCCGAAGTGCGAGATCTTGTCTAGAAGAACACAAATGTCTAAAACGATGCTAACCGACATCGGAAGTGGGTATCAAAAAGCTTACAATTCAATAGCAAAGTGGCCTTATACATCATAGTTCAGCTACAGCGTCTAGAATACCTAGTGTGGAAATATGCTATCCAAACAGTGCTAAAAATTTGTATCTCTTAAATGTGCGACGATACTGCTAAAATGCCAAGGGTCGATCGCAGCGACATCTGCGGGATTTTCGTATTACTAGTATTACATTGTATAGACAAGTAATATCTTGCAGGTTAGAAAATATCCCGCAGATGTCGCTGCGATCTTCATATTTCAACAGCATTGTTGCACATTTAAGGGATACAATATTTTAGCGTTTTTTTAATGGAGTATATTCC
This sequence comes from Maratus speciosus, assembly GCA_963932465.1. Taxonomy (NCBI): domain Eukaryota; kingdom Metazoa; phylum Arthropoda; class Arachnida; order Araneae; family Salticidae; genus Maratus; species Maratus speciosus. The sequence goes on from OZ010799.1 coordinate 188,349,872, forward strand.
AAATCTGAGTTCGAGGCTGAAAAAAGTCACGTGATACCGGTAATTTACCCAAAGAATTTATAACTGATAAGAAGGGAAGATACTACTGCTTTACCTCATGAACTTTTTCATTGGCTAGCGGGGATTTATATTACACGTCTACGGGGGCCTTCCCTTCTTTACGCTAGAAGTTTTTACCTTGACCGCGTGATCAAAACGAAAATGGAATATCCTCCATTATTACAGGGATAGCCGATTTCCACACTATATATTTTAGGCGCTATAGTTCAGCAAATTGTCTCCATTAGTCGGTGCACTGCAAAGTGCATCCATATACAGTATACATAAAAGTGCCTTCTTATGTGTAGCAGCACTGTCTTTGGTTATCAGATTCAGACTAAACACCTAATCATTGACGCTCATTTATGATGTCTTTACGGCCTAAGGATGGGGAGTACTGGTATGAGAATGGTGACATACGGAACAAAAATTTTGATTGATAGATTCTGGACAAAAGCTATCGCCATGAATCTTGAAGAGCTTGCCATTATTGCCAAACTAATGCTTGCTAAATGGAGGATATTCCATCTATGTTTTGATCACGTGGTGAAGGTAAAGATTTCTAGCGTAAAGAAGGGAAGGCTCCGTAGACGTAATGAAAAACCCTCGCCTGCCAGTGAAACAGTTCATGCGGAAAGCAGTAGTAGCCTCCCTTCTTATCAGTTAGAAGTTCTTTGGGTAAATTACCGGTATCCCGTGACATTTTTCAGCCTCGAACACAGATTTGGAATAAAGTCCATTGCCCGCCACTCGTATAATCAAACTTGTCCAAGGAGTATCGCCAAGTTCTGGAATAGAAAATGCCTAGTTTTGCCGTAGTACAATAAACCCAACTGGAGTGAAAAATTAGCCAAAGTCAGGAATCCACTGTATAATAATAATAACTGTATAATAATGTAATATAATAATAATAATCCACTGTTTGCTTCCGCAAAAGAGTCGGGATAGAGTAGAAGAATAAAGGGCTGCGGACGAAGATGGGCCGCTCGCCGCGGCGGTTGGCTATGCGAGATTGATTGTTAGTAGCTCGTTTTGTGTAGGCAAACACGTATGTATAAACAGAGTCTGAGCATTGTATGTCACCACTCTCAAATAGAGGCACCTTACATGAGGAAACAACTGATGAAGATTATCGGAAACGAATAATGGAGAATGTACTTTATTCCGAATCTGGGTTCGAGACTGAAAAAAGTCACGTGATACCGGTAATTTACCCAAATAACTTCTAACTGATAAGAAGGGAGGCTACTACTGATTTCCGCATGAACTGTTTCACTGGCTGGGGAGGGTTTTTCATTACGTCTATGAAGCCTTCCGTTCTTTACGCTAGAAGTTTTTACCTTGACCACGTGATCAAAACGTAGATGGAATATCCTCCATTATGGACCACGTGATTAGTTTATTGAATACATATATCTGACCACTGTGCTTGGCGTCAAGCGTCCGCTTATACGTCATTGTCAATATACTGGAAGGAGATAGCACAAGGGAATTTACAACACCACAGAATTACATCCGGGAGCTCCACAAAGAGTGTGCAACGGAGTCAGCGAGATTCGAACCCGCAGCCACCTACGCTCTCAAGCGATTAGCGGAGTGATGCCTGCACTAACACTCTAAAGCGAAAGCTGAGTTCCCGAGGTGGTCATCGCTGTCATCGCTGACCACTCAGCTACGGTGGGCCCTGGACCACATTTTCAAACCTGACCAACCTACAACTTTTTGGATGCCAGCATTTTAGTACAGAAATTTTTGTTTTATTTGATAGAAGAATTTTTGAAATTTAAAAGGACACACTCTATAAAAATTACAAGTTCGCAAAAAGGCAGGCTTCTGATTGGTCAATCTCATTTCGCTAACAGCGAAAAATATATCTGGGTCCTTGTCAATATACTTGAAGAGTCAATACAAATATTGCTACATAGTCTGCATTTTGCTTCTTGACATCGGAGTCCCACAAAAAATAATTCTTGAATGTAGACCGTGGATGAATGGTTAAGGCACCACACCACTAATCGCTTGAGAGCGTAGTTGGGCTGCGGGTTCAACTCCCGCTGGCTCCGTTGCACACTCTTTGTGGAGCTCTCAGATGCAATTCTCTGGTGTTGTAAATCTCCTTGTGCTATCTAGAACCCCCTCCTCCCCGTCAAAGCTCAAAGTCATTGTGCTATTTCGTACTTGTATATTAACGATGACTTATAAGCGGGCCCCTTATGTCAAGCACATACGTCAGGTGTATGTGATCAATAAATAAATGAATGTAGACTGATCTGAATACAATGTACCTGTTTCAAACAATATCATATGTATTAAATGCTAATAAAATCAATACTTCTAATGAAGTTATAAAGAATTTATTAAAAACTATTTGTTTAATAAATAATTTTTGTAAATTGTAATTTATTTGACAAAATAATTTACTTATTCAGCAGATGTTGAAGATGATGATAATTATGTGTTACGGTATGAATAACTAAAAAGTAGGAAATAAAATAATCTTAAAAAAAAAAAATTAACCGACTTAAAAAAGCGCTAAAAAGAACTAAATAATTCTTTAAACTTCGCTAATGACGAAACGTTATCCATTAACTGCACATCGGACATCATGTATCGGCATAAAAACGTTAAATTTAATATATAGAATTTAATAACTACCAAACATGGATTTTCTAGAGAATATTTTTTACAAAAGATTAATTTACATATTTATGATTTAATTTATGAATATATACGTATAAAAAGTAATCAATTACTTTTTGAAGTTGGTGCCAAACATTCACAATCGATAATGATTAAACAAATAATTTGCTAAAGAAATAGGGACATTTTTTTAAAAAATTTTGTATAATAATTTCCATCATCACTTTATTCATGGTAATGGCTACAATATATTCACAATTTTACTATACATAAGATCGGTTGGCACCAACTTCAAAAAGTAATTGATTACTTTTTATACGTATATATTCGTAAATTAAATCATAAATATGTAAATTAATCTTTTGTAAAAAATATTCTCTAGAAAATCCATGTTTGGTAGTTATTAAATTCTATATATTAAATTTAACGTTTTTATGCCGATACATGATGTCCGATGTGCAGTTGATGGATAACGTTTCGTCATTAGCGAAGTTTAAAGAATTATTTAGTTCTTTTTAGCGTTTTTTTTGAAGCCGGTTATTTATTTTTTTTTTTTAGATTATTTTATTGAAGCTAAATATGTAAAAATGTGATTTTTTTGTCTCAAAATTTTAGTGTGAATGATTGAAAATATTATTTTAAGTTTGAATTTAAAATTATTAAATCTTCAATTCGACACTGTTCATTTAAACTTTAAAAGTAATGTAACATCATTTTCCTGATGATGGTCATAGAAGTTGACCGAAAGGTCGGTTTTAAGTATTTTAATTTAATTTTAATCTTTGTTTAGTTTTTAACTATTCAATATTGTGTAATACACTATTTAATAACATTGTGATTAGTTTAGTTTTCACAATAAAATTTTACAGTAACTTTTTCAGGCTGTAAATTATCCAACTTACACTGCTAAAAAAAAATTAGGGGAACAAGCAGAAAAGTGAAGAGAACAGTGCGAGACATGCATGCATGCATGGGCATAAATTGGAGTGTACATGTGTATATATGCGCAATACAAAAAATAAGACGCAAACAAATTTGCAAGAGAGCTTTAATTCCTTGAGACGATGAATAGAATATGAAAAGGTGGTTTAGGGCAACAATTTGATTACATGTAAATGTAAAAAAAACCCCTACTGTTTAGGAATGTTGCAGTGCATTTAATATGTCATGTGGTTCCCTCTAACAGATAAAACTGTCGCACACCTGTTTTTCATGGATTTGATGACATTATCAATAAGAGTTTGCGGAGTACTGTTCCACTCCTCATCAATTACAATCTTCAAGTTCCGGACAATAAAAGGAGGCCTTGGTTCCGCTGCAATGCATCGTCCGAGTGTGTCCTAAACATGCTCTTTCGGATTCAGGTCAGGACAGCATGTTGGCTATTCCATATGATGTGTTGTTTCAGCTTTAAGCATGTTTTCCACAAGACGACCTGTATGTGGTCTGGAATTATCATGCATGAAAAAAAAGAATCACCAATTGCTGCAGCGTAAAATACGACATGAAGTCTCAGTATCTGGTCTGTATAATTTTGGGCCATCAAAGTATCATTCCGAATGATATGCAGGTCCGTACGTCCACCTAAGCTGATTCCAGCCCATACCATCAATACACATCGCCTGTAATGTGATCTTTCACGAACGAATGTGGGATTATTTCAAGTTCCCCTTTCCCTCTTTACCAAAACACATCGGATGTCACATCCAGACTGAATCGGAACTCGTCTGTAAACAGATTTTGACTCCGACCACGTTGCGTCCAATTTCGATGTTCAGTTCCCCACCTTCTTTGGCCCGCACAGTTGATTGAGGACAACGGAATACAGACCATTGGCTTGCGTGCATAGAGACCACTCTGATGAAGCCTATTTCGGACTGTTTGGCTGGACACCCTTCGTGCTGTGGCCAAGAACAACTGTGTTTGCAGCTGAGTAACATTGCCTGTTCCGTCTCGACGAACTGCTAACAGGATATATCGGTCATCAGTTTCTGTGGTTGCACATGGCCGACTTTGCTGTGGTCGACGTCTAACATTCCGTATGTCTTGGAGTCGATTACACAGCCTTTCATTGACACTTCTTGCGACTCCAACAGCGTCCGCTACACTTCGTTGTGTTTGTCCGGATTCAACATTCCAAATCATACGCCAAGCCATGGATTGCGGTAAATCACATCGTTGTGACATTTTCAAGTCACCTTCTCTCAAAGCACAAGCTGATCAATTGAATTTTACAACTGTTACAGTGGTACAGACGTTTCTGCAAAATACCGATTTCTGCGCTTATCTCCTTTTTCTAGTTTTTGACGTCATAAACTTTGATTTGCATGTTTTCTACAACGCTTTAAATTATGGATGTTTCATTTTATGTCACTTATCGGTGTAAATATCTGCGTAATTTCGTTAAAATCATGTGCTCCCCTTATTGTTTTGAGTAGTGTATTTATTATTATGAAAATGCTTAATTGATAACACTGGGGAATACACATTTTGTTGACTTAGATCTGGCTCTTGTTTTTGGCTAATTATTGGCATCTAAATCCAAAAATGATCCCAGTTTTTTTCTATCACGTCAGCATTTTAAGCTGCAGGATAGCCCCAAAATCATACTTAATGTGGATACAAAGGAAAATAAAGAAAAAATTACCAAATATATTATTCATACAACGGCTGTATATACTTACTATAAGATAAATTGTGTTCATACAAGTAGTAAAATCTTTTTACAGAAGGAAAAAAGTACATATTAAGGTAAAAATTTTCGCTTGTAGCTTTTCTTGGAGTGTTCAATTTGTGGACAATTTCGCTTGATGCTCCAGCAATAGTCAGCCATCATATGTTCATCCTATCTACCTTGGTAGCGTTCTTCCATGAGCTTCAATACTTGGCGGAATCGTTCACCCTGCTCATCACTGACTGCACCAAGATTTTCCGGGAAGCCATCAAGATTGCTGTGCAGAAATTGAAGTTTGATACTTATGTTGAAACCAAGCATTTTGAAGCTCTCTAAAAGTTGCTGGACAATTTCGGCGTAATGTTCTACTCGGGTATTTCCAAGAAAGTCTTTGACAAGGTTTTTGAATGCTAAATAAGCATTCTTTTGGAGTTCTATCCAAACGCTATCTTTGTTCGGATCATCTCTAATGAGCTGGTGAATCTGCAGACTGTCAAATACACTTGCCTTTATTTTTTCAAAAGACAGGTTTGGAAATTTCGAAATGAAATACAGTTGACAAAGCTTTCACAAACTTCTTCCTTAGATCCAGTTTTATATGCAGAGGTGGAAATATGATGTTCTTCTGTCGACAAGTGGCTGATGCAAAAAGTTTGCATCACCAGTTTTGAGGTTAGATCTTGGAGACCAATTCGACTGCGGAACCAATACTTCTCACTAGCTCTGCTGTCCGACATACTCAAAAAACAGGGATACTTAGTATATCCATGTTGCTGGCCAAGAAGGAAGCAGACCATTTTAAGATCAACACAGATGATCCATTCGTACATGTGATTTTGCAATGAATCAATGGCTCTCTTTATGTCTTCATATTCTTCGCGCAAATAAACTGAATGTCCTATTGGGACTGATCCAAATAAATTTCAATTGTGAAGGAGCACGCACTTCAAGCTCCTCTTTGAGCTATCGATGAACAGTCGCCATTCAGTTGCGGTATAGGATGGAATTCCCAACTCCTCTATCAAACCATGTACGTTATGGCAATAAACAAATCCACCGTCACTTCGAATGTATTGAAGAAATTCACTTTATCTTGATCGAAAGTAGGATACCTTAGCTCCCTTTTTAGTAGAACACTAAACTATTTGTAGAACTATTAGTAGAAAACTAAAGATTCCTATGACTCACGCCCGATTCAGCGTAGAGTGGTCACATTAATATAAGCTGTAGAGAAAAATTTTAACGTGATAGAAGAAAACTAATTACAGTTTTGAAATCAGCACGCTTTTTTAACTTGAAAACAGCTAAAAAATCGAAGTCAACAGAAATTGTGGTAAAAATTGTTCCCCAGTGTAATCGATAGCATCGTATTAACTTATATTCCGCTGTCAGAAAACTCATTACATACATTATAAAACCTAATCGGAAGCGTTTACGAAAATCAGTTCAAACAAATTAAAGTTTACTTTTATAAATGCTTCTTTAAAATTCTAAAATATATTGTTTTGGGGATTTCTAAAGATAAAGAACACTTTCCGGAATCCAGTAACTCGGAAGAGGTTATTTTATATTTTCAATTGTGATTACTTATATTTTCATAAATTAAGAAACATTTGTGTTTTTTTTTTTTTTTTTTTTTTTTTATAGTGTAATGCATGGCATGAATCCCTTCAGTTCTGTTCTACAACGTGTATTCGTCTTCATAGCAGATTATTTCAACTTTTGCACTTTTCCCAGTGGGATGCAGGAGAAAATTGTGGTTATTTATATTAGAATATGTTATATTAGAATATTTATATTATAATATATTTATATTATATAATATTTATATGAATATGTATTGTATAAAATGTGTAATGTATATGTGTATATGTAATGTGTAACAATATGTGTGTATATGTAATAATGTGTAATTATATGTGTTTATATGTAATAATCTGTAATGTGTATATGTAATATGTGTAATATGTAATATGTGTGTATGTAATGTGTGTACATGTAATGTGTATATGTATAAAATATGTATAATATGTATAAAATATTATAAAATATTATTATATTATATAATATTTTTATGAATATTTATATTAGAATATTTAGAATATTTATAATAGAATTATGTTATTATTTATTAGAATTGTGGTTATTTATATTTTTATAGATTAAGAAACATTTGTGTTTTTTTATAGTGTAATACATGGCATGAATCCCCTTAGTTCTCTTCTACAGCGTGCGTTCGTCTTCATAGCAGATTATTTCAACTTTTGCTCTTTTCCGCGTGGGATGCAGGAGAACATTTGTTTTTAGTTCTTGGTATTTTGAGCTTGAAATTTTCTCCTCCTCTCCAGTTGAAAATTGCACTTTTTCTGATGAAATTCTTTTGATTGTTTGTAGAAAATTATTGCTCATGAAACTCTTTCAACTCGTTTTAAGTTAAATGTTTTTCATGGAATGGGCGTGGCAGAGTGAAATCTTTAATCAGGAATCTTTTTTTTTTCTTTCAATAAATTTTCTTTTATTCACAAAAACAACACAGTAAAGGTCCAAACAGACTACTTTTCTTCACGTCGAAACTTAACATGTGGTAAGGAGCTCCTTTTCATGTTGTACGACTTTCGTAGAATGTGTAGAGGTCAGAGGTCACGCCGTTGACAAGTTCATCACCGCCTCTTTCTTTTGTAGAGTCTTCGCTTTCTTTTGTTGATGACCACAGAACGCTTGAAAAAGAAAGGCCAGCTCAAAAATTTATGACTTTGGGGGGATTTAAAGTAAATAAATGGACTTTAAAGGTCCGGATAGACATATCATGCAACTATTTTCAACTATTGGCTTCTTTTTTTTTGTGGTCACGTGGTGCTTTTCATATTTAATAGCTTTAAAAGGAAATGGACGGACATTCTGAAGGAGGAAAAAATTTTCTCCAAGACGATGACAATTTATCTTTTTCGACGTCGACCTCATTATAATCAATATTTTGAGCTTATAGAGTAGAACAAGATTAAAAACAAAAAATATTTATCTAAATACAATAAAATCTTTCAGTAGGGAGCACCTAGAGAATTTGTCCTCAATTCGGAGGTGTCTGTTTTTTGGGGGTAAAAGTATATAAGATATGTGCATGCTGAGACCTTCATATGGGCAACTTTATTTAGCGAACGCTCAACTTTTTCAACATAAGCATACATTTTTACCCCAGAAAAGCGAACACCTTCGAATTTCAATCAAATTCAGCGTTCTAGAAGTGCTCGTTAAAGAGAGGTTTTGCTGAATTCAGATTTTATTTATTTATTTATTTAGTTTTTAATTTTATTCTACTTTAGAAGTTCAAAATATTGATTATAATCAGGACAATGTCGGAACAAATTTAAAATATAAGATTTACAAAAATTACATATCTAATTTGGGGCCCTTAAAACGGAAGGCAGAGGGAAGAAACATTGCCCAGTTTGTCCATGCTTCAATCAAATCCTTTTTCTGCAAAAAATCCAACTCTGCATTATGTTCGTTAAACAGAGGTGTTCGGTATTCGGAAGTGTCTGTTATAGATGTTAATTGACATTCCCTAATTTCGGACAACTATATTTAGCAAAAATCCTTTTTAATCCAAAAAGCATACATATTTGTTTGTTTTTACCTCACAAAAGCAGACACTTCCGATTATCGAACAAATTCCGCAATCCCGAAGTGGCCGGTTTGAGAGATTTTTCGGTTAAATTTTGTTAAATATATTTTGTGTTTTTAATCAGTGCAATATTGAAAAAGATTTAAGATATCAGCTTTATGAAAATTGCATACAAAATCCCCCCCTCCCCCCCCTTCCCCAAAACAGAAAAATGAAAATTCCTATCATTTAAAAATTAGATTACAAAAGCTATTTAACTATCAATAAAAATAAATAAATAAATATTCTATATTAATAACATGAAGGAAAAATTACTTATAGTTTCCAAACTTCTTTTGTCTGAAATATATAATTTAACATCTAATTGTCATTCTTGTATTTTTCGTATAAGTGCATATAAATAAAGTTATATAAACCACAATTTTAAGTGCAAAATCTAGTTATAGCTTTTTCTTTTTTCCATTTTAAATTTCAAATTTCTTTTTTACTAAAAATAATTGAAATATCAATATTAGAATTAATTTCAAATCAATTATATATGTATATTTTTACTGGTAGTTTTAGAATTACTCGTAATTAACAGTACATAATACGTGCAACTTATGACGTCATATATTTTCTTATAATTTTTAATCTGCTGTTTGGGCTAGGGAGAAACTAGATAATTAAAACTTAACGAATGCGTTTACTTCATGAAAGGTATTTTTAAGACGATCTTTTAAAGCGGTTTTTTTTTTTTTTTTTTTTTTTTTTTTTTACCCATGGTCGGTTACTGGTAGATAAGAATGAGCAACTGCCATTGAATACAAGAGAATGAATTTAACTTAAAATGTCTTTCTTTTAGAGACATTACTACTTTAAATTTGAGAAAAAAGATGAGAATATGGAATATATAATTTGTAATACAAGAAAGACAACGTCATAAGTCTAAAAATATATACTTCCAGAATTAATGGTTTATTTGCAAACAGATTCAAAACTAATTGCATTTTATGCAAGATTTTGTTTAGTACTATAAAAACAAAAACATCAAAGACAGTAGTTTTCGTACTATAAAGAAAATCATGGCACTTACTTGAATCGCTATTGCAACAGACAAAAAAAATTCCTCGATTTTATATTTTAAAAAGTATCACAGTGAGAGAGAAAGACTTACATAATTTTAGAAAGAAATCCCTTAATATATCCGACTAGTTAATTAAAAGAATGAAATGTTTCATCCTCGAAACATAATCCGCCAGACATTTTTTTTTTTTTTTGCCTGCTTTGACAAGACGAAGACGAATAACACAATATTATAGACATGAATTAATACAAATTAACATTAAATCCATTGCACACACTTTGTAATCTTTAAGTGTTGTCTACTTCTGTGTCTATGCCGTCCTTATATCGGCAACAGCTTATAAGAGGCATTCGGTGTCAAGCACACAAGTCAGATGTATGTATTCAATAAATAAATAAACTAAGTGAACACAGAACTTCACATTCCGCAAAAAACGAATTAAAATATACGCGCACATAAAAACAAACTTTCAGATTGAATTACAACGTATACCAAGTTCGAACGAAAGACATCTAAAACGCATGCGCAACTTACTGTGTCCCCTGATGTTTGAAGCAACTAAGTGTCTTACAGTAAGACGTTTGCGGATATTTTAGACACTATTCTCAGTTCGTTTACACCATGATCATAGTAAGACACTTATGTTCTCAAATTAAAACAGCTGTAATGTCTTAATTTTCAGATTAAGACAAGTGTCTGAAATTCTTGTTCAGTCACATATGTGACTAAATTTAAGACGCTTCTATTTGCAGTGCGAGTATCGTAGTGGCCAGCACGCCTGTCAGCTTACCTTGCAGGTCGTGAGTTCGACTCCCGAATGTGCAAGGTTCACTCAACCTTTCATCCCTTCGGTGTTTATAAAATGAACACCAAGTATGCTTGGGAACTGAACATCGGGGGTCTCCGCGTTAGGCTGTCCAGAAAATATCGCTCTCCCGCTATAAAAGTGACATACCTCGCCAAATTTAATTTTGCGTTTTATTCCATTAATATAGGTCTGTCGTAGGTGCGTCTTGCTATACAAGAAGTTTCATATGTTTAGTTATGTGGAAAATCACTTTATTAAGCTATACGTCCATTTATGATCACGTAAGAGGAGGGATGGTTTCTGTGAGGAGGTAAAATTATCCAACCCTTCCAAACCTCTTCCTATGTCTTCATTCTTAATGGTTTTATGCTTTCTTTACGTTTTTACTCCTACGTGCATAGAGCTAGGTGCTGTAATTTCATGCTACAGTAAAGTCTTTCAAATTTTCTGTTGCCTCTTTTGTGGAATTTACTTTTGCCGAGGTGTCAGCTTTCTTGCAGGGGAACGACACGTTGTATTACACCTTGGGGCCCAGGATCAAGTATACAAGGTTGGGCACTGTCATGGAAGTATTAATTAAGAGGAACTGACATATCCTTAAAACAGTGAAGCTTAAACTGTAACCGCTTTTGCAAGGGTTGATTACCGCCGGAGCGAACTTGCACCAGCAAATTTAAATGTAAAAATTCTCCTTATTTAAACGCCTTAATAATGAAAAATTTCAGTCAAAAATAATGACAAAAACGGATATTCATATTTACTGGTGGAAGTTTACTTTGGTGGTAGTGAGTCTGCGTTTCCGTCATAGTGTGACAACCAAGATAAACTACTGTCAGTGTCATGAATAAGATTATAATACTTGGGCAAACTGAAACCAATAAAAATAAATTGAAAATTTTTTACCCTATTTGTGACATGAATAAGGTTCTTTCATGAATAAGGTACTTAAATAAGGAAAAAAATTTCTATTCAAATATGTGGAGCAAACATTCAAACCGTGTTTTCTCACAAAAAAATAAAAAATGAGTTATTGTTATTTTTATGAACTCAGTGTTAAATTGCACAGAAATAAATGGTATTTTTTACTTAAAAAAATTTTTCTCCGATTATAAATCAATTTTAAAACTTGACGTTTCAATCAAAGAGTGTTTCCTCCAAAGCCTGCATTCAATCAAGCAGTGATTTCTCCAGTCTGCCAATCACAGTTGTCACTTAATGTGTACTTTCGAAACCTACCATACATATCAAAATTGAAACGGATTGTTTTAGAAAAAAATAAGAGAACTGTTAAAGTTAAAGTCTTCCAGAATTATAGATTTCAAGATCTAAATGAAGAATATGATGTAAATCTTCTTAAAAAGGGAGTTACTGTTGCCTTGTTCAAAGGGTTGTTTTAGAATATCTTCCTCTTAGCTACGCCATACCAGTTGAAAAGAACAAAGATGTTAAAAAACTTTTGAAGGTAATGTATAGTGAATAGTGGCAAAATCAACCTGATGATATATTCAAATGATACAACCACATTATCCATGATTGATAAGCCTGCAATAAAGAAGAGGGGGGGGGGGTGTATAACTGTCTAGATGAAGATATTGGTTTTAAAATTTGAAGTGGATTTCTGGCAAACGAGTATTTATTTAGTAAATATTTAATGAATACTACTAGGTACCATAATCTGTCATTTTATTTTAACAATAATCAACTGAAATTCTATATTTATTCAAATAAAAGAATGCTATTGTATTATTTGTGAGTTAGAACTTATTTCATTCAAAAAGCGTTTTATCCACTTGTCAAACAATCAAAACATGTTTCCTCCTCTGAATTCGGTCAAAACGTGATTTCTCCAAATATTAAATGCATTTTATTAATTTGGGTTATGTTTAATATCTTAGGTATGCTTGCAATTCTTTCTAATAAACAGTAATAAAAATACACAATAAAAATGAGAATTAAATACAAGTTATTTTCTTATTTATCAGTTTTTTGTGTTTTTTGGAAATTTGTATCTAAAAGAGAAAGCATGGTTTGCATGTTTGCTCCACATATATTGGAGGAAATTTCATCGACTGTAATCAGAAACTTGTTGATCCGATTTAAAAAAAAAACAGTCGTCATCTTGTGACAACCACCTCAGTTACTTCACTCGCAACTGGTAGACGGCGCACAATATGTCTCCTCCTCTGTATTCATAACTCTATTGGCACTGTAAGCCCTGATCCTTCATGGATCGCATAGCCACAGGTTTAGTTTTTTGTAGAGAGGACATCCAAATTAAAAAGCTTCCAGTTTTTATTTTATAGTCTTTTTTAGGTGCGTTCGTAGTTATTGCCGAAACGTCAGTGAAGGCTTACTGTGGAGACACGATATGTTTTGATTTCCGTTTGTCTGTCTGTCTGTCTGTCTGTTCCGCGATAACTGCCGCAAAAAGCATCCGATCGGCTTGAAATTAATTGGGCATGTTGATGAGGTACTCGGATTTAGCTGTATAGTTTTTGGTTAAACTTGGTTCATTCGTTTGGGAAATATAGAACATTTTATTTTGCTCTGTAATGCATTTCTATGGCAAGTCAGACGATTTTCATATTTTCATTTGTTGAAAGAAATGGCTCATATAAAAATGGATTTAAATGGTAAATTTTGGATGCTGAAATTTTTAAATAAGATTATTAAATTATTCCATTTAGTTTGAAATTATGTCAATATATTTGCGAGATTTTTTAAATTAGGTTTATAATTTTTGGGGGAACTTTATGCCCCTGAACAAATGCAATTTTTGATTTAAAAAGTTACCAGAATAAGCAGCTCATCAGAATTTCAGAACATCAGTGTATAACCACTTGTTTAACACATTTAATTTCTGAAACTTTACGAAGTATTTTGTATTCTTATAAATATTTATGTAATTTGAAAACTTTAAAAAGCGATTTGTAGGAAGATGAATATTACGCAATGAGTGTTAAAAAACAATGACTTGCAAAGATGACGTTGAGGCTCCTGATCTACAGATTTACTAGTATAAATACGTAGCACCTATAGTCGTCGTTCAGTCCGTCCGTCTGTCTGTCTGTCTGTCTGTCTGTCTGTCTGTCTGTCTGTCTGTCCGCATATAACAGAGCAAAAACTACCCAACCGAATGGTCCGAAATTTTAAATATATGATTGTTGCAAAATTTTGTCGAGCCATTTCAAATTTTATGAAAATCGGATGTATAGTTTAATGACAGGGACAGTCAAAAGTGTTCCGTTACATTACGGGGAATGGGAAAAAAGCTATTGCAAGTGCATTTTAATGATGCTACAGACTATGCACTTTATGAAGTGCAAAAAATTATACATTCAGTACAATATGGGGTGTAAAAAATAATTATAAAACTAGTTATAGTACGAACGCACCTCATTTGCCACGTTTGGCGAGCAATTTCCAACTTGTTTTTTTAACTGTACCAAGACATGAAAGTACAATTTGAAAAACAATAATTAAAATATTATATACTTTAAAAACAATTTCTTTCTTTTTACCCGACTGAAAAGAAGGGTTATATGTTTCACGCTTATCTGTGTATGTGGATTTCTTTATACCCTCAAAACATCCCAACGGCTGGATGGATTTTAATGAATCAGGTCTCTATCAATTTGTCTTAACGGCCCGATGGTTATAGGCTAGGTTTTGTTTTTATAAATTCAAAATAGCGGCCGTAAAATACAAAATGGCGGTAGTGACGAAAAAATAAATTTACACACCCTATTGAGTGGCATATCATTGGATAGGTCTTTCAAAATGAAGACGATGTTTCATTGACTATTTTACAGTCAGAAGCTCCTTTAAAATATTATACAACCTGGAAGTTGTGTATGTATTGTGGATCTCTAGCTTTACTGCACTCTAACCATCATAGACATCTATAGACCTCATCAAAACAGTGTTTAGAGATAGGAACTAACAATTAAACACAACTTAAAAGTCATCAATACAAGTAAATAAAAAAAAAATAGATAAGTAATATAAACTAGTGATATTAAAAAAAAAAAATATTTTAAGTCAATCCCTACTTAGGTCAATAAGATAATTTTTTTCCCATTCTTCTTTCCTGTTGAGTAGGGCTTAAAATGCCTTGATCAAGAATAGGACTCTCTCGATTATTGAAAATTAATTAATTTAATTTAATTAATGAATTAATATTTTAAAAAAATGGATTAACATCAAGTGTCATCCACTACAAGTTTAAAAAGATTTATTTGAGCTTTATTCGATGAATAATAAGTATTTTATTAACGATTGAAAATTTTAACAAGATTATATATAGCGAGAGTGTGAGCTAATAGTAGGAATTGAAAAAAAAATGGTTTCACATTGATGATAAATAATTAATTAGTTCGCTTTGTGCGCAGTCTATTTTTTTGATTTTTTAAATTTAATTGTTTATTACTTCTATTTCTTTCATTGCTCATTGCGGATTTATATGCCATTATCAGAAATGTCGTACATTTTTTGACAGCTCCCAAAATAGTTGCTATTTTTTTTTTTTTTTTTTTTTTTTTTTTTTTTTTTTTTTCCTTTTCTACGTAATTTTGCACATATATTGAATTTTTTATACAGCCGAATAGGAAAAAAAAAAGCCATTTCGAAAGAAGTTTACTTGAAACCTGTAACTAACATTGACATTTATGACTCTTTAAACAATTTTCAAGCGTGATTTTGAAAAAATATTTAATGACATTTATGACTTTTAAATAATTTTCAAGCATGGTTTAAAAAAATATTTTTTTCAACAATGAATTTTATCTTCTACAATAATGCAATG